>CM053786.1:514340837-515540837 GCA_028749045.1 Cupressus sempervirens
GATCTTTGGTGTCTTCAGAGTTGGCTTTCTTCAACTCCAACATGGTATTAGAGCCTTCTTGCCTCAGCTTCATTGAAGGATTTTTGAAGTCATGATTTGGAGTCACAAACCCTAGTTTGTTTGTTCATTTTTCTTCAAATCAGGGGATCAAAAATTTTTTAGAGCACTTTCAGCCCAAACAAACATCACCATTGGATCCAGAAGGCCGTTTGCAGTTAGGATTCATATAAAACTTTTCATTTTTAGAGACAGAGCTCCAGGAGCTATTTTTTTTTTACATAATGGGCTGCTATACGGATGTACGGACGATTTCAGGCTTGAATTTTTTTTAAAAAAAATAATAAATAAATTATTTTTGCACAGAGCGTGTCCCCGTGGCACTGCCTAGAGGCCACTGTAGGGTCGCCCACACTTCACCCGCGGCTCCCTCATCACTAGTGACTCTGCCCTTGCAACTCCCCGCTCTGCCTGAGCGCCTCTTCCAGTGGCACCTCCTCTGTTGTAGATGGCGACACCAGTGTCCTCTGTCACTCAGCTGGTGCAGCTTCCCTTCTACTCTGCTCCATCAGTTCTGTAACCTGCTCCGCTCTGCTTGACAGGTGTCAACTCTACGTGGATTCCTGTCAGCTATGTCTGCAGTCAATGCCCAATCTGTGCATGACATGTGGCACGGGAATCACATGGCATTTTTCCATGTGGCCCTTGCCACGTCAATCGCCTGCCATGTGGCCTCTTTTTTTGCAATGATAGCTACGTGGCTATCAAATTTTTTGCAATGATTTTTTGACATTAGCATGACATCATCATCCTTGCTTGCACTCTCCTTCCAGGTGATTTTGGACCTACCTTCAATTTTTTGGCCATAACTTGAGCATACAGAGGTATTTTTTTGATCCAAAAGAAGCATTGGAAAGATGGTTCCGAGACAGAGACATTGGTATAGGTATTTTTAAGTTTTGATGCTTTTTATTACCTTTTTTTTGTTGAAGGCCGAAGTTCTATTTTTGACTCCAACAAGCATATCTTTTGCGTCCCATGTCTATTTTTTGAAAACTTTATATTTTTGGAAAGCTGGTTCTGTCACCTTTTCAAAAATGTAGTCCCATGTCATTTTTTTTAGTTTTTGGCCCATGCTCTTTCTATCATAGTTTTGGCATTTTTTTCTATATGGTGGATATCTCGAGTATTTTAGGCCTGAGGATCATTTTCCTAGCATGGTTGCCTTTGTTTTAGGTTGTACTATGTTTTGTATCAGCTTGTTTTTTTTTGTTTTGATCATTTTAGCTATCATGTTGAAGCACTTTTATATATTGCACTGAGATAAAGTGCCACTTTTGCATTTTGGGAGTCATGAATGTTGTTTTGAGTCAATTGTACTTGCACTATTTTCATAAAACACCATGGGGGGATAGTTGTTTGCTATTTTAGGCCTTCTTCCTTTGTCAAGTGAGTGTCCCTTCCATGACATTAGCCCATGCAGAGTCAATGTGACTATGTCTTTATAGGTGTTTGTACCTCTTTCCTTGTTTCGTCATTCTTAGTTCGTTTGCAGGAGACTTTGGCCCACCTTCTCAGTTTCCTATCATCACACCCCATCTGCATTAAGGGGGGGTTATGATGTTGTTCTAATGCATCCTTGGTTTGATGGTTCGATAGTGTGAACTATGTATTCAGTGGTTGATCCTATGTACAAGGCGATTGCAATGACTGGCTACTTATGCATTTCGGTGAGATGGATCATCTACCATATAGACATGCTTGGTTCGTGCCTTCTTCTTCCATGGAAGTTCTTCAGATCAAAAGTTTGATAGATTTTCAACTTCTTCATGCTTCAGTGATGCTCTTCATGATCACTCCTTGTTCCTATTTTAGGGGACATTCCCCTAGTTGGAGACTTCTTCAGTTCTTCACTGGGTTTTTACCTCTTTTTGGGAGAGGGTTTTTCCCATGTGGTTTTCTCTCTTTCCCCATTTTACAAAGGTTGCATTTTCTTTGCATTGTTCATGGGTACCTAACATGGCCTCGTTGTTGGGACCCATTCTACATTTTCATCTTAGTTTTGTGAGCTTAAGGCATTCCCCTAAGTTGCACTTAAGGGGGGGTGTTAGAGTAAATAATTAATAATTAATTATTTATTCTATTTACTTAAGCTTACTTAGGTAAATGAATTTATTTAATATTTTGTATTTAATGCATGTAGTGGCTAGTTGTTGACAACACGAGAGTTTGTTCCCTTCTAGCATGTTCCACCTTTTGTGGATGTGTGCTGAGTTGTCATCCTTATCTTCTACCACCTTCCAGCTTGTTCTACAAGCTTCCATGAGGCCTTTATAAGTGGTCTCTCCTTCATTGTATTTTCATAACATAAGGCATTCTTATTGTAAATATATTTCTTCTTGTGTTTGCACATATTGTCTCTCATGTCCGTTTAGGGTTTTTCCCTTGCTCCATGCTCTTCCTTTTCTTGGCTTCTCTTTGAGAGGTTTTCACATGCAGGTGATCTTGGGCATCTTCGAAGTTGGATTTCTTCAACTCCAACATTTAATGTCTCTAATTTGTATTTTATTGAATTTTCTCTACTTTTCTATTCATCTGCTATAATTTTCCTAGTAGTTTTATTATTATTAGTTCCATTTTTGTTTACAAATAACAAAAATAAAATAAAAAATAGGAGCAAGCACATTACATGCTTAAATATTTATTATCATTATTATTATCAATAAATGTTACATTAAAACCTATAGGTGAATACAATGTTAAATGTGAGAATAAACTAGTGCAACTGCATTTAATTCACCTTCGAAGTTTCAAGAGTAGAGGGTGGAGATTTGTGGACTTTCTAAGCTTTTGCTGTTGTGTTGTCTAAAAACTGGGGCATTTGCATTTGTGGGAGTCAGAAGATGAGACATTGGTTTGGTATAGATTTTCCAATTCACCCTGTCATTAAAAAATTTGTGTTTCCTACAATTTTTCTGGTGGTATAGGTAATTGGCTTTAGTTTTGTATTCTTCAAATCGTCAAGTTCTAGAGTTTTGAATTTTTGTTTGTCATCTATAATTTTGAGACTCTATATCAACCAACATGTTGTATATTTTATAGGTGAAAAAGCCATAGACAATACTGTTAACAAAGTAGAGGGAACTTTGGATAGTAAAAAACAAGCACCTGAAGCTTTTGGAGGCACTCAAACTGTACAAATGTTCAATTGAAGGTACTTCATTTTCTCATGTCTATAATTTGTCAATTCCTACAATATATTTTAGGGTTTTACTTTTCCCTTGAATAATATCCTACATTAAAAAAAAAAGTAAATTTGGGTGGAAAGATAATGGTTTCAAACTGCTAAAGATGCTTAAGTTCTTTGGTTGGAGCTTTCATACATCTCATCTTTCTAATAATGAATTTTATTTTAAAATTGATCAAAGTTACCTAGTTAGTGTCTAAAAAAAAAAGGGCAAAAGAAATGGTTAGCAATGGCTATGGGTTGTTTTCCATGATTCCATTAATAATAGGTTGAATTCAATTACCAGTCCTTTCCTTCATCTATCTATTTGTTTGATGTCTCTTTATCATTAAAAGTTTCCTACTGAATAAGGAGATTTTGTCAAATGTTTCATCTGGATTCGTTATTTTTTGTCATGATTTCTCAAATGGTTTGGATAAATTATAAATTTTCTTTTCTCATTTCAAATTTTTTAGATTATGTGTTTTAAATAGTAGTCTGGTTATGCTATTGTGTTCAACTCATGGTGCTTTTGCTTCCTTTTCATTGCAAAATCTTCATTAGCCGGTTATTGTTTCCATGAGTAAACTTTATTTTGCTACAAATTTGTGCTTATGACTTGAATATGTTATGCTTTCATTATGCCTTCAACCAGCTACCTACTTCACTTTCATTTACTTTTATGCTTCAAATTCTCATTTTATTTTGATAAGATGTATAATTTTCCTTTGATACCCTTCTATGCTTTAGATTTTGTTGTGATACATTGTTAATTTGACTTGTTGTTGTCTTATGGAAAATGGTGAAAGAATCTTTCAACATTTTCCTCTAACTGTGAGCTCTAATTTTAATAGCCAACATGGGGAATGAAAAAAAGTTTCATATCTTTATTTTCCCAAAACACGTTAAGCAGGCCTAAGATATCAATCTTTATTCCAACACCTCATATTTTGAATTCTTGAATTGCTCATCCTTAGTGCAAATGGAATTCTGCCATATGAAAATTTGTTTATCCTTAAAGCCAAGGATTTTGGGCTTTTGTAGATGTCAATTTCTTGTACTTCTTCATATTGGCTTCTTTATTTAGATAAGTGAGAGTTATACATTAATAATTTGATCAATATATTAATAATTTGATCAATATATTAATAATTTGAACTATTTCAAATAGGTCCTTACAATTGATCCAATCAAGTGCAATTTTTGGTTTTATGCTAGCTATTTTAGCCATAGTATTCAGTGGTAAAAATAAATTTTAGGCTTTCAATATTTCTACACATATGGTGATGTGGTGACTTCCAATTATTAATTTTTGGGTATGTGTTGAGTCATCATCCTTCTTATCTTCTCTTTATTGTGAATTTTCTCTATTCATTTCAAATTTTTCAGATTTTGTATTTTAAATGGTAGTCTGGTTATGTTATTGTGTTTAGTTTATGGCACTTTTTCTTCCTTTTCATTGCAAAATCTTCATTAGTCAGTTATTGTTTCCATGAGTAAACTTTATTATGCTACACATTTGTGCTTACAACTCGAATATGTTGTACTTTTGTCGTGCCTTCATCCAGCTACCTGCTTCACTTTCATTTACTTTTATGCTTCAAATCCTCATTTTTTTTTGATAAAATGCTTAATTTTCCTTAGATACCCTTCTATGCTTTAGATTTTGTTGTGATGCATTGTTAATTTGACCTTTTGTTGTCTTCTAGAAAATCGTGAAAGAATCTTTCAGCATTTTCCTCTTGCTCTGAGCTATGATTTTTATAGCCAGCATGGGGAATGAAAAGACTTTCATATCTTTACTATCACAAAACATGTTAATCATGCCTGAGATGTAATTCTTTATTCTGATGCCTCGTATTCTAAATTCTTGACTTGCTCATCCTTAGTGTAGATGGAATTCTACCATATGAGAATTTGTTTATCCTTAATGTCAAGGATTTTGGGCTTTTTTGGACATCAGTTGCTTGTTCTTTTTCAAATTGGCTTCTTTATTTAGATATGTGAGAGTTATACATTAATAATTTGATCAATATATTAATAATTTGAACTATTTCAAATAGATCCTTACAATTGATCCAATCAAGTGCAATATCTAGCCTAATATCAAATATTTGGTTTTATGCTAGCTATTTTAGCCATAGTATTTAGTGGTGAAAATAGATTTTAGGCATTCAATATTTCTACACATACAATGATGTGATAACTTCCAATTATTAATTTCTAGGCATGTGTTGAGCCATCATCATTCTTCTCTTCTCTTTGTTGTGTCAAGTGTATCTATAGGTAGGAGTTTCTTGGATTATCATTTTATAGCGTTGAACATAGGTTGTTTCTTCAACTTTAGGCTAGGTTACAACCTACCAAGAGTAGTAGCAATAATTTGTAGATGACTATTGAATTTTATTCTTTCTATTGCATTTGAAATTTTGGTCAAAAATTAACATTTCTATAGATTTCAAAATAGGTCCTCCTCATCCTATTATGTTAGAGGTTGGAGTTAGGCATGTTAGTATTGATCTTTTCCTTTGTAAGGTCATATAAATATTCCATTCCCTATCAAATCTTCTACTATTGTTTGGACATAGGCTAACAAAAATTGTATTTTGTAGAAAGCCTCTACAACCACTTGTGTGCTAGGCTTTTGTTGTCGAGTTGTCTAAAAACTAGGGCATTTACATTTGTGGGAGTTAGAATCTAAGACATTGGTTTGGTATATATTGTCCAATTCACCCTATTATTTTAAAAATTTTGTTTCTTACAAATTTTCTAATGGTATACATAACTGGCTTCAGTTTTGTATTCTTCAAACTGCCAAGTTCTAGAGTTTTGAGGTTTTGTTTGTCATCTATAATTTTGAGAGTCTATGTCAAGCAACACATTGTATATTTTACAGGTGAAAAGGCCATAGACAATATTGATAACAAAGTAGAGGGAATGTTGGATAGTAAAAATAAATGGCTGAAGCTTATGGAGCCACTCAAACTGTACGAACATTCAATTGAAGGTAATTTATTTTCCCATGTCTATAATTTGTCGATTCCTACAATATATTTTAGGTTTTTCCCCTAAAGAATGTTCTACCATAAAAAAAAAGTAAATTTGGGTGAAAGATAATGGTTGCAAATTGTTAAAGATTCTTAAGTTCTTTGGTTGGAGCTTTCATACGTCTCATCTTTTTTTTAAATGAATTTTATTTTTAAATTGATCAAAGTTAGCTAGTTAGTGTCTAGAACAAAAAGGGAAAAATAAGTGGTTAGCAGTGGCTATGGGTTGTTTTCCATGATATCATTGATAATGGGTTGAATTCAATTACTAGTCCTTCATCTCTTTATTAATTTGATGTCTCTTTATCATTAAAAGGTTCCTATTGAATAAGGAGATTCTATCAAATGTTTCATCTGGAGTCTTGTTTTTTTCATGATTTCTAAAATAGTTTAGATATGTTATGAATTTTCTCTATTCATTTCAAATTTTTAAGATTCTGTGTTTTAAATGGTAGTATGGTTATGTTATTGTGTTTAGTTCATGGTGCTTTTTCTTCCTTTTCATTGCAAAATCTTCATCAGTCAATTATTGTTTCCATGAGTAAACTTTATTTTGTTAAACATTTGTGTTTATGAATCAAATATGTTGTGCTTTTGTCATACCTTCATTGAGCTACCTGCTTCACTTTCATTTACTTTTATGCTTCAAATGCTCATTTTGTTCTAATAAAATGTTTAATTTTCCTTTGATACCCTTCTATGCTTTAGATTTTGTTGTGATACACTGTTAATTTGACCTATTGTTGTCTTATGGAAAATGATGAAAGAATATTTCAGCATTTTCCTCTAGCTTTGAGCTCTAATTTTTATAGCTAGCATGGGGAATGAAAAAAGTTTCATATCTTTACTGCCCCAAAACACATTAAGAAAGCCTAAGATGTAATTCTTTATTATGACACCTTATATTCTGAATCCTTGACTTACTCATCCTCAGTGCAGATGGAATTTTTCCATATGAGAATTTGTTTATCCTTAATGCCAAGGATTTTGGACTTTTATGGACATTACTGGCTTGTACTTCTTCATATTGGCTTCTTTATTTAGATATGTGAGAGTTAGACATTAATAACTTGATCAATATATTAATAATTTGAACTATATTAAATAGATCCTTACAATTGATCCCATCAAGTGTAATATTTGGCCCAATATCAAATGTTTGGTTTTATGCTAGCTATTTTTTCCATAGTATTTAGTGGTAATAATAGATCTTAGGCTTTCAATATTTCTATGCATGCAATGATGTGATAACTTCCAATTATTAATTGTTGGGTATGTGTTGAGTCATCATCCTTCTTATCTTCTCTTTGTTGTGAATTTTCTCTGTTCATTTCAAATTTTTTAGATTTTGTATTTTAAATGGTAGTCTGGTTATGTTATTGTGTTCAGTTCATGGCACTTTTGCTTCCTTTTCATTGAAAAATCTTCATTAGTTAGTTATTGTTTCCATGAGTAAACTTTATTTTGCTACACATTTGTGCTTACAATTCGAATATGTTGTACTTTTTTCGTGCCTTCATCTAGCTACTTGCTTCACTTTCATTTACTTTTATGCTTCAAATTCTCATTTTGTTTTAATAAAATGCTTAATTTTCCTTAGATACCCTTCTATGCTTCAGATTTTGTTGTGATAAATTATTAATTTGACCTACTGTTGTCTTATAGAAAATGGTGAAAGAATCTTTTAGTATTTTCCTCTTGCTCTGAGCTATGATTTTTATAGCTAGCATGGGGAATGAAAATAGTTTCATATCGTTACTATCCCAAAACATGCTAAGTAGACCTAAGATGTAACTCTTTAGTCCAACACCTTATATTTTGAATTCTCGACTTGCTCATCCTTAGTGCAAATGGAATTCTGCCATATGAGAATTTGTTTATCCTTAATGTCAAGGATTTTGGGTTTTCTAGGCATCAATTACTTGTACTTTTTCATATTGGCTTCTTTATTTAAATAAGTGAGAGTTATACATTAATAATTTAATCAATATATTAATAATTTGAACTATTTCAAATAGATCCTTATAATTGATCCAAAGAAGTGCAATATCTGGCCTACTATCAAATGTTTGGTTTTATGCTAGCTATTTTAGCCATAGTATTCAATGGTAAAAATAGATTTTAGGCTCTCAATATTTCTATGCATATGATGATGTGATAATTTCCAATTATTAATTGCTAGGCATGTGTTGAGTCATCATCCTTCTTCTCTTCTCTTTGTTGTGTCAAGTGTATCTATAGGTAGGAGTTTCTTGGATTATCATTTTACACCATTGAACATAGGTGGTTTCTTCAACTTTAGGCCAGGTTACAACATACCAAGAGCAATATAATTTTTTTTTAGATGGCTATTGAATGTTATTCTATTTACTACATTTGAAATTTTGGTCAAAAATAACATTTCTATAAATTTCAAAATAGGTCCTCCTCATCTTATTCTATTAAAAGTTGGAGTTAGGCATGCCAGTAATGATCTTTTCTTGAGTTAACATAGATTTTTCACTATATTTATCCTTATTTTTTTAATCTTCCTCAATAACTCTACTTTTTCTATTTAAAATTCTATTGTACAAGTCTTCAAGTATTTGACCTCTTATGCTATCAAACCTTTTATCTTTTAGGATCATATTTCTAACTACAACATTCTCTAGTTGTCTTCTATCCATATTATTATACAATTCATAGTACTTATTAAATTTTACAAAATTATTTTCACTAATAATTTAGATGTTAAGATTTTCTACCTTTGGTTTCCATGCTTTTCCTCCTGCTGAAGTTGTTGCTACCTAATCTGCTGGCTCTACTAGTCTGTCACCAGTTTCTTCTTTAGATTTAGAGGAACTAATTTGTAAGGTTCTTCTCCTCTTTCTTGGTCCACTTTTAGTTTTCTTGAATCTCTTCTTAGGAGGGGTTTTCTCAAGCCTTGTGGATTTCCTAAGTGTTGACACTTCCTCTAATTTCTTTAGATTCCTTAGAGGTTGCTACTGGGCAACTGTTGCATATGGCACTGTAGGTGCTTGTGCACTTGTCTAGACAACTATGACCTAATCTTTAGTAGGTCCAACCATTGCAATAGGTATAGGGGTCAATATTTTAGATTGATCACTAGCCTTCATTTCCATGAGTATGCCTTTCACCTCTTCAAATTCCTTTCTTAACATTCCCAATTCCTTCAAGATAGAATCAATCACTTTTTCTACCTTCTTCTTGGAGTCCTTGATTATAGGACTTTTTAAAACTTCTCTGATCTTCTCAATATATGTCCCCCATCTAGGAAATTCAAAATCAACTTCTAAGTGTAGGATTATCTACACATATCCTTCAATCAATTCCTCACTCATTTCATAACCCATAGGTTTAATGAACTTAACTCGAGGAACTACTGCATCCATACATGTGAAATATATTTCTACCATGAAGCATAGTTCATCCTTATATTTTCCCACTAGTGCAAGAGGTATCCTGTACCTTTGCTTCATTTTGGCTTGGAAAGATTTCATCATTTAGTCAATAACATTGTCTCTGACTATTTTTGTTTTGATTTTGTATGCATAAGTGATAGTCTACATTGTGCACTCACTTCCATCCCAATTTGTGATACTAGGAAACTTCTTTATTGTGTAGAAGAATATATGTGTTGGTAGGGATTCAAACCTAAAGACTGTGCTCCTAGACTTCTTGATTTTTGATATGTTATCCAACAATATGTTTGGATAATATAACATAGATTAACCTCTTCACCCTTTACTACCATATAATTTGCATGAAGGAATCTAGTAGGGACTAAATCTATCCTAGATCCATGGTTAAACCTATATCCCAAAATTTTACTAATGAGTCTCACTCCATCATCTTGAATGGTATTGACCTTCATGTTTTTGCCATCAAAACATGTGTTGAGATTTAGTTCAACTAACTTGCACACATTTGTTATGTTCACTGGATTGCATCCTTCATTTTTTAAACCTATGACCTTTCAAATTAGGTCATTATAAATGCATATGATAGAATCTCCCAACCATATAAGGTCATCATAAACTCTATTTAGAATTATTCTTGTCCATTCATGATTATCAAAGTTCATATAGAGCATGTGCTTAACCAGGTTAAGTTGTTCTAGGTATGCATGTTCTGGTTGTAGTGACAAATTATTGTTCCACATTTTCTCTAATTCCTTATGAATATCTCTATCTCCCATGGTTTCATTTTTATAGTGAATATAATCTCTTATGTCCTCGACATGAAGAACATTTTTTGACACTTGCAAAAATCTCCAATGGGTCATCAAGCAAAGAAACAAATGGGTGTTTCTTGAAATTATATCTAGGTCTATTGCTTACATTAAACACTTCCTGTATTGCCATTTCTAAAAATATACTCAACAAATTTGGAAAAAACATTAATTTTGTGTTTTAGGGTTTTCAATGATTTTGCTTATCTCCAAACTTCTTCAACACTTCAAATCTCTCTTCAATCTTGCACTTAAGATTTTGCACAAGTAAATGATGTTTGTAAATTAATTTACATCCTTTAAATCTTTTGTAATCTATACTTTGCATTAAATGGGTTTTTACCACTAGTCCAAATATTGTCTCTATATAATAGAGAGGTTATTCTTCTTATATATCCTTATCCTGGTCATATTAAGAAATGTGCACTTAATTGTAGACTCCTCTCAATGTCTAGTATATATTGTTAACTACAAAACTTGTGACATGCTTTCTAACATTAGTTATGATTAATTGATGCACTATTTTACTGAGAGTGTTTAATGCAGGTAAGATGGGTCACAAATAATAAGTGATTTTTCTTTCTTGTTAGGTACATTAGGATGAGCTTCTTCCTGAAATATATGAGAACTTCCAGCTTCTCTTGCTTTTATAAACATTTCCTTAAATTCTTCTGTCAACTCCTTCATTTCTTTTGTTGTTCCTTCTGTGATTTTGATTCTTGTTAAGGTTTCTTCTATCCATTCTGCAAAACTTTTCTATGTGTCCAAGGTTATTACATAATTGGCATATATGTAAATTCCTTCTTTGTTCATTATTTTGGTTGTTAGGTGCTCTATAATTCCTTGCTATCTATCCAAGATTGTTGCATCTGTAACAAACAATTTGTCTTCTTTCTCCACTTTCATGGTTGTGAGATCTTCTTCTATTTCCTGCATGGTTAGTGTTCCTAAACATTCTACTATTTGCATTATCACTATCAAATATAGGTTTCTTACAATATACTACATAATGTCCATATCCATGACAATTATGACAATAAAAATTTGAAACAGTTTTAAAACACTTACCTTTGCAATCATTTCCAGTGTGTTCAAGTTTTGTTACACCTGGCATGAGATTCTTTTCTTCTATTATCCTCATCTTGATTAGATTCTTTAGATTTCTCAAAGTTAGTAACATTCTCCTTGTCTTTAGATGTATCATTTGTTTTTCTCATGTTTAGATCCTTTTTGACTTCAAGAGTATCAAGTTCTTTTCTTTTAGTAGATTTCTTGGCTGATTGTCCAAGAAAGAATCCAAGTCTAGTCTTGTCATAACTAGGTCTCTATATAGATATTTATTCTTGAATCTTTTCACTGTTGGTATATAATTTCTCAAGTTTCTATTTGGTTTTCACCTACTCACCTTTCACAATAGTGTTGTATTTGCTCTAACTTGATAGATTCCAATTTAGATGCTACCTTGCTTAACTAGGATCTTAGATCTGAATTTTTAGCTTTTATTTCATAGTCAATATTTCCTCTAGTTTTCTTAAGACTTGGTTGAGTTCAAATATTTTTAACTCATGTTTCAAGATCTCATTTACTCTATTTAGATCTTCAATATCATCATCATTGTTTTGCTCACTAGGTCCTTTTTGCTTCAGGTAATCTATATTGTCCTTTACTTCACCAATGTAAGCTTTTGCATCTTTATATCTGTCTTTTAGGCCATCTCTTTCATTATTAAGGAGATCAATTTGTTCAAGAGCTTCTTCAAGATTCTTCTTCAACTATTCCATATCCATAGGGATCTTATTCAAGCTTTTAAGCCTCTTCTGCATAAGTAGGTTCTGATACCAATTGTTAGAAATAGATAATACTTAGGGTTTGGGGGGGGGGGGGGGGGGGTGGATCAATATTTTCAATCTTTTTACCTACAATTGAATATTATTATTTACTTTTCCATATGCATAAGAAAATAAACCAACAATGCTGAACAATAGAAACAACCATACATAAAGAGAGCTCATAACAACATATTTTGTTAACTAGGGAAACCCTAGCCAAGGGAAAACCCTGATGGGGATGAAACCCACTAGATGACTCACTATATAAAAGAATCCGATTAAGGATATTGACCCTGTTAGGATTCTATGAAGAATGTATAGTGTTCTAAGTCCCTATTGGGAGATGAGGCCTTGTTAGTAGCCTCAACCCTGCTAGGAGTTGGTAGATCATATACAAATGTGTGCAAGAAGAGCCCACTACCCTAACATGCAACTATACAATAAGTTCTTCAAGAGAATAGGTATACATACAATACTAGATCACTTCTTGTACTTCAAAAATCTTTTGATTTTTAGTTCTTCATACAAAGAGTGACTATGTACATATCAATTTGCATCATATCTCGCATGACATTGCTTCACATCACATATCATAATATCACATTCACATTCACTTATCTATTTTTGACTTTACATTTGAATTTTTTTACTTATATCAAACATATTAATAATTTCTTACTTAGTCAGCTCACATATTATCCTTAGAGTCATCTCAACAAGATTTAGTAATCAAAACAATTCTGCAAGTCGTACAAGTCAATTTGCTAACATGCTCTGTTTTGCACTATGAGGTATCTGCATCAATATTTCTTCCATAACTTGAACTCGGTTGATCATACAAACATGTGCACGGGTATGCATCATTAGGATGACATAATTCATCTAGGGTTAATTGCACAAGAGAATATTCCAAGGGAATATTTTGCTATCAAAAAATCTTGTCATGCGATTGTAACACTGTCTAATACTTAGACAATTTTCCTTCACAAATAATCATGACTAAACTAAAAAACTAATGTTTCCATAAATGACAACCACATATCTAACCTTATTTGATTGATTGGTCATATTTCCATCAATCTCCCCCTTTGGGATTGATGGCAACATTTTGGGAAAATTGGTTAAGTCGCAAACATGCTTTCATACCAATCAAAGTAAATAACCATAACAAAGTAAAAACATTGTATTCATGTTTTGAAAAGATTGCATCCCTTATAACTCGAATTAAAAAGTTTTCTTAAAGAAAAACTTACTACTAGACTTCAAAATATAACTATATAACTTACAATTACAATTTTCCTTATTTCTCCCCATTCAACATCAATGACAAAGGTGTGAATAAAAGAAAAAATCCAGTCAAAATTTGAAAGCTATATCAAAACTTGGTAAAATAGTCACTGAAGTTAGTCTTCAACCATGTAAGGTGTTTCATCCAACTATCTTTCAGTGCATCAGACACACTAATTAGCACACATAGAGCATATGCAGCTAACTTTGTTGCATTCAAATCTATAGGCACAAAGTTTTCATACAAGGACTTGGCTACCAAGCATTCCTCCAACTAATTTTGTAACAATATAATCTATAGGGATAAACAGTCCCTTAAAAGAGTGAATCTTTTTATAACTTTCTCCTTTTCTACTTAAGTATCCTTGATGTTATCATGAAGTGCTTGCATTGTATGCTCAATGGTTTCTAACTTTTGATTCTATTTCAGAAAGTTATCAGTGAGCATTTGAAGCTCAGTTACCTTCTCTTTGATTTTCTCATCAAAACTATGAAGATGAAGGTATGCCATGATGCACATAGCATATATTTGTTTCCCTTCTTCTATACTCTACCTCAATACCTGAATGCATACATTTAATTTTTTTATATCATTCCTTATATTTGTACACATGGTATTAAGAAGTTTACCATCATGCTCAATTTGTGCTTGAATTTTAGGCACATTGGTAAGTGTTGTAAACTCATTATCAAAGGTTTTGCATAAAAATGCTACTCTCTATTGGATATCTATATGTTTATCAATAGGACTTACTATCTTCTCCAATCTATCCAAAATTGAAGTTAGAGTCTTCTCAATAGACTTGATAGATTTCTTCTTTTCAAGAATTTTACTTAAAGAAGATATAAGATTTTGCACCTCATCTTCTTCATCTAAATATACTACTACTACTATGACCACTACTACTTGTGTAGGTGGTGTAGAAGCTATTACTATTGCTATTGCTAAAGGAACACTTGAAGTAGTTGCTTCAATGCTAGATTCAATTTTCTTTGCAGAAGGTGCATCTTCTTCCTTAGGCTCCTAATCTTTTTCTTCATTAGATGAGCTACTATAATCAACAATATTGCCAACAACATTGGAACCAAAATATTTAAATGGGTTCTTAGTTATATCCATTGTCACATTGGTTTCATTTACTTGCATAGATCACTACCAATGGTAATATGTGGTGAATCACTTGGAATTGGTGTTTCAGTTGGTTGCTCAAAAATGTGAGGTGGACTAACTATAGTAGGACTTGTTTCCTCTGTTTGTGCACTCTTCTTTAACTTATTAGGCATAGGGCTTGCCTTTTTGGCTATGCACTCTCCTTTGGTATAGTAGACATGTATGTGGCTATTGCCTTTTGAGTTTCCACATTTACTTCTTCATAATTTCCTCACGTTTCTCAATAATGGTGCTATTCCTTTTAGAACTTTAGTTATTTATTCCTCATTATTTACAATACACATCTTTTTCACCATATTTATCCTTATCTTCTTATCTTACTTAGTAACTCTACTTTTTCTATTTAAAAGTCTATTATACAAGTCTTTAGGTATTTGAACTCTTATGCTATCAACCCTTTGATCTTTTAGGATCATATTTCTAACTACAACATTCTCTAGCTTTTTTCTATCCATATTATTATACAAGTCATAGTACTTATTCAATTGTACAAAATCATTATCATTAATAATTTTCATGTTAAGATTTTCTACCTTTGGTTTCTATGCTTTTCTTCCTGTTGAAGTTTTAGCTTCTTGATCTGCTAGCTCTACTGGTCTGTCACTAGTGTCTTCTTCAGATTCAAAGGAACTAATTTGCAAGGTTCTTCTCCTCTTGCTTGGTCCACTTGTATTTTTCTTGACTTTCTTCTTAGGAGGGCTTTTCTCAAGCCTTGTGCATTTCCTAGGTGTTGGAACTTCCTCTATTTTCTTTGGGTTCCTTAGATGTTGCTGCTACACAACTACTACATATGGCACTATAGGTGCTTGTGCACTTGTCTAGGCTACTATAATCTCTTTAGTAGGTCTGGCCATTGAAATAGGTGTAGGGGTCAATATTTTAGATTGACCACTAGCCTTCATTTCCATGGCTATCCCTTTCAACTCTTCAAATTCCTTTCTTGACATTTTTGATTCCTTTAAGATAGAGTCAATCACGTTTTCTACCTTCTTCTTGGAGTCCTTGATTGTCTGGCTTGTTTTAACTTCTCTCATATTCTCATTATATGTACCCTATCTAGGACATTTAGAATCACCTTCTAAGTGTAGGATTATTTGCACATATCCTTCAATCAGTTCCTCACTCATTTCATAACCCATAGGTTCAATGAACTTAACTCGAGGAACTACTGCCTCCATATATGTGAAATCTATTTCTACCATGAAACATAGTTCATCCTTATATTTTTCCACTAGCACAGGAGGTATCCTATACCTTTGCTTCATTTTATCTTGGAAAGATTTCATCATTCTATCAATAACATTGTCTTTGACTATTTCTGGTTTGGTTCTGTATGCACAAGTGATAGTCTGCATTACGAACTCACTTCCATCCCAAATTGTGATACCAAGAAACTTCTTTGTTGCATAGAAGAACATATGTATTAGTAGGCAGTAAAACCTAAAGAATACGCTCCTAGACTTCTTGATTTTTGATATGTTATCCAACAACTATGTTTGGATAATGCCACATAAATTGACCTCTTCACCCTTGACTACCATATAAGCTACATGAAGAAATTTGATAGGGACTGAACCTATCCTAGATCCATGGTTGAACTTATATCCCAAAGTTTTACTAATGATTCTCACTCCAACATCTTGAATGGTATTGACCTTCATGTTTCTACCATCAAAACATGTGTTGATATTTGTTTCAACTAACTTGCACACATTCTTTATATTTATTGGATTGCATCCTTCATTGTTTAAACTCTTGACCTTGTGAATTAGGTCATCATCAATGCATATGATAGAATCTCCCAACCATAGAAAGTCATCATGAACTCTACTAAGAATTATTCTTGTCCATTAATGATTATCAAAGTCCATATAGAACATGTGCTTAACTAGGTTAAGTTGTTCTAGGTATGCATTATTTGGTTTTAGTGACAAATTATTATTGCACATTTTCTCTAATTCTGATGCAGGAGCATCCAGAGGTATAAGGGAAATCCTGTGTCACCCAAAAAAATGTACCTAGACTTAGTTTTTGTTTCATGTCTTTTCATTTTTGGATACCCATTTGGGGCAAATAAAGGTTCCAACTCTCACAGTTTCACTATCAGTGTGTTTGAAAATCCTGAAAAAATAGGAGCATGCAATTTGGCCATCATTTTGGTGAGCTAGAAGGTGTGAATTGACTAGATGAATGTAATTGTGATTTAGAGCATTCCAGAAAAAGAATTAGGTCAAAAGGCCCCATGGTTTGAAAGTTATTGCAGTTTTTTGGGTTTTGGAGACCTCCTAAGAATGCTTTGAAGTCAGGTTAGGGGCATTAAATGACCTCAAAAAGGGCCAAAAACTGGGGGATGATAAAAGCTATCCATAGGGCTATAGAGCGCTTCGAGAGCTTTCTGAAAATGTAAACGATTCGTCAATCGGAGCTACGGTTCAAAAGTTATGACTCCCAAAAGTTTGGTTACCATTTCTGGATTCTTCTAGAATTGCACCGACTTCTTACGCATCTTTCAGAACCTTCTATTTGGTTGATGGATTCCTACTAGCACTTTCTAGAATGTACTCCTAGTCCTTAACCCTTTGGGGTCTATTTAAGGAGATTTCTGGAATTGTAAAAGGCAGTTCGAAGTGGAGTTTGAGAGGAGGTGCTAAAAGGAGAAATATTCTCCAGATTTAATCTATTGTAAGCCCTTAGGGCATGTTTTGAAGTTTATTTTCTCTGTACTATTTGTACTAGCTTATTTTCTCAGTTAATATAATTTTCCCTTTCTATTGGTTCCATTCTGTTCTTGGGTTGTGTCTCCATCAAGTGGTATCAGAGCTGGTTTTCCTGAGTGTGTAGACAGAGCGCCGATTGTGAGACAGTTTGCACCAGGACTGTGTGGTTGTGGGTTCGAGTTAGAAGATGCCTCCACGAAGAGAGCATGGTGAAAGGGCCAGAGCTATTAATCTTGAGGAGGTTAGAGCCCTCCAGAGGTAGGTACAAGCATTGCAAGAGGAGCTTCGTAGAGGAGAAAATGTTGCCACAGGTGACAACAGTGAGGATGACAATGAAGAGAAAGTAATGGGACCAGAAGAGGAAGTTGACGGGGAAGTTCTGAATCCTATAAAGGAAAGGCTTTTTAGGGCCATTACTAAGTTTGGGAAAAGACCTACAATTGAAGTGGGTATATTTTCAGGAAATTTGAAACGGGATGAGTTGATCGATTGGATCGATGAATTGGAAGAATACTTTGAGTATGAGGATATAAGGGACCCAAATAGGGTTAAGTTTGCGAAGGCCAAACTGAAAGGCCATGCCAAAATTTGGTGGCAAGAGGTTCAACTAGAAAGACTTAGAAGAGGAAAGGAGAAGATCACAAGATGGGATCGCATGGTGGACAAATTGAAAAAGTAGTTCATTCCTGTGGACTACGAGCTTGATCTGTTTAAGAAGATGCATGGGTTAAAGCAAGCAGGAAGATTAGTCCAAGAATATACAGAGGAATTTTATCGACTCTTGATTAGAGTGGGGCATGCAAAAGCAAATAAGGAGAAGGTTGCTTGTTATATTAGTGGATTGAGACCTAACATCTAGGAGGAATTAAGTCTAGTAAGAATGACCAGCGTTGAAGAGGCATACCAATTTGCCCTACAAGTTGAAGAGAAGCTGAATAAAAGGTTTGAAGGAAGACAAAGAGGGTGTGGTCAAGGAGGAAGGGGAAGCGGTAGATCATCTGGAGGCCGCAATGAAACCCAAAAGAAAAATGAAGATGTGGGTGCTAGCAGAAACCAGAGGAATGAGGGTTTCAACCACTCCCATGATCAAGACTTTAGAAATCAAAGAGGAAGAGGTAGAGGATGTGGACAAGGAAGAGGAGGCTTCTGTGGTACCTATTTCCATTGGAATAAAGAAGGTCATCATGCCTTTGAATACCCTCAACGACAAGGAAGGATAGATAAGAGAGCTAAGGGCCAAGCTAAGGTTGCTCATGTGGATGAGGATGCACAATCATCACATTTAGAGGATGCAGAAAGAGGAGAGACCTTGGTAAATGAAAGAGTCCTACTAAGTGGTGAGAATGAACCAGGACAATAGAGGAGTTTGTTCCGTACCAGATGCAAGTGTGAGGATAAATGTTGTGATGTGATCATTGATGGTGGTAGCACTGATAACTTGGTATCAGAAAAGATGGTCTCTAAGCTGAAGCTCAAGAGGGATAAACATCCCCAGCCCTATCGGATTTCTTGGGTAAAAGATGATCATAAGGTCCTGGTAAGTGAACAATGTTTAGTAAAATTCAAAATTGGGAGTTACCATGATGAAGTTCTCTGTGATGTTATTTCGATGGATGTTTGCCATCTATTGTTGGGTAGACCATGGTAGTTTGATAGACATGCATTACATGATGGACATGAAAACACATACTCTCTGACAAAGGATGGAGTTTTCCACAAATTGAAGCCCATGAAAAAGGAAGGTGAAAAGGTATGTAGCAGTGCTAGGATTTGTCTTGTTGATGGAAGGAAGTTTTTAGATGGCATGAGACATCAGCATATGTGCTATGCTTTGATTCCTAGGAAAGATAAAGAAGGTAGTAGTGAAATACTAGTTGAAGTTTCAAATTTACTAGGGGAGTTTGGAGATATTATCTCTGATAATGTGCCAGATGGATTGCCACCAGTAAGGCAAATTAGTCATTAGATAGATCTGATTCTAGGAGCTAGTTTTCCTAACAAGGCTGCTCACAGGATGACTCCTACTGAAACAAAGGAGCTAAATAGACAGGTTCAGGAGCTGTTGAGGAAGGGCTTGATTTGAGAGAGCCTGAGTCCATGTGCAGTACCTGCAGTACTTGCACCAAAGAAGGATGGAGAGTGGAGGATGTGTACAGATTCTCGAGCTATAAATAGGATAACCATCAAGTACCGGTTCCCTTTGCCAAGGATGGATGATGTTATGGACTGTTTGAGTGGAGCTCAATACTTCACAAAGATAGATATGAAGAGTGGCTATCATCAAATATGAATTTGAGAAGGAGATGAGTGGAAAATAGCCTTTAAGATCAAGGAGGGTCTTTATGAGTGGTTAGTCATGCCCTTTGGATTGACGAATGCCCCAAGCACCTTCATGCGGCTCATGAATGAGGTACTTAAGAAGTTCTTGGGAAATTTTTTTATTGTCTATTTGGATGATATTTTAATTTTTAGCAGGACTTTGGAAGAACATTTACTACATATTCGTAGTGTCCTTGAAAGGCTAAGGGAAGAGAAACTGTTAATTAATCTCAAGAAGTGTGTCTTTGCAAAAAGGGAGTTAGTCTATTTGGGATTTGTTATATCACCTGAAGGTCTCAAAATGGATCCAGAGAAGGTAAAAGCCATCTTGGAATGGCCTACTCCAAGGTCTGCTACTGAGGTAAGATCATTTCATGGTTTGGTTAGTTTTTACAGAAAGTTTATTAAGAATTTCAGTGGCATATGTGCACCCCTAACTGATACAATAAGAGGGGATAGAAAAGAGTTCAAATGGACTGCAACAGCTACAAGAAGTTTTGAATTGCTGAAGAAGAAGGTGAATGAACAACCTGTGTTGGCACTTCCAAATTTTAGAAAAGTGTTCCAGGTGGATTGTGATGCTAGTGGTAGCGCTATTGGGGTTGTATTAAGCCAAGAAGGTAAGCCTATTGCATATTTTAGTGAAAAATTGAATGATGCAAAGAAGAAGTATTCTATTTATGATCAAGAATTCTATGCAATAGTTCAGGCCTTAAAGAAATGGAGGCATTATTTATTGCCAAAGGAATTTGTTTTGTATACTAATCATCAGGCATTACAGTACCTAAATAGCCAAGGTAAATTGAATCAGAGGCATATGAAGTGGGTAGAATTCTTGCAGAGTTATACATTTGTGTTGAAGCATAGAAGTGGAAAATCTAATAGGGTTGCATATGCACTAAGTAGGAGATAGTCACTGCTTACAGTAATGCAGGTTGAAGTAGTTGGGTTTGATGAACTCAAGAATTTGTACCTTGAGGATCTTGATTTTTCTGAAGCATGGAAAGCTTGTAAAGAGCCTGTTGCTGTAGATAGAACAAAGTGGTTAGATTATTTGATTCAGGATGGCATGTTGTTCAAAGGTAGTCAATTGTGCATTCCAAGGAGTTCCATGAGGGAAAATCTGATTAAGGAGAAACACAGTGGAGGGATGGCAAGACATTTTGGTCGAGATAAAACCATTTCCATTCTGAGAGAACATTATTTTTGGCCTCAAATTTCACAGGATGAGAAGAAGTTCGTACAAAGTTGCCAGGTTTGTCAAGTTGCCAAGGGGTTTAGTCACAATACGGGTCTTTATCAGCCGTTGCCTATTCCATCAAGGCCATGGGAGGACATAAGTATGGATTTTGTTCTTGGATTGCCAAGGACACAAAGGGGTAATGACTCAGTATTCGTGGTGGTTGATAGTTTCTCCAAAATGGCACATTTCATTCCATGCCACAAAACCCATGATGTTGTCCATATTGCAGACTTGTTTTTCAAAGAGGTGGTAAGATTACATGGTCTTCCAAGGAGTATAGTTTCTGACAGAGACACTAAATTTGTGGGGTATTTCTGGAGGACCTTGTGGAAAAAGTTGAGAACAGACTTGAAATTCAGTTCCACGCATCACCCACAAACTGACGGTCAAACAGAAGTGGTAAACAAAAGTTTGGACAATTTGCTAAGATGTTTAGTTGGGGATAAGCCCAAGGGATGGGATTTAATTCTACCACAAGCAGAGTTTGCTTACAATAACTCTATAAATAGGAGTACTGGAAAATCACCATTCCAAATTGTATATGGGAATAGCCCAAGGACTGCACTAGAGCTGAGGAAGATAGAACAAGGGGAGAGGACAAGTGTTGAAGCTGAGGAATTTGCTGAACATATCAAGTGTCTACATGAGGAGGTTCAAGCACACATTACCAAGATGAATCAAGAGTATAAAGCTAGGGATGATCAAAGGAGAAGACATAAGGAATTCCAAGTAGGGGATCTAGTCATGGTGCACTTACAAAAATAAAGATTTCTAGCCGGTACTTACAACAAGATGAAAATGAAGAAATTTGGCCCTTGCAAAATTTTGAAGAAACATGACTCAGGAAATGCATATGAAGTGGAGCTGCCAGATGGTATTCGAATTTCTCCCATTTTCAACATTGTAGATTTAACAGGGTATCATGATGATGGTGCAGATGAGGAGCTGGTGTTAGAGCCATGTCCAATTCCTGCTTCTAAGAAGGAGGAGATAGAAGACATTCTAGATCATTGTGTGGGTAGGAGTACTAGAAACAGGCAGTATGAAGAATATTTGGTCAAATGGAAAGGACGATCGATCGTGGACTCAACTTGGATTTCAGCAGCTGAGGTTTCCCATTTGGGATTTCCTCTACCATCCATAAAGTGACAGGGTCACTTTTCAATCTACCCTGGGTGTCTGATGCAGGAGCATCCAGAGGTATAAGGGCAATCCTGTGTCACCCAAAAAAATGTACCTAGACTTAGTTTTTGTTTCATGTCTTTTCATTTTTGGATACCCATTTGGGTCAAATAAAGGTTCCAACTCTCACAGTTCCACTATCAGTGCATTTGAAAATCTCAAAAAAATAGGAGCATGCAATTTGGCCATCATTTTGGTGACCTAGAAGGTTGAATTGACCAGATAATGTAATTGTGATTTAGAGCATTCCAGAAAAAGAATCAGGTCAAAAGGCCCCACGGTTTGAAAGTTATTTCAGTTTTTTGAGTTTTGGAGACCCCCTAAGAATGCTTCAAAGTTAGGTTAGGGGCATTAAATGACCTCTAAAAGGGCCAAAAAATGGGGGACAAGCGAAGCTCATCCATTGGGCTATAGAGCGCTTCAAGAGCTTTCCAAAAATGTAAACGGTTCGTCAATCAGAGCTATGGTTCAAAAGTTATGCCTCCCGAAAGTTCGGTTACCATTTCTGGATTCTTCTAGAATTGCACCAACTTCTTACGCAGCTTCTGGAACCTTCTATTTGGTCGGTGGATGCCTACTAGCACTTTCTAGAATGTACTCCTAGTCCTTATCCCTCTGGGGTCTATTTAAGGAGATTTTTGGCATGGTAAAAGGCAGTTCAGAGTGGAGTTTGAGAGGAGGTGCTAAAAGGAGAAATATTCTCTAGATTTATGCTATTGTAAGCCCTTAGGGCATGTTTTGAAGTTTATTTTCTCTGTACTATTTGTACTAGCTTATTTACTCAGTTAATATAATTTTCTCTTTCTGTTGGTTCCATTCTGTTCTTGGGTTGTGTCTCCATCAAATTCCTTATGAATCTCTATATCTCCTATGCTTTCAATTTTATAGTGAATATAACCTCTTATGTCCTTGACATGAAGAACATTTTTTGACACTTGCAAAAATGATCCAATGGGGTCATCAAGCAAAGAAACAAATGGATGCTTCTTGAAATTAAATCTAGGCCTATCGCTTACATTAAACACTTCTTGTCTTGCCATTCTAAAAATATACTCAAAAAAGTTCAAAAAATACCTTAATTTCACATTTTAGGGTTTTTAGAAATTTCATGTATCTCCAAACTTCTTCAACACTTCAAATCTCTCTTCAATCTTGCACTTAAGATTTCATACAAGAAAATGATGTTTGTAAATCAATTTTCATCCTTTAAATCTTTTGTAATTTGTACTTTGCATTAAATGCATATTTGGTACTAGTCCAAATACTATCTCTATTTAACAAAGAGCTTATTCTTCTTATATATCCTTATCCTGATCATATTAAGCAATGTACAATTAACTGTAGACTCCTCTCAATGTCTAGTATATACTGTTAACTATGCAACTTTTGATATGCTTTCTAACAATAGTTATGATTAACTAATGCACTATTTTACTGAGAGTGCTTAATGTAGATAAAATGGGTCACAAATAATAAGTGACTTTACTATCTTGTCAGGTACATTAGGATGAGCTTCTTCCTAAATTGTATGAGAACTTCTAGCTTCTCTTTCTTTTACAAACATTTCCTTAAATTCTTCTATCAACTCCTTCATTTCTTCCTTTAGACTATCATCATTTATTTTGTTGTTCCTTCTGTGATTCTATTTCCTATTAAGGTTTCTTCTATCCATTCTACAAAACTTTGTTGTGTGTCCAAAGTTATTACATAATTGGCATACATGCACATTCCTTCTTTGTGCATTATTTTGGTTGTTAGGTGCTCAACAATTCCTTGCTATGTGTCCAAGATTTTTGTATCTATATTAAACAATTTGTCTTCTTTCTCCACTTTCACTGTTGTGAGATCTTCTTCTATTTCTTGCACGGTTACTATTCCTAAACATTCTACTATTTGCATTATCACTATTAAATTTAGGTTTCTTACAATCTACTACATAATGTCCATATCCATGAAAATTATGACAATAAAAATAGTTTTAAAAGACTTACCTTTGCAATCATCTCTAGTATGTTCAAGTTCATTACACTTGGCATGAGATTCTTTTCTTCTATTATCCTCATCTTGATCAGATTCTTTAGAATTCTTAGATTGAGTAACATTCTCCTTGTCTTTAGATGTATCATCTATTTTGCTCATGTTTAGATCCTTTTTGACTTCAAGAGTATATTAGGTTCTTTTCTTTCAGTAGATTTTTTAGCTAATTGTCTAAGAAAGAATCCAAGTCTAGTCTTGTCATAACTAGGTCTCTGTATAGATATTTTTTCTTCAATCTTTTCATTGTGGGTATATAATTTCTTAATTTTTTTTTGGTTTACATGAACTCACCTTTCACAATAGAGTTGTATCTCTCTAATTTTCCATGCTCTAACTTGATAGATTCCAATTTAGATGTTACCTTGCTTAACTAGGATATTAGATTTGCATTTTCAACTTTTATTTTAGAGTCATTCTTTCCTCCAATTTTCTTGAGACTTAGCTTGAGTTCAACTACTTTTAACTCATTTTTCAAGAACTCATTTTCTTTCTTTAGATCTTCAATATCATTATCACTAGTTTGCTCACTAGGTCCTTTTTTGCTTCAAGTCATCTATCTTGTCCTTTAGTTCACCAATGTAAGCTTTTGCATCTTTATATCTATCTTTTAGGCCATCTCTTTCATTAGTTAGGAGATCATTTTGTTCTAGAGCTTCTTCAAGATTCTTCTTCAATTGTTCCATATCCATAGGGATCTTATTCAAGCTATTAAACCTCTTTTGAATAAGTAGGATTTGATACCAATTGTTAGAAATAGATAATACTGAGAGAGGGGGGGTGAATCAGTATTTTCAATATTTTTATCCACAATTGAATATTATTAATTACTTTGTCATATGCATAAGAAAATAAATCAACAATTCTAAACAGTAGAAACATCCATACATAGAGAGAGCTCATAACACCATATTTTGTTAACTAGGGAAACCTTGGCCAAGGGAAAATCTTGGTGGGGATGAAATCCACTACATGATTCACTATATAAAAGAATCTGGTTAAGGATATTGACCCTGTTAGGAGTCTATGATGAATTTATAGTGTCTTGAGTCCCTATTAGGAGACTAAGCCTTGTTAGAAGCCTCAAACTTGTTAGGAATTGCTTCAACCCTATTAGGAGTTGGTAGATCATATACAAATGTGTGCAAGAAGAGCCCACTGCCCTAACATACAACTATACAATAAGTTCTTCAAGAGAATAGGTATACATACAATACTAGATCACTTCCTATACTTCAACAATATTTTTATTTTTAGTTCTTCATACAATGAGTCATTGTGCACATATCAACTTGCATCATATCTCACATAACATTACTTTGCATCACATATCATAATATCGCATTCACATTCACTTATCTTTTTTTTTGCTTTCTCATTTGAATTTCTTTACTTATATAAAAATATTAATAATTTCTTCCTTAGTTGGCTCATATATCATCCTTATGGTCAACTCAACAAGATTTAGTAATTAAAACAAATTTTCAAGTCATACAAGTCAATTTGATGACATGCTCTGTTCTACACTATGAGGTATCTACATCAGTATTTCTTCCATAACGTGAACTTAGTTGATCGTATGGACAAGCACACTAGTATGCATCATTAGGATAATGTCATTCATTTAGGGTTAACTACACAAGAGAATATTCCAAGGAAATATTCTGCTATTAACAAATCTTATCATGCTACTGTAACATTGTCTAATACTTAGACAATTTTCCTTCATAAATAATCATGACTAAATTGCAAAACAAATGTTTCCATAAATGACAACCACACATCTCACCTTATTGGATTGATTGGTCATATTTCCAACAATACTAAATAAATATATGAATGCCATGGAATAGGCATGTTATACAGATGGGCTAGGGGGTTAGATTTTTGCTCTAACTTAGTGTTGGTAGGAAGACATTTTGAAAAGATTAGAGCCACAAATTGTGCATCTAAAATGCAATAAGGGTTACAATGTTCTTAGAATGTAATTGATGTGTTTTTGTACAAAGTCTCTTGTGCTTGCAAGGGTTGCACATACAAATTTTTCACATATTTTCTTTATTTACTATATCTTGAATTATATTGAATTTTGTTTTGATACTTTATATGACCAAACATATATCTATTTTTCCCCTTCATATACTTGGTTTATTACGATTAAGTTCATCTTTGCCAACTTTTTGATAAGAGAATTTTTAAGAAATAAATATATACAAAAAATAATATTGTATGAGCTTATTTAATGATTATTGATGTGAAGCCAAAGTGACCTCACATGAGTTTGGAATATCAGGCTCCTAGTCGTGCCCATGGGATGGTCTTCTTGTTTTGATGTCGTTGATTCTGACTTTGGGACCAACCTCAAATTTTATAAGTAGAAATATAAACAAACATGTCACCCATCTAAAATAGTATAGATTTTGTAAAAAATGATAACTAGAAAAAGAAATGTTGTCAGGACAAATATTAGAATAACATTAATGAATAATATTTTTCATATAAAAATAAAAAATATTCAACAGAGTTTTTCATTGTGTCTTTAGTAATTTTGGAATCAATACCTTTGGAGATAGACTATTGATAATCGTTGAGTGATTTGGCTAGGATGTGTTTTGTCATCATAGTCCAATACATGCAGATCTATGGTGTATATTTTGACCTTTTTTCAAACATACCTCTACTATCAATACCTCATTCCATACTATAGCTATCAAATTCTCAAGAAAGTGAATCAATTGCAAGTCCTTTGCATAAATTGCCTTCAATTTATGTAATTGCTAGTACAAAGCAGAGTTCTAGAATAATATAGTGGTCATTATCCTTATGTGGACTAAATGATGAGTAACTTATATATATTTATGTAACTTTTGATTCAATGGACTCAAAAAACTTGCATACATAATTAATAGTCTGAATGTTATAGGTAAGGTGTCATCTTGCCAAGCTTGAACATTAGAACTTTAGATTGCATAACGCTTTAAAATGGGTATCAATTTTCATCCCATGTTTGTATGACTCACATTGGTGATGGTAGATTTCTTTGAATTTTATATGGTGACTAAATTTACATATTTATGCATTGTTGATAGCTCTATATATTGTTATCAATTATTAGTTGTCTAATCCATATATACCACTGCATTTATAAATCTATATTTTAAAAATATCTTGTAGTAAGTATCATAAACATTATATCTTTTCATTCTTTGTTGACTTAATGCCTCTTCCACCACTTTGGTGATATAATATCTATTGTTTCCCCACTATATGTGTCATGTAGGATGAATGCATATGTGTTGTTATTAGTCCCTTCCAATTCTATAGACAGGGAACTAATATTTTTAGTAGAGTCTAACAATTAATTATTTGAATACTAAGTATCAAATATTCTAAGGTTCTAAGGTGATTTATTTTTTAAATGTATTTATGTTCATTAATTTCTAAATTCTTAATGGCCATCATTAATTTTGCTAGGGTTAAAATTGTTTTTTGAATCCAAAAAATGGCAAAAATATATTGTCCATTCATTTTGGAAACTTTGCCTAAATTCTAGTACTTTGTTGACTTCCCCTTTAATTCATCCAAGCAACTATTGATAGTGGAGGAGTTAAGGAAAATCTCCCAATGGGCTAGGGAACAATGTCATGATCATTGTTACTACAGTCGGATGTGCAAAAACTATAGTAAAAATGAAAGAAGTAGCAGATTGCAAGATCAGATTTATTTTATTATAAAAATATGGTGAGTGCTAACCTCTTATCAATGGTGCAGTATATTTCATATTTCTCACAACAAATATATGGTCATCATTATAGTGTTAGACTTGATGGTAGCGATAATATCTGGGGTTCAATTCTTATTGAAGTACTACAATTTATTCCTTTTATTTGGTGCATGATTTCCTTCTCAAAGAATCAAAGCAACTTGTGAATAGTACACATAGATGCTTAGAGATTTTCCAATGTAGACCATGGTTGTTGAGTGTTGAGCACCATTACGATTGATGTGATTGATCTAATGCAATATGACTTGAATATTTCCTAATTTGGTATGCATAGCTTATTATTTTTCCAAGTTTACCAAAATACATTGTTATACAAGGCTAAACTTTCCATGCTAGAGAATAGACATATTGATGGGGATTGTAAATTTTTTTCCCATGAAAATGTGCTTCCAGTGACTTGAAAGTCTACCAAAATGACCTATTACATTAAAATTTACATATTAGAGAACATACACCTCAATGGAGATTCTAGAGAGCCTCTCCATTCTCCTAATGACTATCCAAACTTTATCAAAGTAGGCTATTACATAGTGCTAAGCTTTCCATATTAGAAAAGATACATGTTGATGGGGACTATAAAAGAGCCTTCCTATGCATACATATTCCTCATACATTCAAAAAAATGCTTTCAAAAAGTGAACTTCTCATCAACTCCCATGGATTTTGGTCCATTTCCCATTGCAACAGCTATTGAATTCAACTAGCTGACACCATCAATGAGTTCAAACAACTTCTTTCTACCCCTCTCCAACATGTGTGGCAATCTCCACATGCAATTCATTATCACTATCTCATCCTCTTCCCAATCTATCCTTTTCTTCAAATTCTCCAATTGGGTTTCTTGAAATGAAAATAGAATCCTAACTGAGCTTGCATGTTGACACAATCTTCTTCCTATCGCTTTGGAAAAACATGAATCATCACCTTCATTATCCTCCTCCTCCTCATCATCCTCATCCTCCCATATATGGGCTCTAATTTTGAGATGGGCAATATTGTAGTTTTCATTTTTCAAAGCTTCCATCAATAGTAGTCATTGCATTCCCTTCATGATGTCAAAATTAATGATTTACACCTTGTATCCTTGATCAAGGATTGCTTCTAAGATGCTCTAGTTAGCTGTGAAATGAACAACCTTGATGTAGGGATAAGTTTGGTTTAGAAAACTTAAAGCTCCCATGTAATTGGCATATTTAGAAATGTTGTTAGAACTCCTCCACTTTTTATTGCGGTAGTATTGATGTAGTGATTGAGATTGATAGGAGGCCACTCTCTCCATGCAGACCTAGTTGGAGAAACCAATTTTCTCAATCTTGCAAGAATGATCTCAATGACATCATGTACTTCCTTTGAGATTGCATCAGTACAGGCAGTTAAGAGAAGTGCAAGCCTTTGACATTATTTTTATTTCATGATACAAACGAGATGCTTCAAAAGTTTAAATCTTCTAATTAGAAAAATTTAAATGTATAGTCAAAGGCAACTCAAGAATATAAGCATATATATTACTACCATACATCAACACTTTAGTATAGATGCCCTAAATAGAAATAAAGGAAATGAATTATTTTTCCATAAGAGCAAGAATTTTTATAAATTGAAATTTCAAATTTAGTAATGAAACAAATGCAAATAAGGGCTCTACCAAGTTGGAGTCCTTGCCTTTTGCACAAAGTAGTAAAAAATTTGAGTAGGCGGAAGAAAAGTTGGGTATATTTCTGTTAATGTCTTCTAACTTCAAAATAGCTTAATTTACACATGCTTATATGCATGCATCTTATTAGATAAACCAATCTATAAAAAATCTCATCATAGATATTGGGTTAGATTTATTCTGACTTTAATTTATTATGTAATTGTCTATGTTGAACATATCAGAAGACTATATTTAATAAAAAAGTAGAGAGTGGGTGCACATAAGTGATAGACTTCAAATTTGAATTGAAGGTATTCCATCTTTTCCATCTCTGTAGTTCTTCCATTATTTAAATATTTTCACTTCTAGATAACAAGTGAGGGGTAAAATTATATATCAATTTTACACTGAAACAAATATGTCCCACTTCTTTCTTAGACATTATTAAAAATATTTTAAACATTGATTAATATTACCAATTTAAGACCCATTTTAATTGTTAATTTATCACTAGAATTTGATAAAAAATGGTGTTAATGTGATAGGTTCCATCTAAATACATATTTCACTTGTTACTTTCTCAACATATTTTCCTTAGAAAATATTGTAAATAAGATAGGAGAGGGTTTCAAAATTATTAGTTTCTAAAGAAAATTATGCTACAAAATGATGTGAATGTAGTGAGAAATGGTTTTTGGAAGATTAGGTTTGCCAGATAAATCATTCCATAGTCTCCCAAATATCTTTCACCAACACTTTCTAATGCTTGGTATGTACAATGATAGTTCCTTTAGCCCTTGTTGATGTAAAATGCATCCACAAGGGAAACAAATAGAAACAAACTCAAAGGGAACAATTATGAGCTCTCTCCCATTTCTTTAATACCCAATGAAAGGGGGTTGCATATTTGATAGAGCCAACTGAAGTACTTTTGTCTCTAGAGGTTATTTGATTTTCTAGTATTTTTTATTATCTACTCATTGTTCTACTACCTATAATAGTGTCAATCAATGAACTTAGAGTTAAGTCAAATGTGGTAGCTCATATGTTGCTTGGACCTAGATACTTTTGTGAGCCTCAAAATGTTTGGCTACTAAACTACTCAAAATTATTGATGTTGACCATAGGTTTATGATTTGGATGTTCCTGTCATAACATGTCATGAAACCTATATGACATATGATTGATATATTGACATATGACCACAACCTAGCCATATGAAATGCAATTCGACTATATAACCTAGATATATTTTTGGTTGAATTTTTTTTAATAAAAGTATATATATTTTTATTTCCATAATTGCTTATGAAATATGGCTTGAAGGGTAGTATATTTCATAGCCTCTGATATGTTTATTCCCAATACATATTGTTGACATATTTTCTTCTATTCAAGTGAAAATCTTGAAACTATATCTTGCTATTAACACCTTTTAACAAAAAAAATATGTTTTGTGTTGAGTATTCCATTCATTCTTTTGTTTCCAGATATAGTCTCTAATAACTAGCTTGTAGCTATAAAGAAATATTTTCCCATGTCTCTAATAACTGGCTTGTAGCTATAAAGAATTACTTTCCCATGAATCATATACCTGTAACTGTGAAACAAGTTTCATATTAATATTTCTATACTTTGTTGTTGATAATAAAACCGACTAAGAAATATCCAAAAAAAACACCAAAATAGCTTTCTTCAAAAGATGTTGATAATATCCAGCATATTACCTTAATCAATATCTTTGATTCATTTCTTAGTATGTTGTCCTTCCAGTGTTAGAGTTGACAACATGTTTTACCCACTATCGTGCAGGGGCCATTGTAGGAGGACTAATGTATGCTATACTTATCTTGAACCCACTACTACTTCATTTTTTCTTCATTCATCAAATGACAAAAAAATTTTTTGCTATACCAACTACACCAGGCCAGTCATCAAAAAATCCAATAATAGCAGACACATACAAATTGAATGAAACATTTCAAAATAAATCAACTGATGATGCTCTTCAAAATGTCCATTGCTTTCAAATCAACTCATTCAACTTCAACATTGGTGATTGTTTGTTTGATACAATACAAGCATTTCTTCATTCTCACTATACATCTAATGAACTCTGTAATGGACTTGTTGACCATTTCTCGCACTCCCTCCACCATGGTTGTGATGTAGCTTCAACCTCTTTTCAACATGAACTTTACCCTTCATTTCTTTATGATTTGTATAAAGTAACTAACAAGGCCACATACTTGAGAAGAATGTGACTCTCAGCAACTAAAATCAACATGCTAGGTGAATATGCATTTGTTCATTGACATGAAAAAAACCATACCTTCATTTTAGGAAAGATGTAGCTCATCCTACAATATCAATTCTTTTCCATGATGTTAATTCATTGGCTGGGCACTATGAACCTATCTTTTCAAGAATAAGGACATACAATGCAATACAAACTATGCAACAAAAAATGCCAATTTTATCACCCACTATAAAAAATATTCTAGACATAAATGAAGAAGAATTAGCTTGCATTGGTCTAAAACAATTCCCTACATTGACTTCTCCATATGGTGAAAGCATGTTCCTAAATGTTGCTTTCTTGGTTGAAAATCGATTTGATGCAATTACCTTGCAATTATTAATGGCCTAGTCATTGGCCAATGCATTAAAAGTAAATAAAAAATTTGCATTGCAATACTTCCATATGTATAGGCAATTTGCAATGCTAGATAAAAAACTCCTCTTACAAGCACATACACTAATCAACAAGGTTGGAATACAATATGTCAAAAGCAACCTAGAAGGCTATGAATCTTTCTTGCCATGACTTTCATACATCTTCCATATAGCTATAAACATACGGAAAATAGATTTGTTATCTAAAGTTGATGTCTATTGCAATTTTGTTGAGCTAAGAACAAGAATTGACTTATTTGTTTCAAAAATGGCACAGGTCATTGCCATTATGAGCCACTCCAACCAAAGGAACAAATATTGAATCAAATAAAAAGAAATAAAAATAATTTTTTTCCAGATAAAGAAATTGCAACAAAAAACAAAGAAAACAAGACCGTCTCTTGTCAAAAGCTCAGACACTGTAGATATTACAACTACACCTACAAACAAATTAAAGACTCATTTTTCACTAAGACATCTAAAAGCAACAATCTACAATAAACAAAAAAGCTCAACAAACATGGCCAACAATCAATCAATTGACATTAACAATATTACCAAAGAAGAAGGGAAATCTACAACTATTAGGAAAATATATGTTTTCCATAAGCCACGCATGACACACCAAGCTACAACTTATCCATATCAAACTACACCAAAAAAACACATGAGAAATCAATTAAACAATATCTACAATAAATCAATGATACACCAACTCAAGCATGTACAATTTGTGAAATATCGTGCTTCAACAAACACATCTACAAAGTCCTCGAATAAGTGGAAAAATAATTACAATATGTAAACTAATTTGCAAACATTGTGCATGGAAATCTCCCTTATTATGTTGCTCTAAGGAACATAAAGCAGAATAAATGAATCCCTGTCATACAAACCTTGACTAGCTTAGAAGAAAGACTTGTCTCCTTGCATATTAATTTTGCACAGATAAGGAAATTGGGATACAAAAGAGCACAATATAGCTTGAATGGTATAATAATCAATGTTTCTATCAATTTTGATAAAGTGCAACATGCATTTCCTAGAGACATAGATGAAACAAACACTATTGCAGTTAGACTAAAACACAAGCTACAATATGAAAATGCATACACAAAAGGAAATGTAAGACCTACCCATGTCATGAATGCCTTAACAATCTTGTCTAAGACAATATTGTATACAAAGGAAAAAATCTCAATAAATAAAGATTGGCAACTTCTAATTGCAAATAAAGAAATGCAAAAGCAAATAGATAATGACATAAATGGTGACATAGATGCACATGATACTAAGCTTGAAGATGAAGAGGAACTTGAAGTTGAATCACTCATACATTGGTATAATGAATCACATTCAATCAATTATCTTGGTACAACAATTGTTGAAATTGCATAGCAGAAGGCTTCAAACCTCTTGGCATTTTTCAAGATACTTACTCATAAGAAATGAACTTCCCGACATTTTTTTGGGATTCCCATGAGCAGAAGAAATCACAAAAAAAATCACCTACCAAAAAATTGTTAAGTGGGAGCTTGTGTATAAAGAAAATGATTTTTCAACACATATTACAAACATATTTTTTAAGGCTATAAAAATAATTATCCAACAAATATCGTTGATAGCATGGGTCTATATAAGGAATGTTGAACTAAAAGGTAAAAAACTATATGTAAAGGATGTGCACAACCCTACAAACCTAGAAAACATATTGAAATATCCAATAGGTTTTAGGTCACTAAAGAGTATTCACACATCTCTTGATTATTTATAGAATACAAGAGAAAAAATATTTTTGATGATCCATTAACTTGGCCCTCCAACTTATTTTGTTATACTAACAAGTGTTGAATACTTTTGGCAGCCATTATGCAATGCATGTAGCATATTTTGAACACTCAACAACTCAGACAAAATGAAACTTTAGAGGATAAAGACTTGGAATTTGAAATTAGGAAAAATCTAGTCCTTTGTAGCCATTATTTTAATCATAGGGTCAATGCATTTTGGAAAATGATGCTAAAAAATGATGGTCTATTTGGAAAAGTATCTAATTATTTTTTGTTATAGAATTCCAAAACTAAGGCAATGAACATGTACACTTCATACTATAGGTCATGGATGCACGTGTCTTCAAACATTACAAAAATAGTAACATAAAGGACTTCATTGACAAGTACATTTCCTATGACTCTACACTATTAGATCCAAATCTTGTCAAAATTCAAACTCACCACCATATGAAAACATGCAAAAAGTATAGAGCATTTAGTTGCAAATTTAGCTTTCCCTTACCTCCAATGAGACAAACAACAATATTGGAGCCCTTGTTAAACACGGACCCTACAATTAAGGATAGAGAATTTTTTTTTCAAATAATTGAAAAGTAAAGATTACACAAAGGATGTTATATTTGAAAATTTCTTGTATGAATTCCAACTTGAAGAAGCTAATTACATTGCCATGTTGCAAGAAACACTATCCCAAAAAATTATCTTGCTAAAAAGGCAACCAGTTGACATATTGATAAATTTATTTTCTAGAAACGTTCCTACACTATGGTATGCAAATAAAAACACACAATTTATCTTGGATGCATATACCATTGCATCATACTATAGTTCATACATGACAAAAAAAGATAGAACATTGTCACATGCATTCAACCAAATACAAAAACAATGCACTTATTCTTACAATGAAAAGACACATTTCATATGAAAACTAGGAAATGCATTTATTAATTACCAACAAATGTCTAGCCATAAAGTAGTTCATATTGCCTTTTTGCCTTGTCTCTACCATTACAAAAAAGCTCAAGAAGTACCATCTTCATCAATACCTCACCACTAGAAAGTAGAGTTGTTATGCTAAAAGTCTTAAGCTATTAGCAAAAGAAAAAGATGACTCCAAAAATATCATGTATGCATCCACAATAGACAAGTATATACAACTAAAACTCTTTGACAAATTTTCGCTAGCAGAATATATAGCTTTCTACTCAAACAACCCATTGAAGCCCCAAAATAGAACAAGACCATGCATCATACATTATGTAAGATATAATCTGCATATTGATCATGAAATTTTTTGTAGAGAAAAACTCATGCTTTATGTCCCTTTTAGAAATAGTGAAAACTTGTTATTGATAGGGCATAAAATATGGGGTGCAACATTTGAAACACACAAAGTGCAAATTGCAAAAATTGAAAAAATATTTACTTCACAAGTAGATAGTAAATGGGGTGACATTGACCAAGTTGCAATAGAAGCTAACAATGACAATCACTCGACAATAGACCTCGATACTGACCATACACAAAAAGAAGAAGATATTGAAATAGAGAAATATGACATTATAACTAACATGAAACATATAAAAAACTTACAAAACATGCATGCCACTAGATCCTCACTATTCTCAAAAATCACCCACCCATTCCTTCTTACCAACCAAGAATACTTCAGCTTGTGAAGATAGCTAAATGAAGAGCAACAATTAATAGTGAAAGATGTTCTAATGAAAAAGAGACTTGCATTTGACAAACCACTATACTTGTTCTTGACAGGAGCTGTTAGCACTGGCAAAACCTTTATAGAAAAAGTCCTCTTTCAAGCAATGATTTGATTCTATGATAAGCAACTAGAAAGTGACCCATACAAGCCTAAAGGCATTATTGTTGCTTCCATAGGAAAAGTTGCACTCAATGTAGGTGACATCACTACACATTCTATTATTTAGTTGCCATGTAACTCTTTAAAGATGTTGCCATTGGATTCAAACACTCTTGACAATCTAATCAAGAAATTGGATCAACTACAAGTCTTACTCATTGATGAGATGTCATTAATTGGTTCAAGAATGCCATGTTATATTGACAAAAGGCTTCACCAAATCAAACATACACAAACAAAATCATTTGGCAAAGTTGACATCATATTTTGTGGTGACTTATACCAAGCACAACCTGTATGCAATAATTGGATATTTGACAAGCCAATAATAAATAGTGAAAAAATACCATACACATTTTGGCTAATAAATGTCTTATGCTTTGAATTATACATTGTTGTTAGACAAAAAAAATATTCACTGTTCTAAACCATGCAAGAACTATGATCAAGACCTAAGCTAGTTGAACACAACATGTTGTAAGACACCTCCTAACAATCCAAAATTCTCATACTTGTTTCATAGAAATTCAGCTGTTGCTAAACATAATAAAAGAATGTTGGACTTCTTGCCTAGTAATCTTTATGTATTTGAAGCTCTTGATGAAACAGATTTATACACTAACAATTTCCACTACCAAGTTCAAAAATAATAATTACCTATTGTAATCTATCTAAAGCTAGGAATTTTAATTCAGCTAATAGCTAGCAACCTTGACACACAAGATGGACTAGTCAATGGTGCTGATGTAGTCTTCCAACTACATTCAAAAAATCATGAAGACATTCTATGGGTTCAATTCAATGATAGTACAATTGGCATATCATGATGCAAAAAAATGCAAAGCTTGTGCACAACTTCTATTTCACCTTCTTGGACCCCAATAATGAAAATAGCCAAGAAAATGATAACTCCTACTAAATTTATTACACAAAGACAATTCCCTATTCAACTAGCATTTGTAAGAACTACTTGTAGAGCATAAGGTTTGACAATGGATGGACTCGCTTTTGATCCTCATAAAGTATACCAGCATGGTCTTACCTGCATAGCTCTATCTCATGAAAAACTATTGAAACATTATATATGATGTAAAAACTACAACATCAAAATTTCAAAGTATCACATAAAGTGGACAAGGAAATGGATTGACATTGAAATCAAGAAAAATGGAACTTTAGTATAGCTATCCTTTCCTATCAATGGTCCATCTTATCATATGCTCTTTGAATACTCAAAGCCTTCCATTGCATATGTTGGTTTGATTTTTCACAATGCAAAAATTTTGAAATTTTTTAGTGAAAAATCATTTGAGTCTTTGTGTCTTGCAAATTAGGGTTTTGATCCCTATATTTTTCAAACCCTTAGTTTTCCCTAGTTCATAGCCTAGTTTCTATGTCATTGAAATCCTATTAAATTCTCAAGGTTTATCTTCAGAGAATTTCTCAGGAACTCTTATGCCTTGTCTTGTTTTTGCCTTAGCCTTTGAAAATCTTATAAAGTAATATTTCAAATAAATTTTGGTGGGACACTTTTATGTTAAGGTTTATGCATGCAAAGATACCTTTATTCATCTTTTTAATAAACCTTATAAAGTTTTCCTTAATTACATTATTTTATTTGAAAAAAGTCCAACTTGTGATATCTTTGGAGCACCATAGATCTTTCAAAGATCTAGGGTTAGCGCTTGCTTGCAATATGGACTTGCACAAGAGATAAATAATGTAGGCAAGTGGTTTTTTGAAATATGGTGAGATGGGGTTGAGAATCTCTAACTGTAGGCTGCGGTGTGCCACACTGTAAATTGATTGGTGATATGCAATGCTAGATGTGCCACTAAAGAAGTTTGTCTGCCAAATGGAAGTGAAGCCTTATCAGCCATAGATCTTTCAAAGATCAAGGGTTAGTGCAATCTGGCATTAAGAAACTACTTAGGAAATAAGGAATGTGAGTATGCACCTTTGTGATGCTTGGCAAAGTGGGACCAAGCTTTGAAAGGAATGTTGAGTCATGCCATGCCGAAAAGGTTAGATGAAGTAAAGTGCCCTCATTGGTGGAATGTGATAGGTATGTCGAGTTGGAAATGATGATGTCATAGGCACGAAAATTGTAAATGCCATAGTCAAATTTGTCAGAGGTAGTTGATCAAATCGATGGTGATTTGAATAGTTTTTATTATTCTGGCACCGAGTTTTGTTAAATCACTGGAGCTCATTACCTCACTATCAAAAAATTTTGGCATCTCACCATTAGTGACATAGTGAGGTACCATGAAATGAACATGTGGTGGGACCTCAAGCAACGTGGAAAGATGACTAAGATTAAAAAGGGTTTTTCTTGTTACCAGTAGTGCAAAATTTCCTGCATCATCAATGCCCTAGACCCACCACTCATTTATAAAGCATATAAGGGACTCTGATCGTTAGATTAAACTTGAATAAAAAATCCTCACTATCTCGCTATGGAAAGTTGCAAGCTATTTACTCTATGCAACATAGCAGGTATAGGACCCACCACTCTTTAGGGCAATTTGTGTAGTTCCTTTACCTTTGATTGATCTCAGATCAACAGCCATTGCTATCTCACCATGAAGAGTTTCTTAGAGGATATGTATAGTGAGGTAGCAAATGAGGGCCCATCACTATTCTTCTAAGCAATGCAGTAATTTGTCATCCACAAGATCAAGATCAAATCAACGGTTGTCCTTGCTTTGCTATGGCAAGGTGCTCATTCTTTATGTATAGCAAAGTAGCGACCTGTCGACACATGTCCTTAGTTGCTAGTGGGTCTAGATGGAAGTTCCATCAAGGAAGGAGCTATGTACATGGTCAGTTTTCATTGGATTGACTGGCCAATTTATTAAGTGGAATGCCAAGTTGTCTTTTCTGCATTCTGTGATCGTAGGAGTTTGCGAAGATTGACGAACAATGCATGCCTTCAATAAAAAAGTGCACAAATGTTATACATTTTGGGGAAGTGCCAATGTGATGCATGGCATAGTGTGACATCATGGGCCTGCCTCTCTCAGAAATCATCCAAGATTTTTAATCATCAGATCAAGCATGGATCAATGGTACTCACTAACTCACTATGAAAAGATGTGCGAAGATTATGTATAGCGAATTAGCGAATGGGGGGCCCACCATTGTTCTCTTAAGAGTTGTTCCAAGTGTTGACCACATGATCAAAGAAAAATTAGTGGCTATTGCTATCTTGCTATGGCAAGATGCTCGAAGGTTATGCATAGCAAGGTAGTGAATTGATGACATGTGTCCCCAGTCATCAATGGGCCTAGACTGAAGCACCAACATTTGAAGGAATAGTACAAATGGAAGCATTTTATTGCGTTGACTACCAACATGTTAAGAAGAAAAATTAGTTAGCCCAATTTTCATTTCTGGATCATTGGATTTTTCAAGGATCAACGACGCAATTTTTTTAAAAAAAGAACTTGGTAAAGATGTGAAGCGATTCCTCATTTGTTTGAGAGCAGTTGCAAAGGTTCAGAGAAGAATAAGTTTGGCAAATCAAGCTAGGAAGTTCAAAACTATTTTTTGGTAAGATAATGACCTGAATATTAGTAGAAGATAGTGAAGATGTAGTTAAGGTCAAATTCTGATCAGATTCACTCAGTAAAAACTCAATTTTACCAGCGTTTCATGAGGCAGATCAGATATTTTGGCAAATAAAAGTTTTCATCATTGAATAGAAGATATTTTCAAATCAGTTACAGAATAATGATGAAAACTATATCAGATCAAAATGGCAGAAGGGAGAAAGAAGTTATTCAGTTGCAGGAGATTGAATTTCAAGTGGATAGATGTTAGTTGCATAACAGATCCAAGAATTCACTTCTTGTTATATCTTTCTTTCTTTCATTCATTGTAAAGGGTTGGAATATTGGAAAGTTTCTCTAGAATTAAACAAGTTAGTAGAACTAGCCCTAGAATTGATGAATTCTAAATGGAAGACCTAGGATGTGCTGGTTCCAGACCATGAAGCTTTGTTTTGGCTGTGATACCCCCTTCCCATTCCATTAGTTTCTCATTCCCACCATTTTCTCTCTTGTTTGACAACATATGTTATTGTATAGTTTGGTTTATTAGGTTGTTTATGAGTCAATTTTATGCATTTTCATGTATTATTTCAAGGAAATGAATACAAAGAATAGCAAGGGTTGAGTTTCATTTTAAATCTTGTCTCCATTCTCAGTGATTTGTAATGTTTTAAGACCTTTGAACAAAAAGCTTAGGTCATAGTTGTAGTCCCTTAAGGTTATATGTTGTTTCATTGTTGCTTGTAATTCAAAGAATTATGTAAATGCTTTAGAGAAATCAATAGGGTTATAGATTTATTGAGGAGGATATCGGGTAAGAACGCGATTTAAATTGAACATTGATGTCTATTTACAAGGCAAATGGATAGATCAGATATCTAAATATATGAATAAGTATCAAATATCCAAAATGCATAAGAGAGATTTATGAATTTTCCCAATGGATTAGGCACTGATTAGTTACAGGGTCATTAAGTTGTTATCTATACATGGTTTTCATCCACTTTCTCCACCCACATAAAATCAAATCAAATTCAAATCATCTTTACATTTTATGTTGAAGAGCTATAATAGAATGCCCTCACTCAGCTTATAAATGTCATAGATTTTCATTTAGCTACTGTAGATTTGTGTTATTGTATGAGTTATTAGGAGAAATAAGGGTTTTATCTACTTTACATTAGATTCAGTATATGCTTTGATAACTGGTACCATATAAAGAATCTATAGGTCCACCCACGTAGGTTTTGCAGAGCTTGAAGAAGAAGAAGGGTCTAGCCTTATAGTTGGCCCAAGATTGTAGTTAGGTGTATCTATCATAGGAATTTGCTAGCGTTAGATGCATCTATCTGGTTTCTTGGTTATCTGCAAAACTGTTAAATTAGGAGCCAACAACATACAGAGGAAATTGTCCACGACCATGATTTTCTCAAAGCAACTATGCTATGCTTCCAAGAAAGAAAAGACAAGACACATGCACACCTCCCAATGCTAAATGAAATATACAATTTCTACTCTTCACTTGCTATTCATGGTATATTGACTTGTACCAAAACAACTATAGTACTAAACATGAATTGTTTTGCAACAAACTATCTAGAATCAATCACCATTGATATATTACATATCGGTCATACCATACACATCACTAATGTTTATATTACACCAAGTGCACCTATCAATGACATATTGGGTCTAATACTAAGTATCTTTACCTTGATGCCAAAAAATTCAAAAGTCATAATTACTAGAGACTTCAACATTGACATGCTACAGTCTAGTAGAAAACAAAGAATGCTTGTAGAACTCATGCAACAATAAAAATTCTCTTTAATAGTTGACAAAGAAACAACATTCATAGGCACTTTATTAGACCACTTTTGGATACATAATAGTAATAAAAAATCTAGAAAATTCATTCTACTAGATACATATTGATCAAATCATTTTGTAGTATCTCTACAGCTCCACTTCTAAATTACACAACCTAATAGTTTAGATTCTTTATTTATGCATTAAAAAACTATTATTTTCCACAACTTTCTCATATGCATTAGAAGCCTACCTCATACCATATCATTACACAAATGCATATAGGTTTTGTACATCTTTATTACATAAGGATGTTGACCTGGTTCCTTGATGTGACTTTTGTCAAACTCACTTTCACATTGATTTTACATCCAAACAATGTCATAATTTTATTTATGGATAGATATTTTATGGAGTCATCCAAAAAAAAATGAACATGAAGCTGAAAGTAGCCTTGATACAAATGAACTACAAAAGCAAAGTTCAACTCTCACAAAAAGGTATTGCAATAATATAGTCAAAATTCCATACCTTCCCATGCATCCATTTAATTTTAAAACATATTTAGTTATTTTACTTATTTTTTTTAATACATTTTCTAGAGCTTTGTTCATATCCTCCTCTCAACAAAAAAACCTTTCTGAAGATGCCAAAAAATTTCATGATAGAAACCTAGAAAAAATGTATAAATTATCATAGAGTTCTTAAACTATTTTAATTCATTTCCATATCATTGCATACTCTAAAATAATAATCTCTTTTCTTTATAGGCTCAACACAGATGAAAACAATGTATCCAACATCATAGCTATTTGTAGAATGCAATAAACTACTATTTTTAAAGGTGATGTCCTTGTCACTTATGGTCCTGCTTATGCCAAAAATCCAAAAAGCCTAGAAAAAGCTCCTATAGTGCATGTTGATCTCATTGATAGTGATGGTCACATGACCATAATAACAAACATTACCAACCAATTAATCAAAAAAATTATGACAAAGCATTTTCCTGGCACTAGTGTTTGCATAAAAGATTTCTCTCTGAAGAAAAAAACACAGTGTGAAAGAGGCAACACAGTTTATTGCATCTAGTTCACTACATAGACATCCATTGAAACCATTGACCAAGTCTATAGCCAACAAAAATTGATACCTAACACAAGAATATGTCAACTTATCCAGTCACCTAATAACCATTCAATTGGCACATTGGGTCTTATAGTAGCAACACACAAACAAACCCCAAAGGAGTACGGGCTCCACGTCAAGGATGGAGAATATATATCATACACATCTATTGTAATCTTTTCATTCCATATCTATGTCCAGACTTGATGCTTTTCTCATAATACAATTACTCATTGTACTGATTGAAAATTTTTTTTTGTAGGTAATTATTCTTGAATTCCATGTTCAAGCTTACACAACACTACAACAAATCTTGCATTCTACCACAACACTGCTCCTACTTCTCAAGAATGTTGTCCATAGTGGGCCAAGAGGAAAAAATAGCATTAAAAAAACACCATCAAATATTTTGACAACCTCAATGATGAAAGTACAATCAATGCTCTAAAAAACATGCTCTCCTTTAATATCCAGGTAACCAACAAAACCATACCACCTCTCAAATAAAATTGCAATCATATTCTAGATAATAGACATCCCAAACTCATAACTAAATCTTCTTTCATATCCTAGGTCACCAGTACCTTGAGACCAAAGAATTCTTATCTGTAACTATACTAGCTACTCTACACAAAATGCTACCAGCCAACTTCATTGATGTCATCCTCAACCACCACAAATGGCCAATGTATTGCATGTGGGAAAATCACAAACTTTTCTTATGGACCTTTCTTGTGGTGCACTATAGAAAATGATAATAAAATTGTTGAATATAGCATGACTGGGAAAATGCTGGAACAATGCTTGCTACAATATACAAACATACCATTTGACACCTATAAAAAGAATATGTCAATAGTCATGTATATGTTGCAAACATTTGAAAGACAAGGGACTTCATTGCAATAAATGAAAATATCATCTCCATTATAGGAGAAACCAGCAACATAAGATAAAATTAATGCATTCTTCTTTTCATTTAGTTTTATCAAATATTGATTTTCCTTCCAAGTCTTTGCACTTAACAAAGTCATTTTTGGGTGTATTGCAGATCAATTAAGGCTCCTAGACTAGAGTACATGTTTTTTGTCATTGGAAGACTTCAATCCACACTATCACATTGAATCCACTGAAGACCTTGCAGATGTGCTAGAAACAATATTTTCCATAAGAATCACTTATACTCTAAAATTTTGGTATATATAGGTAGGTTGTGATCAACAATATTACGCTGAATACATTAAATCACCTACAACTATATGAAGCATAATATTTTTTCTCTCCACCACTTCCAATACATAGATTTTGCATACATATTTTAGATAGAATTATGTTGCATGACTAGAAATTTGTCTCTTGTATTCAGCCATAAACAAAAACACGCGATCTAAAACATGCGGTCTAATATTTTCCTATCTATAAAAAAGAACTATTTTAACACAAATTTTCTTTAGTTGCATACTTGTTTATTTTAATTCACTTTCCTTACATCTATTTGCAGCACCTATAATCTATTATACTAGAAATGATCACTTTTTAAAAAAATCTCTATTATTAGTCTATTTTAATGAAATCTGTAGACACATTGTCTTTGTCTTTGAATGTTGAAACAAGATATTGGATTTTAACATGAAGATTCTCATTACAATTCTATAGCATTGCATTTAAATTTGATTTTTTTCTCTACAAAAGGAGTTCTATGCATTACATCGAATCTTGATCCATTTTCTATGATCTTACTTTATACTTGTCATTGTGGGTAAGATTTTTTCTAATACTAGTTTTAAAATTTATCACAGATATACAATTTTCCTTACAAATCTTTACTAATCTTAGTTTATACTTGTCATGTATCTAATATGCCTTTCACATAGATTGAGACATTTTTTGAAACATGTTTCCTACACTAATTCTAACATATACTTCATACTTTGTGTTACATAACTGTCTAAAGGTTTTGCTCAAAGTATGGCACTATAAAGAAATTGTTTAAAGATTTTGTTCAAAATTTGAAGGAATTATAAAAGGTTTTTCCAACAATGTTGGCCTCAACAATCCATTACAACTAAAACAAATAATCACTTTACTTAATGAACCCTTATTTTTTGCAGATAAAATCAATAACCATCACAGAATTCAGAACATTAATAATTATTTGTTGCCAAAAAATATGGAGTTCATTACACCCACTAAACAAACATAAGATGGTCTTAAATGTTAAAGGGAGTAATAGGTCTCGCTATATATTATGATTTGGTTGTTCCTTATTATCATAGAAACAAGTTTCAAATTTTATAAGATGAAATGATGTTGAATTATAACTCAATTTGTTTTATAAGGGATTTAATGTGGCTTTTCTGTAAATCTCTTAAACTTTGATCCAGTAACAAATTTCTTATAACCTCAAAGATTCTATATTTTGTCTAGGAAATCTTATCATCCATCATGATCACTTACTGGACTAGTCACAATCTTTTGACTAGCTTTTGATATTTTGGGAAAATGGTTTACATTTTAGCATCTAAATGAGTTGTGGTCTTAATTAGTAGAAAGTCCCCACTAATTTAGAATGATTCCTATCTTGTTATTTGAATCATGGCTTTGATCTTTAGTTTCAATATGTGCAATAAAATATGTTATAGTCCTTACCTAATAATTCAGTCATATGGATTTGTTTAGACTCCCTTCAAATTTAATGTAATTGATTGTTTATGGTTATCAATCCACAAACATTTTGACTATCTTTGAAATATTTTGTAGGTTTTGGCCCAAGTTTTAGAATATTGGGTGGTTTGTGTGTGACATCCCACTCTTTAGTCCTAGCAGTTCTATGTAGGACATAGAAATTGAACCAATATGCATGCTACAAAGGAATGTTGGAGGTATCACTCCACACTATTTAAAATTTTGAACTATATCAGTGTGTAATAGACTAAAATTTGTCTCTTCTTCTCAATTGAAATTTTAATGATTTTCTTTTTATGCTTAAATTTAATCATTAATTACATTTTGTTAAAAGAACATGTCCCCTTTTAATTAAATAAAAAGACCCCATTCTTCGAACCCACTTAAAGTGCACACATAAAGTTCTTTTTTATTAAAAGAAAAGGCTTAAGATACTTTTTTCTTATATGATAAGTCAACTCATTTTCTATTGGTTGACTTGTTTGTGCACACGGATCCCTCCCATTTTTGATTTCAACCATTGATCATCCACCCTCTCAATCTTGATCTCTACCGTCCATATGACTTTAAAAGGAAGAGGGCATTGTTGGGCATTCATTTTACACGAGGTCAATGATAGGAATCCATAGTGTAATTCCTCTCTTGAAAAACAAATCTTTTTAAGGATCCACTCCAAGGTTCAGTGTTTGTCTTACGACGTACCAAAATCTGATCAGTAGAAAATAAATGTCAATTTTCACAAGGAGGCCTTTGCTAGTTTTAAAAAATCTTTTGTCTTGGAATCAAAGTAAAATCTGTTTGTTGTCTCAAAATATCACACCAAAAGAACAATATTTTTGTATTTTCTATTTTTTTTTATGAATGCAATTCTAACAATGCAGTTACTATGAAGTCCTATTCTAATAGGGGGTTAGCAAAGAAAATAACAAAACTATAAGAAAATAACATGAAATCAAATAACTTGAAATTGAAATTCCTAAATGGACATAAGCTACAGAACACAACACGCTGTGAGTTAAACCTTCGAAGAAATTGGTAGGAAACTAATGAAAATAGGAGCAACGCTTCCTAGAATCCACTGATGCAATTATCAGTGAGAATATTTAACAAATCAAATGATGTTTCACTCTTCATCAAATCACAAGGCCATGAAAAGTGCACTCATGCAAGACAAAAAGCTATGTAGACACAAATCGGGTGATCTCTTCTCAAGCTCGTTACATCAACGAAATTCATATATCTATAGCAAACACTAAAACTAAAAGATCACACAACTAGAAACAACGCAATAAACCTTTGGCTCAATCACAATCTCATGAATAAAATCTACAAAATAATGACACATTCAAGCAAGATAACTACACTCCGAATGCTAACACCAAAAGCATAACTTTATTGCATAATAACAGATGCCTTTCTTACATTTTACAATGGGGTATTTATAAGAAATCCTCTCCTCAATTTTTGTTAAGAGTGAGAGATATCTTGATGCAATAAAATGCTTTTAAATTTTTTTAAAAAACTAAATATATACAAACTAACAATCTAACTGGTGCTTAGAGGTACTCCATCCATATTTTATTCATTAATTGGATGCATGAGCCCTTTACATGTCGAAAACAGAGAAAAAATGAGAGAGAAAGTAGGAGGAAGCCATCAGTCAAAGTAGAAGTGCATGGAGGCACCAAAAATAGAAGCTGGCCCTTCACTTGATGTGTGTTGGAGTTAACTTGCCATCAAAATGCGCTCCCATTGCATGGAAAGTGCTATTTTTGGAACTAGCAATCAACTGTCAACGCACCTCTGAATTGTAGACCTGCATGAAAATGTGAAGCTATGGACCTGCAAAGCTACAAACCTACGTACCTATAGAGCTATGGATCTACATAGTTGTGAACCTATGGAGGTACGGACCTATGTACTTGCGGAGCTCAATTCGCCAAAAAAATCAAATTTCTCAATTTTGAAAACAGTTTCTGAGTTTTGCTCAAATGAGGTTTTAGATCACTTTTTGTATATGTTCCATGCCCCTTTTTAATGATTTACATCCTCTTTATAGCCAATTACTTTCATAAACTTGCACTTCCTTTGCTTCTTCAATCAAAAATCTCAAGGTACCTATGTTGAATCTTGTCCCCAATAACTGCATAAGATGAGGAACCTGATTTGCTTTACGTGTCCAACCCCTGTATCTTTGACCTTTGTCTTCTCTCCACCTATCCAGTCCTTCCTGATGAGAAACCAAGTGATCTAGATTATCCAAGACGATCAAATGTTTGCAACTTTTTCATATTTTTCTACAAATTTTCTAGGTGTTTCTAAATGACCTTTTTGGAGATCTTTTGCTCAAAATTTCAAGTTGGAACCTTCATCGATCCCTAAAATTGGGCAACCAAAGGCTCAATGTTTTAGGGACTAAAATTAGATCTTCAGTTCTACTTTCCAACGGTGTAAGCAGTTCTGAATTCTGAGGCCCGAGTCAAAAGTTATGACCTCGACAAGTTGAGGATGCCATTTTTACCCACAAAAGAAGCAACCATTAGTCCATAGAGTTAACAATGCATAGTAAAGACACACTAGCTACTCAAACAAAACTGGAGGTGAATCCTAAAATTTGGCTAAGTCTAAAATCCTAAAGCCCTAAAATTTGGCTAAGTTTGGATTTCTGAAGCCCTAAAATTTCTTAAAATCTTTACCTTATCTTGGGGAGGTCTGAAACCTATCTCAAAAGATTCATCACAAATATTAAAATATATCTTAAATATAAGTATATTTTAAACCCCTTTTATTTCATTTATTTGGACACGCACACCAGGATGCATGCATAGCGTGCCTTCATGGAGGGCACGTGCGCGGAGCCTCCATGAGAGGTGCGCATGGTGCCCCCATGGAGGACGCGCACGTGGCGCAAAATCTTTAATAATAATTTTTAAATTTTTTTTGTATTTTTTTTTTTTTTTTTTTTTGAATTTTTGAATTTTTTTCTTTTTTGTTATTTTTTCAATTTTTCAATTTTTTGCGATTTTTTCAAATATTTGACTCTAAAATCCTAAGGTCTAATAAAACTCTTCTTCTCCTGACTCCCAAACTATGAGTTCTGGAGTCGAAAAAAGTAGGGGGTCCCCATTCCTAGTGAGGAATGGGGCATGTGTTGTGGACACCACAACAGGTGTCTCACCTCAAAGGATCCACACTCTTGAGTATTGTTATGCAGGATTTTCATTTGAGTGCTTGAGAGCTTTAATGGAGAACACCATCTTCTTGTCTTCATTCCTTGCGTCCATAGCATTTTGTTACATGGCATATTAGCTTAGTTTTCATATAGTGTAGTTCTTTTTGCAAGTAGCTTAGATCACATAGTCTAATTAGGATGGTTTTAATACTTTCATTTGTTTAGCCTAGTTGCATTGTGCATTTTGTTTTAGCATAGTTTCATTCTTGCATTGCATGCATCAAGAGTTGTTTGACACTAGCATTCTTGCTCTTGCTCAAAGAATCTCCCATTTCATGGTTTACTAGCAAGGGCTGCATTTTTAAGGCTCAGCTGAGAGTAATTTTATGCTTATTTGTATGCTTTTGCAGTCCATGACTAGGAGCCCTAAGCTGACATTCAAGTTTTTCAATCCATGGAAAACCTTGGATAGAATGGTTTAGGGAAGTGCACTCTTTTTAGTGTACATTTTTGGCACCCATCATGGGGCAGAATAGTGGTTTTGTCCTTAGTTTTCTTGTTTTCATCACCATTTTCATTTATTGTCCTACATTTTTTTTAACAGTCACCATTTTGGGCAACATTTTTCTAGTTTTGTACAATAGTTCACATTATTGTTGTGTCATACATTTTTTGGAAATAGTGTTGTGTGGCCATACAAAATTATATCGCTATTGTATGCAAACTTTTTTCACCTGGCTTAAGAAAATATATCGCACAAAGAAGTTCTATCGCATAGATATACTGTGAAGTATTGTACGATAGCCTTCCAGTGAAAACTATCACTTTACAGAGATTTGATTGTTGGTTGAGGTTTTTTGGTTAGTTTTCAGTTTTTGTTGGCTAGTTGCTGGTTTTTATAGGTCTCTAAATAGTTTTACAAAGGTTCATTTATAGGTTTCCCTTTGTTTTGGAGCTAACCCGTGGTGCTAACGATTGTGGTTATAGGTTGCATTTTGAAAAACTTGAAACATTGTTTAAAAGAATGCATGTCAAAGCTCCAAATGCAAAAGGTCTACTAATAGTTGTTTGTAGGGCTACTCGATGCATAAAAACCAAAAACTTTCTTATTATTTTATTTTATGTGCAGCATATACTAGTTTTTTTTTTTTTTTTGTAGGTACATTAGAAATTTGTAATCAGGATTCCTTGGTCATAGGAGAGTATGCACTTCACCCTTGCAGTGAACAAAAAATCTTGACCCACCTTTGGATTTCAAAAGCAAGTGGGTAATTGAATCTTCTTGGCATGTTTTGGTGAAATGATTAGAATATGTGAGTATTCTCTTCACCCTTGAGGTGAATTAGAAATCTTGACCTCCAAGAGTTGATCCACTCAAATATTTAGTTAGGATCCTTTAGAGGGCCTACTCTTGGACAATCTAAGAGGAATGACCCAATTGGGGACAAGTAAATTACTTGGCTCTTCCAACCCACTATAAATCCAAGGCTATCAAGGACACAAAACCTTGGGAGATGTAGTGTTTTTCTTCACTTAGTGTGATAGCTTATGAGATTTTGACCATAAGGAGATCATTAGGCAAAAATGCTTAATTAGGTGCTCTTGTGGCCACAAGGTCTATTACCCACTACAAGGTGGGGTGTCCCATAATTGGGAGCAAGAGGAACACTATGAAAAAAAGCCCTATCTAGACACCCTAGGTTAGTATCCACCTTATTTTTCTGCTCAACTTCTTTGTGCAAGGATCAATCCTAGTGGACTACTTGGATCACCTTGAGATTTACACTCACCATATGTGTTCCCTTAGTTGTGTTTATGGAACTTCTATGACAAAACCAATATCTCTTGTGGGTAACTACTTGGTGTGAGGTGAAGGAGCATCAAGTGTGGGCCGAGTTGTTGAGTAATGAACCATGACCTTAAGGTAGATTGCTTGGCTACTATTTTTGAATGTGTTAACTAGTATTAACATTCTTGCACATCAAACAATCGCGGTAATATTAGTAGAAAGGCTATTATAATATCACAGGTGCATGTTGACAAGGTTTTTTTACCTTTGTTCAACTATTTGAAGATATGTTAAAACACTAACTATTTGCAAACCTTACTGATAATTGAAATGAACTAGAAACATACACTGTTTGATTTAAAAAATCACTTGATTATCAAGACTGGCACACAAATTTTGGAGTCAAAACTAGTCCTTTTGTACAAAAACTAGCACTTTATCACTTGGTCTCTGAAGAAATATTGTGCTACTATAATTTTCCAAAATTGTATCACCTGCTTGTTGTGAGTTATATTGCCCTTGGTATTGAGTTCTATTGCATCGCTCTATGCAAACTGTCACCTTCAAGAAAAGTATTTCCCTCTTATTCTGAAGAGTATTGTACAACATTTTATGCTATCCTACTATCACCTAGTAATTGAGAAAGTATCACCTAGGGTTATTTCTTGCTAAAACAACATTTACACTCTAGTCTTTTTGGCCTAGGGTGTGTCACTACTATTTCCTAGATTCTAGTTACATATTTGTATGTTAGGAAACTATCCAAGGTTGAAAAGATGAGTCTAGTCTGTTAGATGTAAGTCTTGAACCATCACTAATAAATCACTTGTCAAAATCTAGTTACCATTCTTTTTGGCTACTTTCTATTAAGCTTTTTCTTGACTTTCTTGGCTCGAGTCACTAGTGCTATAAATTCTTGAGCATTGCTTAACAAGCCATCTATCACACTTTGACAAGTGACTAATCTTGATTGTAAAAGATTTAAATCTGACTTACTTTTCTTGTCCTATTAAACAAATACAAGTCTTTACATTCTGGTTATAACTAGATTTCAGGTTGGGAGTAGTAACCATATCCCTTTTGTTTTCAAAAAATTAGAAACCCCACCTAGACATCTTCACAGACAACCTTGTATGGAAGACCCTGAGCCAATTGAAATGCAAATAGCTAATGTTAGGCACAATCCACTTTATACTTTTGAAAATTTATTTGGCACACCTTGTGAGACACCTAAGGGTGAGAATGGTTTGGTCACCATAGTGCACCCCGATGAAGTCCAATGTTGTTTAGAGGAACAAGCATGTGAAAATCAAAGGATCTTTGAAGCCATGTATGCTAGGGAGAAAGGACATCAACAAGCTGAAAAATATAACCATACCCACCATGAAGGGAACAAGGGGACTTGCTCTTGGAATGCTCTTGATGGTAATGATGGAAACAACACACCACCAAAAACTCCTAGAGTCATCATGGGTGCATGCCCTTCTCATCATGAAAGTGATGAAGATGTAACTAGTGAAGATGTCATAAAGTTCCAACAAGATGGCTTTGCTCAAAAACTGATGCTTAGAGCTTTAGAGGAAAATAGAGACCAATACTTCTGATACATGGCAGCAAGAGTATGGAAACTTCCCCAAAATTTTGATATAGAGTGCATCATTCCAAAATGGAAACCCACTAAAGCTAAGATATTAAGGGAAGAAATACAAGAATCGAGGAAACAAATTACACAACTGCAAGTTTCAAAAGAACCACCTAAAAATTCATTTATTGAATCAATATGTGCCCCTCCATTTGATAGGAGTCTCTACATGTTACCATTTCCTAAGGATATAGAGGTTCCTAGGTATGAAAAATATGATGGAAATGGTGATCCTCACGATCATGTGAGGCATTTTCATGCTCTTAGCATGGATTTTATGCATGAAGACACCTTTCTTATGAGGTTATTCCCTAGGAGTCTAAGAGGGAAAGCTATGGAATGGTTCACCAAATTGAGTCCTCCCATTAAGACATTTGATGAGCTTGCACAATGTTTTATCCAAAAACACTCCTATAATATTCAACATCCTATAATAGTGCTAGACTTATGCAACATCAAACAAAAATTGGGAGAGCCTTTTGCAACACATCTTCAATGGTGGAGGTCATTATACTCCCAGTATCCCCCACAAGTTCTTGAGGCTGAAAAAATCAATATCTTTGTTAATACTCTTGTACTAGAATTATACTTTGATCTAAGGAAACAACTATTCACATCTTTCAATGCCATGGTTGAGAGTGCGTATCATATTGAAGATGTTTCTATCAAAAGGAGTGATATTGTCATAAACAAAGACAAGAACAATAATGGAAATGGTAAAGAAAAAAGGTAAAACTTGGAATAAAAAACAAGTATGTTGTCAATGATGGAGTGGTGGATACTCCTAAGACCAAGGAACTTTCATTTAATCTTTCCACTATCATCTACACCACAAAGCAACTAGAAAATATGAAACCACAAACATCTGACAAAATCTCTAAGTTTACTAAGAAACAACATGTTTACACACCAATGGTTGAGCCCTATGAAATGGTCTTGAAAACTTTAATTGCAAAAAAATTGATTAATTTTCCAAATAATTCCTGACCCTATGACCCACCTATCAAACCCCCATCATGGAGAGAGGATCATATCTACAGTTATCATCGAAGCAAGGGTCACAACACTGGAAATTGTTTCAAGCTTAAAGATGTGATTCAAGATCTTACCGAGGAAGGAAAAGTTGTCACAGATGGTCTTGCCAAAAATGCTGATCACAAAACTTTTAAGAAACCCTTACCAGAATATGAGAAGGGTGAAACCTCTAGAGCTGTTAAAAAGAATCATGATGCCAAGATCAGCTATGCTTATGTTGACATAGACAATGTCATAGGTATGCTTGAGCCTATTGAGTATTTATGCATGGAAAGTTCTAATGATGAAAACCAACATGTAGATGAAAAACCTAAAGTTGTCTTAAAAATGTGTGATGTCCCTCAATACCATAATGACTCTAGACCTAAGGTGGTGCTCTGGGTGACCGATTCTTTTTCATCACAAAGTGAACCAATTAATGCTGTTACTAGGGGGCAATCTAAGGTTGTTCTAAAAGTTGCCTAGGATTCCAAGAATGCTTCATCTTCCAAACATCCAAAAACTTCCAGGATCTTGAACTATGACCTTGTTAGTCAATTATAGTTTACCTTAGCTCAAATTTCCATTTTCAAGTTGTTATAATTATCTCCCTTGCACAAGGATATCCTTGAAAAGGCTTTACGTTTTGCCAATGTTCTCACAAATATCGATGTGGAATGGTTCCAAACTATGGTGAACCATATCTCTTCACCTTATCACCTCACCTTTTCTAAAGAAGATGACTAGGATCTTAGTCATCCCCACAACCTTTCTCTCCATGTCAAAGTCCAAATATTTCGTACTCACATTCATTGAGTCTTGATAGAAAATGGTGCAAGGTTAAACATTATCTCCTTTAATGTCATCCCACTGTTGGGCATGTCAGAGTTTGCTATTGATCCTAGGTGCAAGATCACCATAAAAGCTTATAATGAGGTTGAAAGACCTTTCAAGGGTCTAATCATGCTACCAATTAGAGTTGGTGCAATGGAAAGGGATGTTGTTTTCCAACTCCTAGATATACCTCTTGCATATAATTTGTTGTTGGGATGACCATGGATTCATGACATGCAAGCAGTACCTTCTACGTACCATCAATGCATCAAGTTTCCCTTTAATGGTATTAGAGTAGTTATCCCTAATGACAACTCAATGTCCATCAACACATTGTCTACTGCTGGAATGCTAGTTCTACACAATTGCTCTTCTCATGAGCCAACACCATCTCTTATAGAATGTGAACATAAAATGAAAATGATGAGCCTTGGTATGGGCGAATACACTTTAGACTCCATTGCTGTTCTACCTATTTCCCCTTAGACTTATGGGAAGCTACCCACCAAAAAGAAACCTTCTGCATCTGCCATGACTCTTTTTGGCACTTTTTGTTCAGTCCTTAGTTCCCTTGGAAGTAGAAAAAGAAGAACAAGCTATTAGAGACTAGATATATAGGGGAGAGGACGATAAAGAGGGAATTATAGTCACCACTCCTATTTCTCCCACACAATATGGAAAAGGATATAAGATGCTTGCAAACATGGGCTACCAAGGTCATGGGTCTTTAACTGGTAACAAAAAAAGCTTTAGCTAAACCTTTAAGTCATACTCAAGGTCGTGATGCTCGAGAAATTGCTAGCTTAGGATTTGGGCTAGAGAATAATATGCCAGAGTCTACTCCAAATGCACCCATATCTAGTGAATTAGAGGATGACAAATTTCCCTTTGTTATTGCCACTTCACAAGATGAAGAATTTGTGCCCACAACTTGTCTTCTTTAGCAGGAAGACACTCCACATACTACTAATGATGCCGAAGCTTCCACTTCTCAACAACTAGAACAAGATGAATCCAACCATGAGGACAGGAATAGAGGCTAGATTAGACAAAAAATTGCTCATCTAATTGCTAGAGATCAGAGTACAAACTCTTGAGAATATGAATGGGAAAGCTTATCAGATGCCTCTTGTGAATTAGGAATGGATGTTATTCACACCTATGTAACCAAACCAAATGTAGTCGATGAGTCTAGTGTAGGGTTAGATGAGTTTCACTCACAATATGCTTTAGTGGATCACATTGGTCCCTGCAGGACTTTTCTTGATCTAGATACCGTTGCAACATTCAATATAGGCTCGGCTTTGCATGTCACCAGAGATGACTCTTTTGACATCAATCACCTTGAAGCTTCTACCTCACTCTAATTGATTCATCCTGATCTCATAGATTGGTTCATTCAATATTAGACACCATAAATATTGTCTTTCCACAATGACTATGAGATCACCTATTACCTAAATGCCATTGAAATCATAACTTCTTCCACCAGTGAACCCATGATTCACATGATAGAATCAGATATCAAGTACCTTAGTTATAAAATTAAAAGAAAAAAAAATGCTTAGATGGCAAAAACCACATTGTGGTAGTATCTGAACCTAAAAATAGTAAAAATAAAAATGTATCTAATGGTGAAAACCTCTTTGAGGCACTTACAAATGAGGTACTTGGTATTCTACCAAGCTATTTTCAAGATAGATCATCAGTTCTCATTGAGCCTATGTAGCCAATCAACTTGGGGATAGAGGAATCTCCTAAAATTATTCATGTAGCTAAATCATTGTTAGCTAAAGAAAAGGAGAAATTTACCCAATTTTTTCAAGATAAAAAGACCAATTTCGCATGGACATACTTAGACATGCCTGGGCTTGACAAAGATCTTATCATGCATCATTTTTTTATTTCTCCTGATGTCAAGCTTGTTAAACAAAAATTGATGAAGATGCATCCACATGTAGCTTTTTTGTTGAAAGTAGAGTTGGAAAAACTTTTGAGTGCAAGCTTTATTAGAGAAATTGACTATGCGAAATGGGTCTCTAACATTGTACCTTTATCCAAACATGATAAAACTATTCGAGTTTGTACTAATTTCAAAGATCTTACCAAAGCATGCCCCAAGGATGATTTCCCACTACCAAACATTGATATGATCATAGAAATGACTATAGGATATGAAATGTACTCCCTTATGGATGGGTTTTCTAGGTATAATCAAATTAAGATAGCTCTAGTTGATCAAGAGAAGACAACCTTCACATGTGCATGGGGTACTTTCTATTAGAATGTCATGCCTTTTGGGCTCAAGAATGCTAGTGCTACCTACCAAAGAGAAATCACCACCATATTCCATGATATGATGCATAAAAATATGGAGGACTATGTTGATGATACATTGGTAAAATATAGAACAAGAGATACACACCTTAAAGATCTTAGTTTGATATTGGACTATATGGAACAATTCCAAACTAGGCTAAATCCAAAAAAGTGTGCCATTGGTGTCACTTCAGGAAAATTGCTAGGCTACATTATCTTAGCAAAAGGTATTGAGGTTAATCCTAAAAAATTCCAGGCTATCATGGATATGCCTCCTCCAAAAAATATCATTCAACTTCAAAGTCTACAAGGATGTCTACAATCCATAAGAAGGCTTATTTCTCAATTGGTTGATTAAGCTCAACCTTTCAACAAGAAATTGTACAAAGGTTCTACTCATATCTGGAATGATGAATGTCAACAAAGTCTAGATCAAATCAAAACGTACTTGGAAAAACCTCTAGCTTTTTTGCCACCTATTCTAGGAAAACCTTTGATCTTGTATATCTTAGCTACAATTTCTTTTCTAGGAGCGCTATTAGCCCAAAGTGATGAGACTGCTAAAGAACGGGCCATATATTATATTAGTCAAACTTTGGTTTCTTATGAGATGAATTATACCAGCATTGAAAAAGCTTGTCTCGCAGTGGTCTTTTCTTCTCCAAAGCTTCAAAATTACATGTTGATACATATAGTCCACCTAGTTGCTAAAATTGATCCTTTGAAATATCTATTGAGAAAAGTTGTGCTTACTAGTCATCTAGCTAAATGGATGATGATTCTCTCAAAATTTGACATTCAATATGTCAAACATAAAGCCATAAAAGGACAAGCTAGAGCTAATCAACTAATTGATTTTCCTCTTGAGAATACAACACCTATACAAGTTGAATTCCCAAATGCCTCAATAATGTACATCACTAAGAGAACTTGGAAGATGTTCTTTGAGGGTTCTCACACACAAAATGGAGCTAGAGTAGGTATATTGTTTGTTTCCCCTCATAGGTATATGATTCCTAAATCTTACAAACTCTTGTTCCCTTATACAAACAACATGGCAGAATATGAGGCTTTAACAAATGGGATCAAGATGGCTCTTAAATGGAGAATAACTAAATTGCATATCTATAGGGATTCATAACTTGTTATTTACCAAGTAAACAATCACTATCAAACGAAAGATAACAAGTTGATACCTTATAAAAAGTTGATAGATGCTCTAAAGAACTACTTCACTTTTGTGACATTTTAGTAAATTCCTCAAGCAGAAAACAAAGTTGTTGATGCTATGGCCACTCTAGCATCTATTCTCCAACTACAAGAACATGAATCTTTATTTGAGTTCCTGGTGGAAGAACTATGTCATCCCGCCTATGATTCTCCTGATAACCAAGTGATCTACACTATTGTAGGTCATGATTCCTCCCACTATGCCAACATCTTCTCTTACCTACATGATCAAATTATTTCTAAGAACCTCATGCACAACCAAAAAATTCCAATTCCTTTGCAACACCTCACAGTACATTTTTCTCTCTAGTGACTTATATAGAAAGGGTCTAGACGGAACATTGCTTAGGTGTTTAGAGCTAGAAGAGTTCAAAAAGGTACTTATTGACATCCATGATGACATTTGTGGGGCATATTCTAATGGCCTTGCACTTTCTTAGAAGGTACTTAGAGCAAGTTATTATTGGCCAACTATGCAAGTTGATGCTGTTCATTATGCCAAGTCTTGTCAAAAATGTCAACTCCATGGTAATTTAATTCATGCTCCTAGATGTGAGTTGATTCCTTCCGTGACATATTGGTCATTTCAATAATGGGCCTTTGACTTAGTCAGAAAAATTCACCAAAGTTCATCTAGTGGCCACAAGTTCATCATTATAGCAACTAAGTATTTCACTAAATGGGTCAAAATTATGCCATTATTTGCTACTATAGGCAAAAATGTTTCCCTATTCATACTAAATTGCATCATTTTTCGATATGGTATTCTTTCCTCTATTGTCACTAATAATGGAGGACAATTCAAAAATAAGGACTTGAGACAACTATGCGAGAAGTTTCAGATCAAATAACATTGGTCTTCTATTTATTACCCTCAAGGGAATGGTCAAGAAAAAGCCTCCAACAAAACATTGCTAAAAAATTTTCATCACACAGTGCATAAGTCTGGGAGAGATTGGCATCTACAAATAAATCCAACACTTTGGCCTTACAAAACTACCATTCATACTCCTATAAGGGCCATGCCCTTTTCTTTAGTCTATGATTTTGAGGTAGTTCTCCCATTAGAAGTAGAGATCCATTCCATTCGAGTCTGTTTGGATGAACTAATAATTGATGAAGACCATAGAGCTATGCGAATACATGAATTAGAGACCCTTGATGAGTGTTGTAAAGAAGCTTTTGATCACATGAGGGTTATCAAAAGTACATGCCTATTTAGTATAACAAAAAGGTTCATCCACATGAGTTTCAAGTTGGTGACCTCATGCTTAGAGAAAATCCAAAGAATCAACAAGACAAAGAGAAAAAGGGAAAGTTTGAACCTAATTGGTTAGGCCCATACATTATCACAACAACATTTGGGTCTGGTGCTTATCAACTATATACTCTTGAAGGTGGAAAGCTTGCAGAGCCTATTACTACCCTACACTTTAAAAAGTTCTATGCTTAAAGGCCTACTACAAGACTCTCTTGTACATATTTATGATTCTAAAAAACCCCTAAAAATTAGAAAATGTTCTGAAAAATGATCATCTTAGTGAAAACCTAGCAATAGGTGCTTTGATGTATCACATAAAAAAATTAAAAAAATACAAAAATACAAAAAATTGAAAAAAGTCCTAGAAAAAAACTAAAAAATCTACCAAGTGGTGAAAACCTAGAAATAGGTAGTACTTGAGACCTTTGCACCTATATCTATCAGTTTCAATCACTCATTTCACTACACATTTCCTAGCTTGGGATTATTTCTTATCCTTTTCTCAGGGGTACCACTATTTAGCCTACTTGAGGTTTCCTTGTGCACTAGGGTTTCTTTGGAAAATCACAAAACAATGTTTCTCAACACTACCCCCAACTTGACATCAAGTCTTTCTCAAAACTTTTTAGATAGTTTACTTATAGTCTCCGATGTTGCAATATTTCTCACTATTAGGATCAAGTCCTAAAGAAATAGCCAAGTGACTTACACACATGCACTTAAACACTTAAAAGATTGAGCTATGATGATCTTTATTTATTTTATGTATTGTCTATGATGATTTCTTTACTATGTGTTCCCTCTCTAATAGTCTCTTGAGGATGGCACATTTTATTGATTTCTACTTATGGGTATACTTTATTTGTCTATAGTGTTTTAAGTGTTTCATGTTTTTCCTATTTGACACTTAGACTTATAAATGTATCATCCTTGACTTTTTTTTTTGCAAGACAGCACGTGGGGGTTATCCTAGCACTTATGCCTTTATATAGGTGTAATCTTGCTATACTAAACTTAGGGAATCTAATCGTGTAGTCATCTTGACTTCTATGTCTTTGATGCTTAGATTAGATTTCCACATACCTATCTGATATTGATCGTATTTATATCCTCATAGTTATACTTGTGATGGTTTTATGATCTCATGATGTCCCTAAGTAAGTGCTCAATAATGAAAAAAGAGTCTAAATGTTATGTGTTCCTTGTCAGTAAACCATTTGGCATACTAGCTTGCATTTTAGGATCATTTTTTTCTAGTCTAGTCTTGCATTCCTACATATGGGGAGAACTCTCTCTTTATCCTTTTTATAGACCTATCAGCTAACTACTTTCACATCCTTCTTTTCTTTCTTTATCATGTCTTTCACCTTCTTGATCTTTCATTTCATATCTTGCTATCTTATCATCACAAGGGGTTAATCTAAACATCACATTCAATCTATCCAAGTGCCACATATTTGTAGAAACATAAAGTCTATATCATACACATGAGAGCTAAAAACATCACACATAAGAGAGATACATGAACATAAGTATAAACACATACATGAATATGAAATAGAAATTGAAACATCACATGGAAATTAAAATGCTAAAAAATCCATTTGAGACAAGTACACAAGACTATCAATTGAATCTAATATCTCATATATACATCTCAATGTGTCACAACACATATACAAAAATGAGATCCAAAATCTGGATATCTTTCTAAAAAATACATAATGTACAATCAAAATGTCAAAACATCAGTCTCAGCCTATGACTGATGCCCACTCTCTGTAGCAGGTGGAGCTAGTGGCCCTAGTGGTGGAGCCTATCTCCTATCTGGTGGCTAAACTACACCCTCTGATCTACCCACCTACTCTAAGTAATTAGGTAGTACTTACCTTGGTGACACCACACCCCTATAGGTGACATAATAGTATGCAACATGGGCACCATATTGAGTTGCCTCTTGCCTCACAACATCCCACTCCCTATAGAGCTCATCTCCTCATGCTTTCTCATCTATGAGCTACTGATCCTACACTACAATAGTAACCTGAGCTACCTATACCTCTAGCTCTAAAGTGTGGATCCTAACATCATGCTCATTATCACCCCCTCTAGCTAGCTGCTCTAGCTCAACCTCCACTCTCCCCACTCACCATTGCCTTAGTGGCACCTTCTCCTCCTCCTCCTCCATATCCCTAGTGGCCTATGCCCATGTCCTTATCCTTCTTGATTAGGATCCCTCTCCATCTCCATCCATCTCACACCCCTACCTTTGCCTCTACCTCCACCACCTCTATGTCCCCCTCCTGTAAATAGTGCATTAGTCTCTATAAATCATCAGAAAGGGTGCCTCTGTTTCTCATATAAGTATGTAATATTTTCCCCTACATCTTCTACATATGGGTGATAATCCTAGGGATTTTCCACTAAAGCCATTGTATTAGGTACTACCGTATAGTAATCCAACATTGGTAACCATCACCATGCCTCATCTGACCACATCTGAGCATAGGTGGTAGTCTCCACCGATATCACTTAGCACTCTACAAATTGTCAGCATACTTGGGCGATCACAAATTGCTCCACCACATCTATCATCCTACCCACTAGTGGCCTGCTATATCTCATGTAGTCCAACTCCCATGCATCTGACCATCTACGACACTTTTGGTAAGGCTACCATGTAAATGCTATCAACTCATCAAAAATGTGTTGATAATAGGTCACATCCCCACTATGTCTAGAGGATAAATCCTCTATAACAAAAAATGTATAGCTAGCTCCACTCTCATGGTTGCACTCATGGTCAGATCACTACAATGTGCTCCCAAGCCCATATTTTTTCCACCATTACACCACATGCCCATGAGTGCTCCTCGTGATACACTATCTTGTGTAACTCATGGTACATCTCTGCTAGTGTCACTGGCCCCCATGCCATATTACATAGCCATGCAATCAAATCAAACACCATTCAATCCCATCCTAGTGGGAAGCCCTTCTAGCCCCCGTCTATCACTAAAGCTTGAGCCACCAATGAACATAATAAGCAAGGAAGAGGGAAATCTACTCCATACTTTGCAACCAAGCATTTCCAACCCAGATGATGGTCTAAGATGGTGACATCATGGAACAACTATTGCATCATGACTTGTCCCTCTATTGGGGTCTAATCATAGTACACCTGCAACATAACCAAGGTTAACATCAATATCCCTCGTATCAATATTTGCAAAACATGATAAGCACAAATCAATCAAACAACTTACTGACTCATCATGGCATGACACTCAAAGAATGTGATACATGTCCTCCAATGTAATAGAGGCCTCACCAATTGGTAGATGAAAGGTGTTATGCTCGCTATGCCACCACTCAACTAGCACAGTCAACAATCCATGGTTCACTCATATATGGGGCATCTGTATAACCCATTGCAAACCCATCACAGATATGGCCACATGCTCATCATCACTTATATACTACACAACATGCAACCCCACCACTTTGGGGGCTCTAATCAATAGTGTTGGAAATAACTCATGTAAACACACCACATGTACACATCAATAACACATGAAAAACATGATCATAATGCAAAAAAATCCACAAAAACATGCTAAAACATAGCTATGCGATACTTTTTCATACTATAGGTGACAAAATTTATTGACATAGTATCGTGCGATACTTTTTATAAAGACATGTGATGCAATTCTATGGTGTGACATTTCACACCAATTTGTGCAACATATGGGTATGTCCCATATGATAAACTACATAACATGTGTGTGATACATTTTGGGCAAAAATGTATCATGCAATACTTACCAAAGTACCCATGTGATACTTTTAAAGTATCACATGATATTATGCAAAATTCCTAAAAATATGTGAAAAATACCACAAAAAGCTCAAAAAAGTGACAAAAAGTTGCTACTTACCAATGCCCCATAGTGCTCTAGCCAATTGTGCAACTGTTGCACTTGAAATAGTGTCAGTGAAGTGAAATGTTTACAAAAGCCATCGTAGCCTCTCAAACACTCACAAGCTCTCAACAAATCACAAAAGATCAAATGAGTTTGAAAATGACACTTGGGCCCCTTTTATAGCTTCCGATCTAATTTTCAAACCACTCAAAAATTGTGCAAGAATTTCACCCTTGGCTAATTTTGACATCTTGGATCCATTTTTGAGATTGAAATCAAAATCTAAGTTCATCTTGATGGTCAAAATTGCATTTTAAAATTCTGCCTTCTTTTGAGTAGTTAGCTGATTTTCTGAGGTCTAATCTCTGAATCATCGCTTGGGTATCTTCATTTCTTCATGTCTTCACCATTTCTACACTTCATATCTCCTTCTATTCACCTTTTCATGCTTAAAATTACTTTTTAGTTGATTTGACCTAATTTTTATGCTTTATCCTTTGTGGTCAACTCTAGTCAAATTGGGGCATTCTATCACTTCTTAGCAGTCATTCTTTGGTTCTAATCATTTTGGACATTGCTATATCTTGATTTATTCATATCTAGATCATTTTTGTATCCTCCTTACCTAATTTTGATTTTGATCCTAAGGGGGCAAACATACTTTATCATCACTTGCTACAACAATCTATTTCTTAGGAGCATATGATTGATCTTTTCGCTTGCTCTTGATCCATCTACTTTGCTAGGTGTTAGCATCCTTCTTGGATTTTGACATCGTCTTTCTTTCCCTAGTGTTTAGTACTATCACTATTAGGCTGTACATTTAAGATTTGCTCTCTCTTTCTGTATTTTGTTCTTCTGAATCAGATATCTATATCTATTGCTACCTACTTGGCTTCTGTTTTCTTTAACATAATGTGTTCTTAGATCAATCACACATTAGTCAAAGAGGGGAAAATGTAATCACCTAAAAATTGTCATCTAGACTATTATCCTCCTTCTCAGCATTTTGGCTAATCTAATTTATCATTTACCTAGACCAAATTGCTAAAAATTAATTAATTTGATTATAACCTATGGTTTGACTATGCCTTCCTAAGTTCATTGTTTGATTAAAAGAAAATGTCCCCTTTTAATTAAATAAAAAGACCCCATTCTTCTAACCCACTTAAAGTGCACACATGAAGTTCTTTTTTATTAAAAGAAAAGGCTTAAGAGACTTTTGTCTTATATGATAAGTCAACTCATTTTCTATTGGCTGACTTGCATGTGCACATTGATCCCTCCCATTTTCAATTTCAATTGTTGATCATCCACCCTCTCAATCTTGATCTCTACTATCTGTATGACTTTAAAAGGAAGAGGGCTTCTCACCTCAAAGGATCCACTTTCTTGAGTATTGTTATGCTGTAGGATTTTCATTTGATTGCTTGAGAGCTTTTGTAGATAACACCATCTTCTTGTCTTCATTCCTTGCATCCATAGCATTTTGTAACATGGCAACTTAGCTTAGTTTGCATATAGTGTAATTATTTTTGCAAGTATCTTAGATCACATAGTCTAATTAGGATGGATGTAATACTTTCATTTGTTTAGCCTAGTTGCATTGGGCATTTCATTTCAGCATAGTTGCATTCTTGCATTGCATGCATCGAGAGTTGTTTGGCACTATAATTCTTTCTCTTGCTCAAAGAATCTCCCATTTTATGGTTTACTAGCAAGGGTTGCATTTCTAAGGCTTAGCTTAGAGCTATTTTATGCTTATTTGTATGCTTTTGCACTCCATGACTAGGGAGCCCTAAGCCGAAATTCAAGCTTTCCAATCCATGGAAAACCTTGGATAGAAGTTTTTAGGGAAGTGCACTCTTTTTAGTGTAAAGTTAGCTATTTTTTCTAACATGAACTTTGCTTTATCCTCCGATGCCCTTGGTTTCATCACTGGTTTGGGTTGAGCAAAGGTTTTAGAAATAAGCTTTAAGGGTAGGCATTGTTATTGATCTATGTTGTACATCTTTTCATAAATATGTTTTGCTTGCCATTTCCTTTGGGTTAAAGAAGCATGGATTGACACTTGTGGATCTTGGTACTATTTTTTGTCTGTACATTTGCATTCAAGCCTATAAATTATGAGGCTTTTGAATTTTTGTAGAGTTTAAATCACGTGTATACTTGCTTACAGAGTAACCTTTTTTAGTCTTCCAAACAACTAAGTAATATTGTCCTTCATAATTCTATTTGTTTCATTGATGAATTCCCTTTGGAATGTTTTTTCATGGAGTGGATTGATAAATAGGCGAGAATCTTAATTTATTTCTCACACTACATGTTGTTTTATGGTCATTATGGAAGCTAGACGTGACTCTACAAAAGACAACTTATAGAATTTTAAAATGTCATGATCCAATAAAATGTCCATTTAAATTGTGACAATTTTTAAAACTTAGAAATTTTAATAAGTTTAAAAATAAGAAGTAATCATATAAGTTTAAAACTAGGAAAGATACTATCGTGCATCAGAAAATTATGAGCCTACCATCAAAGAAGTTAAAAAAAAGTATAGAAATTTAAAAGTTAGAAATTGTAATAATTTTAAAAGAAACAATAATTAATAACATTCAAAATATGAAATGTTGGGGCTTCTTGCCTGCAGGGCATACAACCAAGGTTCAAGTCCCCACAAGGCCATTCTCTACTATGGATCTTAATTGAGAATGTTTTTCCATTGAACCTTGGTGAAATAGTGGGGCTTCTTTCCTATAGTGCTTACAAAAAAGGGTTAATAAATTTAAACCACCTTGAGGAACAGAATGAGGAGAAAGCTGGGTATGCAAAAGGGGAAGTGCAAACCAATGGTAGGAGGAAAGCGTAGATTAATTTCAATGTCAAGACTGCCAAAATGGGAATCTTTAGGGAGGCCATGAATCCCCAAATCCTAGTGGATAATCAAGAAGAGCAGCGGCTAGAAGAATTAATTGATCCGACAATTGTGGCTATTTCAGACAAAGCCAAGAAGATAGGGATGAATCTTTTGAATAATTCTCGCAAAAACATTATTGATAATTTTAGATCAATCAAATGGCTTTTCCATGAGCTTGAGGAGGTTAAAAACTAGGTGAAACACATTGAGGCAACAAGGGAAGGAATGGATGCCAATAGGAGGACAGATTTGGCTGATAGGCTCACTCTAGCGGAACAGAGGATACACAATCTGGAAAACTACAATCACAACCTTTCCAATCAGATGTTTTTCTTGTTAAGCTCCATCAACAAAAAAATCATCTCTCTCATGGGCTAGATCAAAGACAAAGAAATGCACGATGATGAGGATGGAAATGACAAAGATGAGGTTAGAACAGAGGATGACCCTGCAAAGGACAACTCCACTCCTACATAGGACCAGGGGAATCAAAGAGGGCAACAGATGGAAATAGAGGAGAACCAATAGGCCTTTGAGGCTGCTCAGGTGATGCAGGATCTGGAGTGAAAGAATGAGGAATAACTCTTTCCTACTCTTTTGTTTTTCGCTGTCTTTTGGCTTTTTGTGCTAGCTTTTGGCTGTGGCTTTGTCTGTTTCCCTTTCTTAGTCTTTACTTAGTACTTTTTCCTTTGGCTAGGCTTAATGCTTATTATCAGCCTTTGAACTTATACTTTTTTGGCTAGGCTGTCACGCTTATTTTTAGCCTTCTTATGTACCAACTTTCGGGTTTCAAGTTCCCTATAAAACCTGTTTATCTAATCAAAAACATTCAAAATATGAAGTGAATATTTCAATATTAGAAATTGTAACAAACTTTAAAATAAAGACTAATCAATAAAATTTAAAAATAAAAAATAAATTCTTAGAATTGTAAAAATATCAAAAAAATTCACTTCATATTTTGAATTGTAAAATTATCCTACATAATACTTTTCTTAGGACATGGATGTTGGAGATGATGATCCCTAAATACAATGACATGACCTGGAGGAGAATTTTGATATAGAGGGGAGACTGGAACAACTATCTTTCATATAAATATTGACAACCAACGTACATGAGCTATAGAGGAGGATATAATGACTAGAGGCTCAACGAATAGAGGCCTATATATATATATATATATATATATATATATAGGCATTGAGAGACTTATAGAGCTAGAGACCTTGCTAGAAGAGTTAGAGAGTATAAAGACCTTAGGTTGCATATAGACAACTTGATATTGATGTTGAGAGATGGTAGGCGAATTTACTAATAGAAGGATGCATACCATCAGGTAGTTCAAATGGATAAGTGGATTGGGAGATTTAGAGAGATATCCTATGCATAGAGACCATCAACTCAAACATAGGTTGAGAGTGGTGAGTTTGTATCTTGACCTCTAAGGCCAAATGTAGGTATAGGTGGAGCAGAGCATGTTGTTCCATCCATTTCATATTATAGGAAGGTGCATATAGAGTTTGGTGGTAGTTCTATCTATTTGTTTGTATACACTTGAAAAAGACATGTATTATGGACTTATGCACTATATCTGACACATTTTATTAGTATACTTTTAACCTCATTAGGCATTGGTCATTTTATGTGTTTTTCATGATGTATGGACTATGATGGATATTGACATTTGATGAGTTTCATAATTATGCATATCTATTTATGGTGATTTATGATGGAGATTGACATATCCAAGATGTTTAAATGACATGATCATTTATATATATAATTATATATATGATTTATGTTTCTCTATTATGTGATGTGTCTATCTGATGTGATGCTATGGTTCTATGTATTTCATGCATTAATTTTATTGATGATTTAATGCAATATATGGTTGGTCTACTTTATATATGTTCGTAGATGATAATTCTATTAATGATTTATATACATGATGGATAAATGAATATGAATGTATTTGAAGTAATGTTTATGAATACTCATAGGTCATGTATGAAAAAAGTTGAAGTGCTATGATTAATGTAAATGTAAAAATGATCTTTCATATAATAATATTGAAATAACAGATTTAAAATTATTTTTATAAATGGTACTTAATTTAATGAATACATATATGAAACTAATGACAATGATAATGTTGTGATTGAAATGATGGAACTAGAAATGAATAAATGATAAATTAATTAGCAATCATTTATATGGAAAGGAATGTCAATGATGTAAAAAGATGATAAAACATATTATAAATGCAACTATTTGTGATTATTTCCAATAACTTCAATATTAGTAATACCAAAATGTTTCATCATAACAACCTAAGGAAAGACTTAGAATATTTAGAAGAATGAATCCATTATATATAAAAGGAACTTCAAACAAAAATGCTATTAATGTGTGTGAAATGTAGAAGCAAACTAAAATGAAAAATGCATTTGTAACCTTGAAATGGATAATCTTTGTAGCTTTAGAAGCATCTTGAATTGTGGTCACATTATTTTTTTATCATCATTGAGTTGTTTATTATTCTAATAAAATACAATCATCATGATATAATTAAACTAAGATGATCCAAGTACTTCTTTTATGGATTTTAATATAGCAATATTGACAAGCATCTAGGTATAATTAAACCAAGATGGCCTAAAGCTTTCTTGTATAGTCAATAGACAAGGAATATTTTCCTATCCATATATGAATAGATATTTGGAGTTTAGATATGTTTGGTACATCATAATACAATCAAGAGGTGTGACAACTTGGTTGACACCATGTAATACTTATTATATATATGAAGGAACTTATGTGAAAACATCCTGAGATAATTATTCATTCAACTTCAATAGAAAAAATCCAAAAAATGGCAGTAAAAGGAAAATATCATGCCCCATCCTAGATTTTCTAGTCACATGGTATATAGGAGTGATTAAATAATACCAATAAGACATCATTGAATACTATATGAACATGGTAATAATGGAATCAATAGATTAACACATACACTATAAAAAACAATCAAATATGTTACCCAAGATATAAATCTCTTGTCAAAAAAATTGTTTTGAGTTTTGTTTGTTTTTATCAATTTTAATAAGTTGAGTTTTGATATAGGTAAGCATTTTTTATTGATATGTCAAGTTTTGATTCACCATTTTGACTCCATTATTAAGTGTAGTTTTATTACTATTTTTGTATGATGATTGTTAAAACATGATCCAATTTATTCTCTTTTGAGCCATGCCTATCAAAGATCTACTTCTAGGAGTAGTTCAATGACATGCCCCTAGTTAGGTATTAGAAAGACTTATTATGAATGGAGAAAGACATATAAACCAACATGGATGAAGACTAAGTACCAAACCAAGCTATGACGTGATTTTATTATTTGTATATATATGGGTAGGCAAAAATGCACAAATTTATTATGGATATATGCAACTATGTGATGGATGGTGTGAATTTTTTTTGTTACATGAAATGAGACATTATATCATAAGAATCCTAATAGATAAGGAGTTAAGTTGTCATAAATAACACTTGTTACCAAGTTTTTACCACTTCTTATTATTGCATTTATTGTGTATCTATATATATATATATATATATATTCATTTTTCTTATATTTTTTATCCCTTCTATATTTTAGACATAAGAAATTTTAAGGTGCATCTTGTTAATGGGTTCATCTGACATCTCACCCTCAGAGGTAGATAATTGACAAGCCCCAGATCAATATGTTATAATAATCACAAAAGGACCTAGCCAATTTGGTTCAGATTTTCCTTTCTTTTCTGGATCTAATTAATTTTTTGGGTTCTCTCTAAGGAATATGTCACACACTTGAAATTATTGGGGTTTCACTATGTTGTACTGATGGGACATTCTTTTCTAATAAACCCTTAAATGATGAAAGGATTTCTATCTTCTCTCATCTTAATCTAATAATTATAGTTCTTGTAACATCGATTTTTTTACTTTATTTGGCATATCTTTTGAATCAATGACAAGGGAATATGGTGTGGCTCTAGAGGGGGTAGAAATGGATGTATGATAAGACCATAATGTTGGACTTATTTTAATAAGCTAGTCAAAAAATGTTATTAATAGGATTTTTGTGAATCTTTATGATGGTTTTATTTGTTGACTCAACTTAATAATTTCCTTGAGGGTAGTAAATGGTGGAATCATGATGGGTGATGTTAAATTGTTCACATAGTTACTTGATATCACATTTTTGGAAATTATTACCATCATCTATGATTATGGACAAATGATACTATATTTGAATATGATATAGTTAATGACTAACATGGATATCTATTTGAGCTAGTGGTGGTTATCAATGAAATGACCTCAACCCATTTGGTAAAATAATTAGTTGTGATGATAATGTATCTAGTATGGCCATTGGAAGAGGATGAATTAATTTTTCCCATGAGGTTGAATGCCCACTGACTAAAAGGATGTATAGTTGTAAAGGATACAACTCCTGATTTGGTGCATGAATATGATTCCCATGTATTTGAGACCTTTAACATTTTCTAGTATATTGAAAAGACTACACCTCCACTGTATGCCAATAGTAACCCATACACATGAGATTCTTATCCAAAGAAGGACCATTTAGGTGTGACGTACATATACCTATTGATGTTGATGAAAGATCAACCCCATAGATTCCAAGAATCACCTACATGTATACACTTGTTACAAAAGAGAGAAGCAAAAAGATAAGGAGGTTGGAGTTCCTAGGTCCACAAATGAGACATTCTTGATGAGAAAAAAAAAGAAATTGCTATTATCAAAAGTGAATGAATGTAAATTAAAAAGAGAGATAGTCATTATAAAGGTTATAAAAACCCTCACAAGTAACTAACCTAGGTTGCATGATAATAATTAATTAAAGAATTAATTATTATATGCACAAATTTTATCTTAAGTAAACTAGAGATAATAAGTGACTTAATAATTAAATCATTATGATTTAATTAATAAGAAAAAACCTTATTACTCTAACACTCCCCCTTAAGATAAAATTAGGGAGTAGCTAAAAACCTAGAAACTAATATTGAAAGTAAATTTGGGTGCTGGCAACAAGGCCTGATGAGGTACCCAAGCACAACCAAATCTCTCAAAAGAGGAGAAATAGAGAAAACCACATGTGAAAAACCCTACTCCAAAAAGAGATGGAAATAATGTTGAAAGAACTATTGAATGACTAAAGAAGCCTCCAAACTAGGGAATATCATAGAAGATAGGAACACAAGATGATCATGTAGAACACCACTAAAGTATGAAGCTGCAAACACTATCAAACTATTGATATGAAGAACCTCTACCATATAGAACATGACCAAGTAGAGAAGACTAAGTCTAAAGAGCTGATCAATCAAAGGTGGAAGGTATCTTCATGGCCTCTAAAAATAGGAATGAAAGAATGTCTATATGGTAAATGATTCATCTCACCAAAATACATAGGTATCCAGCTACTGCTATCACTTAGTACACAGGATCAAATATTGAATACATAGCTCACTCCATTGAACCAAGAAAACAATAGAACCAACATAACCCCCCTATAATTCTGAGAGGTAAGATATAAACACTAAAATTGAATGCAATATCTCCTATAGAAAGAAGAACTAGGAACATTGAGAATGCAAAAGAAGTACAAATAACTATAATGGCATGTCATTGACACATCATGAGGCTAATTTTGTTGAAGGAACACTCACTTGACAAAGGAAGATGGCGAATATGGCCAACATTAAACACCCCAAGGTACTTTATAATGAAGTGTGAGTACAAAAAAACACAAAGATGTGCAAGATCCTAAAATGTAGTAGAGTGACACATTATCTTAGTGCATTTACAAAAATACTACAAAATGATGTCACCAAAGATCAAAAGAGATAGAAGGTTGATATAAGAGATAGTACAACTTATAAAAAATCATCTAAAGCAACAAAATCAATCCTCAGACCTGAAACAACCAAGATATCCACAAGAATGCAAAAATAATGTGACTGGAGCAGAATCTAGAAAAAATACCATCATCACTAGAAACAGATCTCATAGACGTTTGCAACAATATAAAGAAATACCAAATTGGATATTGGATGCTCAAGATATGTCTCCAGGAGTGCAAAAATATTCCCCTAATTTTGACAGTAGAAAATGCCATAAAAAGGCACCAAAACTGAAAATAACCTATACCACTAGAACAAAATCAAAACTAGCTTTTTGGCGATATCTTGTTTGCAAAAAATGGAGTTTGAATGAGCAAGTTATGACCAAAAAATCCCATGTAGGTCAAAAAAGAGCTAGAAGGGAAAAGTAAAAAAAATTACTTCATTGGGAAGCATGGATGACAATACCATAAATCACATAAGGAAAATGATCTTGAGAAGCATGCAACTATGTTTTTATTTATGTGCAAACTCTTAGTTTATGTACCAAAAATATTAATTTGCGTGCAAAAAATGTTGAATTGTGTACCAAAAATCTCAATTTGTGTACCAAAAAATCTCAATTTTTGTAACAAGTTCAATTTTTGTACCAAAAAAATCTCAAATTTTGTGCCAAAAATCACAAAATCATTGCCTTAAGAAATGTGCCTAATTTGGGAGCAATATTGTTTTGCCTCAAACTCCAACTGTATCCATATTGAAATTTTTTAATATTAAAATAGGGTTTTTGGGCACTCTTAGCTTTATGTTCTAGTTGGTTGAAGGTGCTAACTATGAAAGATTAACTTTAGTTATATAGGAACTATTAGATCTTGTTAGATCAATGATTTTCATATTATCTCTTTTAAAAGTTGCATGAAGTTTAGCCAAAGCAAGAATGCAATGTAATGGCACATGGAGATGGTAAGGTTGGACCATGTTGTAACTTGCTATTAGTATGAGGTTCTAGGTGGCAATTTTTATTTTTTTATAGATATAAAGCACAAGGAAAAACATTGCTTCGCATAGCTATCAGATTTCAGCAGATCAATGCTTGTCACTTTCTCACTTTATAAATTTGCATGAAGGATAGCTAAAGTGAGAAATTGAAAAAATGACACGTATCCTATTCACCAAAAAGGTAAAGTCAGTACCATCACATGATCACAAGGAGTTAGATAAACTCTAGTTTCTAAGTTGTGAAGGTATGAAAGACAACAATAGTTAAGTCAAATGGTTATTGCATCATTGCAAATGGTTAAGAGTAACTTGGGGTTAAGGTGGTGAAGTGGTGAAATGCTTTGATCACAACTTCATAGGATTAAAAGATGGGTAAAGATTTTAGGTTGGGAGGTTGTAATTCAAATAAAATGTTAAATCCAAGAAGTTTTTGCAAAATTGCTCAGTTATAAGACAGAGAGTAGTAATCAGTTGTGACAGAGCAATCATAGGTTAAAAGAAGTCTTTGTAGCCTCATAGGTCAACATAGTCAATAAAAATCTTAAGTAGCAAGGTTGAAAAATTAGTTGAGCTAAGGGCTAGTGCAACATCACAAGGTTTCATTTACAATAAAGATTTTAGGTTGTGAGGCTACGAAACAAGAAAAAGTTAAAGTCAGATAGTTTTTGTGTTATTGCATGTAGTTCATGCTAACCTCTAGTTTAAGTAGCAAAGTGGAAAAATTCTTTGATCGTACCTTTGTAAGGTTTGATTATGTGTTAATGATTCAAGTTGTAATGTTTTTATGAAGGGAAATAATTAACTTTAAATGGTTATCACAACGTTGTGGGTAAAAAAACATTGAATAGATTCAAGTTGTGAGGTTGTGATAAAGGGCCAAAATAATGTAAGTCAACCAATCGTAGCTTCAGATAGTTAAGCCATGAGAATAGTTTTTGAGTTGCAAGAATGCGAGGAGAATTTGATAGGTAAAGGAAATAGTTATTGCACTATTGTAGGAGTCTAAGTTGTAGTGGCTGTTTGAGTTGTGAAGCCACAAAACAACACAACAGTCATCCAAGATAGTGATCGCAATGTCACATGGTTAAAGAAAGCTTTATTTTTGGCAGTTGTGAAGAGGTGACATGGTTAATGTTTGAGATATCACAACATCACAAGTAAAAGAAATATTCGGTTCTAAACTACCATGAAGCTACAAAGTAGCTACAAAGTAAGTCAATTTGATGGTCATCACAAGATTGCATGGTTTAATTAACATAAGTGATCAATAGACAACTATGAAGTAGTGATAAAGCATAGAATGAAGAGGCCACAGTTTCACAAATCCATGTAGTCAAAGAAGGAAAACCATAGTGAAGAAATGACAAAGGGGAAGTGTATCATCATAGGCTTGACATGGAAATTAGAAAAAAAGTAGGATAATCTGGCAGAGCACTTCAAAGATATAAGGCCATGTAGTGAGGTTGAAGGTTGAATATAATGGACTCAATGACACAACTAACCTAGTGCTATTGTAAACACTATAAAAATGGCTCATTGATGGCAAAAAAATAATTTGATTTCCTATAACCATATTTTGGTTTTTTTGATGCTTGATAAATGCAAATTTCATTCTACTACCACCATGGTTATCCATCTACTAGTCAGAGCAGTTATGGTTGTCCTTCCCATCTCTTCAGGGCCCGAGTTTACACATATAGATCAAGTTTTCTACATATAGACATACATCTAATCAAATATTCCTCAAATTAGTAGTTATTGTTCTTTTCAAGTTGAAGATAATGGTTTATTTTTAGGGTTTTAGTTAAAGTCTTCCCAGTTATGCCTAAGCCATAAAGGCAAATTTTGTAACTCTTTCAAGGGTCGGTCTCTTCTCTAATTTTTTATAAGCTATATTGCATACTCTACTACTTTAATTTCCTTTTCCTCTAAGTGAATCTACTTCTTTTCTATACCTCTTTCTTCCATTAATATATTAATGAAGTTTCAAACATTTGCACTATACATGGTATTACAAAGGATGATGTTGATGTTAGACTTTTAGCCTCATCATTAAAGGGAAAAGTTTTACAATGGTATAGGGGATTACCACATAATTCTATCAATACATAGGATGAGTTAGGAGAAGGATTATGAATTTTTTTTAAAGATAAAATTGATCATCTATCACTTTTAGAGTAACTGACTATGAGTCAGAGAGCACCCCATGAATATATGATAAATTGTAATTATAGATTCCAAAAGATATGGTATAGTATACCTACTATAGTAAAACCTTCCACTAGTAATTCTTTCTTGCATTACCTAAGAGATTTCAATAGTGATATTGCTAATATTTTACAAACCATGGGAGGGGTTACCTTACCAACTAAATATGAAATTTCCATAAGAGGAAAAAATACCTTGATTCAAGGAGGGAAGTTAGCTCCAAGGCCTCCAATGCCTTTATTTCCTAACATACCTACTCATCAACCTACAATAGCCCCTATTCCTACCACATCTACAAGAAAACCTCTTTCCATAAGCCCAATAGCCTCTACATCCTCTAATGCGTTAGGAGAGTTGAAGAAAAAGATGAAGGACTTGATGCAAAATATAGACAAGAAGTTGCAAGATTAGGGTTGAAATCTAGAAAATAAGATACAAGATAACTTCCTAGTGGTGCAAAAGATGAGCAACAAGGTGGTGACGTTAGTAAGGCAACAAGATCAAAATAATAGGCCTCTTCAACCCTATCACCAAAACCCCACATATAATAGACCACCAAATCAAGGTCAAGCCACATGGATGCAAAATAGGCCTATGGGTAATACCCCGACTACAAATCCAGTAAGGACATTAGTTCCTCAAAATAACCTTGCTCAAGAGAAATATCTTTTTCCTTCTTGAAATTATTTATATGAGCATTGTATATGCTAGAGGGAAAAACCATCTCAGACATTTATTCACACAAGATCAAGTAGCAGGACAATAGTATAGTCCTAGTCAACCTACTGATGGTTCTCACCTATAGTAGTAGGGTGATTGTTATTTTATGAACCATCAACCAGAGGAATATTGTCATGCTAACCATGATAACTATGATGCTATAGCTCATAATACCAGCAGAAAAAGAAGAGCCATTGAGAATTCTACACCTCCTCCATCAAATTGGGTTACAAATTCATGTATTGGCCCTCATGCTCTAATTAGAATTGCACAATCAAATGTTTCTCCCCAATAGAAGCAAAACATAAGAAACAAGAGGTCTACTAAACCATAGTTTGCACAAATTTAATCATGAGTCCCCAAGGCTCTAGTCAAAGTACTTGGTACTCCTCTCAACATAATAGATCAGATGAAAAGGACTAGTATTAATATTTCTATGTGGGATGTTCTCACTATGCTACAATAGTTGGAGCTACTACAAAAAGGGTTAAAGAGTATAGAGGTGTCAAATCAGTCAGCCACCTTAGCTAATGCAATAAGTTTGGTGTAGCCAACAAAATAAGGAGACACACGTAAGAAAAAAAAAGCCTCCTCATTTTTATGTCTCTTTGTTTATAAGGGAGAAAATAGTTCATAATTTCATGATAGATTCTAGAGCTAGTAGTTCTATGATGCATAAATGTGTAGCTAAACTCCTTGGTATTAAATATGAACCAATGGTTAGAGATGTACTTCAATTAGATGGTAACTCTAGTAAAATATGGAAATGGTATTGCATGCATACCCTGGTTGTACTATCACTCAAGACATATCAGTAGTTAAGCTTCCTCCACATTTTTCCATGAATCTTTCTAGAGACTTCACTACATAGATAGGAAATTATATTGCGTCAGGTCCTATATGTTCTTTAGGACAAGATATGGGACAAAATCCTCCATAAGGGCAGAACCTCTAGCCCTTAATCACATAGAGACCTACACTCCCAACCCCATAAATATGAATTGCACAATCCATGAAGAAGATGAGGAATGCATAACTCATGAACCTATTGCTTCCCTAATAGATGTGTCTAGTTGTATCTTAGATGAATGGGCCATTGCTTTTTAGTTTGATCCAATACAAGAAGCTAAAGAGACAAGCCTTGGTACATATTGCATATTGGAGAAGGGTGCTCCTATTCTTAATCTCATAAAAATAGAAGAGGACATTGATGGACTATGGAGCATGTTCTTTGTTGACTCAAGAAACAAGAATGGCTAAGGAGCTAGTGTGATGATTTTCTCCCCTAGTTTGGAGAAATTTTACTTCTCTTATAGACTCCAATTCATTTGTACTAACAACATACCAGAATATGAAGTATTGATTCGAGGCCTCCAACTTGCACAAAAGAGGGGAATCAAATTGTTAAAGGTCTTTGGAGACAGTGAGCTAGTTGTTAACCAAATAAGGAGCCAAAACATCCCAAAGAATAATATGCTCAAATCATACAAGCACAAAGTTTGGGATTTCTTGAGCACTCCCAAACATTCAATGTCTAAAGTGTCCCTAGAGGAGATAACAAACATGATGATATACTTGCAACAATAGGTTCTCACTATGATGTACTAGAGCATGTTGAGGACAAAAGAAAGCAACACATCAAACTAGTTGTAAGACCTACAACTCTAGATAACCATGCCACTTGGCAAGTGTTTGACTCTAATGTGCAAATTGTCAACTTTCTACAAAGTAAAGTAGAATTATCTGATAGCAATCAATCCAATATACAAAGCCAATATGGTGATCAGATCATGAACCTCATGTTGGAAATATGGCCAGGTAGATGTATTGGGTGTTATCATTTATGGCAACATATATTCAACATTTCATTTATGTATTTAGTGATAGAAAATTGTCTAAGTGTTAGATAGTTCACAACAATATAGAGAGCATAGGTGATGTGTAAAAATGACTCATTGAGAGTTAGCTTATGCATAGTTGAGGAAAGTTCTATGATAGTTTCATGATGATGTGTACCAGTGCACAAATGTTTATGAATAGTACAACACAAGATATGATTAAAATACCAATACATGTATTTATCAGAGCAGAACATAGCATATCAGAGAATTAGATTGTATGATTTGAGAAATTATTTTTGTAACAAAATAATTACTATGTCATGATGAGTCAACTATGTGGATATTATTTCATAAGTTATTTCATATTATGCCAAGCATGTGAAAGCATGAAGGTTGACTAAGTAATGAATTATGCATATGAGAAGCATAAGTAAAGATCTTATCTTGAGAAGATATGGGTGTGATATATGATTTACTGTGTAATATATGATGAACTATGTGACATCTATATGATCTATGCAATATTTGTGATTGATGTGAAGCTGATGATATGTGAACTACATCTAATATATGATCAAATCAAGTGTAAAATACAACATACATAAAGTATTGTATGTATATCTATTCATGTGAAGAACTGAATTGTATAATTGGATGTTAGGGTAGTAGGCTCTTCTTGCATACATTGTATTTGATCCACCAACTCCTAACAATGTTGAAGAAACTCCTAACAAGGTTGAGGTTTCTAACAAGGCCTATTCCTCTAAGAAGGACTTGAGACACTATATGTACTTCATAGACTCCTAACAAGGTCAATATCCTTAATAGGGCCCTATTGTTTAGTGAATCATCTAGTGGGTATCATCCCCACTAGGGTTTTCCCTTGGCTAGGGTTTTCCTAGTTAACAAATAATGGTATTATGAATTTTCTATGTGCATGGTTATATTTACTATTCAAAATTGTTGGTTTACTTTCATATGCAAGTTATCATGTAATTATCTATTTTTAACAATTGGTATCTTTGTTAAGCAAGAAGCAAGATTGTATTTCTCATTATTATAATTAATTGGAAAAGCCTCAAGGCTAACTTAAGGAATTATTATGAAGATATTTTATAAAAGAAATATATCTTCCTTGATTGTAGAAGTGTTCAAGTGTTGTAATCATTGTATGAAGTGTGAAGAGTGAAAAGAAGCAAAGTGCTTGCTAAATGCATGTAAGAAAATTAAATGATTATTGGATGTGAGATTTGTGATCTGGTTGCAAGATTAGAAGGAGTAGAGGTCTAGTTGATAGGATAGAGAAAAAGGAGATCAATTAAATACCATTCTATTATTCTACAAGGAATAATATAGAGATCATTTGGATAGTGGGTTCATTGGTCTTGCCCTTGAAGTTGTTTGTGTAGTGGGTCTAGCTATCTTCCAAAACTCCTAACATGGTTGGCAGAACTCCTAACAGGGTTTGAATCCCCTAATAGGGATTCAAAGTCTACTAACAAGGACTCATATGTATTGAATGTATTCATAGAATCCTAATAGGGTCTATCCTCTAATAAGGAATATTTATATTAGTACATCTTCTTTTGGGTACCATCCTCACTAGGGTTTTCCCTCTGATCAAGGGTTTCCCTGGTCAACATATCTGGTATTATTGTGGTATGAGTATCTTGTTGTGGTTTCAATTTATATTAATCATATGGTCAAATTTTTTTAAGATTGATATTTGTGATAATAGTTGGATAATTAATTCACCCCCTCGAGTTATATCAGTGGACTATATATATTCTAACAATTGGTATCAAAACACTATTATTAGCCTAGACTAAATGCCAATGTTTCCCATATAGGGGAGCATTTTTGATGATTTGATTCACTAAGGACTCTTGGTATTTGATATTGAATAGTTTCTTTGGACACTCAATCTGGTTGATGATTTCGTGCAACATATTGGTAATTGGTATTTAACAATTGATATATTGTAATATTGAGATTGAGGTCTTTGACATTGATGATAATGGGGGAATAATATGCATGAAAAAAATATCTCCTAAAGTATGGGGGAGAGCATCTCCTAAGGCATGGAGGAGAGATATATCTTTAGAGAGATTTAGAAAGATTTATGAAAGGAGGCAGGAATATGCACTTGATGTATTGCGAATTATTTAGTGCAAAGTGAAAAATTAATGTCTAAGAAGAATGAGTATGCACATGTTGTGCACTTATTGTTTTGAGATTCTTTTTAGCATGTCAACAACTAATGTTGTTCATCAACAGAAATAGAACACTATTTGGTATTCCTAGAATTTAGATGCTTTTTCATCTATGTTTTCATCAACACCAAAGGGAGAGATTGTTAGCATGAATGCTAATGATACTACATTGGGAGCATCTTGGGCATTGGAAAGTATTGACATGTTGTATTCATGACTATGTTTGTCATTGATGTCAACATAGTACAATTTCTATTAAGATTAGGTGAATATCATACATAGATCTTGATGGTATGAACAATGGTTTGATTTTCTAGTGATGCATAGTTTTTGGCATGCTTAGTACAATGTCCTAATGATGTAGTCAAGTGCATAGAGTCTGAATCAAAGACATACCAAAGTTGTACCTAATTGATAGAGATCAGTTAAAAGATAAAGTATAGGGAAACTAGTTCCTAGTGTTTGTTGGCTATCTTAGATCTAACATGTAATGAAGAGATGTGCAATCAGGTAGTGACAAAGGCAAGTTAGCTGATGACATTAGCTTGTGCACAAGTGCTAGCATTGCACGTGTGAAGTTTTATATAGATTGTGAGCCAACAGTGCTATTTTGGCTCATAGTCTATACAAAAATTCACACATGCAATACTATGGCTTGCACAAAAGTTGACATCATTAGCTAACTTTCCTCCATCACTGCTCAACTATGCATCTTTTCATTACTTCATAGATCTAAGATCACAAAAAAAAACCATAAACTACTTTATCGATATTTTATATGCTACTATTAGTATGTTAGAAACACTAAATTAAGAAATCAAAAGCATTTACAAACTAAAATACCATAACATAAATGAGAGACAAAGTGAAACCCTCAAATGAGAATATGAGCCATAGAATGGCTCTCCCAATGAGGATGGTCACTTGATTTAGGGATGAGTCTATTTGCTTGGATTTGGTATGTATGCTCAAGGCTTCTCAAACTAGCTTCAATGGTGTTCTTGATGGATTTTGGCTTGGGTGAATGGCTTTGATATAAAACTTGCTCTCAAAATGGCATTATAACTTTAGCTCAAAGATTGTGATGAAATGGCTTGGGAGGGGTTTCAATTTATAGGCTAAGGGCTTGAGGGATGGAGGGTTAAGATGCAATGAGAGAAAAAAGCTTAAGGAGGTCTAGGATGCACTCAAAGGGGAGCACATGGATTGTGCTTGTTTAGCACCAACCAGGGAGTGACACATGTCACAAGGTGAGTGGATGGAGGAAAGGGGAGGGATGAGTCAACAAAGGAGGCTCAAGGGATAATATCTTCACAAAGACCCTTCATTATGGCTTGTAAGAGCTTGTAAGAGTCTTTATTGCCTTTGTAAGAGCATTCATTGTTGGGTGGTTGGGATATTTTGGAGGGAGTTGAGATTGTTGACTTTGCTTGACTTAGGAAAGTCTTAATCTTACTTAGGGAATGTGACAAGTTTAGGGGGTGGATTAGAGATGGTTTAGGATTAGATTAGGCTTGTTAGAGATTTGCAAGTGGATGTAATTCATGAGGGTGGATTAGGCTAAATGAAGGGTTTAGGAAAGTTTAGGGGTTATTAGATTTGAGGGCTTTATTTATCAAATAGATTTATTTAATAAATGGGGATTTTGGAATTAGATAGAAGAATAGGATTAATTGATAAATAATAGGTTATTTGATTTATCAATTAGGACTATAGATGATTAATTAAATTAATCAGCTAGGGGATGTCAAAGGATTAATTAAATAGGAATTTAATTAATGATGCCTTTAGAGATAACTAAATAGGATTACCAAAGTAGTGTAATCAAATTTAGATGTCTACAAATATTGTCTCTGAACTTCTCTCTCTAAATTAGGTAAAACTTCCATACATCTTTGACTTAGACTCTTCACACTTGACCATGTCATTAGGACACTATACTAAACATGTCCAAAATTGTGGATAACCAAAAAATCAAACCATTGTTCATACCATCAAGATCTATGTATTATACTCAACTAGTCATGGTAGAAAATAGGTTATGTTGACATCAATAACAGACACAGTCATGAACTCAATGTATCGATACTCTCCAATTCTTAGGATACTCCCATTGTAATATGATCAACATACATGCTAATTAACTTTGAGATTCAAATCAATGATAAGATGAGTGAAATTGAATCACTCACTACAAAGTTTCTACACCCAAAGACCAATATCAAAGACTGCGAAACAAAAGTGGAGAAGATCCATAGTGTGATCAGAGGCTTGGAATCTGATAAGAAGGCAGCAAAGAGATTCTCTAGTCTTAGAGAAATTTTTTCAATTAAGTTGAGTACTTTGTAGAGGCAGCTAGAGAAATGCCTTGTAGCAAAGACTTCCTATGAAAAGTTTGCATACACTAACTTGAGTGTAGTTGAAGTGGCATCCAATTCACTATGCACACTAATCAATATTTTTGATTCAGTAAAGGAAAACTATAAGAAGGAAGTAGATAGGCAACATTAAGTTATGGGAAAAAGTTTGTAGAATATTTATTCAACCCCCCTCTTAGTATTATCTATTTCTAAAACCTCAGCTCCAACAAGTTTCCTAAGGGTCTAATCACTTAGAAGGTGTTTTCAATCATGATGATCAAGCAAGAAGTAGGGGTCTAAACCTAGCTACATGATGGAAAGGATCTCAGTTTGGTAAAGGTATGCTCTGAAGATGAATGAGAAAATTTTGTTCAATTATGTCAAGAATTAAATTTTAAAAAAATCATGGACATGATGATTTAAAGGGTTTTGACCCAAGTTTGTTTCAAAATACCATAAATTTAAATAGTGATGCAAAGCTTGTTAGGAGAAAGCAAAGATCAATCAATCCTAAGATTGAACCTATGATGAGAAAGGAGCTATCCAAGCTCATAGAGGATAATATTATTTTTCATATTAAGTATTCCTCTTGAGTAACCGACCTTGTTCTTATTAGAAAAAAGAGTGGAGAAATTAGGTTATGAGTAGATTTTAGAGACATAAATCGAGCATCTCTCAATGATCACCATCCTCTCCCTTCCATGGAAAAAAATCTTATCCAAGGTCAGTGGCTCTAAAAGATTTTCCTTCCCATATGGGTTTTAGGTTATAACCAAGTGTTAATCTAGGAGTTTGATAGATACAAGACAACCTTCACTAATAAATGGGGCACTTATGCCTATAGAAAATCCCTTTTGGATTAAACAACAAAGGTCCTACCTTCCAAAAAGAAATAGAGATGGCTTTCAAGAGAATGCTTGAGAAATTTGTGCTAGTCTACCTTGATGAGATAACAATCTACTTAAAGAATGTGGTAAAATACTTTGATCATCTTAGGCAAGTGTTCATCAAGTATAGGGAATATGGTGTGTCCTTAAATCCAAGAAAGCATGAGTTTTCCATTGTAGTGCCTCTCATGCTTGTAGTCTGAACCTTGTTACATTTTGATTTGAGAGATATTGTACTCATGTTATTATTTCTACTTTAGGTTGACCTAAGGGTCAAATTTTATACTTGGATTTTTAGTATCATAGATGTTATACAACTATGTTGTTCAGTTTATCATAGTTTCATGTTGATGGAATTTTGAGATGATAGTAGGTCTATGATGATGTTTGGTTATTTGGCATTTTGGATATATCACTAATTCTATTATGCTATGGATATTTACTTCATTCCCTCTCAATATTCTTTGTGCAAACGTGAATGATGTAAATGAATTATTTAGGTATAACTAAATAAATGGTTAAATTAGTAAATTAATGCATTTATTTCTTTGGCTGTGATATTATATGCAATTGTATTTGATCATGTGTTTTATTGTGCACAAATTGTATCCTTGGTAGTGACACATGGAGTTAGTGATTCAACTATTCATACTTTACGAATGTCATCTTTGTACGGTTGATGTATCCTTATTTTAATTGTATATTTAAATGTTTTAGTGGTTATTAAATTTAAACTCATATGTATTATGTGACTAGACTAGTAAGTGTGTTTGTGCATTTAGAGGTTTGCATTGTCATGAAAGTTGTTAAGGAAATTTTGTGAATTTGGATTTTTGGGCTTTTAATTTTTATTGAATTCAATTTCTAGTAGCTTTCCATAGATGAATTCCTATGTCTAGGAAGTAGCACACCTCATGAAGACAAGGGGGTCACCTAGTTTACCATGAGATCCTCATGAAGATCACAAGGAGATCAAATATTTTTTTTTTCATAGTGTCAAGATTATCAATACGATCATAATGTTATTGTAAGGGGTTAATAAAGCCATTTTGTTAGTGTTTTGAACAAAGTATCAAGATTGGAAAATATAGCCAAAAAGGATAAATGTAGAGGTTTGAAAGATTGGGATTAGGTCTTTAATGTGTCTAGGAGGTTGGAAATGGTATTGAAGTCCTACAAAGACAAACTCAAAAGTTTAAATTTGTTAAGAATCCTTTGTGATAAGCTTTGCAAATTTAAAATATTTGAATTGTAACAATCAATTGAAAAAATACCTAATTTGTAAAATGGCTTAAAAATAAAGTCTCAAACCTATCCATACACTGAAAGGAAGGATATTTAATTTTGGAAGAACTCTAACTAAGGGTTGAAAATCATATTCTTGTATGGGTCTGTGTTGTTACAACATATACAATAGGCTATGATTAATTTTATGACAACATTTTGCTAGTTTTTAGTTTTGTTTGGTAGTAAATCACATTGAAATTAGCTTTTTGTTGCATGAGCTAGTTTGTTAATGGTGTATCCTCCATTATAGGTGTATCAAGTTTTATAAGTGTTTTGAATTTTTTTTAAAAAGTAACATTGTGTTGTCCAATTTTGAGTTCTTTACAATGAAAGGTCTATAGCTCTTGTTTCCACCATGGGATTTCCATGGCCTCTTGGATTATAAGACTATAGAACCTAAGGTGTATCATACTATAAGAAAGGACCTAGAAAAAAAGTGCAGCTAATTCTTTGACAAAGCCCTAGGCAAGCTAGGCAATGCTCGGCTAGGAGCAATCAACAAAGAAGTAGTTCTTAAGAGCAAAATATGAGGATTTAAGACTTGAACTTCAAAGATATTTAAGAGGCGTATGAGAAGGTTATTTATTGACGAGGATAATTTTTTGTGAGTTGAATAAGGTGTTTAAAAATTGAGGACAACAGGCAGCACTCAATACCCTCCAAAACCCTCATTTTTTTATTATTGTTGTACAACCTTTTGGTGGCCTAAAACCTCAAAAAATTTGAGTATGGATTTTTTGAAGAAAATGTTCTTAAGGTCAGTTTGTTGAATCTCTAAGGATAAAGAGTTATCAACCCTATAAATCTGGGTGGAGGCCTAATTAGGGGCTCTTCTAGTAGTCTTTTTGTGAAGAAACCAAGAAATTGGGTATGAACCCATTGGTACCACCCATTCAAGTATACTAAAAGTGTTCCAATAACACTTTAAAACTCATAAAGACCTTGGTTGGACTAGGCAGTATTGTGTGTAGACACCTAAATTTGATTACACTGCTTAGGTAATCCTATTTAGTTATCTCTAAAGGCATCATTAATTAAATTTATATTTAATTAATACTTTGTCATCCCCTAGCTGATTAATTTAATTAATCATCTATAGTCCTAATTGATAAATAAAATAACCTATTATTTATCAATTAATCCTATTCTTCTATCTAATTCCAAAATCCTCATTTATTAAATAAATCTATTTGATAAATAAAGCCCTCAAATCTAATAACCCCTAAACTTTCCTAAACCCTTCATTTAGCCTAATCCACCCCATCCACCCATACTAACCAAGCTTAGTCACTAACTCACCCACCCTCATGAATGCCATCCACTTGCAAATATCTAACAAGCCTAATCTAATCCTAAACCCAAACCTAATCCACCTCCTAAACTTGTCACATTCCCTAAGCAAGCTTAAGACTTTCCTAAGCCAAGAAAAGTCAACAATCTCAACTCCCTCCAAAATATCCCAACCACCCAACAATGAATGCTCTGACAAAGGCCTCTTACAATCCATAATGAAGGGTCTTTATGATGATATTATCCCTTGAGCCTCCTTTGTTGACTCATCCTTCCCCTTTCCTCCATCCACTCACCCTGTGACATGTGTCACTCCCTTGTTGGTGCTAAACAAGCACAATCCATGTGCTTCCCTTTGAGTGCATCCTAGCCCTCCTTAAGCTTTTTACTTTCCTTACATCTTAACCCTCCATCCCTCAAGCCCTTAGCCTATAAATTGAATCCCCTTCCAATCCATTTCATCAAAATCCTTGAGCTAAAGTTATAATTCCATTTTAAGAGCAAGTTTTATATCAAAGCCATTCACCCAAGCCAAAATCCATCAAGAACACCATTGAAGCTAGTTTGAGAAGCCTTGAGCATACATACCAAATCTAAGAAAATAGACTCATCCCTAAATCAAGTGACCATCCTCATTGGGAGAGCCATTCTATGGCTCATATTCTCATTTGAGGGTTTCACTTTGTCTCTCATATATGTTATGGTTTTTATGCTAGTTAATGCTTTTGTTTTTGAATAGATTAGTATTACTTGCTAACATATTTCTCATATACATTGTGAAACCTTGGTAGATCTACATATGCCTTTTGGAAGAATTGTATTCCTAGGAGGATAAGTGAGTCATGGAGCAAGATTTGATCATTTCACATAGTGGGAAGGTTAGGGCAGGTCAAGCAATGTTCTAAGTTTTAGGAAATCCTATAGACCAAGTTAGGTGTTAGGAGAACACCAAGTTCCTAGTGTGGGTCAATGGAATAGACTAGTTAGTCTACCCTAGATCTCCCCATCAACTTGTTTTTATTTGGGTTGATTCAGAGTCTAGCTAGTCTAACTGGCTATTTGCCCTAATTGATCATTCACTCAAAAAGTGAATAAGTATTGACAAAGGAATTTAATTCCTCACTTCTCATTTTTGTAATTTGGAATTTGAGAGCTTTTTTCTAAAATCCTTTTATGAAGGATTGGTTTTATGTTTGTTGTTAGAGCTACGGGCGTCTAATCTTCATGAGGATGGAATTGTTGGATCCAACTCAGGGAGACCTTGTATTGCCATCATTTTTGGCTATATTCATAGATTATTCATTTTACCTAGTTGTTTTCCATTTTAGCCCTTTTGGCTGTCAGGTAGGGCTCTGCTATTTTCTTGTTTTAGCTTGGTTTCTATATCAATTTTTGGTAGTTGTTTGTTTAGAGGCTAAAAAATAGTATTCCCCTCCATTTCTATTTGTTGGTTCTACCTAATTGGTTAGGTATGAACATTTTCCTAGTTTTTGGGATGAGGGTTTGGGGTTTTGTACCATTATTCAGGTCATTTTTGTATACTGTGTTTGAACCAAAATTTTATCAAATTTTCAAGGCTTTTGTGCCCTATCACCAAATGGGTTTTAATTTCAAATTTTTCTAATTTTTGGAGTTTTTACCTCGTTTTGCATGTTGCCCTATGTTCTTGAGTTTTCTTGGCATCATGCTGGTCATGGACTTGGATCATCCATTTGGATGACATTTAGACCATTGTTGCATTATTATATTACATTGGGATATGTGCCACATTCATTCTCTTAAGATGTTTTGGTTGAGTGTTATTTTTCTTGTATTCTCATCCAGTCCTTGTGCTATGATATTTGTGATGGTGGTGCACCACACAAGGGTACATGCACATACTTTTGTCAAGTGACTTGTGAGGCTTGAACTTTTGTGGTACTTTTAGAAGTTATGATCATTGGGGTTGGGTTAGGAATATGCATGCCTTAGGAACTCATCATTGGATAAGCATGGGTAGGGTAGGGTGGCATATGGAGAGGGCTTCTATCTCACAACCTAGTGATCATTATGCCCAAAGGGTTGGCGGAGGAAGTTGTTAATCAAGTGATAACTAAATAAAACACTGGGTGACAATAAAACTTAAGATAATTAAATGTGTGTGTGAGAGTCTTTCATTGAGGAGTTGAACTACATGATCCTAGCTTGGGCTTTTGGATGCCAAGTGACTCTTGATGATGTCAGCCCCTATATAGTAGGTCATTGAGTGTTTGACTAGGACATGTAGTTTATGCATTGTCTATGTTCTTTGTTTTAGTCATCATACTATCTCACATGAGTGTTAGCCATAGATGTTTGATTTATGTGTGTTTGTGGTTGGATCATTATCTCCATCAACATGGCTAGAGTGGACATATGTGTTTCACATGGTTGGGAGGCATAGCTACCTTTGCTACTACTAGGGACTAGCATACAAAGATGGTTCTTTATTCTAGTATGACCATTGCTTGTGTTTCACTTGGTACTTGAGGTTTCAGAGTATGTGATCTTATGATTTATGCTTTCATTGGAATGCTTGGATATCATGTTAGATGATGTTAGTCTAATTGATGCATTCCTATATTATGATATTTAACATATGTTAGATGATGAGTTTGATTTGTAGGACTATCTTATGCTTTATTTCTAGCATGTTAGATTTATTTATTCTTATGTTGTAGTGTGTATTAGTAGTGTCATCCTCATAAGACAACTTTGATGATTTGGTCAGTAGTTTGGGATGATACATGTGGGGGATGGCTAGGACCTTTGGGGTCTCATGATACTATTATGGTTGGGAGGAACCGTGTACTTAGTTTGGTTATTTAGTTATTGCAATGTTGTTTTAGTTTACTACAATGTTGCTTTCAATTATTTCCCTTCACTACTATGTTACATGAATAGATGTAGTTACATCTAGTAGTTATTATATCAAGTGTATTTTCCTCAATTGTAGATTTGGTACTCCTTAGTGTGGAGGTTTTAAGTTCCTATTTTATCCATTGTTTTGCCCATAGAGTATTTATTCTTGTTCTTGGGTGACCATGCATCAACTTTGGATGATACCTTAAAGTATCACATGCCCAAAGGAGAAATATTGTGAGCCCTGATTATATTGTACACCTTTTAGATAAATGTCATGTGATACTGGAAAGTATCACATGCACATTGGAAAAAGGTTGTACAATACTTATGAAGTATTGCATGCCTTCTTGAGAAGTGTTTCCCAGACCTTGAATGTATCACACTCCTTCATTAGAAAGGTCATATAATACTGGAAAGTATCATACTCAACTGATTTAAAGTATCACTTGGGTTTTGGAAAAACCTGTCTGGGTGAATAGTGGACACTTTTTAGTTTGATCGAAAGTTTTTTTGAGGTGTTTTGGATACCCTTTACGGTGTTCTCAAATATCTTGGAATTGCATTTTGAATTTTATATTTTTTTAGATTTGAAATCGATTGTGTCCTTCCAGGGTTAGTCATTTTGGTCAATAGTGGCATTTGGAGATCCATTGGTATTTGGATATTTGTTTAGTCTTTCGTTGTGATCTTTGTGATCCCCATATGTTGTATGTCATGTGCATCTATACTTGTTTAATTTTCTTTAAATCTTGGCTTATATTTATCCTTGTTTCCAAGGATCTCTAAGTGGGGCATTACAACCACCATTCAAGGAAAGTTTCTAGGACATATTGTGTCTAGGGATGGGTTAACCATTGTTCTAGAAAGAATAAAATCAATCCTTTCTCTTCTACTTCCTAGTCATAAGAAGGGGCTACAAAGTTTCCTTAGTAGAATTAACTTTATTAGGTTCATTCCTAACCTTGTTACCATGGTCAAACCCATTAGAGCCATGCTAAAGAAGAATATGGTTTTCACTTGGAAAAAGGAAGGGAGAGCTAGTTTTAAAGAAATCAAAGTAGCAATTACATCAACTCCAACCTTTATAACCCCAACTTTGATAAATATTTCATTCTCTATACCCTTAGGGGTGAGTCAAGCATATCATATGTCTTCACACAGTTGAATGATGCAGATGAAGAGAAACCTATAGCCCTTTTTAGTGAAGGGCTAAATAATTATGAGGACAAATAAAATTATGTGGAAAAATAAGTTCTTGCTGTCATAAGAGCTTTAAAGAAATTTAGACATCTATTATCACATTACAAGGTCTAACTCCTAGTTCCAATGATTTTTTTAATGGACAATCTTCGCCAATTGGCCATTCTGTCTCTTTGGGAAATCACAATTTGGAAAAAAAAAACCTACATATGGGGTCAACCACATCATCAATATGTTAAATAATTTGGGTCCAAATCCTAGGCTAATCACTCATTAGTTTACAAATAATTGATCCCAAATCCTAGTCCAATTGCTAATGTAATCTATATTTAGAACACAATTATTTTAAAATTTTCACTAGGTTTTCCATAATATTTCCTTATTGGACAATGTTATTTCACCCTTAAAATAAAATAACATTTTCCTTAGGTTGAGTATCGCCACTAGTACATTTGGATCCAATTTTTGACCAAGGTTCATCACTATTTTTCTTGTCAAAATTTTGACCAAATTGTAGGTTGGTCAAAATTTTGATGAATGCATTTCTCAAAATTTTGACCAACCTGCAATTTATTCATTGAAATTTTGACCAACCTACAATTTGGTCAAATTTTCAATGAGAAAAATAGCGATGAATCTTGGTCGAAATTCAACAAGAATTGGTCAAAAATTGGGTCCAAATTTACTAGTGCGCCTACCATTTTATTGACATGTATCTCTAACTATCCCCATTTAACTAACTATTTTATGATTTGGTCTTTGGGACACATATCCTAATTTTTGGAAGATTTAGACTTTATTGCATGCCATTTAAAATTAGGCTTAAAATAGAGCTGAAGACATTGATCTATATTACATCAATGGTCCAAATTAATTCCTTTCACCATAAAAATGATGATATTAAAAGTGATGGCAACTAAGTTGGCAATAAAACAAGACACATAATTTAATTTTTTAAATGGATCAACATACTATAAGTACAATGTACAATGTACACTTGGCATGTGGACCATGGACCACTTGTGACTCTATAAATTCACCAAAAAATTAAATAATCTCTCTTTGGAAACTGACAGATTAGTCAACTATATTAATATTTTGTGTTCTATGAAATAATTAATTTGCCTCTTACATTACAAAAATGTTTATGATCAACAAAAAAAAAAACACCTACATTTATTTGCATTACAATTTTTTTTTTTAAATTTGCAACAATTATTATTACATTTTGATATGGAAAGGAAAATTTCACCAATAGAAAAATTATTTTCTCCCTTGCCTCAAATGAAAAAATTTCCCTCAATTAGAAAATTTTCCTGCATATTTAATGTTGAATTTGCCAACATTTTACATATTTTCTTGGGAGGGATTTCTTAAAGTTATCCATGCCTAGTTCCACATGCAAGTGCGAAGGAGTTCCTCTTGAACAAAGATATCAGTGAGAAAAGAGATGGATGGATCACCAAGGTCATGGAATATGATGTTGACATCAAAATCACAAAGCTTGTGAGAGGTAAAGGATTGTGTGAGCAGATGATTTCATTCCAAGAAATGACTAAGGAGGTTGCACTAGTATTAGAGAATGAACAACCAAAAAAGGATGAAAATCTAAATACTTGGATACATGATATGACAACCTTCTTATTGGGAGAAGGATATCCACAAGGATTAGATAGAGCTAAAAGAATCTAGTTCAGATTGCAGTCTATTCCTTTTGTCCTAGTGGATGAGATTCTTTTTAGGAGAGATCTCAATGGAGTCCTATTAAGATGCACTGCCCCTAATCAAATGGATATAATGAAGGTAATCAATGTAATTGATGATTACATAAACATTATAGAAAACAACCAATTCAAGAATAGGAGGTAAATCTTAATATATGAACTTAGATATACAAGAGGTAAGGATCATTCATATCATGTTCAAAAGAAATGGTGGTATTAATAGAGAAGTGTTCAAGGTTTAGGATTGTATCAACAAGATATCGTTCCATAGTATCTTCTAGAATGTCTCATTCATGATGTATCTCTCTTTACTCATGATTTTCACAATTAGCATAATATGGGATTAATTCTAATGATTATTTTAGTGAACTCTCCTCCTAATGGTAAGAGATACTATAGGTCTTTACAATATCTATTTTCTTGTCTTCAAAGATAACTATGTCTCCTACCAATCATATGCACTAGACCTATCATCATCACTATCATATTTTTTTAATCTCTAATTTGGTTTAGAAATTCAAGCTTTTCCTTTTTTATCACTCATTTAATTTAATCTATATCCCAATCCTATGGTGTCTCCCACATAATTTAAATTCTTCAAAATTGATTATTAGACACCTTCTCTTTGTACACCTATAGGCCCACTTCCTTTGTATCCCATATTTCATAGAAAAGTATACCCTTTTTCATAATGTTTGGGATATATGTTCTCATTCTTTATAATCTCTTGTTTTTGTTGGACTTGAAGAATCACATTAGCATTTAGACAAGAAAAATGTGATGACTAATAATTAGCACCAAAAATAATTGAACTATTGTCATTGATAGGAAAATAGTTGATGAAGAAAAAAGCATTGCAAGATAGTACAACCACCGATAGAATAGAATATCAATTAATAAAAAATAATGGAATAGTAGAAACTATGATCATATGACATGCATAGAAGATAGTATGGAACATATCATCCATGAAGATTCATCAAGGATGTGATAGGAGGAAAGGATGACCAAAGAATGATGTGATAGGAAAGTAGGTTCAAGTAACATTATGATGAAAATATGAAAGTCTAGATGTAGATTCATTGGATGAAAGATAGGCCTATGAGTAAGCAACTATGAATAGGCAGTCATGTGCATTTTATGATAGGATTGTCTATTGAATTAAAAATTAGAATTCAATATTTGAGTGCGATAATTTTAGGGTTTTGACGCCTAGTATATTTAGGAACTTCATTATTTTTTATTATTTTTGAGAATATTGTGGGTAAGGAGACCTAATTTTTAATAGATAACCAAAGAGATAAGCCATTATAGACTAGAGGCTATAGACAGGGTACAGTAGAAAGTGAAAGGGTGACACAATTGATATCAAGGAGGAAGCCAAAAAAGTGAGAGAAGATGAAGATATCTTCAAGGTATATACTAGATATCTATAAGGAAATATGTGCCACTTATTTAGATAAACCATTTTTATTTATTTTTTTCCATTTTAATTAATTATAATCTCTTAATAGAGCATGCTTCAATAGTAATCATATTGTAAATCCTCTTACTAGGTGTACACACATAAATGTGCACTTCTCAAATACCTTCTATTTGATGGATCTCGTGGATTGAGAGCCTTAAATGTCAACCTAGAGCTCCCTAATCATGGAGTGCAAAGAATGCAAATATTAATGAAATGGCTCTTAATCTAGTCTAAGAATTATAGCCCCTTACATGTCTACCATGAAATGGGAGTTTCTAAGATAAGAGAAAGGATTATAGAAGACACAAGAGCTATGACAAGAGATGTTGGATTATCTCCCAAGGGTTCTAGAGGGAGGAGTAATAACTAATTATTCCTAGAGTATTAGGAGGCATATGTATTAGCCAGATGTGAGTCTAAGAAACTACATCATCTTAAAATAGAATCATTTCCATGTTAAGAACATTTAGCCCTCCTTAGGGGGTGTTTTGGGCCTTCATCAAGGTGTCCCCTTTTTTTTTCCCCTTCCCATCTTCTGTACTTGTCTAAGGCTTTATTTGGGCCTCCTTGGGCATTATTTTTCCCTTCTAGCTCATTTTCTAGGGGTCTTAAACCCCTAGATCAAGGTCAACCTTGATCTTGACCTAGGTCAATGTTGACCTTGACCTTGATGTGGGTCCCCCTTTTCATTAGATAGTTTGCTAGATGTAGGGAGAGGTTCAAAAATTTGTTTTCCTGCTTTCAGGTTGGCTATTTTGGGTTTCATAATGGTAAACTCTTAAATTGTATTTAATCTAGGTCAATTTCTAGGGGTTAAGGCTTAATTGGAATTTAATTCTCCTATAACTACCTCTCTAGAATTTTGTGCCGTAGACAAGTATAAAAGGAAGCCTTCCTCTCTCATTTTCACATCCATTTTTGTTAATCAAGTAATCCACTTTTCATGATCAAGTAATCCACTTTTCATGATCAATTAATCAAGTTTTCTTGCAAGAAAATTCAAGCAATAAAATAAAATGAGAAAGAAATTACCCATTCATGCATTCAAGTTCTCCATTGAAGATCAAGGATTTAAGCATTCAAGCCTTTGAAGGGATTTGGTTCAAGCATTCAAGATTCATCATTTAAACCCTAGATCTATCCATCATGGTGTTGTGATCTTCCTTCATGATCCTTTGTTCATCTTCAAGATCTATATATTTTTCCCTTATGTAATATTTAAAGCATACAATCATGGATGTTTTGATTTACATTATTGAATCCAAGCTTTAATATCAATATAGTTGTTTATATTTCAAATACAATTGCATATCTATTGAATATCATAGCATTGTTGATAGATCTACTTTTACTACTTGCTAGCATTCTCTTGTTCAATTCCATTATTAAGGTTGATTCCAAATTGGGGTTTGACCAAGGAAAACACCCCATCCAAACAAAAAAACCATTTTTCTTGTAGACACAAGTGTGGGACAACAAATCTAAGTGTATATTTGGATACTATTTTTGCCAAACTTTCAAGATCTATGAACAAAATTTTCATTGGAGTAGTGCAGGTCAAGGTCAAGGATAAAGGGGTAAGATTGTGCCCTAGGGTAAGATATTACCTTACATTTGGTTCAAGGTTGACCTAACTTAGAAAATAAAAATATTATGGGTTTTTTAGATCTCATAGTTTTGGTTTATGGCCACAGAGATCAACAATTTCTGAGACTGTTTGATAGGGTTTTTAGCAAGTTCTTTTTCAGAGGTAAGTAATTTCATTTCTTTATTTCAATATTAGAATTTTGAGATTTATATTCCATTCCCTTACAATTCAAATGTATGCATAAAAATATGGGTTGAGGGTCTCTTTCATGTGCATTATTCTAAACCCTATTCATCCATGTTTTATATCTCGCATTTTGATGAACCCATTTATGACAATTATTTATTTTTGGTGTTAGATTTTCATCTTGTATTGGATCTTGAATATTTATGCCTAAGTTTTAAAAATAGAATTATGTTTTTGCAAAATTTCTTTAAAAATACAAAAATATTTACATTTTTCATGCTTTTAGTGTTACTTTGTGTTCAACATGTATCATTTTTGTTTTGAATACTTTGATGAGGCTTTCATTAGAAACAAGGATAGATTATTTAATGAGATACATGGAAGTGAGGTTGAAAATTATTTGAATGAGATCTCCATTGATCCTATTCCTATTTCATCTTCCTCTATAACCTATTCAATTGATCTTTACCATAGGGTGTGTGCATGGTGACCTTCATGTTCCACTATTTACAACATTGATGCACCTAGAATGTTATATCCTCAAAATTCTATTCAAACTATAGAGGCCTTTAAGAAAGTCCTTTGTGATAGTGATCAAGGTGTTAATCTCCTATGTGGTATCAAACATTTAATTCAAGAAGTTTAAGATTTGGGATTTACTCCTCCTGTCACTAGTGTGGAACCTTCTGTAGACACCAAAATTTGTCCAAAACTTGTTCCTAGCCAATTAAATAAATATTCATTATTTATTTAATTCCCCTACCTTAATTAAATAAATTTTACATTTATTTAATTATGTTTTCCTTACCTTGATTTAATTAAACTAAAGTTTATTTAAATCCTAACCAATTTCCACTTGCATCTAACCCCTTTCACTTTAATTAAGTATGTCATTTACTTAATTAATTCCCTCCTAATCCCACTAGGAATTAAATATTGCATTTAATCCTATTTGAGCACATGGCTCCTACATTTAACCCTCACCTAACCTCACTAGCCTACCTAACCCATCTTGCTAAACCTACCCACTTCCTAATCATGCTTTCTTTTCCTAATCATCCTAGCTAATCACCTCTTGATCCTAAGTGTGTTCTCACACATGTGTGAGGAATCCTCACACATGTGTGAGAGATGTTCACACTTTCCTTATCCCTCATATCTTGCATGCCTCTTACAACCTTGTCCCTTCACATGTGAACCAAGGTGTCTCACACATGTGTGAGAAACCTTGAGCCTCCAACCCTCTTACACATATCATTGACCCATCACTTTCAAAGGTGTCTCAAACATGTGTGAGGAAACATGATCTTCTCACACCTCTTACACCTATCATTGACATGTCACATCAAAAGTTGCTCACACATTTGTGAGCACCTTTCCCCCTTTGAATGGTCAAAACCCTAATCCATGTGGTTTCTACTTGTCCTCCACCTCATTGACACCTCATCAATCCTGAGAGATCTTAGCCCTCCATCTTTCATTCAATCTTAGCCGTCCATTGCATCCATTTTTCTATAAATGGAGAGCCCTCTCCTCATTTTCAAAATGAAGCACTATCTACCTTATTGTTATGCTGCTAGACTTGTGAGCAACCACATCCCACAATAATGAAATCATCTACACTTGATGATTTCATGAGGTTTGCATAGTGCTATTTTGATGTTCATGTTATCTTTATTTTACATGTCTTCTTTCATATTTTGAGGTTTTGCATGATAATGTAGGAATGTGCATTAGTTGGTTGATGTTATTTTTTTAGTTACATTTTTATGCAACACATTTTGGCACGCCCAGTGGGACCCACTTCACGGGTTTGAACTAACAATCTAATGTGTTTTTGAGTGTTTTGTGAGTTTTCAAGTTTATAGTTTGAAAGCTTGCATTTGGGGATCAAGTTTCATGAAGAGCCTCTAATTGAGCCATAAAGCCCATCATTGCATTTGGAGGACCTAAGGAAAGTTTTTCGACATATAACACTCTATGTTTCATTTCTTATGGCTTTATTTCCAAGTTTTAGGGTAAATATGCATTAAATATTCGTTGTTAGAAAATTTTTTAAAATAAAAATAAAAATTACTCCTTTGTTTATAGATAAATAGGTTAAAGCAAAAAAAAAATAGGGGGTTAGTTTAATTATAAATAAAAAACCAAAAAAAAAAAAAAAGGGTAAGAGGGAGTTTATTTTTGTTTCATTTGTCTTCATTATTCGTTCTAAACATATATATATGTAAATTGTTTTTAAATTTTTAAAAAGAAAAAAAAAATGGGATTCATGTTTGTTAATTTACATATGTTAGTTTAAAAAATAAAAAAAATCTTCGAAAATATTAAAAATAAATAAAAATTCAAAAAATAAAAATAAAAAATTAAGTTTTGCTTTTGTAGTGCAGGTTGGGTGCCCGTGGCGCCACCAGTGGCGATGCCCGCGAGCGCCGCCCCTGCACCACCTCCTCCACTGGCCTGCCTACAACCGCGGCCACCTCCTTGCAATCTCCTCCCCTACTCCCCCTTCTCCCATTACTCCCACCTCTCCAACGTCCATCGCGCCCCCAACACCCTACTCCGGTAGCCCTTCCCATCCCCACCTTGCTCTGCCCTACCGCAAACCCTTCTCCCACGTACTGTCGCAATCGTGGCCTCCTGCATCTGCCCATTCCGCAGCCCATTGTTGCTCCTCCACTCCCCCTTCTCTCGGTCTACACTCCCACTCCCTCTCGGCTCTGTGCCTCCCATTGCCGCTTGACTTACCTCGATGCCGTCCGCTCAGCCGCTGCACCACCCGCCGATGCCACTTCAGCCTCACTCCACCCTTCGCTCGTAGCTCTGCACTTCTCGTCGCTTTGCCACCATCACTTCTTCACCACCTCGCCTCCTCTCAACTGAACTCACCACCAAACCCTCATCAGCTCTTGCCACCCATCCCTCTGCCTCAGCCCACACATAGCCTCTACCGCTTGCATCCCTCCCTCCACCTGCGGCTTCAAACCCTAGCCACCTCTGCTCAGCCGCTTGCCTCTTTCAAAAGGACCAAAAAGAAAATAAAAGAAAAAAACATTTTTTAATCTTTAGCTTAAATTAAACATTAGTTTAGTGGTATTTTTTACAAAATAAATTTTTATCTTTTTCATTAAACATTTAAACTTCATTTTTTTTTAAAACGTTCAAAAACAAAAAAAAATTTGCTTGACATTCTCTTAACTGTCAAATTTTTGCTCGCAGGTCACTGATGTCAGCACTGCATCAGCATTCCATGCTCTTCTAAACCTTAAGGAGTAACCTTCATGTTTTTACTCATAACTTGAGCATACAAGCTCCGTTTTTGAAAAATAAAAAATCACCAGAAAGCTGATTCCGAGCCCATCGCATTGATGTTGGTTTCATGAGATTTTGATTTTGTTTAGATCTCTATTTTTTTTTGTCAAAGTCCAAACTTTTTGCTAACCTTTTCATTGCAGTGTTGTTTCACATTCGCTCTACATTTTTGATGCACTAACTTATGTTTTTGCAGGGATATCTTGTCACTAATCATATTTCTTGCAGATTTTTCTTTAATTTTATTTTGGAATTAACTTGTATGCCTAAACATTCATCTTTGAATGCATGGTTAAATTCTAAAACAATCAAATTCAATCTTGAGTGCCTTAAGGGAATGGACATGTATGCTTAGGTTAGCAAACATTTCGAATTGGTGCTTAAAAAGAACCCATAAAATCTTGAATGCCTTAAGGAAAATTAATTTCATTTTCAACAATTTTGCTTATGTACACGTTTGATATACTTTCTTGTTGATGAACTCGCACTTCATTTACATTGGCAACATTTCAAATTGGAAAGAACATTGTATGCTTTAAACACATGTGTCTTCAAGTCGATTACAAAGCCTAAAGTTTCATTGGGAATGAATGCGTGTCTTTTTAAACCCCGAGGCCACTTATGTATTCTCTCCCCTCACACCTTCGGGTGATCTTGGGTGCACAAAAAAAAGTGGTCTTGTTTTTCTTTTTAGGAGGCCCGCTTGGGGATTTCATCACCCCTTGGAACAACCTCAACTCCAGTTTTCTGGCAGAGTATAAAAATTGGGAGGTAAATCGAAAGACACCTCTCTTGGAAGCATAATATTGTCACTCTTGGCTAAGCCCCAAAGAACTTTATACCTTTGGGAAGTGAAGGAGGAGATTTGGGTTACCGTCTCCCCCCGACTATGTGTTAGTATTTTCTTTCATCTATAGATTTGGACCTCACGTACCTTGCGTATATCGAGGACACCCTCTAGTTGATCCTTGTACATCCTAGTCAAAACTTTATAGGTTTGTTGGTGTGTTTGATGTTCTTGCATGTTTGAAACACACTTGCCTTGTACATATTTCATTGTATATATTTTGCATATTAAAACCTAAAAATCCAAAAACATCATAAAATATAAAAATCCAAAAAATTGTAAAAGTTCAAAAATCCAAAAAAAATCAAAACAAATTTCAAAAACAACAAAAACAAGTCTTGGTTTAGGTCCTCTTAGTCAAGTTGTCCACATCACTTCCACGTCACTTCTTCTTTCCATCACAGTCATCACCCTCACACATCTCATCTTCATCATTCAAATCATTCTTTGATCATTGCTCTTCATCTACATCATTTCCTTATCTTCCTCATCATTCAATCTACTTCCTAACCTTCATCCTAGTCATGTTTCATCATCATCTAGATCCAATTTCCTCCTCCAATCTCATAATGCATTCTTAATTCAATCCTCCACATCATCATTCTTCTAATCCAATCCCTTGTCAAATTCATGCATTTCTAATCAATTTCTAATTCAATCCATCTACATATTCCTCCATAATCAGTCTTCCTAATTTCATTCGTCTTCTTCTAATTCAACTTTGCATCACATCTTCTACATTGGTCATAGGAGCATTTTCATAAACATTGGACTTTAATTCAAAACTGACATTCACTTTTGCAATCTGATAGGGTTTTTATCAAATCAAATCAAACCCTTATCCATATCATATTCAATCAAATCAAATCAATATCAAATCCAGTTCGAATCAATGAAAAGTCAAAGCTTGCTCCTAGTCCTACGTTCATATCCTATCCTTCATCAAATCTTTCATCACTCTTCTTCTCACATCTATGGATTTGAATTTGCTTAATCAAATGGTTGACAATCTTCAAAGGCAATATGAAGTTATACCTCCTATTCAATCTACATATCAAATCCATCCTCAACACTTCATATCCAACTCTCATCCATCTCATGTTCATTATTCTTCTACCTTTGACAAGGGAAATCCACCTCATTATCCTTCACCTACATACGATTCCATTCATAGCCCATACACTTCCTCCAACACAAATGCCCTTGCCATGGAAATGGAACAATTAAAGAATTATCTCTTAGCAAGCCAACAGCAAGAGGCCACCTTCCATGCCATGTGTCCTCTTCCCCCATGTTTCAAAGATCCTAGTCCTCATGTCCCATCCATCCCCAACCCTCCATGCAATCCCCTACCCATAGTTCAACCTTTACACAATCATAGTCCTCTAAAATCCACATCATCCCCACCTCATAAGGGGTTTTTCACATCAGTCTTGGCTAAGTGTAAAGAACAAGATAAAGTGAGCCAAGCACCCAAAGTTCTTCCTCCAAAGCATGTCACTATAGATGCCTTTTCTCCTCTAGATCTGAGCATTTCTCCATCCCATCCTTCCCCTATCCCTAAAGATCCATTTATCCCTCCTAGTCCATCTCATGATCCCCTTCCTAATCAAGATCAAGACATTCCATGTACCACCGATTCCATTCCATCTCACGAGTTAGCATCCATAGATACTCCACTTCATGAAGAACTTCCTTCCATGCCATCCACTAGCTCTCCTCCATGTCAAGATCAAATCAATCCCTCTCATGGTTCCATCCCCTCCACTCCATTCAATGATCCTATTCCATCTCATTATCCATGCATTCCACTCCATAATCCTCTTCTAAGTCAAGATCAAAGCATCCCTTCATTTTCTTTTCATGATCCCACTCCATCTCCAAATCCTATTATCCCTCATAATCCCCCTTGCGATCCTACTCCTCCACATGATCCTATCATACCTATCCAATCCACTCATGTACCCCATCTACCTAGACTCGCATCTTGTGTTGAAAATGATAAGCATGCCCTTGCAGCAATAATATCTCTAGATGTTGGTACACCTTCCACAATTTCTCCATCCAAACCTAAAGCTTCCCATCATTCATCCTCCAAGTCCATTCTAGGTCCTTATCTTCCATCCATTCTAGGTCCTTATATCCCACTGCCAAACCCTTAATCCCTTCCATCCATTTTGGGTCCCTATATACATCCATCTACCATATCCATGTTTTCCCCTTCATCCCCTACTAAATATCAAAAAAGGCACACATCCTTGACTTCCTTCCCACGTTCACCATCCCTAAGCTCTCCCCCCCATTTATCTTCATGCACCCATACCATAGCGAATGGAAGCAATTTTGATGCCAAAGAAAAGCAAATAAAGCCAAAAATCCACAAAAGCACAAGGATCAACATGTCCCCTCTAAAAGACATGTTCAAGAAAAGAAAAATCTGATCCAAAGAAAAATCAAAAGGCCACAAAGGCTGAAAATCAAAAATGCAAAAATTTTGTGGATACCAAAGCTACTTAATGTAGCAATGAATCTGAAAGAAAGATTCAAATTGACATCCAATTTGGCTAATCCAAAGGCTTCCCTCATGCATAAATAATCCACGCTTCCATTTTCCAAATCCATTTTGGGTCCTTATATACCCAAATACACCATTCCAAATCCACCATCTCCTTCATCCATTTTGGGTCCTTATATCCCAAAATTCAAACTTTCTCCTACCTATCCTCCACAATTTCCTCCTTTCCATCACCCTTCAAGGTGTGTGCCAATGAAGATCTTTCCACTTCCTTCACAAGTATCCCAACCTAGCATCCATCAACCATATCTTCCTCCCACCCACTCCACCCCCTTAATCCAAACTTTTCCATAAGCCATTTTCCTCTGTCCCTATCCTATCAACATCTATGAGAAAATAGTAAAAATTCCTTGAAAATAACAAAGAAAAATAAAAGGAAAAATATATCAAGGGATACCATCCACGTATATAGATTCTTGAGTCCTCCCTTCATTCTCCTATCATGTATCCATAGTCTTCCACATCCAGTTATCCTTCCATTCACTTTTCCTCTTCCACTTGCACTCTACACTGGGGGCAAGCTCCATCCATACCAAGCTTCCCTACATCTCTTCCATCCTTCATCTACCGTTCATTATCCCTTTCCATCTTTGATCTTGACTTTCACTTTCCATTCATCCATCCATATGCACTTTCCATATCCCTTGTGCATTATCCATACATTTTCCTACCACACTCCCATCATTCTTCCATATATTTGATCTTGACATACCATCCATCTCTCGCATTCCATAGTCCTTGTCATATTCATTTCATCCATTCTCCATCCATAATCCTACATGCTTCCATTTTTTTTTCATACATCCTTGATCTTGGTTATCCCCTACCTTTCATCCACTTCATATCTCACATTCCATCCATATCCTTCATATCATTATCCTTTTTTTTTACCCTCCCTCCCATATCCCTTATTCATTCCACTTTCATCCCATGCTCGTGATCCATACTAGAGGCACAATACTAAAATTTTCATATATGCTTTGGAAGAAGACATGCCTTCTCTTCCTCCACACTCTAGATTTCATTCTATCCTCCCATTTTCATGCCTCCTTTCCCACCATATCTCCTTCCATTTTCAGGCATCCTTTCCCACCATATTCCTATCCTTGGTATGGGGCATTTGGACTCCTTCAAAACATGATCCTTGGCCCCGCATTTTTTTGCCACCATATCATTTGGCCCCTCATATCCTGTCACAATTCCTATCATACACCACCTCACGTTGCTTCTCCTTCATTTACCCTACCTTGACTCTCCCTTGTCATTGGTCCCAATCCATTCTATTCCACATTCGTTTGATCAATTCATTTCTATCCATTCTATTCCACATTCATTCATATCACATTCAATCCAATTCTTCCGATCACTTCAATCAAATTCATTCATCCTTCAATCAATTTTCAATTCTTCTAATTCTTTCACATCAAATCAATTCTACTCTCATCATTTTTCATCCTATCAACATCATTTTTCCACTCTCATCCACATTCATTCTTCTATCCGCCATAAAATCAAAAAATCAAAAAAAAAAAATCCACCATGCCATCAATACTAATCCAATCAATCTAATCTTGTAATCTTGTACATCAATCCTGATCAATTCATCCATTTGACCCAATCAACTAATCATCCATTAACCATATTCAAACATCATTATCATGGGATGAATCCTTCCCAATCCTTGGATACGCATTACACTTATCATTAGCTTTGCCATCCTTAATCAATCATCATCAATCAATCCATTAATGGGTTTTCAGCTTGACTAGGGGAAAAATGGTGGTTTGCTTTTGGTCTTTTGTGCATGGTTTCTTATTACTTGTATGCATTAGCATTTCTTTCATTTATCATGGTCTTTGCATCCTATTGTCCTAGGAATCATGGTCTTCCATATCATGGTTTCATAAGGCATATGGTTGTATTAGACCCCTTTATCACGTACTTGACACATTGTCATCTTGGTTCCTCATGCCTTGGTGCATAGTGTTAAATACAATATCAAACTTAGGTTGTTCACACCATTGCAGAATAACTCCCTTCCATTTTGAGAGAACATTTGTGTTCTCCTAACCCACATGTACTCTTAAGGGGGCATACCTTTCCACCCTAAACATCCTTCCTCATGCTTCCATGACCAAGGCATCATGCTACTAGTCTTATCCTCCTAGCCACTATATTTTATTCTTCTTTGATATAACATTACTAATGTTATATCAAAGAGGGGCAAAATGTAGACACCAAAATTTGTCCAAAACCCATTCCTAGCCAATTAAATAAATATTCATTATTTATTTAATTCCCCTACCTTAATTAAATAAATTTTACATTTATTTAATTATGTTTTCCTTATGTTTTCCTTACCTTGATTTAAATAAACTAAGATTTATTTAAATCCTAACCAATTTCCACTTGCATCTAACCCCTTTCACTTTAATTAAGTATGTCATCTACTTAATTAATTCCCTCCTAATTCCACTGGGAACTAAATATTGCATTTAATCCTATTTGAGCACATGGCTCCTACATTTAACCCTCACCTAACCTCACTAGCCTACCTAACCCATCTTGCTAAACCTACCTACTTCCTAATCATGCTTTCTTTTCCTAATCATCCTAGCTAATCACCTCTTGATCCTAAGTGTGTTCTCACACATGTGTGAGGAATCCTCACACATGTGTGAGAGATGTTCACACTTTCCTTATCCCTCATATCTTGCATGCCTCTTACAACCTTGTACCCCTTCACATGTTAACCAAGGTGTCTCACACATGTGTGAGAAACCTTGAGCCTCCAACCCTCTTACACATGTCATTGACCCATCACTTTCAAAGGCGTCTCACACATGTGTGAGGAAACATGATCTTCTCACACCTCTTACACCTGTCATTGACATGTCACATCAAAAGTTGCTCACACATGTGTGAGAACCTTTCCCCCTTTGAATGGTCAAAACCCTAATCCATGTGGAGTCTACTTGTCCTCCACCTCATTGACACCTCATCAATCCTGACAGATCTTAGCCCTCCATCTTTCATTCAATCTTAGCCATCCATTGCATCAATTTTCCTATAAATTGAGAGCCCTCTCCTCATTTTCAAAATGAAGCACTATCTACCTTATTGTTATGCTGCTGGACTTGTGAGTAACCACATCCCACAACAATGAAATCATCTACACTTGATGATTTCATGAGGTTTGCATAGTGCTATTTTGATGTTCATGTTATCTTTATTTTACATGTCTTCTTTCATATTTTGAGGTTTTTCATGATAATGTAGGAATGTGAATTAGTTGCTTGATGTTATTTCCTTAGTTACATTTTTATGCAACACACCTTCTTCAGTTCCTTTATGTAGAATTCCTACCTACACTCATATAGTAGTTACATCTCTTTCATCTTTTCCTATGAGTGTTCCACTAGTATCTTTACCTATCTCACAACCTTCTTACCATCGTATTCCTTATACCTATTCCAACCCTTTTCCAATTATGGTTCCAAGTGTTCCTTCCATTGTGCCTTCCATTTTTGCCACGTCCTACACTCTTCCTAATTATATCCTTCCTAATCCTATCCTTCCTAATCTGATTCTTAATATTCATATTCCCAATTCTCCATCTATTATTTCTAGTTCTTCTCACACTTATGATGAGGCTAAAACTATGGTTTATGATTTAGATGTCAAAGAATTCTTTAAATCACCTTCCCCTTCTTATCGGATCCATAATGATATTAAAGGGAAGAGAAAAGAAACTTTCCCTTTGATATTTATTCATTAATTTACCCCTCATTCTTTTATAAAATATATCTTTTCTCCTATTGTCTCTTCACTAGGGGGAAAGAGGTATTTCTTTCAGTTCTCTAAGATCTAATATGTTTTTTTTTGAGCTTAATTGGTTTTCCTTTCTGTACTTTATACCCATGGTTTTTTTTATTATTTTAATAATCATCCATAGTTTTCTTTTATTATTCCATACATATTTTCTAAAAACATTTGTTTTGCAAAGGTATCCCTTATCTTCATCCTGGCGGGAAAGGTTCTTTCTTCTTTCTCTTTGACAAGGGATCTTCTTTCCTTAGCTTAGTGGCATTTTTTTTTATCTTGCAATATTATTTCATTATAATGACTGATGTTTTGAATATGGATTTTTTTTTTAATGAGAGGTTGTTGTCCTAGGTCATCACCTCTTCTTTATTTTTTAAATTATGTTCTTTATAAACTCTTACCCTTTCTTTGATGTTAGAGTTGTTTCCCTCAATCAAAGATTCATATTCCTCTTATTTGCAGGGGGCTTGATGATTGAATCTTTGTTCCTGCTTTGTTTATCTTTGAAAGATGATATTTAACTAAAGCACTCCTATACAGTGGGGTTTTTTTTGATAAGATATCTTTCTCTTTGAGGATCCTTTTTCCATTAGTGACATATCCTTTTCATGATTATCTATGCCCTTGGATGTAGGGGTCAATACCCTTCACTAATAACATAGTGTACATTGTTGTTAACAAGATATCTCCTTACATTGTGAAGTAGGTATCATCTTTTTCTTCCTTATTATGTCTAGTAGACAACCTTGATGAGGAGGGGGCATATATAGGGTCTCCCTTGTACTATAATTTTTTATTTATATGCTAAATCCTCTAAAGGTAATGCACATAATTTGCTAAATCTTGAAGAGACATGCATTTTTCAATTTTCAATATGATAAATCCTCTATATGTAATGCACACAAGTTGCTAAATCTTGAAGATACACACATCTTTCAAAATTTTCAATATGCTAAATTTGTCAAAATTAACACACATAAGTTGCTAAATCCTAAAGGGACACACATTTTATATTCCATGGTGATACAATTAAGTGTATCTATGTGTATTTCAAAATCCCTCAAAAGACATATTATAGTTTCAAAGCACAATTTTTGGGTGAACTATTAAATTTTGCTACCTGTTGGGCTCTTCCTCCTTGGTGATTCACGGTAAGGTGGGAATTTAATTGATGAGGCAATCTCTCTCTCTCTCTCTCCCCCCCCCTCCTTTTTCATGCTAGTAGAATTGAATCATGAAGCTATGTTATTTATAGTGTTGCTCTTGTGTTTATTATATAGTCATTTATGCTTTTATGATAGCTTTCTAAATATGATATTAGTATAGGAAGCATTTCTTAGCAAGGTTTCCTTTAATAGTTGATTTGGGTTTGTTTTTGGGTTTGTTTTAGTACTAACCCCTCTTTTTGTGTCTTTTAGCTTTATTTTTTTATTTTCTTTGTTTTTGTACCCTCGTACATGTATGTTGGGTTAGAATCCTTGCCTTGGTGGCTCATGCTACCAAGTAAGTGTTGTTCTATCTCATTGTGAATCCAGTTGGATCTTTCTTTTTCTCTATCATGAGCATGTTTGATTTCCATACTCCAGCTAAAGTGGGGGCTTTATGTATCATCTTAAAATGGAAGCACTTCCATGTTAAGAAAATTTAGCCCTCCTTAGGGGATGTTTTGGGCCTTCATGAGGCTATCCCATTTTTTCTACCCCCTTCCCATCTTATGTGCCTATTTAGGGCTCTATTTGGGCCTCCCCGGACATTATTTTTCCCTTCTGGCTCATTTTCCATGGGTCCTAAACCCCTAGGTCAAGGTCAACCACAACCTTGACCTAGGTCAAAATTGAACTTGACCTTGACTCAAGTCCCCCTTTTCATCTAAAAGTTTTCCAAATGCAGGGAGGGGTTTAAAATTTATTTTCTTGCTTTTGGATTGACTATTTTGGGTTTCACAATGGTAAAATCTTAAATTGTATTTAACCTAGGTCCATTTCTATGGGTTAAGGCTTAATTGGAATTTAATTCTCCTATGTCATCCTCTCTAGAAGTTTGTGCCCTAGAATAGTACAAAAGGAAGCCTTCCTCTCTCATTTTCACATTCATTTTTTATGATCAAGTAATCCACTTTTCATGATCAAGTAATCAAGTTTTGAGATCAAGTTTTCTCGCAAGAAAATTCAAGAAAGAAAATCAAGTGAGAAAGGAATCACCCATTTAAGCATTCAAGTTCTATATTGAAGATCAAGGATTCAAAATTTCAAGACTTTGAAGGGATTTGGTTCAAGCATTCAAGATTCATCATTCAAACCCTAGATCTATCCATCATGGTGATGTGATCTTCCTTCAAGATCCTTTGTTCATCTTCAAGATCTATTCATTCTTCCCTCAAGGTAGATTTCAACCATACAATCATGGAGGTTTTGATTTAGATTTATGGTTTTGATTTACATTATTGTGTCCAAGATTTCATATCAATAGACTTGTTTGTATTTCAAATATAATTGCATATCTATTGAATATCATAGCTTTGTTGATAGATCTACTTCTACTACTTTCTACCATTCTCTATTTCAATTCCATTATTAACTATGATTCCAAACTAGAGTTTGATGAAGGAAAACCCCTCATCAAGAAAGAAAAACCATTTTTCTTGTAGATACAAATGTCGGGAAAGGAATATCAGTGTAGATATGGATATCCTTTTTACCAAACTTTCAAGATTCGCGAATGAAATTTCTATCAGCGTAGTGCAAGTCAAGATAAAAAATAAAGGGGTAATATTATGACCTAGGGTAAGATCTTACCTTGCATTTGGGTCAAGGTCAACCTAGCTCTATAAAAGAAAAAGATTTATGGGTTTTCTAGATCTTACAGTTTGGTTCAAGATCACAAAATCAACAATTTCTGACACTATTTGACAGGGTGTTTAGCAGGTTCTTTTTTAGAGGTAAGTAATTTCATTTCTTTTTTTTAGTATTAGCATTTCCAAATTTATATTTGATTCCCTTATAATTTAAATTTATCTATAAAATTATTGGTTTAGGTTCTCTTTCATGTGAATTATTCTAAATCCTATTCATCCATATTTTTATATCTTACAGTAACATGGTGTGAGGGTTTCCTACTACTATGTAGCCTATAGAGGCATAGTGCCTCTAGAATAGGGATTACTAGACTACTCTAAGAGAGCCAAGAGATTAGAGGAGGTGGTACATCCATTAGATATGATATAGGCACCACTACCATAGCCTCCTCCTACACATGAGGGAGGTAGTCAATCATAGGTCCATGATTAGGTCTACATTTTTTATGACCTTATGAAAATTCATGTATATTGTTGAGACAAAAATCCATATTTTGGTTCCCATATGGTACTTGATTTATAATTATATATATATGAGATACTGGATTCTATTTATGGCATTGTGTACTTGTCTCTTTCTTTCTCATGTTATGGATGTTTAATGTGTATTTCAACACTTGAATTTATGTTTCCATGTGATGTTGCTATGCATTCTTATGTTTATATATGCTCATGTTTACATTCCTATGCTAATGGATGTATCTCTCTCATGGATATTTTTACCTGTCATGTTTATGATGTGGACTCATGATTTGAAGTTTTAGTATTTGGAAAGATTTACTTTGATGATGAGATTAACATCTTATGATGACATGAATGTAAGCATTAAGTTGATATGACCAATAACAAATGGAAGACATGATTGAGAGGAAGAAAGAGAAAGTGAATGTAGTTAGTTGACTCATCCACAAAATATAAAGAGAACATGCAAGGTGCAAAGCTAAACTAAAATGAACCCCTAAAATGAAAACTAGTATGCAAAGGTGTGATTACAAGGGACACATATTTAGACTATAATATTTCATCATCAAAATGTATTAGGGTCATTGAAAGATCATACAATCATCACTAGTGAAACTATGATGATATGAATATGATCTATATCAAATAGGTATGTGGGAACCAAACCTAAGAATCAAAGATATATCAATCAAGATGACTAATGCAATAAGGTTACCAAAGTTTGATATAACAAGATTACACATGTATCAAGACATAAGCACCAAGATAACCCCCAAGTGTGGTCTTGGAAAAATAAAGAAGGATGATACATTGTAGATCCAAAATGTCAAGTAGGATAAGCATGAATGCTCACAAAACTTCACATAAACAAAGTATATGATATATATTAGATAGGTATGTGGGAACCAAACCTAAGAATCAAAGATATATCAGTCAAGACGACTAATGCAATAAGGTTTCATAAGTTTGATATAGCAAGATTACACCTGTATCAAGACATAAGCATCAAGATAATCCTCGAGTGTGTTCTTGCAAAAATAGGCAAGGATGATACATTGTAGATCCAAAATGTCATGTAGGATAATCATGAATGCTCACAACACTTCACATGAATGCTCTTAGACATGAATGAGGCAATTGGTAGACTATTGGAGCTAGAGATAAGTGCAACAAAAATGCTAAGAGACATCACCTAAGCACCCTAGCTTTTTGTGGCTAGTCCTAGTTTCTTGTCTTACTTCCCTTGCTTTTTCTTGGCTATATATTTTGTTTAGGAAGTTATTTCAGCTAGTTGCTTAGGGTTTCTTTTGTTACTTTAAACATTCTATTTTAGTCCAAACTTTGTAATGTTTGGGTTTTACGGCCATTTTAATTCTTGTTTTCTATAATAAAAATAAAGTATACCCACAAGAAAAAACAAGTAAAAACATGCCACATGCCCTGAGTCTTCTAGTCCATGACATCCTTGAGAGACTATTAGGGAGGGATCACTTAACAAAGGAATCATCATAGATAGTACACAAAGAAAATAAAGTCAATAAAGTCTCAGCAAGTTCTAATTTTGAAGTGCATGTGTAAGTCGCATGACCATTTCTTGAGGACTTGGATCTGGTAGCCAGAAGTATTGTAGCATCCTAGACTATAGCTAAGGTATTTGAAAAGAGTTGAGAAACATTGTTAGACAAGTTGCCAACAAAAAACCTATGCACAAGAGGACCTTGATAAGCTAAATAGTTTGTGCCCCCTAGACCTAGATGCAAGAGTTAGTGTCAAGCTAAGCAAGGCAAAGTGAGAATGAAGAAAATGAGTGTAGAGTAAGAATGATAGACATAGGTACAAGGATCTCAAGTAGTGCATGTTCCCAAGTTTTCACCACTTGGAAAAATTTTCAGGACATTTTATGATTTTTTTGTATTTTGAAAATTTTGATTTTTTTTGTGATACATCATAGTGCCTATGCTCATTTTTTCAGGATATTTTCTATTTTTCTAAAGGATTTTTTCAGCATCATATATGATCTTTTGGATTTTTTTAGTATCATAGAATATGTACAAATAACTTAGTAACAAGGGCCTTGGGCATAGAACTTATTCAAATGGAGAATATTGATAGGCTCTGAGAGTTTTTCTTCTTCAGATATAGAAACATGATAGGCACCGAATCCAAATGCAACAATGAAAATGTAGGGATGCAACCAATTAGGCTTGAATTTACCTTTTTTCTCTCTATTTTGTTGATTCTTTGGGTTCTCTCTAAGAACAAGGTCACCCACTTGGAATTCATGAGGATGGACTTTCTTATTATAATTAGTGAACATCCTCTTCTGACAATCTTGCATGTGGTCAAAAGTGGCCTTTCGATGCTCATTAAGAGATTCAAGCTCATAATTTATCATAGCCCTCTAGTCCTCATCAATGATTAATCCATGTAAAGAGACTCACAAAGAGGAAATCTCAACTTCTAATGGAAGGAAAACCTCATAACCATAGACTATTGCAAACGGCGTAGCCCTAGTGGAAGTGTGTATGGTAGTTCTATAGGCTCCTAATGTCAAATTAATTTGTAGGTGTCAACCCCTTTGTGACTTGTGAACTATCCTATGAAAAATATTTAGTGGTGTTTTATTTGAGGCCTCAACTTGGTCATTCCCTTGAGGATAATATATGGAGTAATAATATTTCTTGATTTAAAAAAAAATTCAAAGTTGCCTTAGGTCCTTATTCTTAAACTATCCTCCATTGTTAGTGACTATGGAAGAAGGAATACCATAGTGACAAATGATGAAATTTAATATGCACATGACAACATGTTTTCCTACAACAACGAAAAGTGGAACAACTTCAACCCATTTAGTGAATTACTCAGTTGCTATGATTATGAACTTGTATCCACTAGATGAACTTAGATGAATCTTACTAACCAATTCAAAGGCCTATTTCTAGAAAGGCCAATGTGTAATAGAAGGGATGATTTCATACCCAAGAGCATGAATCAAGTTGTTATGTAGTTTACACTTCTTATAGGATTTAGCATATTAGATGATATCAACTTGCATGGTTTTCCAATAGTATCCTATCATAAGTAATTTCTAAGCAAGTGCAAGGCCATTAGAATGTGACCTAGAAATGTTTTCATGAACTTTAGGTAACACTTTTTTAGATTTTTCTATTTCTAGACACCTAAGGAGTGTTCCATCAAAGCTCTTTCTATAGATAGCACTAGAGATTAGAGTGTAGTGGGAAGCACTATGGATAAGATGGGATTTTTCATTGTGTATAAGTTTTTCAAGAATAATTTGGTCTCACAAATAGGATAAAATAGTTGAATAGTAGGAGGAATCACAACTGATCATAGTGCAAATTATTCAATCATCAGGAGAGTCATAAGTAGGATGGCATAGTTCTTCCACTAGGAACTTGTAGTGAGATTCATGCTCTTGTACTTACAAGATAGACGCAAAAGTTTCCATAGCATCATCAACTTGTTTTCTGCCCTAGGAATTTTTTGGAAGGTAAAAGATGTGAAGTAGTTCCCTAAGGCATCAACCAATTTCTTGTAAGGTATTATCTTGTCTTCCTTAGTTTGATATTCATTATTCACTTGATTAATGACAAGTTGGGAATCTCCAAAGATGTGACACTATGTTATTATCCATTATAGGGCTAGCTTGATTCCATTAGTCAAAGCTTCATATTCAACTATATTATTTGTGCATGGGAATAATAGCTTGTAATATTTTGGGATGGTGTAGCCACGAGGTGTGACAAAGAGAATTCCAAAACTACCACCATTTTGAGTATATGACCCATCAAGAACATCTTTTGGGTTCTTTCTATAACATACATGATAGATGCATCTAGGAAGTCAATCTACATAGGAGAACTATCTGTGATGGGGAACTCAACCACATAATTAGCAATAAATTATCCTTTGATGGCCTTATATTTGGCTTGTTGAATGTCAAATTTTGAAAGAATTATCATCCATTTTTCTATTCTATCCATGAGTGCAACCTTAAGAGATATTTCAAAGGATCAATTTTGGAAACTAATTACATGGTGTGTGAGAGCATGTAATAATTTTTGCACCTAATGTAGTATATGGCTCTTTCTTTCCCATTCTCATCATGTTTGTCTAACAAAACCCTTAGGGAATTCGCAGTAGTTGAGATGTAGAGAATCAATGGCTTCCCCTAAAAGGGAGGCATGAAGATAGGTGGCTATGATAGATACGCTTTGATTTGAGCCAAGCTCTTCTTGCACTCTTCATTCCATATGCATTTTGACTTTTTGTGTATCTATTTTTTAAAATATTGTGATATATTAGGTAATTGAGAGATGAACCTCCTAATAGACTGAAGGTGTCCTTGTAGACTCCTTAATTGACTAATATTCTTGGGAGGTGACATCTCCATGATAGCTTGCAACTTTTATAGCTCAATCTCTATTCCCTTAGCTAAGATTATGTACCCTAGTAATTTTCTAGATGTGACACCAAAAGCACACATTTTTGGATTAAGCCTAAGTTGAAACTATTCCATGTGGCCTAGTATCAAAACTTAGGTTATAAAAGCGAGTGCTTCATTGTTTAAATTTTTTGAGGGTATCATCAACATAATCTTCCATGTTCATATGCATCATATCATGAAAATTTTTAGTCATAGCTCATTGGTATATAGTACCTAGATTTTTGAGCCTAATGGGCATGACATTCCAACATAAAATACCCCATGCATAGGTGAAAGTTATTTTCTCTTGAAGTTTGTGAGGTATCTTAATCTGATTGTACCCTAAGAATCCATCCATTAGGGAATACATCTCATATCCCATAGTCATGTCTACTATCATATTTATGTTTGGTAATGAGAAATCATCCTTTGGGCATGCCTTGTTTAAATCTCTAAAATTAGTGCAAACATAAATGGACTTGTCATGTTTCAAAACAAGTACTATATTGGATATCCATTCTGCATAGTCAATAGCTTTGATAAACTTGGCATTCAAAAATTTCTTGAGCTCAGCTTTGACTAGCAAGGCAACATGAGAATGCATCTTTCTCAAATTTTGTTTAACAAGTTTAACATTATGAGCTATGGAGAGGTGATGTATAATAAGCTATATATCTAAGCTAGGTATATTAGCGTAGGTCCATACAAAGTTAATATTTTTCTCCTTGAAGAATTGTGTGAATTGTTCTTTTTCCTCTACTAATAAAGACTAAGCTACATGTATGATCTTGGGAGATTATTCAGTATCCAATTTGATTGGCTATGTTGGTTCTATCAAAACTAATGATCTATTATAAAAGTTGACACAAGAAAAAGATGAGAAACTAGGGCCAAAGGCTCACCCAACTATCCAAACCACCCTACAAGAGTTAACACAACAAAAAAAAGCATAGGGAACAACAACCAAAGGAGGAAGAAGAGTGAAATACTTTTATTGATTCATCAAAATATCTTCATACATGCCCAGTTGTAAGGCCTTTTGGGTTATAGCCAATTACAAATACATTCACATTCAAAGATCCAAACAAAAATTTGCACTATCAGTTCTACTCTCGTATCTTCTTCTCAAAAACTTGCCTAACTCTAAGCCTAAACCCTCTATATATACTTGCCAAAATGACTTATAAATTATTCTAGAACATTAAATAAGAGGAAGTTCAACCCAAAAATGGTCTGTACACATCCCAAGAAAATATCTTAACATAAATGTCATGATCAAAATAAATCCTGCAAGCTGGCTCATAGAAATCATGTCCAAATACTGACACTCGACATACACTGGGTAACTCGACACCTGAAGAGTCACTCGACATACACTAGGTAACTCAACACATGAAGGAATTACTATAGTAACTAGGCACATGAAGGACTACTAGGCACATGAAGGACTGCTAGGCACATGAGGGAACTAGACTACTAGGCACGTCAAGGAACTAGACTGCTAGGCACATGAAGGAACTGTTAGGCACATGAAGAACTTGTTAGGCACATGAAGGATTGCTAGGCACATGAAGGAACTACTAGGCACATGAAGGAATGCTAGGCACATGAAGGACTACAAGGCACATGAAGGAACTACTAGGCACATGAAGGAACTTCTAGGCACATGAAAGACTGCTAGGCTCATGAAGGACTGCTAGGCACATGAAGGAACTACTAGGCACATGAAGAATTTCAAGGCACATGAAGGAATTAAAAGGCACATGAAGGACGGTTAGGTACATGAAGGACATCTAGGAACATGAAGGAATTGCTAGGCATATGAAGGACTACTGGGTACATGAAAGACTACTACACACATGAAGGAATTGCAGAATGAACAAAAATGAGTAGGATAATGACACAACCTAGGATGCTCCTACATCAGATAATCAGGGTAGAAAGAAATGATTCTCCTAAATCATTAAGATGTCACAACTTGAGCTGAATCCAAATCAAATTGATAAATCTATGAAGCATCTTCAATAGGTCTATTCGTCCACTTCACCAAATGTTCATAGTAATCTTTTCCTATTGTACTCTTGCCAACTCTCTAATTCAATATCTATTCAACTTCTCTAATTTTCTTCTTAAGATAATCATCTGATACAAAAACTTCATTCTCTTACTCATGATACTTATAAAAATCAGCAATATTGAATATAAGAGATATATCTAGGTCATCAGGTTACTCAACTTCATAAGCATTACCATTGTCAAACTTCTTCAAGATCTCACAAGATCCAAATTTCTTCATCTTTAGCTTACTGTATGTTCCAACTGGGAATCTTTATTTCTTCAAATGAACCATCACCTCATCACCAACTTAAAAATCATGGTGTCTTCTAGACTGATCAGCATTCTCCTTATACTTCTTATTACTTTTTTCCAACCTCAACTTCACTTCCTTATGCAAAGACTTCATAAAATCAGCAAATTCTTCTCCTGCAATGCTCCTCTTTTCCTCACTAGCAATGTCTCTCAAATTTGATATACCTCTAGGATGCATTCCAGTAACAATCTCAAAAGGTGTCTTCCCTGTACTCCTATTCACAAAATTATTATATGTGAATTCAACTTGTGCCAATAACATCTCATAATTACTTGGCTTATTCCCAACTAAACACCTCAACAAATTACCCAAGCTTCTATTCACAACCTTTGTCTGACCATCTATTTGTGGATGGAATGTAGAACTAAACTTCAATTCAGTACCCATCTTCTTCCACAAAGTCTTTCAAAAGTAGCCAACAAACTTACAATCTCTATCATAAATAATACTTCTTCATAATCCATCCAACCTCACAATCTCTTAAAAGAAAAGTTTAGCAACATTCTTAGCATCTAATGTCTTCTTACATGGTATGAAATGAGCCATCTTAGAAAATCTATCCACTACCAAAAATATGGAATCATACCCTTTCACTGTCTTAGGTAATCCAAGAACAAAATCCATACTAATGTTAGTCCAAGGTTTCTCAAGAATAGTAATAGGTGTATACAAATCAGCATTCTGACTCACCCCTTTTGCAACTTGACAAACTCCACAACTCTTTACAAATTTTTGAACATCCTTATACAATTGTGGCCAATAATATTTCTCTTTCAAAAAACTCAATTTCTTATCAATTTCAAAATGTCCAACTAATCCACCACTATACTTTTCCTTAATCAGATTCAACCTCATAGAACTTCTAGGAATACACAACTAAATACTTTTGAACACCATACCTTCTTGAATGAAGTACTCATCATACTTACTTATGTGATCTATTAGATTTGGTGCTCTGTACTCTCTCCATGCTTCATCAACATCATACAACTCTTTCATTTCATCAAAAATAAGAACTTCAACCTTCATTTTAGTCAGCAAGCAACATCTCCTACTCACTACATCAGCAACTCTATTAGTAACTCCACTCTTATGCTTAATGAAAAATTTAAAACTCTGCAAATACTCAACCCTCTTCATATGTCTCTGATTCACTTTATGTTGACTTCCCAATAATTGTAAAGCTTTATGATCAGTATACAACAAAAACTCCTTAGGAATTAAATAATGTCTCCACTTCTTCAATGCTTGAACAATGGAATTAAATTTTTTATCATACATAGGATACTTCCTTTTGGCTTCATTCAACTTTTCACTAAAGAAAGCAATAGGCTTACCTTCTTGACTTAATACAACTCCTATTGCATTATCACTTGCATCACATTCAACTTGAAATACTTTGTTAAAATCAGGTAAAGTTATATAGATAATTTAGTAACCTTTTTTTTAAAAGTATCAAAACTCTTATTAGCTCCATGTGTCCACTTGAATTCCTTTTTATCTCCCCTCATTGCCTCCGTAATAGCATTACAAATAGCACTAAAATTCTTTATAAACTTTCTATAAAAACTAGCCAAACCATGAAATGATCTTACCTCGCCCACATTCTCAGGTGTAGACCATTCCAAAATTTCTTTAACCTTCTTAGGATCCATCTTCAATCCATCAACTAAAATCACAAATCCAAAATACACAATCTCCTCTTGCATAAAAGAACACTTTTTCAGATCAATCAGCAACTTTTTCTCTTTCAACCTTTGTAATACTTGTCTAATACGCTCAAGATGTTCTTCCTTAGTCTTACTAAATATTATAATATCATACAAATAAAAAATCACAAACTTACCCAAATATCTTTTAAGAACTTCATTCATTAGCCTCATGAAAGTACTAGGTGCATTAGTCAAACCAAAAGGCATAACAAACCATTCATACAAACCATCTTTTTTCTTGAAATCAGTCTTCCATTCATTGCCTTCTCTAATTTTGATATGATGATAGCCACTCTTCAAATCAATCTTGATAAAATACTTTGCTCCACTCAAATAATCCATTGTGTCATCCATCCTTGGCATAGGAAACCTATATTTCACTGTGATCTTGTTAATAGCTCTGGAATCAATGCACATTTTTTAGTCTCTATTCTTTTTAGGTGCTAATATAGTAGGTACAACACATGGAATCAATCTTTCTTTGATCAAACCTTTTTGCAAAAACTCATGCACTTGTTTGTTAAGTTCTTCATTCTCTACAGGTGTCAACCTATATGGTGCTTTGTTTGGAAAACTAGCTCCAGGAATCAGATCCATACAATGACTTATACTTCTTACTGGAGGTAAACCATTAAGAATACCATCAGTAATAATATCTTTATACTCATTCAACAATTCTATAATTTCTACTAGTGCTCGGCTATCACTATCTACTATCACTCAGTAATTACTAGCTTCTACTACTTGGTCATTACTAACAACACTCAGTCCTCTAGGAACTATGGAAAAATAGACTAGATTCTTTTTCATTTCCTTTTCAAATTGTTTCCCATTAACCATGCAAATATTTATAGTAGTACACTTAACCACATCTAGACTTTCAATTAAAGGCAATAATTTTTGTTTGTTTCCATTTACCCAAAGAGTATATTGATTCAATCTTCCATCATGTACAACATATCTATCATATTGCCAAGGTCTACCCAACAAAATATGACTCATGAAGGACTGCTAGGCTCATGAAGGATTGCTAGGCATATGAAGCAACTACTGCTAGGCACATGAAGGACTGCTAGGCACATGAAGGAACTACTAGGCACATGAAAGAATGCTAGGCACTTGAAAGACTACTACGCACATCAAGGACTACTAGGCACATGAAGGAATTGTAGAATGAACAAAAATGAGTAGGATAACAAGGCAACCCAGGATGCTCCTACATCAAAAGTATCTTCAAAGACTACCCAGTATCTGATCCTCAGGCACCTTAAAGAGGTTTTCACCTTCAGATATATCTTGATTTTTACTCTTTTTTAGTTCAGATACATCCACAAGGTAGTTTTCACCATCTAAACTCTTATTTTTCATTTTTCTCTTTAATATTTGATTGACGTATTGGAATATATGTTTTGGTCATATTGACTAACAATTTATTGGTGGAAGATACCATGAGTTCAATGGAAATTAGGTAACATGTGATCTCATAATCATTTTGGAATGAGGGTATCACATGTCTTTGATTTTGAATAGACCAATCTTCAAGGTTGTTGATACGAGAGGAATTGTCTTTGGTGACAAGAGAGATTGAGCCTATAGAGAAGGCTCCAAATTAATCCAAACTAAGGTAATCCCTAGAGGAATCAGTGTGGTCCACTAAGGCAAGTTACAAATCCAACTCATCTAACCCTATATGAGACTAATCGAATGTGTTTGATTAAGTAACATAGGCATGTACCATATCCAATCCTAATTCATAAGAGGTTTCAAAAAGAGATTCACACTCATTTCCCTAAGAGTGAGTACTTTGATCATGGGTCACAAGTTGAGTAATGTTTCTTATGATTCTCTTTGTATTTATATTTTCAACATCTGACTCATCAAATTTAGGTTTCCTAGATGTGTATGCTTTAGCAGTGTTGTCATGAAATATCATATCTTCTCCCAAAAGAAGGGAGATAGAAGGGGTGAATCCTCTTCAAATGTCAAAGAATAGTAGTGGGTTGGATATCATCTTTAGATTAACTAGTTGTAGGGACCTCTCTATCACACCCATTGTAATATGGAGCCTAATAAGACTCAGAGGTTTATTTGGTATAGTTTCCTCCAAGATTATTTCTATGGCATTTTGGGGGCAGTGCCCCCAAGATAGGGTCAAAGGGAAATTCCCTAGGTGTGCTCCCTGTTGCAATATAGGGTAGGGTTGAAAGGCATTGTCCCTGCGAGGCTTTTTGAGGGCAATTCCCCAAAAACCAAAAATGACTTGCTATTGTAAAAGAAATTAGCTATTATTTTTCTATTAGATGACTTATTCTAGAACTTATTCTTTCAATGGTAAAAAATTGTGTAAAATGGATTAGGCTTAGGGATTTCTTAATGTATGATGAGATTCTAGCTTCTTGCAACATTATTGAGCTATAAGGGATTGCAGATTGTAATCAATAGATAAAAATAATATTGGACTTATTGTTGGTGGATGTAGCCTAGATATTGGGTGAACCACATTAAATCTTTGTGTCTTCTGTTCTCTTTTATGCAATCTATTATTTTCTAAAATTGGTTTTATTTGCATGTATACTATTATTTATTTCTGTGGTTAATCCTAACAAAACCATGGCAAATTATCTTCAATACTGTACCCTAGTCCTATAGTGTCTTTTCTTTTTCATCCCTTGGTGTGACTTAGGGTTTCTACAAGATAATTCTTGGTGTCATTCAAAGGTACTTGACCAGAATAACACAATTTTTTCATAAATTGGTAGCCTTACCCATATCTTTTAGGAGAAATAGGGGTAGCTAAAATGACTTCATTATTATTCTCTTCCTCTTTATAGATCCAGTCTCTAATGACTTGATCTTCCTTTTCATCTTCTAAATGAATTGAGGATTGTACAAAGGTACCCAAGATGATCATAGAAAAAGCCAAAGACTTCATTTTCTCAAATAGTTTGTCGTAAGAGCATGGAGAAATAGGTAATGTTACAATAGAGTCTAGGATATACTCTCCCATCCTGATACTTATCATTTTTAGCTTCTTTACACATTCTATAAGAGATGGTCTAATGTCACTAGAGGTTCAATTATGTGGCACTAATGACTCTACAATAGTATGCATGTTGATGGACATATAATTATCTCCTAGGATCACTATTTTTGCACCATTGAAAAAAAGATACATTGGTGATATGTTGATGGTACAACATAAATTTGATGGATCTGTGTTTGACCCAAAAAAATATTGTAATAAAGTGATATGTGTAACACTTGGAAGACCATGTAATTTTCCACATGACCCACATGAATAGGAAGCACAATTAGGCCTTTGGAAGACTACTTAAACTCATCATAGGCATTGATAGTTATCTTGCATCTAGGATCAACTGCAAACTTTGACATTTCCAATTGTTTAATTATGTTGAAGGAAATAATATTTAACCCAAAACCATTGTGTATTAGGACTCTTTGGACTCAGGTGTAGTAGATTTGTACTTTGATGTAGAGGGCAAGATTGTGGGGATGACTGAGAGATTTGTAATTTTCTTTAGAAAATATAACATAGTGAGGTGAGGAAATATGGTTTAGGATAGCTTGAAATCATTCAATGTTGATATTAGTAGGAACATTATTTGCACACAAATATTTCTCTAGGATGTCGGTGTCCAAAGGATACAAATATAAAAACTCCAAAATATATATTTGTGCTAGAGTCTTTTGAAATTGACTTCCAACATCATAACTAGATATAGAAGGTGGAGCCACTTGTTTGGAAGATAAGGTATGCTTGGGATCATTACCCACTTTGAGAGAAAATCTATATTTCCCCCTAGTAATAGTGTTCAAGGTCTCACCATGTAAAGAGGAGGAATCCACCACCCTAAGGGACACCCTAGGTCTAGTGCCTTTGAAGTGTTGATAAGGGTTTTGAGTTCTTAAGACCACCTTAGGTTTCATCATCAGTGTCATAACTAGGTTCTTCATTGTAGTTGGGGCCCATCATATACATGCTTTCACTTATGAGTTTAATCATGTTGATCACATTATCTATATTGGTGTCATTTTTGTTGGCTTTGGATGTCTCTCTTTTTCATATTCAAGAAATGGTTGTTTGAAAGCCTTATGGTTAGAATTCTTAATTAAGCCATCCATGAAAAATTTTCATTCACCAGTGAGATCTTGAATGGAATCTTTGAGCTTAAATAATTTTTAGTGTTATGACCCTTATTCCTATGGTAATTGCAATATTGGTCATCTCTCCACTAGTTAGGTTTTACATGTGGGTCATAGGGTTGGAAATTATTGGGTAGCATGATAAGCTTATTGGAGAGTATGGTTTTCAATATTAGTCATATGGTTCAACCATTGGTGTGTAAGTGTGTCTTGGTTTAGAGGACCTCTTATCTTTTTTGAAAGATTGGGGCTTTGAGGTCTCTTATTTTTTAGTAGCATATATGGCATTGGATAAGTTAAAGGCCGATTTCTTAGTCTTAGGAGTGTCTACAACTCCATCATTGACTATGTACTTGTTTTTATTCCAAGGTTTACACTTATCTTTACCATTACCATTTCCATTATTATCCTTATTGAGAATAATGCCACCCTTTTTGATACCAACATTCTCAATGTGATAGGAACTTTCAACCATGTCGTTGAATGAGGTAAACAGTTTCTTCCTAAGATCATAATATAATTTGAGCACAACTCTGTTGATTAAGATGTCAATTTTTTCAATCTTGGGAATTTGTTGGGGATACTTAGAATGTAATGATCTTTGTCATTATAAATCTATAGCAAATGGTTCCCCTTATTTTTTTTTTATGTTGTACAAATCCAACATAGTTATAAGATGTTGTATGTTATACAAATATTGTTGAATAAATCATTGTGAAATTTCATCAAATGTTTTGAGGGGATCAACTTGGTAAGCCATTCCATGGCTTGTCACCTTAAGATTCTAGTAAATAATCTCATGAGGTATGTGTCCTCATGTATGAAGTCCATGATAAGAGTGTAGAAGTGACATACATGGTTATGTGGGTCACCATTTCATCATATTTGTCATACTTGGTATCCTCAATATCCAAAGGAAATGACACCATGTAGAGACTTCTATCAAATGAGAACACATATAGATTCCACAAAAGATGTTATAGGTTTCTCTTTTTCCATTTGTAGTTGATCAAGTTAACTTCTTAGCTCCTTCATTTCCCTCCTTAGGATCCCAACCTCATTTGGCTCTCTTTTATATACGATCCTTTGAATTTCATAGTCATGAGGGAGTTTCTATCCTTAAGAAGCCATGCATTAAAAGTATTGGTCTGCATTTTTCTCTAAGGCCTTTTGCATGAGTTTTTGGAGAAGTTTGTCTTGTTGAAATATCATGAGGTCCTTGCTAGAAACCTCATTATTTATCTCACTCTCATGGTGTGATTGCAAGGGTCTAGGTGGTGAGGGACATTCTGTAGTGTGTGTCCTTAGAGATCCTGGTGGCATGTTATTCCCATTATTTCCACAAAATGGGTTGCTATAGTTGCCATGAGCATATCAATTTTCAAATTCATGTGTGTGAGTACTAGTTTCAACATGTTAGACCACAAAAAAATTTAAGAAACCCCCTCCCTAAAAAATATATAAATTTGTGGTGAATCCAACATTAGTTTTTTTTTTTTGTCGGGGGGGGGGGGGGGGGGGGGGGGGTTGGGGGGGGAGGGGGAGGGATAATTTAATTTCTATTGGCATTTTTTTTTTGATCCCAAGAAAAGTTTAATGTTAGATGAGACATTTCTCTAGTGGCTATGTGTCTAATTTCTTCTAGTCTTTCTCTATCCAACCAAGCTTGTTCTTCTCTATGTGCAAAAAGTTCTTCTAGGAAGTGGTTCCTCTCTTTAGGATTCATGGTGAGTGAAACACTATCCATAGCCCTAGGGGTGTCAAATGGGGTATCAAAGAAACTGTGAAAGAGGTAAAGTAGATTATGCTAAGTAGTGGTGTTAGCCTCTTCCTATCTATTAAGGATAATTTATTACTCATAGGTTTTCTTATAAGGATGTCTAGTTGGAGAAGAAAATTGTGCAAAAGTGAACTAGGGATGACCTCCTTGATTGACTTGGAGTCTAGTTGCAATAAAAATGTAAGGACAATTCTTTAGCATAGTGAGGTAAAATAGAGTCTTTCAGAGCTAAAACTTGTATAGTAAAAATGATCACTTGTCAAAAGATAGAATGGAGTCAATAACTTGTCAAAAGTTCTCAATAATTTACAACAGTAGTGATTCCAACTAATAATTGAGCAAAAAGCTCAATAGCACGTAAAAAAAAGAATAAGGTAACCAAGTTTTTGACAAGTGAGAAAAAGAGATATTAATTTCATATCTAAGATATTAAACTCATCTTTTAATTTTTAGACAATACCAAACATGGAGATTTCAGACTAGACTGTGGAAAGACTAGGTCAAAAAACCCCTAGTTTAGTTAAAACATAATTTAAACTCAATTTTGTGAGTATAAAAAACAAGGAGATAGTTTATTGTAAACCGGGCGATAGAAGTCTAGTAAATTATACCATGTGATAGTTTGTACATTAACCAGAAGGCACTTTCTTGATCAGTGATACTTCCTAGTAGATCATATGATAGATCATAATATAGTAGGGAAATAAAGTTTGTGAAGTGGTGCAAGACTTTTGGAAAATCAGAATTATCGTATGATATTTCTCATAACTGGCATTAGATAAAGGGCTAGTAAACTTTGTAGCATGCAACTTCCTATATAAAAAATCTATTTTTTAGTTCAATTTTCAAGTGTTTTAGGCTAGAATATAGTTGTGATATAATAAAAATCTAATTTAAAATAGTAAACACAAAGGTTTGAGAATAATTAGGGATGTAAGCACATCTTTAAATTAATTTACTAAGGGATAATGCAACCTTGTCAACACAAGAACTTGCGACATCAAAAATAAAACCCTATGAATGCTAACATCATGTATATTTCCAAAACATTTCCATAGGTCTATCACATCCAAAAATGCATCTAGTAGAACTACCTAAAGGTCACAACTCATTACTCAACAACTTGGCCCATGCTTCATGCACCCTGGCCTCATGCAAAGTGGTTTCGCACAATAGATGTTGGCTTTTCCATGAAGGTTCTATTAGCACAACTAAAATGGTGAGCATAAAATCTTGGGGTGATCTGAGTAGTCTACTAGGATTGATCCTTGCACCAAGATGTTGAGTAGATAATAAGGGTAGCTTCTAATCCTTCAGTATTTAGGAAGGGTCTCATTCACAACACTCCTCTTGCACTCGATAACATGAAACCTTTTCAGAGACAAGTAATGGACCTTGTGGCCACAAGAGCACCTTAAGAATTCTCTCTTAGTATTTTCCTCATGGTCCCAATCCCACAAGTACTTCTATTAAACAAAGACAAGTGCTACATCTCCCAAGGCTTTGGCCTTTGTCAAGGGATTTGTGATTCTAGTGGGTTAGGTTAGTTGGGTTATGCTTGTTTCCAATTTGGATTATTCCTATTGGTATCATTCCATAAATAGCAAGCCCTTCAGAGGTATTATGTCACTAAGAGATTGAAAAAATGGATCCATACTGAGAGGTCAAGATTTTTTATTTACCCAAAGGTTGAAGAACATACTCTCCAATTTTTAGTGCTTCTCCCAAACACACCAATAAGATTAATTAAGACCACTAAAATGTGAAATATGCCACTCACTTTTAAGACTCAATGAAGGTTCAAGATTTTTGATTCACCACAAGGTTGAAGAGCATACTCTCTTACCAATAAAGAGACCTACTCACAAGTTTTATGCACCTAAGAAAGAAATAAACTAGTATATGTCACACATAGAAATGAAATGAAAATCATGCACACTTGGGGTTTGTTTATTTTTTCTATTCTTAGGAAACCCTGCAAAAATGGTAGTATCCCCTTTTAACAAGTAGTCTTTGACATGTGTTCTTTTAATAAGCAATTTTCTAAACAAGTTAGGTAGCCCTATAAAACAAATGAATTAGTCAGACCACAAAAGGACTAGTCAAACCACAAACAACTTTAAGAAACCCCCTCCCTGAAAATAAATTTGTGGTGAATCCAACATTAGTTTTTTTTTTTTTTTTTTTGGGGGGGGGGGGGGGTGGGGGGAGTGGGGTGGGATAATTTCTATTGGAATTTTTTTTTTGATATCAGGAAAAATTTAATGTTAGATGCAACTTTTCTTTGACCATTACAAAAATTTATAAAATCAAATAAATTATGTCCCTTTTGATAGAATAAATACATATTTTATATGGTGATTTTTCCCATTTATTAGAAAATTATATATTGCATTAAGCAATTTTTATAGTTTATTTGGAAAAAATATATATTTGATTAGACAATTTGGCAATTTGGTGCATGAGCACCTAGGGGTAAGGTCAAACCCTCAAGAAATTTTGGTTTGTACATAGTCTAACTAACCATGGAAGAAATAAGGACTACATGTAAAGTCCCAAGGTGACTGTAGATAAGTCAATTTGGTCTTAGGAAGCAAAAAGTTGCTCAAAGTGCTCAAAATGGAACAATATTGGGAAAGGACCAAATGAGTGGTCAAAGTAGGTAGAAAGTGGCCATTTTATGTTTTGAATTCATGTAGGAAGGTTTGGAACCAAACTAGTGAAGTTTGGAGTGTTAGTTTGCAAAAGTTGTAAAAGTTGTCAAAATTTTCCCATTGACAACTTTTCAATTTTGCAAAGTTGCTTAGCAACCTTTTAGGTAGTTTTTGAAAAAAAACTACTTGGAGTAGTTATGGATCAGTTAAATGGATGGGAAGGAAGGGGAAGACCATTTAAACATCCCCTAATCCAATTCTAAGGGTTAGATACTTGGATGTACAAACAATACCTGTAAGTGCAACATTGTATGAGCATTCAAGAAGCTTTTTGAGAACTAATGAATTTGTGGAGTTGATTTTGTTACTATTTTCATTTATTTAGCTTCCTTGGATCAAGTTTTGAAACTACACATAGTTTTTTGGATTCAAGTGCTTCATTTCCTTAGGTTCATAAAATTATTTTGTTTGTGCAATACTGATGTCCAGTTTTGATTTATTAGCATAGTAATGGTTATGGCTTGAACTTCCACCATTAAACTCTCATGGTTTTTAGAAATTATGAAATAGCCTCTATACAGGTTGTAAATATGGAGGTTGGGGTTTGTGCAAGATAGTCGACCGTATTTACAACTGAGACCTAAGCAAGCTAGCAAAGCTTGGCAAGGTGCAATGAATGCTTGTAAAGAGATGTAATGGTGAATAGGGAATTGGTATGAGTTCATCTCTATAAGGTATAGCAAGAGTAGGTTACTAAGATTTTTGGATTTAGAGGAGGAGGTAGGGAGTGAAGTTGAACACCTTAGGAGGAGAGAAACCTTGCTTTTACTTTAGAAACCCTCAAAATAGGGGTTTTCAAAAACTGTACTATACAAACAGTATTGAGACCTAAGACCACCAAAATCCTTTAGCCTAGGTCCATGGGAAACAAGGTCCTTTAGACACCAAGTTGCCTTATTAAGGACTTTTTGGAGGAATTGAAAAACCCTTTTTTTAGGAGGGCTAATAGGGGCTCTTACGCCTAAAAGGCCACTTTGAGCAATTTGGTGTTGTGGGTGTGGTGGACCTAAAATAATGATGCAAAATGGTGGGGAATGTGTCAATGAACTCATTAGGAGAACCTAAGCTTAGTTTTTGGTAAAGAATATTAGTATGATGGGATTTTCCCTTGTAACTTAAATATGCCTAGTGGAGAGAATGTGAAGGAGAGGAAGTAAAATTGAATTTTTGGGGAGCTTTCTTGGAAGAAGGGGACCTAGAGTGTGATACTCTAGAATAGGGTTGAGGAATGAACCCTAGGAGGCCATAGATAGCCTCATTGGAGCTAGTGAGCTCTTGTAGAAGAAGCTCCTCATCAAAGTGGTATTAGAGCAAAAATATTTGTGGCTTGTGGTAGATGTTTCAGCCTACTAAATCAAGTGGTTCAGTACAGATGGTGACCAATAAAAAGTTGGCAAAGGAAATGTATGAGAAGAAGAAGCTCTTAGAAGAAAAGACTAGGGTTCTAGATGAGGCCCTAGAGGAGATAAAAGACAATTTGAAAGAGATAGAAGATACAACCCAAAAAAAGGAAGATGAAGACAACAACAAGGGTAAAGAGAAAGTAATTTTAGAGAATGAAATCCCTAAACTAGATCCTCCACTTGGTGAGTAGGAACCATTCGTAAAAGCCCTCAAAGAATTTGGAGGGAAGAGTCTACAAAAGTGTCTCTATTTCATGGACAAACAGATGCAAAGGTAGTCTTGTAATGGTTGGAAAGTGTTGAGAACTACTTTGAGTGTGAAGGGAAAATAGAGGCCCAAAAGGTGAGGTCTACAAAGTCTAGGTTGAAAGGCCAGGCCTTGACATGGTGGAAATATGTTTAGGATGAAAAAAAAAGTGGGGGGAAGAAGCCTATAGCTAATTGGAAGGCAATGGTGAAAAAGATCAAAGAGACATACCTATTAGAGGACTATGAGATTCAAGCCCATGATTAGAGGAAAAATCTTAGACAAAAGGAACTTGATGTGGCTACCTAGCTTAAATGGTCCATTTAGGATGGATTGAGTTTATTTAGCCTCACCATATTTTAGGGTTATTTTCAAATAGCTAGGAAGATGGAGGAAAAACTAAGGAAGAAAGGGGACTCTGGTTCTAAGAATAAGGGTAGAGGTAAGGATTCTAGAGGTGGTTCAAGAGGAAGCTCTAATGGCAAGAATATTGAATAAAGAAGTTATGGAGACTCTAAGTGGAGTGAGCATTCCATTGAGACCAATCAGGGAGGAGGATCCAACAATGGTGGCAAAGGTAGATATGGTAACAATAGAGGATCCCATTTTAGCAATATGAAATGATATAATTCTAACAAGGTAGGGAATCCTACTTAGATGTCTTCATAAGGCATCAGGCTCCTATGGAGAAAAGAAGATAACCTATGGGCAAGAGGAGGATAATCAGAAATAAGGTGAAGTGGATCTTTATTTGAAAAAGGGTGAAAATCTCATGCTAAGGAGGGTTCTGGTGAAGGAACCAGTAAAGGAAGAACACAAGCAAAGAAGGGCACTATTCAAAACTACTTGCAAGATATTGGACAAGGTATATAATATAATCAAAGACTCAAGGTCTACTAACAATGTTATATCAGAGAAGGCAACGCAAAAACTTGGACTGACAAAAATACAACATGTATGTCCATATAGGGTGACTTGGCTGAACAAAGGATAGAACATCCTAGTTAATGAATAAGTTTGGGTAGACATCACCATTGGTAAATAGCCTAATAGGTTCCTATGTGATGTACTCCCTATGGATGCTTTCCACTTACTGCTATGGAGACCTTGGCAGTTTGATAAATAAACAATACATCATGGAAAGAGAATAAATATTCTTTTAAGAAAGATGGCATCACCTATAGGATATAGTTCATAGTAGAGGAAGAAAAAGTAGAGAATGATACTACTAAGACATTATTAATGAGTAGTAAGGAGTTTCTCAAGGAAATAAAGGAGAATGAAGGAGTAGGGTATGCCATTATGATGAAACCAAAAGAAGAGGAGACATCTTCACCAACACCTATCCGTACTGAGGTATAGAGTTTGTGGGATCAGTTTAAGGACATTATTTGTGATGGAGCACCTCCTACTCTACCACCTAAGAGGGCCATATGTCATCAAATTGACTTCATACTAGGGGAATCATTGCCTAATAAGGCTGCTTACAAGATGACACTAGAGTAGAATAAGGAGATAGCTTGAAAAAAGTGCAAGAGTCTCTTGATTAGGGGCTTATCAAGAAGAGCATCAATCCTTGTGATGTACTAGTAGTCCTAGCACCCAAAAAGGGAGGTAAGTGGAGAATCTACACTAATTCTAGAGTAATTGATAGAATCATAATTAGATATAGGTTCCATATTCCTAGTATGGAGAACCTAATGGATTGTTTGGGTGGGGCTAGGTACTTTTCCAAAATTGATCTCAAAAGTGACTATTATTAGATTAGGATGAAAGTGGGGGATGAATGGAAGTCTGCATTTAAGACTACTGTGGGTCTCTATGAGTGGTTGGTTATGCCATTTGGTCTTAACAATTCACCTAGTACCTTCATAAGGGTCATGAACAAGGTATTGAAGGACTACATTGGAATTTTTATTGTAGTGTACCTAGATGACATCATTATCTTTAGCAAAACAAAGGAGGAACATATGAAGCACACGTGAATTGGTGTTGAAGAAACTACAAGAGGAGAAGTTGAAAATCAACTTAGAGAAGAGTGAGTTCATGAAAGAGGAGCTTGTATACTTGGGGTTTGTAGTGTCCCAAGGCAACCTAAAGATGAAAAAAAGTAAGTTGGAGGCAATCCTAAGTTGGCCTACACCTAGATCTACTACTGAGGTCAAGATTTTTTATGGTCTAGCTTAATTTTATAGTAAATTTGTAAGAAGGTTTAGTTAAATATGTGCATTAATGAATGACACCATTAAAGGGGTCATGAAGACCAAGTTCACATGGACCAAAGAAGTAGATGAAAGCTTTGAGAAGCTGAAAAAGGAAGTGGCAACACAACCTATATTGGTTTTTCCTAGTTTTGAGAAATCATTTGTGGTGGAGTGTGATGCTAGTAACATAGTAGTAGGGGCACCCTTGTGTCAAGAGGGAAGACTAGTAGATTTTTTCAATGAGAGGCTTAATGAAGCCAAAACAAGGTATTCTTCATATGATTTAGAACTTTATGCACTTTTCCAAGCCCTTAAGAAGTGGAGACACTACCTATTACTAGAGGAGTTTGTGGTCTTCATAGATAACCAAGCATTGAGTTTTATTAACTCACAAGAGAAGCTAAGTCTAAGATACATAAAGTGGATGGAGTTCCTATTATATTATACATTCCAAATCAAACATAAGAAGGGAAAAAATAACACGGTAGCTAATGCCTTGAGTAAGAGATTGTTAACAATCCAAGAGGTCAAGTTGTAGAGCATAGGTTTGGAGGGATTCAAGGACCTATATGAGGATACTAATTTCTCAAAGGCATAAAATGTATGTAAAGATTTTGCTAATCATTTTCATAGTTCATTCTTTGAATATACCTTGTAGAATGGGTTACTATTTAAGGGGCCATAGTTGTGCATTCCAAGGGGATCTATGAGAGAGAATCTCATAAAAGAAAAACATAATGGAAGCATGAGTGGACATTTTGGTTTGAACAAAACCTTAAGCCTTGTGGAGTGGTTCTACTACTAGCCCAAAATGCAGAGAGACATAAGGAGATATTTGGAGCAATGCAACATATGCCAAAAAGCAAAGGGGGCTTCATCAAATGCAAGACTCTACCAACCTCTACCCATTCCCAATCTTGGGAAGGCATCAGTATGGATTTTATAGTAGGGTTGCCAGGAACCAAGATAGGACTAGACAATGTGTTTGTGGTGGTGGATAGATTCAACAAGATGAGTCATTTTATCCCATGCAAAACTACACATGATGCAAGTAACATTGCTACTCTATTTTTCAAGGAGGTGGTGAGAATCCATGGCTTACCAATAAGTATAGTTGTTGATAGGAATGTGAAGTTTATGGGGCACTTTTGCAAGACCCTATGGAAGATACCTAGAAAAAAGCTAGCACATAGTTCTTCCTACCATCCTTAAATAGATGGTCAAATGAAGGTTATAAATAGGTTCATTGGAAACCTTTTGAGATGACTTACTAAGGAGTATGGGAAAAGTTGGGAGAAGGTGATACCTCAAGTAGATTTTTCTTACAATGATAGAAAAAATAGGACCACGAGGTTAAGCCCTTTCCAAGTTGTGTGTGGAACACACCCTAGGGGTATCATGGAGTTGAGGGACTATTATAGTGTCGACAACACACACCCCAATCCTTACTAGGAATGGGGGCCCACTACTTTTTTTAACTCTCGGACTCACAGTTCGAGAGTCAAGAGAAGAAAGTTTTGTTAGAGTTAGAATTTTGGAGTCAAAATTTGAAAAAATTACAAAAAAATTGAAAAGTTTGAAAAAACACAAAAACATAGAAAAAATTAGGAAAAATAACAAAAAATCAAAAATTTGAAAAAAAAAAAAAAATCAAAAAATAATATAAAAAAATCAAAATAAAAAATCATCACGAGTGCGTGCCACAAAGGGACACACGTGCAAAAGGCCATGTACACCACCAAGGGCCATGTGTGCCCAAGGGCCACATGCATGCCACCAAGGGCTGCACAGGTGCCACCAAGGGCCATGCACACCCACTGGTCCTGCCCGTGTGCCAAAGGTCTTGTGCACATGTCATAGGGCTGTGCACATGCCCCCAAGGGCAGCGTGTGCCAAAGGGCCACATGCATGTAGCCAAGGTCCACACACATATTACTAAGGGCCATACATGCCCAAAGGCCACGTGCACCAAAAGGCCCCGCGTGCGCCATAACGCACTAGATGCTCACTTGTGCACACTGCGCACTCCATGTGCGTGCCACACCATCCATTCACCTCCAGTTTTATTTGAGTAACTAGTTTTTGGGGGTTTTTGTTCCAGTTTCATCAAGGTGTTTCTTATTTAAGTAATTTTTATCTCTACAGACTAATATGTTCTTCTTTGTGTAGGTTAAAAATGTATCCTTAACTTGTCAGGGTCATAACTTTTGACTCGGAGCTCAGAATTCAAAATTGTTTACACAATTGGAAAGAAGAACTAAAGATCTAATTTCAATCCCTAAAATAGTGAGCATTTGGCTACCCAATTTTAGGGATCAATGAAGGTTTTGACTTGAAATTTTGAGCAGAAGACCTTTGAAAAAGCCATTTAAAAATGCCTAGAAAATCTTGTGAAAAAAAGAAGAAAAGTTTCAAACATTTGATCATCTAGATCACTTGGTTTCTTGCTAGGAAGGATAGGGCAGTTGGAGAGAAGAAAAAGTTTGAAGATACAAAGGTTGGACACATGAAGTGGAATAGGTGCCTCATCTTATGTAGCTATTAATGACAAGATTCAACACAGGTGCCTTGGGATTTTAGATTGAAGAAGTAGGAGTTCAAGTTTATGAAATTGATTGGCTATAAAGAGGGTATAAATCATCAAAAAGGAGCAAAGTATGTACACAAAAAGTGATCTAAAACCCAATTTGGGCAAAACCTTGAAACTTTTTTCAAAATTGACAACATTGATTTTTTGGTGATTTGAGCTATTGAGGTGCATAGGTCTACAGCTCCACATTTTCATGTAGCTCCACAAGACTACAGCTCCACAACTCCAAATTTTCATACAAGTCCATAGCTCTACAACTCTACAATTTAGAGGTGTGCCAACAGTTAACTACCAGTTCCAAGAATAGCACTGTCTATGCATCAGGAACGCATTTTGACGATAGTTTAACTTTTACCCACACCTAGTGAAGGACTAGCTTCTATTTTTGGTGTCTCCATGCACTTCCACTATGACTGATGGCTTCCTCCTACTTTCTCTCTCATGCTTTCATTTTTTTTGACATGTAAAGGGCTCATGCATCTAATTAATGAATAAAATATGGATGGAGTCCCTCTAAGCACTAGATTAGTTGATAGTCTATATATATTTAGTTTTTTTTAATGTTTTAAAAGCATTTTATTGCATGAAGATATCTCTCACTCTCAACACAAATTAAGGAGATGATTTCTTATAAATTCCCTATTGTAAAATGTAACAAGGGTCACCGTTAGTATGCAATGAAATTATGCTTCTGGTGCTTGCATTTGAAGTGTAGTGATTCTTGCCTAAATGTGTAATTTTTTTGTGGATTTTATTCATGAGATTGTGATTGATCCAAAGTTTTATTGTGTTGTTTCTAGTTGTGCGATCTTTTAGTTCTGGTGTTTGCTATAGATATATGAATTCTACTAACATAATGAGCTTAAAAAGAGATCACCTAATTGTGTCTACATAGCTTTTCATCTCGCATGAGTGCATTTTCTGTGGCCTTATGATTTGATGAAGAGTGAAACATCATTCTATTTGTTAAAGATTCTCATTGACAATTGCATCAATGGATTCTAGGAAGCATTGCTCCTTTTTTATTGGTTTCCTACCAATTTTTTCAAAGGTTTAACTCACAACATGTTGTACTATGTAGCTTATATAGCTCAAGTCATTTTGATTTCATGTTATTTGCTTTCAATTTTTTTACTTTCTTTACTAACCCCCTTTGTTAAAATAGGAATGCATTTTAGTTGCACTATTAGAATTGTATTCATTGAAAAAATTGAAAAATACAAAATATTTTTCTTTTGTGTGTGATTTTGAGACAACAAGAAAATCTACTTTGATTTTGGAATAAAAGAAAGTGATTAGTACCAGCAAAGGCCTCCTTGTGAACAATCACATTTATCTTTAACTGAGTGGATTCTAGTGTGTCGCAAGACAAATACAAAACCTTGGAGTTGATCCGTAAAAGGATTTTCTTTTCAAGAGAGGAATTACATAATGGATTCCTATCATTGACCTTGTGTAAAATGAATTCCCAATAGGGACTTACCTTCACATGACAACATCAGTTGACATTGATGATTTTGTCCAATCTATGAAAGAGGTGCATGATCAGGTTTAACAAACCTTGATGGAATAAAATATGAAGTTGAAGGAAAAGGAGGATGAGGGGAGAAGGGAGTTATAATTCCAAGTGGGAGATCTGGTAATGGTTTACTTGAACAAGACTAGACTACCCAAGGGAATGCCAAGAAAGTTGTAGATGAAGAGGATTGGGCCATGCAAGATACTTGAAAAGTATGTACCCAATACCTACAAGATAGACCTCCCAAAGGACATGGCTATCTCTCCCATATTTAATGTGAGAGACCTTATACTATATGAGGGAACCAAGGTGGATGAAGGACAATATCAAGAGGAACTAAACAAGGATGTTAAAGACTTGCAGGTACCTGAAAGAGACACCACAAGTGGAAAAGATTTTGGACTCTAGAGTGAAGAAAAGTAAAATAAACAAGGTGTACTAAGCGTACCTAGTGAAATGGATGGATAAACCTAAAGTTGAGGCTACTTGGGTTGCAGAGAGTGATTTCAAGAAGTAGAGCATTAGTAAGGAGTTCATCGGTCCAAAGGTACCTTGAACTCTTCTTGACAGGGGGAGAATGATGTAGGAGCACCTAGGGGTAAGGTCAAACCCTCAAGGAACTTTCATTTATACATGGTCTAACAAACCATGGAAATAATAAGGACTACATGAAAAGTCCCAAGGTAAGTGTAGATAATTCAATTTGGTTTATTTGAGTATAGGAGTTAAAAGTTGTCAAGTAGGTCTTAGGAAGCAAAAAGTTGCTCAAAGTGCTCAAAATGACACAATACTATGAAATGACCCAATGAGTGGTCAAAGTAGGTAGAAAGTGGTCATTTGATGTTGTGAATCCATGTGGAAAGGTTTGGAACCAAATTGGTCAAGTTTGAATTCTTGGTTTGCAAAAGTTGTTAAAGTTGTCAAAAGTTGCTCATTGACAACTTTTCAATTTTGTAAAGTTGCTAATTTAGGTAGTTCTTGAAAAAAAACTACTAGGAGTGGTTATGGATCAGTTAAATGGCTAAGAAGGAAGGGGAAGACTATTTAAACATCCCTCAATCCAGTTCCAAGGGTTGGATACTTGGATGTATGGATAGTACTTGTAAGTGCAACATTGTATGAACATTGGAGAAACTTTTTAAGAACTAACGAATTTGTGGAGTTGATTGAGCTTCTATTTTTATTGATTTATCTTCCTTGGATAATGTTTTGAAATTTTACATAGTTTTTTTGGATTCAAGCGCTTCATTTCCTTAGGTTCAAAAAATCATTTTGTTTGAGCAATATTATTGTCCAATTTTGAGTTATTAGCATAGCAATGGCTATGGCTTAAACTTCCATAGTCAAAATCTCATGGATTTTGGAAATTAGGCAATAGCCTCTATACAAGATGTAAATATGAAGGTTGGGGTTTGTGTAAGAAAGTCAGCAAAATTTACAAGAGAGCCCTAGGCAAGCTAGTAGAGCTTGGAAAGGCACAATGAATGCTTATAAAGAGATGTAGTGGTGAATAGGTGATCTGACTACTAGGGTCTAGGACTATTATAGAGAAATGTTAACTGATTACATAAATTTAATTAAAACATTTGATGAATCAAATTAACATAATTGAAATAAGAGAACAACAAGATTAAGCTGATAAAAGAGAAATTGGGAGAAAGAAGACGCAAACAATTTGATCTCAGAGTTCGTCCTTACGAACTACGTCTCCGGGTCTGCTCCAATAGGGGGACCGATCCGATTATCTCCAAAATCAAGTACAAATGTTACAAAACCACTCCTTTGAAGTACAACAGCATCACACTATTTCAAAGTATAGGAATGAGCACTTAAAAAAAAATCTCCCTTACTCTCAGCACTTGGACGTTCTCTCCATTTTCTGAATGCCCCATAAGAGTCTCCTAACCCTCTTTTTATACCAAAAAAAAAGCCAAAATAAGGCCATAACAATAATTGTAAAAATAGACTCTTTAACTAGTTTCCCTCTCAAAATAACTCTTTACCCATTTTAGAGGATTTGGCCCCATGTCATTTTTGGGGTCAAAAATAACAATAACCTTATTTTACTAAGGTTAGGCAGGATTTGGATAAAGTTAAATAAAAATTGGTGCATAGTGATTTTTAAGTGCTAAAATAGCACAACGGCCATCCAATTTTTATGGTAGCCATCGGTCAGGGGTTCAGACCCCACCGGCAGGTCTTCCTTCTTTAAAACTGGCGCAAGTCTATGGTTAAAAATACATTGCCGCCAATATCTTTTGAAATCCATGCGTGGTATAGTGGTGGAAGTATGAGTTTTGGGAATAAATGGTCATGGGTTCAAATCCGACCATAAACTTTTTTATTTCCCACTTCACTGACATCATGATGATGTCATCAATATTCATCTCTTATGTCAAACTTTAAAATATCATAACTTTCACGTACAAGCTCTTTTTTTGATGAAATAAACACCGTCGAAAAGCTCTCGATGAGCTCTTTGTTTTGAAATCCATTGTTGTGCACTTTGGAGATGATTATTTTTCACCTTTTTTGATGACCTTTGTACTTATTTTGACCAACCTTTGACTGACTGTAACTTTTGCATATGGACTCTTTTTTTGTCCATTCAAATTGTATTGAATTTAGAATTTTGAGAACTTTAACTTGCTGCTGATTATTGGAGTTTAGGAGATACTTCAATTTTGATGAAATTATCCCCCAGATCAAGCCTCCCCACTAAGAAGCTTTCGGACCACCGAAAGTTTGGATTACTCAAAAAGAAGGTGAAGGTATAGTTCCCTCACTTTACCAATCTCCATCCATCTTGACTTGCTTGGATGCATCCCCTTCAATCCCACTCAGAGGTATTCAACTGGTCCTCTTCATGAAGTTCTGACATTCCTATCTAGGATAATATCTTCTGGCAATTCTGACATATACTCCGGTGAAAGATCATCAATTGATGGAACTCGAACACCGATGTCTTCATCGAAGATCATTGGAGGCTCATACAACTTTAGATTCTCAACATTGACAACTGAGTATATTTGCATGTATGGAGGAAGATTAAGGCAGAAGGCATTGGTACCGATCTTTTCCAAGATCTCAAAAGGACCATACCTAATAGGCTTGAGCTTCCTTCCTTCACCTTGCATTCTTTCCTTGCTGATATGTAACCAAACTCTGTCACCAACTTGGAATTGGTGATATATACGATGCTTATGATGGTGAGCCTTGTATTTTTCTTGGCTCTACTCCAATTGTGCTTCTACTACCTGATGGATTGCTTGGACCTTCTAGATGAACTTTAAAGCCTTTTCTGCATCATGGCATCCATCTACAACATCGTCCTTCCCAAAAGCAAAATCCATTGGTCTCTTAGGCAAGTAACCAAAGCAAGTCTCAAAAGGAGACCTCTTTGTAGAAGAGTGTGCCGCATGGTTGTAAGCATGCTACACATAATGAAGACTTTCACCCCACAATTTAGGATGTTTGCTGCAGTATCCTCTAAGTAGATGCACAACTATCTTGTTCACTACCTTTGTCTATCTATCGATCTATGGATGGAAGGCTGTACTCTTCTTCAACTTGGTGTCCATGAGTTCCCACAAAGATGACCAAAATTCCCCTAAGAATTGAGAATCTCGATCCGATACAATAGAAGTAGGTAACCCAAAATGAACCCATACATTTTGAAAGTACAAATGAGCTGTCAGTTTAGCAGTGACCTGCTTTTTACAAGGCATTAAAATACACATTTTTCTAAACCGATCAACTACTACATACAAATAATCATGACCCTTCCTAGACATAGGTAAACCTCCTACAAAGTCCATAGACACACTTTCCCATGGACGGGATGGTACAGGTAATGGTGTGTACAAACCCAATTTCCTATTACTTGGTTTGTTGGTTGCACACATTACACATCCTTTTATATACCTAGTGACAGTTTCTTGCATATGAGGCCAGTAACAATATTTTTGCAATTGAGCTAATGTCTTACTTACCCTAAAATGCCCTGCAACCAAAGAGGTGTGTGCTTCACGGATTACATGTGCCTGTTCATCTTTAGGAATGCATAATTTCCCTAGGTGATATAATAAGTTATCTTGCACATAGTAATCTTTCTCTTCCACATGTTTATCCTGGATTAAAGCTGCATAGATATCCTTAAAGTTCTCATCATTAGCATATTGTTCCTGAAAACTTTCATGAACCATAGAACTATTTTGAAGGATTATCAAAGCAGCATAGATATCCTTAAAGTTCTCATCATTAGCATATTTTTCCTGAAAACTTTCATGAACCATAGAACTATTTTGAAGGATTATCAAAGCATTCTGAATAGGAGGTCTAGAGAGCATATATGCTACTTTGTTATGGGCACCTTTTTAATACTTAATTACCAAATGAAACTGTTGTAGAAAACCCATCCACCTAAAGTGCCTACTTTGTTGCAACTTATATTGTGAGTGCAAATATTGTAGTGGCTAGTGATCAGTGTGGATTACAGTTTCCTTTCCCATTAAGTAGTGCTTCCATTTTTTAACACTCTGAACTAAAGAATAAATTTCTTTGTCATACGTAGGATAGTTACTTACTGCTCCTGAAAAAGTTTCAGAGTGGTAGCAGACTGGTTTACCTCCTTGCATGAGTATAGCTCCCATGGAAAACCCGCTTGCATCTGTCTCAATCTCAAATGGTTGATGTAAATCAGGTAGAGCTAGAACTAGTGCGGTGCTCAACTTTTCCTTCAAAGTGTTGAAAGCCTTCTGTTGTGGACCTCCCCATTGAAAAGTTTCCTTGGTACTAGTTAATGCATGCAACGGTGATGCAATGAAAGAGAAATTTGCAATGAACTTCCTCCAGTACTAAACTACACCTAAGAAACTCCTGATTTCTGTAACTGTACTTGTCTTAGGCCATTTTACAATGCATTCGACCGTCGCAGGGTCTACTTTCAGTTGACCATTCCCTACGACATAGCCTAAGTACACTAAGGATGTCTTTGCAAATTCACATTTTGACATCTTTACATATAGTTTTTCTTTTCTTAGTATATCAAATACTTTCTTTACATGAATTACATGATCATCCCAAGACTTACTAAATACAAGAATATCATCTAAATAGACTATGACAAAATCATCAATAAAGGGATGAAAGACATCATTCATGACTCTCATGAATGTAGCTAGTGCATTACAAAGCCCAAATGGCATGACCAACCACTCAAAAAGTCCCTATTTTGTCTTAAAAGCAGTTTTCCAATTATCACTTTCTGCAATTCTTATTTGATGATATCCACTACATAAGTCTAGCTTAGTGAAATAAATTGCATGTTTCAACTGATCAAGTAAATCATCAATTCTAGGAAGAGGGTACTTGTTCTTTATCGTTATCTTTTTTAGAGCCCTGTAGTCAATACACATTCTCCAAGTCCCATCTTTCTTTGGAACCAACACAATAGGAGAACCACAAGGAGAAGTACTAGGACGGATAACTCCTTTCTCAACCAACTCTTGAACTTGCTTCTTTATTTCTTCATTCTGCAACACTAATAAGCGGTACATGCCAATATTAGGAAGTGGTGCATCTTGCTGCAATTGGATCTCACGTTGTATCTCTCTCTTAGGAGGCAATCTTTTTGGTTCCTGAAACAAGTCATCGTAAGCGGAAACAAATTTGACTATTTCGGCCTTATGTTTTGGATCACATCCCTTAAATGCCTCAGATGTCTCATCTTCTTTACCTTTTACAATCATCAACATGAAATTCTTACTAGAGTTGACTAACCTTTTCATTTGACCAGCATTGACTAATGCTAGATTAGTCTTAACCTTATGTGCCTGTACAATGTATTCAATCTTGTCTTTAAACAAATGATATTTATTTTCCCCCCTATAAAAGATAGCTTGACGATCAAACAAATAGGGACTCCCAAGTACAAGACCACATATATCTAAAGGGACTACATCAGCTTCTACCTCATATACAAAGTTTGCAGTGATAGCAAATCTTAACTTGCATTGTTTAGTTACCTGTAACTGTGCATCATCAAAAACCCATCCAAGAGGATATGGCTTTGGATGAGGTGTTGTAGTCAAGTTAAGATTTTTAACAACTTCCTCAGATATCAAATTAACTTGAGAACCCGTATCAAATAATGTATCGACCTTATTATGCTTGATAACAACTCGAATGTGAAATAATTCATTCCTTTGCTTATCATTCTTAGGAGAAGATTTTTTATTTGTACTTGCACTTATACTAGAAGAACTTGCAGCTGATGAAAGAGATATACCTTTTCCTTTACCTTGAATCCTGATAGCAACAATCTTTGTCTCATCTTCGGAGTCAGATCCAAGATCTTGTTGAATTACAGCAGCAATTTTCTGTTTACCTTTGTTTCCACCATATCGCTTTGGCCTCTTTTCAGGATGCAACTTCCAGCACTTAGAATCATCATGCCCTTCTTTCTTGCAATGTGAGAATGTGGGTTTCTCACCCTCTTTCTTTACTGTTGCTGTCCTTTTACCCTTTCCTTTGCCTTTGGACTTTTCTTCAGACTTAGATGGTTTTTTATCAAACTTATCAATGAAAGTACCCTTACCTCTCGACTCTAAATGTGTTGCCTGGACACATACTTCATCCAAATTACAAGGATTTAGGACGAGAATAGAATGCCTTAGGTAAGAATGAAGACCACCTATATACTTGAGTAAGGTGTCCTAGGTATACAATGGGACTTTTAATGAAATAGTCTTTTTACGAAATTCATTGGTGTAATCTTGGATAGATTGACCTTTCCCTTGCCTAAAATGTTGCTAGTTCATCATTAACTATTGCATATGGCCTAGGGGGTAGAATTGCTTCTTTAAAGTAGTAACAAATTCTGACCAAGACAAATTAAACTTACCATGCTGTGAAGTTTCATCCTGAGACCTACTCTCCCACCAAGTTAAGGCTACACCACCTAACCGAAGAGTGGCTAACTGAATTCTATCAACATCATCTACAAGGTTTTGAACTCTACAGTAGACTTCTACTTGCTGAATCCAGTCATCTAGTTTCTCGGCATTTAACTCCCCACAATATTTTGGTAAGTCAAACTTTACATCCAACTTAATTCGAGGCTTATGTCCTCCTTTGAAAATATTAGAAGACTCGGAATGGGTAGAAGAAGGAGAAGAGGGGGAAGAAGGAGAAGAGGGAGAAGAAGGAGAAGAAGGAGGTGTCTTTGGTGGATCACGATCAACGCCTTTCTTTTTCCCTTTTTCCTTTCGAGTTGCACGTCTTTGCATCTTCTCTTCTCTTTCTCGTACCAAAACTTCTACCATTGTTTGCAAATTTTGAAGAGTCTTCTGGATACTTCAATCTTCTGGACCTTGTCCACCACCTTTATCTTCCATTTGTGATGGTGGATTAGATCTTCATTTTACGATCTCAGGATTATATTCTTCAAGATCACCTTTGTATTGATTCAACCTGGATCTTGTTAACATTCAAATCTGCAATACTAGTCCAACAAAAGCTCTGATACCAAATTTGATCTGACTACTAGGATCTAGGACTATTACAGAAAAATGTTAACTGATTACATAAATTTAATTAAAATGTTTAATGAATCAAATTAACATAATTGAAATAAGAGAACAACAAGATTAAGCTGATAAAAGAGAAATTTGGAGAAAGAAGACGCAAACAATTTGATCTCAGAGTTCGTCCTTACGGACTACGTCTCCGGGTCCTGCTCCAATAGGGGGACCAATCCGATTATCTCAAAAATCAAGTACAAATGTTACAAAACCACTCCTTTGAAGTACAACAACATCACACTATTTCAAAGTACAGGAATGAGCACTTAAAAAAAAATCTCCCTTACTCTCAGCACTTGGACGTTCTTGTAAGGAAACTTGGCAATAAAGAATATAACTGTTTCCACATAACCCATAATAAATCTGAAATAATCACGAAATTAAAATCCACATGCAAGAGAATAAACAACATACCCACAAAATTGTGACACAAGATATACCCTGGGAAACCCTCATTGAGGAAAAAAAACCCAGCCTCCAAAAGCATCCATCACCATGTATTATTCAACAAAAATACCATTTCCATACAACCATGGAAGCCTTCATGGCCATAGCCACAACCGAGGAAACTATGTGAACAAGCATGAATCCACACATCCCATGCCATGCTTCCAACCTTCACAAATGCTCCCTTGGCTAACCTATCAAGCCTTGTCCCGCTTGACTCTTGCCTTTTGTCTTCTCCTTATCACTCTTTCTCTATCTCTACAACAACTACCCTTGTGGCTGCTTATATAGTAGCAAGTCCCACAAACCACTAAGTGGTATTACATAAACCATATGCTAAAACCATGTGCTACCCTAACCCACTGACCCCACATTTAATATTGGGCATTTAATTCTTTTCCCCAATATTAAATAATTACATAAAATATTTTTACAATGTTACAATACAACTCATCAAGAATATTCCATGGAAATCTTTACATGTTGCACATCCATCTAGGCACAACATTACATAATAAAAATAAAATAATAAAATAACAATATTATGCAATGTGTGCAACACCCATTATCTCAACAATCTCCCACTTGTTGTATACATTGTATAGGGTCAATCCGTAGCCACATAAATGAACAAGGGAACAATCCCTCCCAGCACATCTACCATCATGGATCAAAAAAAATACACCCAAGTGCTCCATCCTGGTACCTGCAACAAAATCAAAGTATCTAGCATCTCAAACATGAATGATCTCACCTCCTATTATGCCACTATCACTGAACATACATAGAAGCCATCCAAAGAGAAAACCACCCAACCTGTTGCATTAGAAGATCATAAAATCCTATACCAACTGAAATTCCAAGCACAAATAACCTGATCCAAAGGTAATCACATGTATTCATAGTTGTCAAAATATCCATAGCTGAAATAGCACCCACAACAAAGTGCCAAACCCATCCAACTATCCATACCTCAAAGGTATAACAAGTGAATCTTATATTATCGACATATCCAATCTACAACTTGCAATCACAAGCCTCAAGAGCAATACCTGCCACATATATACCAAGAAGCTCCCACTGCAAAAGATAATGTCAAATTTATAACCAATCCACTCACAACATCTCAAAGAAGTGAATCCATGTAGTAACAAGGACATCTACAATACATAAACCAATATCTTGCAAGAAAAAACTCTCATAACAAGTCTCCAATAGTCTCCAAAATTCTCCACAACCAATAGAGGAAAGAGAAAGAAATAACCATGTCATCTCTCACATGACATGCATGAGCACAAACCAGTGATCACAATCTCCAATCAATCTCAAATCCAATGTAAGAAAAACTGAACATCCAGGAAGATAACCAAGACCAGAGAAACCATGCAAATCATAACCTGTATCATGTCCTTCTACACACACCTCTAGATGTAAACTGTGCAAGTATGATCTCCTCCATTAAACCCAAACAAGAAGCCTCAACAACACCCAAACCATACTATATAACTAATCATGGATGTAAGCCCTTCACAAGAAGATCAAACTCAATATAACCATTCCTAAACCAAGGAATAACCATTCCTAATCCAAAGAAAATGCCCAATATAAAACCATCTCCCAAACTCAACCAGCATAACAAAATATGCACATGGAGATAACCAATGCTAAACCATCTCTCAAATGAACCCTCTAGAACTAACTCATGTACCATAGCTCAAGATCCATATCCATGAAAGACAAGCATAAATATAATGCAACTGAGAGAAAATAATGGGCTATACCTCTCAAGTAGCAAACCGCCAAGTAGACCAAGAGTGGGGAATGAGAATGCTCATCAAGATACCCAAGTCTCCAACCAAGACTCATCTAAGAACAATATCCTCTAAAGTCCATATCAGGTGACTGCCCCTCGAACTTCCTACTGAAACACTCAACCGTCCCAACAAATACTTCTCTAATCCAAGAGAAATTAGTGTCACTACCGTCTCTAAGTATCCATGAGCACCTGTATCCAATCAATCCATGCCAACTCCAAATGAAACATAGCAATATCATGAAGTATCCAGCTTATGATTAGTGTACTCAATACCAAGAAACTAAACCAAGATCAATGTCAAAGTTCCAACCATGGCCTCAGGAACATAAACATGACAACATGATCTTACCATCTCAACCAAAGAGATAACATGCTCCACATGAACATACCATAACATGTCACAACTCTAAACACGTATCAAGAGTATACCATAACATAATAATGAAACCATCCTCACACCAAGGATAACATGCCAAATAAAAGCATAAACCACACCTTTGCCAAGAACCTTGTGAGTCCTCAAGATGCAACCATCTCCACACACCATGAAGAAAAAAAACCATCTTCACATACTAGGAAGAACCATCTCCACATACCATGAAGATAACCAAGAACTCCATGAGTCCTCAAGATCTAACCATCTTCATACACCATGAAGATAACAAGTGCACCATGAAAATGTCAAAGATGCTTTTGTAGCAACAAGATCTAAGACAAACCTCCAACATCTGCAAACACTCAATAAATATATCAATGCCAACAACTCTCACTCAACTGTGGTACCAAGTCACCTATGGCATCATAAAATCCATCCTCTCCAAACTAAGAAGATATAAACCAAGCCAGGAACTAATCCTGCACTGTCACCCCATCACTGTCACAAGCTCCCACTAAACTATGTATCCAAGCTACCCATGACATCATGATGAAAAAATCCATCCTCTAACCATGAGAATCATCCAAAGCATCAAACTATCAAAGAACTCAAAGTGCACATCATGAGATCCTTAAAAGAAACCAAATAACCATGATCCTCAACCAAGAAGATATACCACCATAACCAAATAAAAAAATCTAAGCTAATGAACATCAAGGATGTACCTGTATAGTCAATCATGCCATGCCAAAATCCATGACACCATAATCACATCCATGAACTGAGCATCTGGCTCTCAATATGTCCAACTTGTTAGCATAGTCAACCACAATCCTCTGCCATGACTATACCTAGTAACATCTCATCCCTTCTACATGAAGAAAATAGTAAATCATGTGACTTAGGGCATAGACAACCCAAATCCAAGCCACCAATCTGAATATGCATCAATAATGAAAGATCAATGGGCAAAGACAACCCATAACCAAGCTATAAATGCAACCTGTAAGTATAGACCGCTTACAACACTGCACAACTTGTAGACCCAACAAGCCATCATGCATATCCAAACCAAACATTGATAACTATATCATCATGAGACCAATCTGAATAATGAACCGAGTATACAATGACATCAAATCTTAAATCTCCAATGCCATAAACTCACAATGTTACCATAGTCAAAATATACCTATAAACTGTTTAGATCAATATATCAACAAATAAATCATGCCAAACTTGTACCAAATCTAAACCAATGTGTAGAGCTCTCCAAGAGCTTTCCGTTGACTACTCGAAGTCCAAAATCTGACTCCGTATGCCCAAGTTATGCCCTAATCCGTGCTCAAAATAAAGAACATCTGACTTTAGGGCTCTGAAAACTTGACAAAATTTCAAAATCATAAAACCAAACCTAAACCATCTTGTAGTGCTCTGAATTATCTTTCCAACGCCTATAAGAACTCTGAAATCCAATATTCTAAGAGAAAGTTATGGCTATTTTACTAAGACAGTCTTTTTACCATTTTCAGTACGATTTTTTATTTTTTATTTTTTCAGTGACGAAAAATTTCGACGGGATTAAATTTGACGGCCATCATGGGCTGAAACCAAAAAACTCTTTCATTTCCTCTAAACATGGCCAAACTAGGGCATATTATATATCAAAATTTTTGGAAATGTCGACCCGGATCCAATGGTGAGGTCTGTTTTTACCCAAGAGGTCATTTCTGCATGCTACCCCCTAAAACCCTCATTTTAAATGAAACATCCAAAAAAATATTTTTGTCCAAAAATTTTCCATGCCCAAATCTTTTAACATCCCATCATAACAGCAAATCCAAAACCCTTAGATCTGCAATAAATCATTCATGTATCTTGCCCTTTTCTTTTATCCTCTCATGCATTCCCATGGATTCAATCTAGGGTTACAAAAAATAAAACCATAGCTCTGATACCACTTGTAAGGAAACTTGGCAATAAAGAATATAACCGTTTCTACATAACCCATAATAAATCTGAAATAATCATGGAATTAAAATCCACATGCAAGAGAATAAACAACATACCCACAAAATTGTGACACAAGATATACCCTGGAAAACCCTCATTGAGGGAAAAAACCCAGCCTCCAAAAGCATCCATCACCATGTATTATTCAACAAAAATACCATTGCCATACAACCATGGAAGCCTTCATGGCCATAGCCACAACCGAGCAAACTATGTGAACAAGCATGAATCCACACATCCCATGCCATGCTTCCAACTTTCACAAATGCTCCCTTGGCTAACTTGTCAAGCCTTGTCCCACTTGACTCTTGCCTTTTGTCTTCTCCTTGTCACTCTTTCTCTATCTCTAGAACAACTACCCTTGTGGCTACTTATATAGTAGTAAGTCCCACAAACCACTAAGTGGTATTACATAAACCATGTGCTACCCTAACCCACTGACCGCACATTTAATATTGGGCATTTAATTCTTTTCCCCAATATTAAATAATTACATAAAATATTTTTACAATGTTACAATACAACTCATCAAGAATATTTCATGGAAATCTTTACATGTTGCACATCCATCTAGACACAACATTACATAATAAAAATAAAATAATAAAATAACAATATTATGCAATGTGTGCAACACCCATTATCTCAACAGTTCTCTCCATTTTTTGAATGCCCCATAAGAGTCTCCTAACCCCCTTTTTATACCAAAAAAATAGCCAAAATAAGGCCATAACTAATAATTGTAAAAATAGACTCTTTAACCAGTTTCCCTCTCGGAATAACTCTTTACCCATTTTAGAAGATTTGGCCCCATGTCATTTTTGGGGTCAAAAATAACAATAACCTTATTTTACTAAGGTTAGGCAGGATTTGGATAAAGTTAAATAAAAATTGGTGCATACTAATTTTTAAGTGCTAAAATAGCGCAACGGCCATCCAATTTTTATGGTAGCTGCCGGTCGAGGGTTCAAACCCTGCTGGCAGGTCTTCCTTCTTTAAAACTGGCGTAAGTCTATGGTTAAAAATACATTGCCGCCAATATCTTTTGAAATCCATGCGTGGCATAGTGGTGGAAGTATGAGTTTTGGGAATAAATGGTCATGGGTTCAAATCCGACCATAAACTTTTTTATTTCTCACTTCACTGACATCATGATGATGTCATCAATATTCATCTCTTATGCCAAACTTTAAAATGTCATAACTTTCACGTACAAGATCTTTTTTTGACAAAATAAACATCATCAAAAAGCTCTCGATGAGCTCTTTGTTTTAAAATCCATTGTTGTGCACTTTGGAGATGATTATTTTTTCACTTTTTTTGATGACCTTCGTACTTAGTTTGACCAACCTTTGACTGACTGTAACTTTTACATATGGACTCCATTTTTGTCCATTCAAATTGTATTGAATTTAGAATTTTGAGAACTTTAACTTGCTGCTGATTATTGGAGTTTAGGAGATACTTCAATTTTGATGAAATTATCCCCCGGATCAATAGGGGATTGGTATGAGTCAATCTCTATAAATTATAGCAAGAGTGGATTACTAAGTTTTTTTATTTGGAGAAGATTTTAGGGAGTGAATTTGAACACCTTGGGAGGAGAGAAACCTTTCTTTTACCTTAGAAATGTTGAAGTTGATGAAAGATTAGCCCCACAACTCTCAAGAATCACTTGCATGCAAACGCCTATCACAGAAAGAGAGAAGCAAAAGCTATGGAAGATTAAATTTTCATATCCATAGATGAGCCATTCTTGATGAGAATAAAGAGAAATTTATATTATCAAAAGTAAATGAATAAATTACAAAGAAATCAATCCTTATAAAGGAAATCAAAACTCTCAAAGGGTAAAACCTAGGTTGCATAATAATAATTAATAAAAGAATTAATTATTATATGCCTAAATTTTAGCTTAAGTAAACTAGAGATAATAAGTGACTTAATAATTAAATCAAAATAATTTAATTAATAAGAAAATATCTTATTACTCTAACACCTCCCCAATATAAACTTAGGGAGTAGCTAAAAACCTAGAAACTATTGCTGAAAGCACATTTGGGTCTTGACAAAAAGGCCTGATGAGGTACCCAAGCACAACCAAATCTTTGTAACGAGAAGAAATAGAGAAAACCACATGGGAAAAACCCTACTCAAACAAGAGATGGAAAGAATTTTCTAGAAGATAGGAACAAGAGATGATCATGAAGAACACCATTAAATCATGAAGCCACAAACACTGCCAAACTGTTGATCTAAAGAACCTCCATTGTATAAAACATGACTAGGTAGAGAAGACTAAGTCTAAATAGTTGAAAAATCAAATATGAAAGGCATCTTCATGGCATCCAAAAATAGGAATGAAAGAATGTCTATATGGTAAATGATCAATCTTGCTAAAATGCATAGGTATCCAACCACTACACTTGCATAGTACATAGGATCAAATACTGAATATATAGCTCACTCCATGAAACCAAGAAAGAAAAAGAACCAACATAATCGCCCTCTAATTCTGAGAGGTAAAACATGAACACTGAAACTGAATGCAATATCTCATGGAGAAAGAAGAACTAGGAACATCGAGAGTGCAAAAGAAGTACAGACACCTATACTAGCATGTGTCATTGACACATCATGAGGCTAATGTCATGGAAGGAACACTCACTTGAAAAAGGAAGATTGTGAATATAGCCAACATAAAAACCCCCAAGGAACTTTATAATGTAGTGCAATTATAAATAAACACAAAGATGTCCAAGATCCTAAAATGCAATAGAGTGGCACTTTATCTTAGTGCGTTTGCAAAAATACTACAAATGAATGTCAAAAAAGATCATAAAAGACATAAGGTTGATATAATAGATAGTATAACCCATGAAAAATTATTTGAAACAATAAAATTGATCCCCAAACTTGAAACAACCAAGATATCCATCAGAATGTAGAAAAGCAAAAAATTGAGTGAGATTTGCCTGAAGCATAATATGGAAAATAGAATGTCTCAAAATATGTCTCTTGGAGTGAAAAATATAATTTCTAAATTTGATGGCCAAAATATGCCACCAAACAACACCAAAAAAACCAAAAATCTAAATAAACTACACAATCATAATGGGCTCAGAATAAACTTTCAAACACTTCTTTTGAATCAAAAAATGGAGTCCAGATGAGCAAGTTATGGCCAAAAAACCACATGTAGTTCAAAAAAGCACTGAAAAAGAAAACAAAAAATTACCACTTCAAGATCCATGCTAAAATGTCTCAAAAAGTGTGTACGAGTAACAAAATTATATCGAGAAGCATAGTAGTTTTGTACCAAAATTATCTTGATTTGTGTGCCCTAACATCTCAAATTCTATTAAAAAAATCTCGATTGTTGTGCCAAAAAATACAAAATCACCACCTCATGAAATGTGTCAAAAATTTTGATTTTTGCATCCTAAAATCTCAATTTTCATGGATAAAAATCTTTATTTTTTTTATATAAATCACAAAATTGTCACCTCTAGAAACATGCCAAAATTGACAATTTTTGAAAATCTCAATTTGCATAAAAAATTTAGAAAATCACCGTCTTATAAAATGTGCTAAAATTCTCATTTTGGAACAAAAATCTTGATTTGTGTGCTAAAACATCTAAAAAATGTTGCCTCGAGAAACATGCCAAAAATTAGAAAATCATCACCTCAAGAAATGTGTCCAATCTAGGACTAAAATTTTTAGCCTCAAATTCTAACTATGTCCAAATCGGACAAATTTTGTATTGAAATAGGGGTTTTTGGGCACTCTGAGCTCAATGATGATGTCCATTTGGGGTTTGAGTGCACCAAAAAATGATAATGCCCCATATTTAATACAAAAGAACTCTAAAAAATGAAACCCTCTAAACAAAAAGCACAAATCTAAAAGCCAAGACAATCTTCTCATAAATAGAATAGGGGCATGAAGATCTAGATCTTTGAAACCATGTTGAAGTTGATGAAAGATCAACCTCATAGCTCCTAAGAATCACCTGTATGCAAACACCTATCACAAAAAGAGAGAAGCAAAAGCTATGGAGGCTGAAATTGTTAGATCCATCAATGAGATATTCTTGATGAGTAAAAAGAGAAATTTCTATTATCAAAAGTGAATGAATAAATTACAAAGAGATCAATCCTTATAAAAGGAGATCAAAACCCTAACAGGGTAAAACCTAGGTTGTATGATAATAATTAATAAAAGAATTAATTATTATATGACTAAAATTTAGCTTAAGTAAACTAGATATAATAACTAACTTAATAATTAAATCAAAATGATTTAATTAATAAGGCAATATCTTATTACTCTAACAAGAAACCCTCAAAATAGGGGTTTTCAAAAACTATATTGTACAGACAGTATTGAGACCTAAGACCACTAAAATACTTTAGCATAGGTCCATAGGAAACAAAGTCCTTTAGACAACAAGTGCCCTTATTAAGGGTTTTTGGGAGGAATTGCTAAACCCTTGTTTTAGGAGGGCTAAGAGGGGCTCTTAGGGCTATAAGGCCACTTTGAGAAATTTGGAGTTGTGGGTGTGGTGGACCTGAAAGAATGATGTAGAATGGTGGGGAATGTGTCAAGTAACTCATTAGGAGAGCCCAAGCTTGGTTTTACCTTGTAAGCTTAGATATGCCTAGTGGAAAGAATGGGAAGGAGAGAAAGTAAAATTGAATTGTTAGGGAGTTTTCTTGGAAGAAGAGGACCTAGTGTGTGATCACTTAGAATAGGATTGGGGAAAGAACCCTAGGAGGCCATAGATAGCCTCATTAGAGCCAATGAGCTCTTGTGGAAGAAGCTCCTCATCATAACTTCTCCCGTTTATTGGAAAAAATATATATTTGATTAGGAAAATTTTCCTATCTATTAAAAAATATATAATGTGTTGGAAAATGTGCTAGAACATGTCATGATTACTTAATGAATCAAAGAATAGAAATCAATCATATATTTTTCAAATTAGTTGTTCGATTATCAAAAAATTATGCTTAGTATTAAATGAAGAAGTGATAAGAAAGTGAAGTTTCTATAAGATGACATGTATATGGAATGTCCTCTTTCATTTATGGTAGAGTGGAATTTGGTTGAAAATAATTTCTTTAAATTGCAGACATCCTACTTAGTGGTTTCCATTATAAAAAATGTAGTTGATTACCGAAAATGGGATTGCTTGTGGAAGAGGGATCGTCAAATGAAAATCCAAGCCTTGTTGTCAACCTAGAATTGACTATGGAGGAGGATGAGGAATAAAGTGATCTTACTACTGGGCTTATTGTAGCTATGGAGGTTCTCTCTACTAATCTTGTAGACACCATTAAAGAGCTTGAAAAGGAGCATGAAAAGGCACACCTTCGAGAAATGTTCGTTGAAATGTGTCTTGACCCTACTAATTTTGAGAAAAAAATTACAAATGTGATGGAATGAAAAAGCTGAAATTACAACACTTTTGGGATGCTTTTAAGGATAAGAAGTGTTATACAAAGAATCATCAATTTAGTTAGGGTTTATTTTGTAAAATATATTATCAAAAGTGTATGGATTTGAAATGTAATAGTTTGAAGCTTGTCACTTCCCTTTTTTAGGGAAACTATAACTATTTTTGGTATACTATATATATATGTATGTACGTATGTATGTATGTATGTATGAAGATGAAATGGAAAGAAGATACATAGAATATAATGTAAAGTAAACCTCTTTTTGTTGACATTTGATATTTCAATGGGCATGGTGTTTTCTTTTGGGCTCTAGTTATTTTATAGTAATTGGATGATGTATTTGATTATTACTTTCCAAAATTTCTGAATCATAATTTCATTTTCTAGAAAGTACTTATTGATACAATACATACTACACATGCCACATGTGAGCAAGAATTGATGTATGAAGTAATGGCTTTTTGGGAAATGTTTCTAATAACATGTCATATCTCCAACATATGTGTCTAACTAGTAAAATCCATCTATAGACTATTGTCCAACGATAATATATCAATAGTTGAAGGTATATTTTGGGCCAAACATCTCGAATGAAGCCTTGATCTTGTTCAAGTCTCTAGAATAGTAACACATTTCCTTCCACCATGTATGATTTGCAATGGATAGTAAATAGATGGCTTTTCGCTATCAATGGCATTCCCTCTTCCATTAGCTTTGTGCACATTACAACTTTTTGTCACAAACTTGCATTTATGTTGAATATTTGCAAAGATTTAATCATTTAAAACAATTGAAATGGAAGCCATATGGAAAAATCTGTAATGACCATCACTTAGCCACTTAGCTTATTTACAAGCAATTGAACTTATTCTTTCATCATTTCTCATCTCATTTTTGGGAGTCAATAGTTTGGTAATAGATATACTTTTAGTACTTGTTAAATTCTGGTTTGGTTTACTTAGTGTGGTAGACTAGTAGTCATTGCTCTATAGTCAAGATGGACACTCCAATTCACCTAGCATGTGAATAGGAAGAGGATAAAAAGGCCTTTCTAGGTGGCATCCCTAATGAAAACCTATTGTTAATTTGTAATGAGGTTGTTCCTAGGGTGCATTTCATTATTCATGTTGTGCAAATGGTTCTGGGGTGCAAGTTTTTGGAGAATGAGAATAGGTACCATGCCAACATGGACATTACATCCCATTTTCTAGTGTCTCTTCTTGACCTTGGAGAAGAAAGGTTTGAAATTTTTTTACTCCTAATGAAGAATTTTAAAGAAGAATACATGGGTGATGACATTGACATTTTTTCTCATGCAAAATTAGGGTTGGGGATCCCTTGGGTGGGTGAAATCCACAAGCTTCTGAAACTTGGCAAGAACGTGGCCCTGCAACTATTTATATTGGGCCTGACTGCTAGGTAGTTGAAGCACCATAAGAAATGGGCATGAATTGGCTTGAATTTTCTCTAAAAATGGTATAATTTGGATGAAGTGGTACATGACAACCTGTGGCTACACAAATTCCCAGCCTTAGTCAAGTCTCATACTTTCTTCAATGACTAGTACAATAGTACTAAAGTCTTCCCCTATAGTCTAGTTTCACTTTCTATTTTGTTTAATCAAATTACAATCATTGTACATGTATCTTCCTCATATTGTAATTTTTAAACAATATCAATAAAAATTTTGGAGTTTCATATAAAATTGTATTTTATTGTTATGCTTACTTATTTAATGTTTTGGCATCTTCAAAATTTTCTATTAAATTGTTAAGAAAAAAAATGTAACATTTAAGATTGAATAAAAATTAACATATTAAGGTTTAAAATTTAAAAATTAACTTAATTAATAAATCAATTACTTCAGTGTTTGGTTTCAACAATAGAAAGTATTAGAATATGTGGAACATAATCAATAGTTACTTTTACAATCAACTTTAATTCTCCACTCGATGGGCTTATTTTACAATCAAATTTAAAGTATCATTGAAAAACTATTTTGTTTTAAAAAGTAGAAATATTCTAATATATTTAAGAACTACATTAGTAATATTATAAAGGTGATGTCACAATTACCATTAGACGAACAAATATCAATGGCTTGAGATGTTTTTTAGGCCAAATTAGGCAACAACTGAATAGCTTTTCCAAATTCCTTGGAAAGAAGACACATGGAAAAAACGTATTAAGTGTAAAATCACTATGCTCATAGTAGCATCATTTGATCAACCTAGATCAATGACCAGAGATGATTTTTGGGCAAATCTAGGGAACACTCAACCATTTTTATAAATCCACCTAGAAAAGACATATGTCAACTCTAAACTCTAATAACTAATAAATATGTTATATAAAAACTTTATGCTATGAACTCTCAATTATTAATATTGTAATGACTTTTTAAATTCTAATTAGAACTTTAATTATGCTATATAAATTAGAATAATTTAACTATAATGTATTAGGTCATTATTTATTTTTTATTCATCATTAAAAACATAAAATAAGATAATTACTTTGTTTATGTAAATGGCTCAGTTTGAAATTCAATGCACAAATACATAGATTCCTATTTCTATTCAATTTGTTATGAATATATTCTTGTTCTATCACAAAATAATTTTGAAAAACATAACACAAATATGTGAAATTATTTATTAAAATAAAACATAAAACATTTTTATTTAGTTTATTTTTAATTATTAATTTTTATCTTTAAGAAGTGTTGACATAATTTTTTTATTATTATAATATAATAATAATTATAATTTAATATGATGAAAATGACTCGAGAATTATTTTGGGCAGATTTCGATAGCACTCAACTCATTTTCCCAAATCACCCTAGAGAGAAGAGACGTGGCATACATGTAATACCTATGACTATTCACTATTCATTTCAAGATGGATGGTGGACTCATGGTAAATATCATAGTGACACATGTGACTCATTGATAGGGCATCATTTATGTTGTATGAAAAAAGAAACAAGCTAACCACTCTTTGATCAACTTAGATCAACAACTCCAAATGAATTTTGGGCCAATTTTGGCAACACTCAACTTGTATTCCCATTATCCCCAAAAAGAGGACATATGGAATACTTGATGTAATATCTATTTAGGAATTGAGATGCTTTATACACTATTCAATCAACAAAGATTGAATGGCCCTAGTCATATTTTGGGCTGATTTTAGAGAGAGTAGTCGTGCTTTGTCAAATATCATAGAAAAAAGACACATGTCTTACATGTATCAAGTGAGAAAGAAGACATGTGACATTGATTTAGGCTATGGCATGGTGATGGGACATGTAAATGTAGATGACTACCACAATTGGAGCATCAAAGATCAACAACTTGAGATTTATTTCAAGCTGATATTGGCTATCCTCATTTTTTTCAGAATTTCCTCAGAAAAGAAGTCTTGAGAAAGAAGTGAAGTCATCATCTCTTCATAAATTAGCAATAATTACTAGAGTTAATCATAAGTTACACTTTAATTTTTTAGGTTTACAATTTCATAAATAATTATAATACTAGTTGTCCACTATACAATGTACATAAGAATTAATATCAAATACATTCTCAACTCTATTGATTTTACGATTTGTAAAATTTTCTTTTGTGTAGATCATACAGTTCAGTTTTCATTTTTTAACCTTGGATATCTACACAAAACACCAATCCAAGATTTAGTAAAATCATTGGAGCATTATAAAGGGATTATGGATCATAATTTGTAGGTTGCAACACAAACCCAATCTTCCTAGACAACTCACAACATCACAAAAAATAGTTATCAATTAGAGTTTCAACTTTTTGGGTAACATCTTGAACAAATTTTTTATTGACAGTTTAGTAAATAGTATCGACTGTAGAATCAAAGATCTAATTTTAAATTTATTGTTCATTATAAGCCTAAATTGTTTACTTTCTAGTGGCTAGGCAACTTGCAAAGTCAAATATTAGAAATACAATTTAGGGTTTAAATTTAAGCATGTCTGTAACTTATAATTTTTGTCTGTGTACAGTTCTATAAAAATTTCAATGATGTTGAAAACATACAAGAGGAGTGACATTGGAATTGGTAGTAAAATTTGAACCCAAAAGAAAATATAAGGGACCGGGAAACTATATTTTAACATGCACAAACTGGTTAAAATGCTAGGTTTTACTGATAAATTCCATGATATTTTGGATGTTGTTATCTATGGAAGGAGTATTAAGATAATCAAATATAAAATTGAAGATAACTGTGATGATCAACAAAAGGAGTCAAAATATATTAAATCAAACAACATGATAGGGCGCATTGTAAATAAATTTGCAATGTGGACTAGGGGAATTGTTCACTTGGGGTTCCCTCAAATATTCCCTTGTCTAGAATTTGTAATGGTTTTTGCTGAAAACTATGATGAAAATAGAAAAAAAAATGTCAATCAAAATACAGAAGAGGTAATTTTTTTGATCACACAAATTGAATTTGGTAGACTATTGGACCTAAGATATGAAGAACAAAACCCAACCCACATTGAATTGGAAAAATTGTTAGAAATATATGACAACTTAGGAGTAGATAAAAAATATTGTTATATAAGAGGGTTAACAAATAGATTCAATCTGCCTCATGATCATAAACCTCCTTGTGAATTGGATTTTTTTTGCAATGGGTTCAAGATACTATATCTCTATTATCAATGTGTTTCGGTTTGGAAAGTAATGAGAAAGTGGTTGCCAACATTCTAGAAATGATTTTCAATATTCATTATCTAAAATAGTTGGTAAGATATAAATATATTGGGCACATTGTACATCACATTCACAAAAAAAATTTAATAATTAAAAGAGGGTCATACCCATTGTCATAGAGGACATTTAGATACATGACCTGCTTGTGTTATCTTATGTTATTAAATCATCGTCAAATTTTTGAAACAAACAAGCTTCAACTTAAGTCTGATAAACCAATGTTTGAATGGACATATATGATTAGGATGGGTGATCCCAAAGGGAAATACAACCACTTTTAGACTTCTTTTGGCACCACTTTGTCATAAACTTACAAGCACTTCAATGCCTAGATTGCACATGTCTTGTATTGATTAATTCAACCAGAAAGTCAAATTCAATTGATTGATTAGTACTTTATGGAAGAGTACATTGTATTAAGATTTTATAGTTTAGATATAGAACCATACAAAATTACTATAGCATTCAATGTGATACAAGAATTTCTAGAAATTTTTTAATTTGATGTTGCTAGGCACTGACAATATGATCCACTAAACATAATTGGTACAAAGCTTGTATAGAATGGGAACTCCACAAGAAAATTTCAACATGAGAGTATGACATTGATTGAAAGATTTAAAAACATTAACTCATGGAAAGAGGTCAAAATTGAGATGGAGAAATGCTCCAATGAAAACAATATTTTAATATAGGAATTATCAACATAAATTAAAGAATTGCACATATACAACGGAAAAGTGTAGTCTATGAGATCTTACAATTTCTACTAGATAGCAGATCATCCTGTAGGACCAAAAAATAGGCTAATAATCTAACATATTATGAGAAATCACTAAAATCAATCAACATACACTAATACCTTCTAGTCTACCATGAAAGCCAAATAAACAAAGAAAGCAACATAAAGTAAAAACCCCCTATTTTATTTGTAGTTCCCATGACCTTCTTTTCTCTCCATATGATGTAGCTCCAATTACCTATAATGCACATAATTGAAAAGAAAATTCTTATGATATGATAATGTTATGAGAATACTAGAAGAGTGATTTTAAGCTTGAGAGGCCTAAGACCAAGGGACTTGAAGGACTAAGAATCAAGGGACCAAAAATGGGAGAAAGAATGCTCAACTTATAGCAAACACACAAGAGGAGAGCATTGGACTTGTCACCTTGGATATGCAACTTGGCAAGAGATTCCTTTTAGAAAGCCATGACACATATGACACAAGATGCCAAATGTAAGATTATATGATGCATAGAACTCAACATGGCTAAAAATGGTGGAGGATCTATGACACATCATGTGACACCTCAAAGGCACTTAAAGCCAAGATTCTATGACAATGGAAGCAAAATATAGATATGTGTAAGGAATAAGAATATATGGATTATGAAAACTCTTAGCCAAGTGTAAGGATGGAATCAATGATGTAATATATCCATGTGTCATGATGATGTCAAGATTATGTCAATATTATGTGGAATATTTGAATTAAAAATTCATTATTCCATACAAATAGAAATTAGTAATTTTGAAATTAGAGGTGGAAATTGAGAATTTCCATAGTTTAAAAATGATGAATTAATTAATTAATTAAATTAATTAATTGAGATGAAAAATGATTAGAATGACATAGGATTAAATTATGGGTTATTTAATCCTATAGAGAAAATTAGTAGATGATTGGCCAATTTGATTAGATAAGTGCGAGAATATCCTTTGATGAAATGTGATGATTATGAAAATTGACTAGGATAATGATGGGTAGACCAAATCCATGGTCAAATTGAATGACTAATTCAAATTGATAACATGCCAAGGACACATGACATGGATTAAGGACATGTAACATTTAATTGACATTGTAAATGCTACAAGATTGAGATTGATTGATAGGGTTGATCATAATAAAATCAATGGACACTATCAATGTTATTAAATTTATATGATAATGCCATGATCTGACACTAAGAGTCGTGATAATGTCAAATATTAGATGATCTGAATGATAGTTTTGAGCTAGCACTTAGAGCCATGATAGTACTAAGGGAAGATTGATAGATTTGATAGATTGATAGATTTACAAGGCACTAAGAGATGTAACAATACCTAGGACTGGATAGATGATGATAGAGTTAAGATTTTTGTCACATTCAAGGTTGATTAGGACTAATTTTGAGTGATTTTGGGTAGATTTGGGGTAATTTTGAGCTGATTTGATATGATTTTGAGTTGATTTGATATAATTTTAATGATATTGAAATGGTTCTAAAATGATCTACAATTGATGTGAAAGAGGATACAAATGATGAAGGACATTATTGAGATATAATCAAGTTGGCCAAAAGATTAGAATTGGTGAAATGGGAAAATGGGATTAGTATGGAAACATGATTAAATAGTAGACACAAACCATTTTTGATCATCTACATGTTGCCCCTCTTTGATACAATGTGATTTAGAGCTTTGTGTCAAAGAATAACTAATGAGAAAGTCATAACAACATGCACCAGTAGGGATGATATATAGGGGTGCCACATCTAGAAATTGACTAAGATATGCATATGATAGGTCAATTTTTTGATAATGAGAGGACAAAGTCACAACAACTGACAGATCATAAATCGGAGCTCAAATGTGAAAGTTATGGGTTCCAAAGTGCAAAGTAGGGTCAATGAGGGCCCAAGAGTAGTTTCATGGGTTCTCACTCAGAAAGTGAGAAACTTATTAAAATTATAGGTCAATTTGTGCACAATGAAGATAAAAATACAACACAACTAATAGATTGTAAATTATAATTGAAATGCAAAAGTTATGGGCTCTAGAGTGCAAAATAGGGGCTCTGAGAGTAGTTCTAGGCATCTAACTACCCCAAGTGCACCCAAAATGGACCCAAGTGTGCCTAGGGTGAACTTGGTAATGCCATATGTGCTATGATAGTACCAAGTGCACCCTAAGCACACTTGGGAAGCCCATCTACACTCTGAAAGTGTAGACTATGCCCCAGAAGGCTTTGGGGGCCAAAATTAGCTTGACTAGACTCAAAATGACCAAAAACTTTGTGTACATGCCCAAAATGATAGAAATAAGTTAGAACATGGGTAAAATAAGTTGAACATGGTCAAAATTGGTCAAAATTGGTCAAACTTAGGTCAAACTAAGGCTAGACATTGTGGAAAGCCACAAAAGGTTGACAGATAGTGTATGATTATGCAAGAATGCAAAAATTGAGGATGAAGATGATTTGTTGTATCAAAATACATGATCATGGGGTTCACCAATTGTAGGACTGGAAAATAGGCTAATCATCTAGCATACTATGAGAAAAATAACAAACTCAATAAACATACACTAATACCCTCAAGTATACTATGAAAGCCAAATAAACAAAGAAAGCAACCTAAAAAACTCCTCTTTCATTTGTAGCTCCCATGTCCTTCTTTCTTCTCCATATGATGTAGCTCCAATTTCATCTAATTCACATAATTGAAAACTAAAATCATATGATGTGATAATGCTATGATAAACCAAGGACCAAGGACTTGAAGGACCAAGAATCAAGGGACCAGAAATGGGATGAAGAATGCTCCACTTATAGCCATCACACAAGAAGAGAGTATTGAACTTGTCACCTTGGATATGAAACTAAGAAAGATATTACTTTTAGAAATCCATGACACATATGACACAAGATGCCAAATGTAAGATTGTATGATGTATAGAAGTCAACATGGCTAAAAATGGTGAAGGATCTGTGACACATGGTGTGACACCTCAAAGCCACTTAAAGCCAAGAATCTATGATGATGATGACTAAATATAGATGTGTAAGGGAATAAGAATATATGGATTATGACATATCTTAGCCAAGTGTAAGGATAAAATCCATGATGTAAGATGCGCATGTGTCATGATGATGTCAAGATTATGTCAATATTATGTGGAATATTTGAATTAAAAATTCTTTATTCCACACAAATGGAAATTAGTAATTTGGAAATTAGAGGTGAAAAATGAGACTTGAGAAATTGATAATTTCATAATTTTTTAAATGATGAATCAATTAATTAATAAAATTAATTAATTGAGAACGTTAATTAGAAAGAATAATTAGTAGAATGATACAAGATTAAAGTATGGGTTATTTAATCCTATAAGAGAAAATTAATAGGCGATTGGCCAATTTGATTTGATAAATGCAACAATATCCTTTGATGAAATGTGAAGATAACCCATATTGACTAGGATGGTGGTAGGTAGACCAAATTCATGGTCAAATTGAATGACTAATTAAAATTGATAACAAGCCAAGGACACGGCATGGATTAAGGACATGTAACACTTAACTGACATTGTCAATTCTATAGGATTGAGATTGATTGATAGGGTTGATCATAATAACATTGATAGACACTATCAATGTTATTAAATTGATATGATAATACCATGATCTTACACTAAGGGACTTGGCAATGTCAAAGATCAGATGATGTGAATGATAGTTTGACCTAGCACTAAGAGCCATGATAGTACTAAGGTTAGATTGATAGGTTTGATAGATTGATAGGTTTCCAAGGCACTAAGAGATGTGGCAATGCCTAGGAATGGATAGATGGTGGTATATTTGGGATGTTAGGCATGTTTTGGGTTGATTGCAATTGATTCCAAGTAGATTTGGGGTTATTATGGGTTGATTTGATATGATTTTGAGTTGATATGATATGATTTTGATGATGTTGAAATGGTTCTAAAATGATCTACAATTGATGTGAAAGAGAATATGAATGATGAAGGACATTGTTGAGATATAATCAACTTGGCCAAAAGATCAGAATCAGTGAAATGGGAAAATGGGACAAGTTAGTATGAAAAAACGATTAAACAGTAGATGCAAACCATTTTTTAGTATCTACACATCCAAGTAAAAAAATATTCTAGAGATCATAAATAAATATAGTGTAGCTGCACATTGGTGTTGATAAAAAACTAATGTGTATTGGAAAATGAGGAAGAATCGAGGCAAACCTAATACCTGTGCATATTTTTAAGACTTCCCTAAGGATGAAACATTTATCAAATTATGGGATAGTGAGAATCCAAATGCAACATCACCATAATGTGATGAAAATGATGAAGACAATGATTACAAGGTTTGTAAGGATCCTTTATGCACCACCATAGGCATTGCCACTGGTTCCACTAAATCCACTACTCCAACTACTACTAGCTATAGTACATTTGATTTAACTAGACAATATATTATACCTAATCACTAGATAAGGGAAAATTATGGCATAGGGGAAAATATGATAGAAAATTAGGGTTATCTAGGTGATGGTGGGATGGGCATAATAGGTCAAGGAAATTAGCATCCACTCCCAATACTAGAGCCACCAAAACATGGTCATAAACCAATCATTGGAGTTGAGTTAAATGACCCATCAAGTTCTTCAAAAAAGGTGAACCCATGCCATTATTCTTACATAGTGAAAACATAACCTCCCATGTTGTTTCATCTTCAAAAATTATGATGCAACTAAAATTTGACTAGAATAATGTAGTTGAAGGTCACTGTGCAAAGAAGCAAAAGGTTTTGGATACTCATATTGATAAAATGCAATTCATAACTCCCTCGGGACAAAACCTTCAGAACAATCCAAAAAATCCACTTCTTAGTGGTAGTGGGGCAAGATTAGGAAGGGGTGATGTTGTTGGTAATCCATAAAAATATAATTATTACAACCGTGGGCATTGTTGGAGACAAGTACAATGTTGCAAGTGCTCTTTCTCCTTTCAAACATCATATTGTATGAATAGACCCAAATTTTGAATTCAATAATTTTGTAACAAATTTTCAAGAAACCACAAAAATGAATAGAAAAAATAATAAGGCATTCAAGAAGGATGTACTTGAGATGGCTCATTCTCAAGAACCTACATTAAGTAGAATATTTCCAACATATAACACAAATAAAGAAATGACGCAGTTTATTGTTGTTTCTCCCCCATAGCTAGATAATAATCCACCATATTTTCATGTTAGCACACTATCTATTGATTTTACAAAGTCAAAAATGTTGACAAAGTCAATGTGGTAAAAAACACCAACTCTATGATCTATAGTTCACTATTCAAGATGGAGAAAGAGGAAAAAGGGTTGAAGAAGGCAATTGAAAAGTTAAAAGTAGACCTAGAAAATGTAAAAGGAAAAGGAGAAAGTAGTAGATAGTAGGTGCAAAAAAATAGTGAAAAGGATTACGAGTGCTTTCTCTCAAGAAGTAAGCATAGCCTTGGCCAATCAATATGGAGGAAGAAATGAAAATTATAAAGGAAAAATTAGAAGAAAGTAATGAAATGTTATGTGATGTAAATGTAGAGAGAGGATTAGAACTCAAGATGTTGAAGGAATAATTGCAATAGAGCAATAAGAAACTCAAGGATACTCTCAATCATGCTAATATAGATGCAGATGTAAAATTCAAAGAACTCAAGAATAAATTGAAAAAAAAAACTTGAAGATGAAAGAGCATCTCTGTAGTAGATATTTTTAAAAATTTGGAGTCTAGTGGACATACAATCACTAACCTAAATAAGGAATTGGACAATGAGAGGGAAAAAGTAAAATAGTGGGAAGAGAAAGTTAAGGAAATAAAGAAACAAAGTGAAAAGAAGTTGTCACAAATGGTGCAAGAGGTATAGAAGGAAAATAAAACAATCACAATCTATGAGAACAACTTGATTGAGTGAAATGAAAAATAAAAAATTCAATCGAGCTAATTGAAGAAATAATGTGGGGGGAAGTTATAGAAAATACTAATAGGTTGTATGATTGGTTTGAATTGCATCAAAATTTTCAAGCTATTTGTGGGAGTATCAAAGAGAAAATTGAGAAGAACAAAGACCTTTATAAGATTGAGAAGGCTACAAGACAGATTATATGCATAATCAACACACATAGTGATAGATATTTGGCCAACCAAGGAGTTCATGATTGTATTAGTGCACATCTAAAGTCACCAACTATCATTCAAAAATGCCAGAGTATAAGAGAAGGAGAGGAATATTTGAAATCAATTGGGAGAAAGCTCACCAAGATGGATGACAAAGAAAAATTAATGATAAGTCTTGGTTTTCCTAACCCTTGCTCTAGTAATTCATCAATGATATTCATTGGAAGGGAAGCTTAGCAAAAAGAGTTGGAGGCCAAAATGATGTTTGAAGTGGTCAAGTTTCCTCAAGATTCAATTCCTAAAGGCATTTTGAATTGCATCAAACCTTTGAAAAATCTAAATACACTATTGGATGTAGCATTACTTTCAAGTAAATCTTCCAAATATGGAAGTTTGACAGAGTTAAAGGTCGTCTAATATAACATAACAAATGTTCAAACTCCAAATGAAGCAGAATTCAATATCATAAAAAAGTTGACCAAATTTTCAATAATATCATAAGACATCCATTAGGCATCAGAGTATGTGAAACTTGGAAAATGATTTTAATCATCTTTGTAGTGTTTACTTTATCTCTATTTGCAATTTTTTAATATGATTTTAAAGTTTGAACCTTTTTTCTTGAATATGATAAATATAGCAAAATCCAAATGCTCTTAATAGGCCTATCGAATGCAGAGGCAAAAAATGTTTTTGATAACTAAATTTGATACTACTTTGAGACTCTTCCCACGAGGCAAAATGACCGAAGCTAATGTTTCTTCCTTATTTCTATATTTATATAGATGGGAATTTAGGGTCAATTTCTAGATATAATGGTTATAAATTTAGTACTTTTAACTTATGATTATTAAATTGGGTATTCAAATTTAACTATTGCAAATTGAGTTCATTAGATTTTATCAATTATCATGTGCAAAAAAAAGTAATGAGAATGAATATGAATTTTATCATTTGATTTGCTATATTTTCATAAAAATCATCAAGGAATGTACCATAAAAACATATCATATGAGCATAATAATACAAATAAAAAGTAATTATAATGGTAAACTTTGAATGAATCTTGATTCATGGTACCATCTAACATAAAATATACATGTTTTTTTGACATTAGACATGTACAAAATAATATAACTTATTATGCATGGTAGATGAATCATGATTAGATTTAGAGAATATTGTCCAAAATCTAGAATGTAGACTATAGTAATTACTAATAAGTAATAAAATCAGAATTGACACATCATACTATAACTGTTAAATTTTCCATAGCATCTCATCATCTAAATCTTTAGATTCCTTGCCATCAAGTTCAAACAGTCCATCATGCTCCATGTTTTCTCCAATATGCATACATTCACTTGCCTAATTGTGATCCCCAACTTCAACATCAATGCTATCAATACTAGTGCCACTATTTGAGTTAGTGATCTCATTATTTGAAATGTTACCCAAACCTCTTCTTTGTCATTTCTTCATCCACAATTTTAGTGTCCTTTCATAAGGAAAAATATTGACTTCATATATGGATGTATAAAACCTCATACATTTTTCCAAATTCCTATCTTGTTTATTTCTTACCTATGACTTTAGGAACCCCAAAGAACTAAAAACTCTCTCATCCTCCACAGACCCCAATATCTTGGTCAAACATAATTCGAAAAGCTTAAAAAATATTGATATTGAATCCCACAACACTTTACTTTGAGCTAGGTTTCTCCAAATTTTAGTTACTGGTCCTTCTTCTCTAGGGTTTCACATAAGATCATATTGTTCCTTCATTATACTAGCAAAATTATGGGATTGTTCTCTCAAATGGGATTCATCTAAAACTCCATTTTTAGTTACCCCATTTATTTATTTTCTTTTGCAAAATTGATATATTAAGACCAATAACTTATCTCTAAAATATCTAGGACTTTTCAAACTCCAATAATGGGGAAACACTGATTCAAGTAATTCATGTTGAGGCAATATTTCTCTAATTTCTAAGGAAATATTATAAGAAATATCCTTCATGAAATTCATTATAGACTCAACAATTTATTCAACTACTTCCTTGGTAATAGTTAATTTTGGTTGCATGGGTTTTTTTCCTTTTCTCTTGGACACGAGCCTTCCATAGTAGTGCATTGATATCTCAACATTGTTAGAAAGTAAAGTCCACCAATATAACTGAGAAGGGGGGTGAATTAGTTATACAACTATTATAATAGTTATCAACCTTATTAATCCTTAACCATATGAGCAAAATAATCAGCAACCATAACAAGATGCTCATACACAATAACACCATATTTGTTAACTAGGGAAACCCTTGATTAGAGGGAAAACCTTGATGGGGATGGTAGCCACAAAATTATGTACTAATATAAATATTCTTTGTTAGAGGATTAACCCTATAAGGAGTCAATGAGATACATTCAGTACATATCAGTCCTTGTTAGGAGACTTTGAATTCTTGTTAGGAGATTCCAACCCTATTAGGAGTTGTAGAAGGTAGATGGACCCACTATCTAAATACCTTTAGGAGAAAGACCACTAAACTCACTATTCAACTGATCTAGATATTATTCCATGAAAATTAATAAAAATTAATTGTACTTTAATTCCTCTTCCTCTATCATGTAAGTCAGACTTCTTCTCTTCTTCTGATCTCGATACCAGATCACCAATTTCATATCCAATAATCCCTTGTATGCTTACTTGCATTTACCAAATACTCTTCTCTTTCTCACTTGATCTCAATCACAATCCATACTTATAATCAAGTAAAGTATCTTCCTTTATACCATGTCCTCAAAAAAATTCCTTAAGTTGACCTTTAGGCTTTCCCAATTAATTATAATAAGACCACATTAAGATAATTAATTATATTACAATTACACAACATAGTCGGCTCATAGTATTAAAAACTTCTCATACATGAAACCTCAAAACTTGTGCACTCTCTAACATCATCATTAGGATATTTTTTTCCACTATTCAATTTTGCGTATCATGATTCTAACTCTGTTAGGAGATTCAATGCATTCATCAAAAATTTCTTCTTAGATACCTATCTATATAGTACTCTTTGTAAATCAAGTATATCTTCTACATGTCTTCAACTTACTTGATGCACACTTAACCTCATTATCAGGACATAGTTTAGAATATTTCCTTAATCATGCTTGATCTAATCATCAATACTCCATCCATATGACCTTGTTCTCTATCTACTACTCTGCGAGTCTTCACAAAATATTGCTATGTTGGCATCAATAAAAAATACAATCATGATTCCAACATGTCAATAATGCTAAAAATCTCCAACATGCTTTGGAAATTCTTAGAATACTCCCCCAAAGGAATACCATCTGCATTCATGCTAACAATCTCCCCCTTTGGCATTGATGGAAACATAGATGAAAAAAATCTAAGTTCCAAGAATACAAAAACAACACTTTATTATTGTTCTCTTCTTTTCAAATCCTCTTCATCAATAAAATCTAAAATTCTCTAGAATGGTGCTTTATTTTACATCTCTTTCTTTAGGACCGGCATCAGTTATTCACACTTTGACTCTTAGGAAAAACTCTCAATCTTGACATTAAAAACTCAATCTCTCCCCATTAGTCAATCTATCCCCCATTAGAGGATCTTCTCCCTCATACATAGTACTTCTATATGTAATCTCCCCCCCATAGTACTAAGGAGATGTTTTCCATGCATACTCTCCCCCATTGACATCAATGACAAAGGTTTCATTATGTCAGTCATCTACTCCATGTCTTCAATTAATTTGAGTGTCCAAAGACATTGTTCTAGACCAACTACCAAGAGTCCTAGATGACTTTGCTCATCGTAGATACTCCCCCATATAGGAAGCATCAACATTTAGTCTAGTCAAACAATAGTGCTATGTACCATTGGACTGATGTAATTTCTACATCATCTACTTAGAAGTTGGTTGGGGCATAACCCCAAGCATACCTTGCAATTACTCAAATATATATTTAGGAAAAGGATTCATAAAGATATCTGCAATATGATATTTTGTACTTACATATTCCAATCTTTTTATTTCTTTGCAACTTTCTCTCTCCAAATATGGTACTTAATAGATATATGCTTAGTCTTAGAATACAATACAAGAATCTTAGACATACTTACTGTACTTATATTATCACAATGTATGATAACAGGTTCTAAATTTTTTATCCCAATATCCTCTAGCATTTGCTTCATTCACATGATCTAATTACAATTGTTTGTTTCTTCCACATACTCTACTTCTATTGTTCTTTGTGAAATACAACCTTTTTTCTTTCTTAGCTAAAAAACCAATCTTCGTCCAAGTCAATATGCTCCACTAGTAGTGTTTTTTTTGTCATTCATACTGCCTTCTCAGTCTACACCACTATAAGCACACAAAGTGAAATCACTTGTTCTATCGTACCATAATCCATAATCAAGTATACCCTTCAAATATTTGAATATCCTCTTTACTACTACATAATGAAATTCCTTAGGATAAACTTGAAATATTGCTACTATTCCAACTACATTTTCTATATCTGATCTCGTGTGAGTCAAATATTGCAAACCTCTAATCATAGATCTATACTTATTCTGCTCAACTGTAGGTATCTCATCTTTACTATATAAATTGTAACCAGTTATCATTAGTGTACCAACATGCTTATGACTTTCCAACCCAACTCTTTTCAAAAATTCTTCTAAATACTTAAGTTGTGATATGAAAATATCATCTCTATTTTGCACAATCTATAAACCCAAGAAAAATTTCATCTCACCAATCATGCTCATCTCAAAGTCATTCTTCATCTATTTAGAAAACTTATCACTTGCTTCATCATTACCTTCAAAGATAAGTCATCAACAAATATCACAATAATCAACAAACCTTATAGCCAAATACTTATTCAACCTTGCATACTAGGTCCCAAGTGCTAACTTTAGACCATATAGTGCTTTCTTTAATAATCATACAATGTCCTTTTCTTTTATCAAAGGAAATCCTTCAGGCTACTCAATGCAAACTTCTTCAAATTCTCTATTCAGAAAGCCTAACTTGACATCCATTTGATACACTTAAAATTTCCTATTTGTTGCATAAGCCAAGAAAATTCTTACTGCTTCCATTCTAGCTATAGGGGCATATGTTTCTTCATAATCTATACCATCTTGCTATGAATATCCTTTACATACCAATCTAGCTTTTTTCCTCACAACTTCACCTTGTTCATTCATCTTATTTCTAAGTACCCATTTAGTTCCTATAACATTCTTGTCTTTAGGCCTAGGAACCAATTCCCATTTTTCATTGTTTACAATCTAATCTAGTTGTTTTTTCATTGCTTGAATCTAATGAAGATCCTTACATGCCTCATCTATGCTCTTAGGTTAAACTTAATAAATTAGACACAATTCTCCATGTACTCTATTTCTTTTCATCACTCCTTTGTATTTGCTCCAATAATCTACTTTATGGGGAGATTATTTGTAAAATTCAAATTTCTATCTCAACTCTTATTTCTTCTCTAGGTTTGGTTCTCTATTCTCCTCTTTACATAGTAGTTTTTACATCATTTGGCAATTCATTTTTAGTCTCAAATAAAACTTCTATATTCTATTTAATAGGTCTAGGATCATCCTCTTTCTCATTTGAGTTATAATTCATCATTCTTTCTTTAACTCCACAATTCTCACCTACTTTAACATTTGCACACTCAACAATTATCTTTTTTTATGATTAAAACATCTATAAGCTTTTATTTTCAATGAATAATGAAGGAACATACCTTCATCACTTCTTGGATCAAACTTACCAATGTCATCATCTCTCTATATGTTACACTTACTTTCAAAATTTTTGAAACACTTTACTAAGGATGTATGACCAAACCATAATTTATAAGGGGTCTTGTTTGTACCTTTTTTTATCTGCACTCTGTTCATGGTGCATACTATTGTATTGGCTAATTCCCTCCAAAATGTTTTGGATACATCATTTCTCTTATTGCCTTTGATCCATACTTGTTTATTCTTTCTGTTATTTCCTTTTTCTAAGGAGTCTAGAGTGATGATAACTATCTCTTAATTCCATTTTCTTCCTAAAATATTTTAAAACTCCCTAGAAGTAAACTATCCACTTCTATCTGATCTGAAACACTTGATCTTTACACTAGATTCATTCTCAACTCTATTCTTGAATATCTTAAACTTCTCAAATGCCTCATATTTTTCTTTAAGAAATTCTACCCATATCATTCTAGTGAAGTCATCAACAAAGATCATAAAATACCTTTCTCCATAGAAACCTCTTATTCTGGTAGGGTCACTCAAGTCTATATGAACAATTTCCAACTTCTCTGTAGTAGTGAACTTCTTGTTGGGAAATGAAACTTTCTTCTATTTAGCCATGATACATTCCTTGCAAAAAACATTAGTAGGCTTCATGGTTCTAGGAAAATCTCTAGCTGCAAATTTACTAATATCCTTCACAATGTTATCAAAGTTTATATGACAAAACCTTCTATGCCATAACTAGCTTTTATTCACTTTTACAACCAAACAAGTCATCAGTAGGATTCAATTGAAACACATTACCTTTTGATCTTGTACTTATTCCAATTAGCTTACCATCCTTATATTTGATAATGTAGGTCTTCTTTGTGAATTGCAACTGATAACCTTTGTCAACCAACTATCCAACACTCAACAAGTTATGCTTCAAACCATCAACAAAATAAAAATCATTAGTGTTATTCTTTCCATCAAGAGTAATAGATCATATTCCTATGATGTGACAAGATGCATTGTTACCAACTATAACAATTCCTCCATCATGATTTTTTTAATTTAACAAACTTTTTCATATCACCAGTCATATGATGTGAGCAACCACTATCTATAATCCAATTAGATTTATTTTCAAATTGAGAAACTAGGAATTTTTCTTCTTTAATTTCAATTTTAGAACTTTCTTATTTTATAGCCACAAATACTAACTCATCATCACTTTCACTCTAAACTCTCCCTTAGATTCATTGTCTTCATTTGAATTCAAAATATCTCTAGGTCTTCTAGTTTTGATATTTCTCTTATACTTTTTCTCTCTTTTTGGACACTTAGAAGCATAATAACCAAATTCATCATAGGTCAAACATTTAAAAATTTTCTTACCATCTAGTTCTCTTCTCACAAGAAAGGATATTCCTTCTTCAATCTTTCTCTCTTCTTTAGATCTAGTTATGTTGCTGCTAGCATAATCTCCCTGGGTGCTTGCACTTTTTGATAAACAAGGACAAATACTTAATGCACTAAAAGTTGTCTCCACTCTTGTCAATTATCCAAAATGCCTCAAACTTGAATATGTTTCTTCCAATATTCTAAGAAAATTCTCCCTAATGAACTTCTTAGTATAGGGTATCAAAATTTCAATCATTTGTGCTACTTGTTTGAATGGTGGTGTCAAAGTTTTCAAAATTTTCTATACAATCTCATCCTCCTCTTTATATCCTTTGCAAGACTTGATTCCTACAACAATATCAGATATGCTACCAATATAGCTTCTCACATATTCATCTTCTATCATTTTAGCATCTTGAAACAAACATATCCAATTATATAATCTTATGCTTTTGCATGTTTATCTTCTTCAAAAGTAGATTATAAAGCTTTCCAAATTTTATGGGATGTCTCTAGTGATTTTACCAAACTGTATTTACTTTTTAGGAAGAGCTATAAATAATGATTCTCTACATTACATATTGCAAATAAACAGATCTCTTTCATCTTCATTGCATTCCTCAAGCTTGTTTTTTTTCACAATCTTCTTGTTACTGAACCCATACATAGAAAACTAGTCTTCATATTTTCCTTCTAGCTATCATAGTTGACTCCACCCAACTAAGGAATTTATTTTGTGAAATGAATTACCATTGATCTCCCAAAGTAGTTAAGCTTTCTCTTCAAGGACTCGATGCTTTTATACCAATTCTTAGAAATTAAAGTTAACCAATATAACTAAGAGGTTGGGGTGGGTCAGGGGGCAGGAGGGGGGGTAAATTAGTTATACAATTATACAACTATTATAACAATTATCAATTTTATTAATCCTTAACCATATGAGCAATATAATCAAAAACCATAATAAGATACTCATACACAATAACACTAGATATGTTAACTAGGGAAAACCCTAGTGGGGATGGTACCTAGAAAATAATGTACTAATATAAATATTCCTTGTTAGAGGATAGACCCTATGAGGAGTCAATGAGATATATTTAATACATATCAATCCCTATTAGGAGATTTCAACCCTGTTAAAAGTTATAGAAGGTAGATGGATCCACTGTCCAAACAACTTTAGGGGAAAGACCACTAAACTCACTATTTAGTTTATCTCTGTATTATTCCTTCCACAATAATAGAAATTATTTGTGCTTGTACTTCCTCTTCCATTGTCCTATTAGTCAAAATTCTTCTCTTCTTCTGATCTTAATACCAGATAACCAATTTTGCATCCAATAATCCCTTGGATCGCTTACTCTCATTTAACAAATAATTTTCTCTTTCCAACCTAATCTTAATCATAATCCATACTTACAATCAAGGAACTTATCTTCCTTTAGTAACGCTTTAAGATAATTAATTATATTACAATTACACAACACACACTTGGATTATAGTCTTTACATCTTCTCACACATGCGACCTCAAACCTTGCACACTAACTAAAATCATCATCAAGCTTTCTAATTTCACTGTTTAACTTTGTATATCACAATTCTATCTGTGTTAGGAGATGCAATCCATTAATCAGATAATGCTTCTCAAATACTTGGTCTTTATACTGCTCTCTGTAAATCAAGTATATCTTCTAGATGTCTTCATCTTACTTGATGCACACTTAACCTCATCATTAGGACACAATATAGAACACGTCCTTAACCATATTTGACCTAATAATAAATACTCTATCAATACGACTTCATTCTTAGTATTTTACTCTATTAGTCTTTATAGAAATATTGTTGTGTTGACATCAATGACAAATATAGTCATGAATGCAATATATCAACCATGCTAATAATATTCTATGTACTTTGAAAAATCTTAGGATAATGCCCTAAAGAAAGAAAATTAACATTCATGCTAACAAACACCTTGTATATTGGCACATAATTCCCCCTTTACATCAATCTCTAAAAAATTATCTGGATTACCCAAATCTCATCTACCCTAAAAGTTTTTCATCCATAAAAAATGAATTTGTATTTCTATAGAGATAATTGAGGGTTGTCCATTTTTTTTTATGCAATGTATTATATTCTAAAATATACATAAATCTTTGTTGGATCTTCTTCATTATATATATCATTTCCTCTAGTATGGGAAGAATGGTTGCTAATGTTAAAAGTTTCTCTACATTACTTATCCTTTCAAGTAGCTCACCATATGTCTATTGACCACCCTAATCATCACAAGTTGACTCCATTGTACTAAGAAATGATGGATATTTAGAAAAAAACTTGATGATTTGGTTCATCCAAAGAGATCCATCTAATACCATTATCCTTAAGAAACTTTCTCCCATTAGTTAGTCCCTCGTCAAACTATTGAATTTCCCTAAATCCTTTAGGACTTAACAAAAGTTCCTATTGATCTCTTTGATTATAATTTAAAATTTGTATATTTATGGAAAGTTGTTGACAATTCCAAAAGATAGATTCATTCTATGGACCATGTGGTAAATGCCAACAATGTAAGGTGTAAGAAAATATTTTAACTTTGTGACAAGACCATTCTTGTGGCCTTGCATTACTAATCTCCATCTTCTCCAACACACACAAAATTTTGGAAAATTATCATTTAATATATACCTCCATATTCAATTAGAGAACTCTTTACTATTTCAAATTAATATTTTTTTGATATTGAATTATCCTTCATTTGAACAACAATTAGTAGATTGGGTTGGCAGAAAAAATTGTGTACAATATAGACATGCATGCATACCCAGGAAGTATTTTCTATTTTTGTCACCTCATCTAAAGGTAATGCAATGAAATTTGACTTTTTAATCTTTTCTTTGATATTTTCCTTTTAAACCTTAGCAAGACAACTTTCCCATTCACATCCATTGTTTATAGACTAGTGACTCCTCAGATAATAACAAACTTTCACAAAGTATAATAACCCACTCAATAATGATGGGTAATCTATCATGACATGCCCTTTTCTCAAAATATAGAAGACAACACTTAACTGAAGAAATTTACCCATTTCTTAAACTTCCATTTCTTTTCCAAGAAGAGATTAAATGGAGCCTTTTACTTTGGTAGGCTTCACCTTTATTTTCTCCTAAGATTCTAAGATTTCTACATTTTTAACATGTTGATATTCTTCCTTAGTATTCCATCTTGTCACTGATTTTTCCACTCCATCTATAATTTTCTCTGAATAAACTTTATCCATATGCTCTTCTATGGTGTCAATTTTTAGGTACAACCTCTTTTCCTTTTTATTTATCCTTGTGCATATCATACATTTGCATTCTATCAGATGATCACCTTCTTTTGGATTGTGTATAGGTTTAATGAATGGATACTTTGAGGCCAATTCTATTTGAAAATTCATGATCGATAGATCCCAATTCTTTTTTTTTTTTGGATTTTGCATTGCATTTCCTTTTTCCCTTTCCTAGTCATGCACCATCACCATCTTTGGAATTATCATTCAAGTCTATTATATTATTTTGGCTACTCTAGGTATTTACCAAAAGATCTTGTAGCTTCCTAATTTTGGCCACTAAAATATGATGAAAAGGTTTTGTGAGTGCACTTGGCTGGCCTTTCTTGACTTCTACCACACATAGGACTCTTACCCTTGTTCATGTTCATCATATCCCAAGAAATATAGGTTGCCATTAAACTCAAGTTGTTCAAAAAGTAACAATCAACTATAGTCTATTATATATATTTATCTAAATAGTATTCATTAGTTGTATGATCTATACTATAAAATATAGATGTCCTAGTTCTCCTTGGTTACTTCATGACTTAGTGATACTAGTCACTGGTCCTAGTTGATAACTGACCACTAACTGTCTAACTTGTATCTACTAAATAAAAATAAACAAAAATTATAGAGAATAGATATATAAGGGTTTGAATTACTCACCTTTGGCTAAAATGTGGTCATCACACTCATGATTAACTAGATAATGATCTCAGCAATATGAGAAATTGAGACTTCACCATTGATTGGAATTAAGACAGCCTATTGATCTATGAATGTCTTTATACCACTTTTTTTTGTCAAATTCTATGGCAATATTATAGCGCATACAAAATATTGTGCAAAGCTTGCATAATAAAAAAATGTATTCTAGAATTTTCAAGGTGGATATCATTCATCCATTATACAACCATGCATAATATAGTTGGTGAAATTAAATTAGTGTGTGACATGCATTTGTATATTTGGGTGGCAAATATCATCCCTTTCCCATAACATTCTTTTAAAACCAAGGGAAAATTGAGGCCATTGAAAAAGCATTTCGAAAATCATTGGTGATTGTGTTTAATTTTTTGTGTGCAAAAATTATTTCATTTCAAAAGGAGATCCAATAGCATAAATCATGTGCAAATGGGCCTAGGGATTTGACTTATTTTTGGTAAACTTGGGGCAACATGCCATACCACATATGTAGAAAGAATTTTCCAAAATGACATTGGTCAATGGACAAAATTTGTAAAATGGTGAATATTCACCACTAAAGTGAACCCTAGGTTAGATAGTTTAAAATCCAAAAATATGAAAATAGAATTCTCCAAGAACCTAAGATTTTGACAAAAAAATGAAACAACATGTTTTGGACTAGAAGCTACTTTCTACTACATAAGTATCATATGGTACTTCACTATATAGTTCAGTAATACTTTATGCCCATGAGATTAAGCCAAATGACAAAATCCACAATAATAGTGTGACAAAATACCAACATGTGTGTGATACTTTTGACTAGAAAATTATCACAAAAAAATTGTAAAAACTATTGTATGATACTAGAAAAGTGTTGTATGATAGTTTTGAAGGTGAAATAATTTTTTTCTATACTATGGTGGGTGACAAAAAAATACACACAAAAATGTGCACTTCTCTAACTCCTTCTATTTGAGAGATCTTATAGATTGAGAGCCTCAAATGTTAACCTAGAGCTCCCTGGTCATGGAGTGCAAAGGAATGAAAATAGCAATGAAATGAATCTCATTTGAGCCTAAGAAATGTAGCCACTTGCAACTACAACATGAAATGGGAGATTCCATGACAAGAGCAAGGATGCTAGTGTCCAAGAACTACCATGAAAATGCTATGCAAAATGTAACTAAACTATATAAAATGCAAACAATGCAATATCAAAGTGTTACAATCCCTCTAATTAACCTAAATGATCTTCTCTATCGCATAAAAGAAGCTATGCTAATGCAATATGACACTAAGATACAATGTTATGCAAGTATGAATATGAAGCCACAAGATCTCCCAAGAGCTCCAAGGGAACCTATAGAAAAACCTGTAGCATAACACTAATGCCAAGAAGATGGATCCTTAAATGAGGAGAGATCTCTCCCTTTTAAATAAGTATAGATGGTGGAGTTCATGAGACAAGAATATCTAATCAATGGTGGGGAGTTGACTTTTGTATCTCCATGTATGACAAAAAGTCTTTTTTGAAATAGGGAAGATGACTTTATGTATGCAACTTAGGATAAGAAATGAAAGGGATCTTTTATTTAATTAAAGGGGGACATGCTCCTTTTAATTAAATAAAACTTAGGATATAGTGATCAAACTATAGGATAAAGTCAATTAAATTAATTTTTGAAGATTTGATCTAAATAAATGATTTAATAATTTAGCCAAAATATTGAGAAGGAGGCTAATAGTCTAGGTGATCATTTTTGGGTGATTACACTATGCATCTCATATAAGGAGTGTTGTAAATCCTTTGAAAAGGTAGCTTTTAAAGGCTTTTATAATCCTAATAGGTTTCTATCATTAATAACTGGACATGTTCTTGGAAAGAATAATTATAGCCTCTTACCAGGAAACCTTTTATCTAGAGTAAAAAGTTGGTGGTTATATTATTCCTTCATCCTCTCATCAAGGGTTTCCATATATAAAATATCTATAGCTCACTTAATGTATGCATTTGTATATGAAATTACATGCTTTTATCTTACTAATTTTATCACTATGATATTATTTAAGTAGTTGTTGTCTAGTTTATTTAGAATTGTAGTGTAGCAAATTGGTGCTATTGAAGATTTGAAGGACAAGTTAAGGATCAAATGAGATCATGAAGAAACTTAGTGAGAGTCATGACCTCATTGAGAAACTAAAAGATTAAAGTAGGTTAGATGAATTTGAAGAAACAATCATTGATCTCATGACTAATAATTAGAAGATGAGAAAAACTATTGTATGACTTAAAAAAAGAAACTTTAACAAGACTAAGTCAAGCTCAAGATGAGAAACATAATATTGTTATAGAAAAATAAAATGATGAGGATGCACTAAGATAAACACTAGAAGCCAAGAGAATGGTTGAGGAAGGTGCAAAATGAAAGGATGAACTAGTTAACAAGCTATTTGAAGAGTTGAAAAGAACCAATGAAATAAATGAAAATTTGAAAATGTTTAACATCTCTAAGAAGATAGTTGACCAACTCAAATATCAAAGAAAAGACCAAGAGAACCACTAGTCTTGGATATGAAAGTGATAATGAGACTAAGGAATGTGAGACCTCTAAAAGTAAGGACCAAAGTATCAAAAAGAAAGTAAAGTCATCTAAAGGTATGAAGCCTAAGAAACCAACCTCTCATTATTGTGGTAAAGTAGGGCATACTTCAAATGTATGCTAACACAAACAAGTTTCATCTAGTATCCAATGTTATTTCAATGGATACTATCATAACTTCCATTAGTATAGGCATACTACAAAAGGAGTTTGATCTTACTTTAATGAGAAAAGAGCTAAAAGATATTGTTACTTATGTAACAAGTATGGACATAAGGACAGGGATTTAAGATCTAAGGTAAGGTCAAACTAGTTATCCCCTAATTTAGAAAGTCTGACTAGAAGAACTAGGTTCACCTCATAGGTGTGTTGAATTTGTAAAAATGACAGACACCTTGTAGCATACTACAAGCTAAGAACTAGTCAAAGAAAGAACATTGGATCATGGAGAGTTACATATATGACCTATTACCACTAAAATAGGATAGGAAATATTACAAGATATTATAGATCAAAAAGATTATTTTAAGGTTAGAACCCTAATAGTGAGGAAAAAGGTAATAGCATGAACACATAAGAAGCTAGATAGAAATTCTACAATTTCTAGAGAAAGAAGAGTGATGAGGTTGAAGAGGAAAGACCTATTGACACTGGGAGCACATTAGTCAATGGTAAGATACTTTATTTAGATTAAGTTATGTTAGCTTAAGGGGTATTGGACTAAGGGTGGATATAATTTAGATGCCTCAAGGAAGAAAGGGCATGACCAAAGTCATGGCTAGAAGTCCTAGAAGGATTACCCTTCTCAAACTAGTCAACAAAACTCTACCAAGAGTAGTGCACCATATTCTAGTGTTTCTTACGGTAGACATGGACCTGATTTTGGCTTTGTAGGAGAATGATATTCTTGTGGCCATCTCATCCATAAATTAGAAAGATTTCTTATTAAGACATCTTTAAGACCTAGTAGAGGTGCAACTAGATTAGAGCCTGTTGTGGGAGATGCAGGTAAAAGCCATCGAGTCTTTGCGATAATTGATAAACATCAAGCTGAGCAACAAGGTACCATAGTCAAGGCTAGAAATATGTTGTTCATGGTACTTCATCATTAGTATTATTTAACTTGAGTACTTTAGATTCTTTTATTTCACCGCCTCTTATTTAGTTATGTGGACTAGTGACAACACGTCAGGTCAATAGGTGGCAAGTTGAGTTAGCCATAGGATCCAAAGTAATTGTGGACTCCTTGGTCAATGGATGTGTTTTGGACTTGGGTACCTTCACCACCATAGTGGATCTTCATATCCTACCTCTAGGATCATATCATATTACATTGGGCATGGATTGGATAGTTTCCCATCAGGTGAATATAGATTGTCGATGTAAGTTGGTACTTTGTGATGATGACATAGGTGAGCAGGTGGAGCTTTTAGGGGTCTAGAGACAAGTCTCACTCTAGATGATCTTAGGTACCTAGCTAAAGTAGAGTATGTGGAAGGGATGTTAAATATTTGTAGTATTTATTAGTCATCTTGAGGAGGCCGAGAGCCATATGGTGACACTTGATGATCACCCACTCCTTCATGAGTATGCAGATGTATTTCCTAATGAGATACCAAGTATGCCACCACAACATAACCTTGATTTTTAGATCAATCTCATACCAAGTGTGGAGTTGATATCACAAGCTCCCTACTACATGACTAATTGGGAGTTGACTAAAGTTAGATTGTAGTTGGATGAATTATTGGCCAAGGGCAATATTCATCCTAATGTATCCATGTGTAGTGCACTAGTCATCTTTGTGAATAAGAAAGATGGCTCATTAAATTTATGCATTGACTACTAATAGTTGAATATGTTGATGGTGAAGAACTGATATCCTTTTCAATGGTTCTCATTGAGCCTACGCAGCCAATCAACTTGGGGATAGAGGAATCTACTAAAATTATTCATGTAGCTCAATCATTATTAGCTAAAGAAAAGGAGAAATTTACCCAATTTTTTCAAGATAAAAAAGATCAATTTTGCATGGATATACTCAGACATGCCTGGGCTTGACACAGATCTTATCATGCATCATTTGTCTATTTCTCCTGATGTCAAGCCTATTAAACAAAAATTGAGGAAGATGCATCTACATGTAGCTTTGTTGTTGAAAGCAGAGTTGTAAAATTTTTTGAGTGCAAGCTTTATTAGAAAAATTGACTATGCAAAATGGGTCTCTAACATTATATCTTTATCCAAACATGATAAAATAATCTGAGTTTGTATTGATTTTAGAGATCTTAACAAAGCATGCCCCAAGGATGATTTCCCACTACCAAACATTGATACTATCATAGACATGACTATAGGATATGAAATGTATTCACTTATGGATTGGTTTTCTGGGTATAATCAAATTAAGATAGCTCTAGTTGATCAAGAGAAGACAACCTTCACATGTGCATGGGGTACTTTTTGTTAGAACATCATGCCTTTTGGGCTCAATAATGCTAGTGCTACCTATCAAAGAGCAATGACCACCATATTCCATGATATGATGCATAAAAATATGGAGGACTATGTTGATGATACATTGGAAAAATCTAGAACAAGAGATACACACCTTCAAGATCTTAGTTTGATATTGGACTATATGGAACAATTCCAACCTAGGCTAAATCCAAAAAAGTGTTCCTTTGGTGTCACTTCAGGAAAATTGCTAGGCTACATTATCTCAGTAAAAGGTATTGAGGTTGATCCCAAAAAAGTCCAGGCTATCATGGATATGCCTCCTCCAAAAAATATCAGTCAACTTTGAAGTCTACAAGGATGTCTACATTCCATAAGAAGGTTTATTTCTCAATTTTTTGATTAAGCTCAACCTTTCAACAAGAATTTGCACAAAGGTTCTACTCATATCTGGAATGATGAATGTCAACAAAGTCTAGATCAAATCAAAAGGTACTTGGAAAAAACTCCAATTTTGTTGCCACCTATTCCAAGAAAACCTTTGATCTTGTATATCTCAGCTACAACTTCTTTTCTAGGAGCGCTATTAGCCCAAAGTGATGAGACTAGTAAAGAATGGGCCATATATTATATTAGTCAAACTTTGGTTTCTTATGAGATGAATTATACCAACATTGAAAAAGCTTGTCTCATAGTGGTCTTTGCTTCTCAACAGCTTCAACATTACATGTTGGCACATACAGTCCACCTAGTTGCTAAAATTGATCCTTTGAAATATTTGTTGAGAAAAGCTGCACATACTGGTTGTCTAGCTAAATGGATGATGATTCTCTCAAAATTTGACATTCAGTATGTTAAACATAAATCCATCAAAGGACAAGCTATAGCTGATCAACTAACTAATTTTCCTCTTGAGGATACAACCCCTATACAAGTTGAATTCCCAGATACCTCAATAATGTACATCACTATTGTTTGTTTCCCTGCATAGGTATATGATTCCCAAATCTTACAAACTCTTCTTCCCTTGTACAAACAACATGGAAGAATATGAGGCTTTAACAAATGGGATCAAGATGGCTCTTGAAAGGAGAATAACTAAATTGCATATCTACAAGGATTCCTAACTCGTTATTAACCAAGTAAACAATGACTATCAAATGAAATATAATAAGTTGATACCTTATAAAAAGTTGATAGATGGTCTAAGGAACTACTTCACTTTTGTGACATTTCAGAAAATTCCTCGAGTAGAAAAAAAAGATGCTAATACTATGGCCACTTTAGCATCTATTCTCCAACTACAAGAACATGGATCTCAATTTGAGTTCCTGGTGGAAGAACTGCGTTATCCCACCTATGATTCTCCTGATAACCAAGTGATCTACACTATTGTAGGTCATGATTCCTCCTACTATGCTGACATCTTCTCTTACCTACATGATCAAATTATTCCTGAGAAGCTCACGCACAACCAAAAAATTTCCAATTCCTTTGCAAAACCTCACATTATATTTTGGTTTCTAGTGACTTATATAGAAGGGGTCTACATGAAACATTTCTTAGGTGTTTAGAGCTAGAAGAGTTTGAAAAGGCACTTATTGAAGTCCATGAAAACATTTGTAGGGCACATTCTAATGGCCTTGCACTTGCTTGGAAGCTACTTCGAGCAAGTTATTATTGGCCAACTATGCAAGTTGATGCTATTCATTATGCCAAGTCTTGTCAAAAATGTCAACTCCATGGTAATTTAATTCATGCTCCTAGATGTGAGTTGATTGCTTCCATGACATATTGTTCATTTCAATAATGGGCCTTTGACTTAGAAAATTTCATCCAAGTTCATCTAGTGGCCACAAGTTCATCATTATAGCAACTAAGTATTTATTACCCTTAAGGGAATGGTCAAACAAAGGCATCCAACAAAACATTGCTAAAAATTTTGCATCGCACAGTGCATAAGTTTAGGAGATATTGGCATCGACAAATAAATCCAACACTTTGGGCTTATAGAACTACCATTCACACTCCTATAGGGGCCATGCCCTTTTATTTAGTCTATGATTCTAAGGTTGTTCTCCCATTAGAAGTAGAGCTCCATTAGTTTTGAGTCTCTTTGTATGAGCTGATAACTGATGAAGACCATAGAGCTATGCAAATACATGAATTAGAGACCTTTGATGAGCACTGCAAAGCATTTTTTGATCACATGAGGGCTTATCAGAAGTGCATGTCTATTTAGTATAACAAAAGGGTTCATCCACATGAGTTTCAAGTTGGTGACCTCATGCTTAGAGAAAATCCAAAGAATTAATAGCACAGAGAGTAGAAGGGAAAGTTTGAACCTAATTGGCTAGGCCCATACATTATCACAACAACATTTGGGTCTAGTGCTTATCAACTATCTACTCCTAAAGGTTGAGAGCTTGTAGAGCCTATTAATGTCCTACACTTAAAAAAGTTCTATATTTAAAGGCCTAATGCAAAACTCTCTTGTACATATTTATGATTCTAAAAAACTCCTAAAAATCAAAAAATGTCCTAAAAAAATGATCATCTTAGTGAAAACCTAGAAATAGTTGCTTTGATGTATCACACAAAAAAATACAAAAATACAAAAATACAAAAAATTGAAAAAAGTCATGGAAAAAAAAATAAAAAATCTGCCAAATGGTGAAAACCTAGAAATAGGCACTGCATGAGACCCTTGCACCTATGTCTATCAATCTCAATCACTCATTTCACTACACATTTCCTAGCTTGAAGTTGTTTCTTATCCTTATCTCGGTGGCACTGTTGTTTAGCCTACTTGAGGTTTCCTTGTGCACTAGGGTTTCTTTAGCAACTCACAAAGAAATGTTTCTCAATACTACCCCCAACTTGACATCAAGTCTTTCTCAACACTTTTCAAATATTTTACTTACAGTCTTTGATGTCACAATATTTCTCACTATCAAGAACAAGTCATGAAGAAATAGCCAAGTAACTTACAAAAACATACTTAAACACTTAAATGATTGAGCTATGATGATTTCTTTACTATGTGTTCCCTCCCTAATAGTCTCTTGAGGATGGCACATTTTCTTGATTTTTGCTTATGTGCATACTTTATTTGTCTATAGAATTTTAAGTGTTTCATGCTTGTCCTATTTGACACTTGGACTTATAAATGTATCATCCTTGATTTTTTTTTTGCAAGACTACACTCGAAGGTTATCCTAGAACTTATGCCTTGATATAAGTGTAATCTTGCTATACTAAACTTAGGGAATCTAATCATGTAGTCATCTTGACTTCTATGTCTTTGATGCTTAGATTAGATTTCCACATACCTATATCATATTGATCATATTCATATCCTCATAGTTATACTAGTGATGGTTGTATGATCTCATGATGTCCCTAAGTAAGTGCTCAATGATGAAATAAGAGTCTAAATATTATGCGTCCCTTGCCGGTAAACCATTTGGCATACTAGCTTGCATTTTAGGATCATTTTTTTCTAGTCTAGTCTTGCATTCCTACATATGGGGAGAACTCTCTCTTTATCCTTGTTATGGACCTATCAGCTAACTACTTTCACGTCCTTCTTTGCTTTCTTTATCATGTCCTTCACCTTCTTGATCTTTCATTTCACATCTTGCTATCTTGTCATCACAAGGGGTAAATCTAAACATCACATTCAATCTATCCAAGTGCCACATATTTGCAGAAACATAAAGTCTATATCATACACATGAGAGCTAAAAACATCACACATAAGAGAGATACATGAACATAAGTATAAATGCATACATGAACATGAAACTAAAATAAAAACATCACATGGAAATTAAAATGCTAAAACATCCATTTGAGACAAGTACACAAGACTGTCAATCGAATCTAGTATCTCATATATACATCTTAATGTGTCACAACACATATACAAAAATAAGATCCAAAATCTAGATAGCTTTCTCAAAAATACATAATGTACAATCAAAATGTCAAAACATCAGTCTCAGCCTATGACTAACTCCCACCCTCTATAGTAGGTGGAACTAGTGGCCTTAGTGGTGGAGCCTATCTGGTGGCTGAATTGCACCCTCTAATCTACCCACCTACTCTAAGTAATCAGGTAGTCCCTACCCTAGTGGCACCACACCTCTATAGGTAGCATAATAGTATGTAGCATGGTGAGTTGCCTCTTGCCTCGCAACATCCTGCTCCCTACAAAACTCATCTCCTCATGCTTGCTCATCTATGAGCTACTAATCTTGCACTACAATAGTAACCTGAGCTACCTATAACTCTGGCTCTAAAGTGCAGATCCTAAGATCACACTCATCATCACCCCATTTGGCTAGCTTCTCTAGCTCTTCCTCCACTCTCCCCACTCATTGTCACCTCAGTGGCACCTCCTCCTCCTCCTCCTCCATATCCCTAGCAGCCTGTGCCCACATCCTCCTCCTTCCTGATCAATATCCCTCTCCAACCTCTATCCATCTCACATGCCTACCTTTGCCTCTGCCTCCACCACCTCTGTGTCCCCCTCTTGCAGGTAGGGCATCAAGCTCTGTAAATCATGGGAAAGGATGCCTCTGCTGCTCATATAAGTATACAAGATTTTCCCCTACATTTGCTACATCTAGGTGATAATCTCATGGAGTTTCCACTAAAGCCATTGTATCATGTACTACTATATAGTAATCCAACATTGGTAACCATCACTATGTCTCATCTAACCACATCTGAGCATAGGTGGTAATCTCCATCGATATCACTTAGCACTCTGCAAACTGTCACCATACTTGGGTGATCACAAATTGCTCCACCACATCTACCATCCTACCCACCAGTGGCCTGCTATATCTCATGTAGTCCAATTCCCATGCATCTGACCATCTAAAAAACTCTAGGTAAGGCTGCCATGTAAATTCTATCAACTCATAAAAAATGCACCAATAATAGGTCACATCCCCACTGTGTCTGGGGGATAAATCCTCTATAACCAAAAATGTATAGTTGGCTCCACTCTTTTGGTTGCATTCATGGTCAAATCACTGCAATGTACTCCCAAGCCCATATATGTGCCACCACTACATTGCATGCCCATGAGTGTCCCTAGTGATACACTATCTCATGTAACTCATGGTACATCTCTGCCAGTGTCACATGCCCCCATGCCATCCTACATGGCCATGCAATCAAATCAAACACCATTTGACCCCATGCTAGTTGCAAACCCTTCTAGCCCCTGTATGTCACTAAAGCCTGAGCCACCAACGAACATAATAAGCTAGGAAGAGGGAAATCTACTCCATACCCTACAATCAAGCACTTCCAACCCAAATGATGATCTAAGATGGTGAAATCATGGAACAACTACTACATCATAGATCGTCCCTCTATTGGGGTCTAATTATAGTACACCTGTAACATAACCAAGGTTAACATCAATATCCCTCGTATCAATATTTGCAAAACATGATAAGTACAAATCAATCAAATAACTTACCAACTCATCATTGCATGGCACTCAAATAATGCGATACATGTCGTCCAATGTAATAGAGGTCTCACTAGTTGGTAGATGAAAGGTGTTACGCTCGCTGTGCCACCACTTAGCCAGTGCAGTCAATAATCCATGTGTCACTTGTATATGGGGCATCTATATAACCCATCACAAACCCACCACAGATATGGCCACATGATCATCATCACTTAGATACTACACAACATGTGACCCCACCACTTTGGGGGCTTTGATCAATAGCATTGGAAATATTTCATGTAAATAGACAACATGTACACATCAATAACACATCAAAAACGTGATCATAACGCAAAAAAATCCTCAAAAACATGCTAAAATATAGCTATGTGATAGTTTTTCATACTATAGGTGACATAATTTTTTGACATAGTATCATGTGATACTTTTTCTAAAGACATGCGATGCAATTCTATCATGCAACATTTCCCACCAATTTGTGCAACATATGGGTATGTCTCATATGATAAACTACATAACATGTGTGCAATACATCTTGGGAAAAAATATATCGTGCAATACTTACCAAAGTACCCATGCAATGTTTTTAAAGTATCACATGATATTCTACAAAAAAAATTTAAAATGTGTGAAAAATACCACAAAAAGCTCAAGAAAGTGACAAAAAGTTGTTACTTACCGGCGCCCCGTACTGCTTTGGCTGGTTGTGCAACTAGTTGCACTCGAAACAATGTCAGTGAAGTGAAATGTTTGCAAAAGCTATCATAGCCTCTTAACCACTCACAAGCTCTCAACAAATCAAAAAAGACAAAATGAATTTTAAAATGACACTTGGGCCCCTTTTATAGCTTTCGACCTTATTTTGACCTAATTTTCAAACCCCTCAAAAATTGTGCAAGAATTGCACCCCTGGCTAATTTTGACATCTTGGATCCATTTTTGAGATTGAAATCAAAATCTAAGTTCAGATTGATGGTCAAAATTGCATTTTTAAATGTAGCCTTCTTTTGAGTAGTTAGTTGATTTTCTGAGTTCTAATCTCTGAATCATCATTGGGGCATCTTTATTTCTTCATGTCTTCACCATTTCTACACTTCATATCTTCTTCTATTCACCTTTTCATGCTTAAAATTACTTCTTACTTGATTTGACCTAATTTTTATGCTTTATCCTTCATAGTCAAATCTAGTCAAATTGGGGCATTCTATCACTTCTTAACAGTCATTCTTTGGTTCTAATCATCGAGACATTGCTATACCTTGATTTATTCATATCTTGATCTTTTCTACATCCCCCTTACCTCATTTTAATTTCGGTCTTGAGAGGGTAGACATACTCTATCATTGCTTGCTACAACTGTCTATTGCATAGGAGCATATGATTGATCTTTTCACTTGCTCTTGATCTATCTACTTTGCTAGGTGTTAGCATCCTTATTGGATTCTGATATTGTCTTTCTTTTCCTAGTGTTTATTACTATCACTATTAGGCTATACATTTAGGATTTGCTATCTCTTTCTACATTTTGTTCTTTCAAATCAAATATCTATATCTATTGCTACCTACTTGGCTTCTATTTTCTTTGACATAATGTATTTTTAGATTGATCACACATTAATCAAAGAGGGGAAAATGTAATCACCTAAAAATGGTCATCTAGACTATTAGCCTCCTTCTCAGCATTTTGGCTAATTTAATTTATCATTTACCTAGACCAAATTGCTAAAAATCAATTAATTTGATTATAACCTATGGTTTGACTATGCTATCCTAAGTTCATTGTTTGATTAAAAGAACATGGCCCATTTTAATTAAATAAAAAGACCCCATTCTTCTAACCCACTTAAAGTGCACACATAAAGTTCTTTTTTATTAAAAGAAAAGGCTTAAGAGACTTTTGTCTTATATGATAAGTCAACTCATTTTCTATTGGCTAACTTGTATGTGCACATGGATCCCTCCCATTTTTTATTTCAACTGTTGATTATCTACCCTCTCAATCTTGATCTCTACTATCTATGTGACTTTAAAAGCAAGAGGGTTTCTCACCTCAAAGGATCCACACTCTTGAGTATTGTTATGTTGCAGGATTTTCATTTGATTACTTGAGAGATTTTGTAGAGAACACCATCTTCTTGTCTTCATTCCTTGCATCCATAGCATTTTGTTACATGGCATCTTAGATTAGTTTGCATATAGTGTAGTTCTTTTTTCAAGTAGCTTAGATCACATAGTCTAATTAGGATGGTTGTAATACTTTCATTTGTTTAGCCTAGTTGCATTGTGCATTTCATTTTAGCATAGTTACATTCTTGCATTGCATGCATCAAGAGTTGTTTGGCACTAGAATTCTTTCTCTTGCTCAAAGAATCTCCCATTTCATGGTTTACTAGCAAGGGCTACATTTCTAAGGCTCAATTGAGAGCTATTTTATGCTTATTTGTATGCTTCTGCACTCCATGACTAGGGAGCCCTAAGCCAACATTCAAGCTTTCCAATCCATGGAAAGCCTTGGATAGAAGTGTTTAGGGAAGTGCACTCTTTTTAGTGTATAATTGGCTATTTTGTCTGACATTAACTTTGCTTTATCCTTTGATGCCCTTGGTTTCATCACTAGTTTGGGTTGAGCGAAAGTTTTAGAAATAAGCTTTAAGGGTAGGCATTGTTATTGATCTATGTTTGTACATCTTTTCATAAATATCTTTTTCTTGTCATTTCCTTAGGGTTAAAGAAGCATGGACTGGCACTTGTGGATCTTGGTACTATTTTCTGTGTGTACATTTGCATTCAAGCTTATAAATCATGAGGCTTTTGAATTTTCATAGAGTTTAAATCACGTGTATGCTTTCTTATGGAGTAACCTTATTTAGTCTTCCAAACAACTAAGTAATATTGTCCTTCATAATTCTATTTGATTCATTGATGAATGCCCTTTGGAATTTTTTTTCATGGAGTGAATTGATAAATAGGTGAGAATTTAAATTTTATTTCCCACACTACATGTTGTTTTATGGTCATTATGGAAGCTACACATGACTCTACAAAAGACAACTTATAGAATTCTAAAATGACATGATCCAATAAAATGTCCATTTAAATTGTGACAATTTTTAAAACTTAGAAATTTTAATAAGTTTAAAAATAAGAAGTAACCATAGAAGTTTAAAACTAGGCAAGATGCTATCACCCATCAAAAAACTATGAGCCTATCATCGAAGAAGTTTAAAAAAAGTATAGAAATTTAAAAATGGATATTTAAAAGTTAGAAATTGAAATAATTTTAAAAGAAACAATAATTAATAACATTTAAAATATAAAGTGAATATTTCAATATTAGAAATTGTAACAAACTTTAAAATAAAGACTAATCAATAAAATTTAAAAATAAAAATAAATTCTTAGAATTGTAAAAATATTAAAAAAACTAAAACAAAAGTAATTAACAATATAAAGTACATTCAATAAGTTAAGTTTCAAGATTTTGTTTTTTGATTTCTTTAAATAAGAGTTTATTAAAGTGATGAATTAACAATAAAAAATAAAGTCACAAGATGAACATGTATTGTTCAAAGAGTGAAATTTAGCATAATTGTGAAAAAACATATATTCACCCAGTTATGAAAAAATAGAATCAGAAAATTCATGTATCAATTGTCATTTTAGTAAATATATAAGAATGTTGGTGGTACCTATTTAAGGTGTAATAAATTTGCAAAGTAAGTTTATTAAAATTATGATAACTGAAGGGAGGATAAATGTAAAAGTAAAAAATAATGTACATGCAAATTCAATCATTTATTTTTCATGTAAATTATTCAATTCAAAACATTTACTTCTATCTTTATACTTTAATCTTCTCTTTCACACCATATTTTGATATTTTCCCCCTTCCTTACAATAGGCAGGGACTCATGCTCAAACATAGCTCTTGTTATTTTAGAGTTAATCAAATCATGCAAACTTAAAATCTACAAGAATATGAGTATTAATTTTCAATATATGTCTAAACCTCACATTTATAAAGTAATCAAAGTAAACTAATTTTCATATTTTAAGTTGAATAACATGAATCATTTATATAAATTCAAAGTATATGAATGTCATTTAAATTATATTCATTATACTTTAAATTTAATATATAGCTCAAATTATTTAGAAAAAACATGAGTATTAATTTATTTTCATTATTTTATAAATATGAATTTCATAAATGGTTGAAATACCAATACTCATATTTAGGCCTTATGAAAAATGTGAATAACTTTTTAAATTAAACCTAGGCTAGTAGACTTTATTGAATAATAATTTAAAACCTCCTAGAGTTTTCCACATAGAAACTTGGAAGTAATCCCTCTTCATTATCATTTTTGCAATTTTTTAAAAATCCTCTATGCTACTCATGATCCATAGTGGGGCTATGGTTTGTAGAAGAATATGGAGAAAAACTATGAATTTTCCTTGCGACTCATCCACCATTAATATGGAACAATACCTATGCAAATCCCTTTGGCAATAATTTATCAATAAGTTGTTTATAACTTTGAAACTTTCCCTTTTCTCTCTATGTTATATGAAGGTTGTAGCTTTCTTTCTCTTTGTACTAGTCATTGCATTTCTTACAAACAAGGGCTTCTTTCTTTCATTTGTAAAATACGTAACATAATACCTTTTTGAGTCATTTATTTTGATCCTCTACTAGATTTGACAAGGGTTTTATGTCAATGACATTTGGGCCATACTAGAATCATGGTTCATGTACTTTCTTTATTGTATATATATATACAAATCACTTAGGACATTGAGAGAGAGAGAGAGAGAGAGAGAGAGAGAGAGAGAGAGAGAGTAGGAGATTCCATGGTTTCATAGTTGGATAGGTTAAGACAATTCAGAGGATGATGGAGGAGGGTATACAATATGTCTGGGGATTATGCATGTTAGTTGACCTCTACCATGATCTACATCATGTGGTTTACCATAGAGGAGTAACATTATCATCCAAAGTCACATTTCTCCATGTTTGGGTGTGGGATCACATCACAGTGGTCCAACCAATTTATTTGAGATTCAGCGGTGTTGAGTCAATCCTATATATTTCTACATTTCTAAATGCATTTATTCAATCTAAGCCTAAGCTAAGATATCTTGATCACTAGAGATATGTACTTCACACATTGGATGCTATGATATGGATAATTTACTTTGATTGTATGTGATGAGATGTATTTAGGATAATGCTTTGAGAGAGGATGAATTATTGAGAGTACATCCTATATCCTAAAGAGACAATTAGTTCAATGGGTTTTGAGACAGTTCAGATAAATCTAAGGGATTCCCTTGGGAATGATATAGTCCACTCATATAAATCAAGAGAGATGGGATTGGGGGATGATGATCCCATATGTGGTAGCCATACATGAGTTCTTGTACATGCAATTTTAGGCATGGACTATGAGGAGGATGTTAGTGTTTGAAAATGCTGGAGGGTTTTCAATTATCCCACTGAGAAAGTGACACATCTAGGGGTAGCTAACTCCCATTTTCAACATGTCATTTCTGAAAACAAGCCAAATATAAGGCATGGCCCTTCTTTTACTTCAGGCTCTACTAAACCTAGGCAGGTGAACCTCAAATTCAATTGATACCGTACTAGTGCAAAAACATATCCCTAAATCTATTAAGCAGATGAAACCCTTATATCTCCTAGTAACTCATGAAATGACATAGATCTACAGTAGCTAAATAAAAATCTAGAATATTCACAAGCTGAGTGAGGGAATTCTATTTAGGTCCTTCAACATAAAATGGAAAGAATGTTTAATTAATAATGTTGATTTCAAAAAACCCTCAGATATGCAGTAGTAAGACTTTAATGATCTTGTAGCTGACTAGTGCCTAACCCATTGGGAAAATCCATGAATCAAATGCATACATATGGATATCTAATACTTATACATATATTCAAATATTTTATCTATCTATTTAACTTATAAATAGACATCTATGCTCAATCTAAACCTCATTCTTACATGATATCCCCATCAGCAAACTTGCAACCCTGTTATTTCCCTAAAGCATTTACATAACTACTTGAGTTACAGGCAACAATGAAATAAAATACAATCTTAAGGGACTACAACTATGATCTAGGCTCTTTGTTCAAAGACCATAAAACATTAAAACTCACTGATGAAGGGAGACAAGAATCAGAATGAAACTAATGAATCTGTTATTCCTTGTATTAATTTCCTTAAAACAATACAACCATATGCATGAAATGAAAGCATGAAAAACACCTAATAGATCTGAACCATCTGTATTATTCTTCCTAATGCTCTTCACATAAGAGAAATTTGCTGCAGAATGTGGTTTCACAAAAAAAACTAGAACCCTGCTGGTATTACCCAGAGAAAATTGCCAACCACTTGGTTTCTCAGTGACCAAGACTAGAACCCCTCAAATGACAGAAAGAAAGAAAGATAAAGACAAAGGTGAATTCTTGGATCTGATATGCAACTGCCACCTATCCACTTGGAATTCAATCCCCTGCAACTGAAAACCTCTTTCATCTCTCTACCATTTTGATCTGATTTTGTTTCATCATTATACTATTGCTAATTTGCAAAATATCTCTTGCTGAATGATGAAAACTTGTTGAGTCATCAAAATATCTAATTTGCCTCATGAAATGCTAGTGAAATCTCAATTTTTACTGAATAAATCTAAACAAATTTTGACCCAAACTAAATTTTTACTGCCTTTTACTAATATTCAAGTCATTACTATGTTAAAAATCAGTTCTAAACTTTGATTACACGAATACAGTTGCAATTTAGGTACCTGAGACAAATCTCCCTGTAGCTTGAACTAGTGGCATTTTGTACAAAAACTAACCTCATAATCAAAAATTTCATCTCTTCTCAGTTCCGATGGTATATAACATCACCTATTTTGCCTTTCGAAAACCCTTTGAGAGTCAGTTAAAAAAAAAAACCTTCTCTGCTAGGGAACTAAGGTCAGCAACTAAATACTTTCAAAAGAAAATTTAAATATTCTAAAGTTTGAACTTAAGAATAAAAGACCTTTTGATTTAAAATTCTTTGCTTGCACGTATATTTTGAAAATTAATTAAAAATTATTTATCATAGTTTTTAATTTTCTACCCTAGCCTTCCAATCTGTGGTCAACCTATGTTTGACCAGTGCCACATGGCGCTCTGTGATTCGTCCACCTTTGCAACTAAGCACCACTTGTCACTATTTAATTTTTCCACCTATTGTACTACCATGTCACTATTTATGCAGACCTAATGCCACATGGCACGTTCTCACATTCTTGCTTTGCTTAACCAACTCGCATCTTATTTCTGCTGGAATGCCCTATTCGTTGGATCACACCATGTGTTATGATCTGGGTGATTCCTGCTTGAACCTGTTGCTGAGCCTCACATCACCGCCCATGGTACCTAGTACCATGTGGTTGAAATCTGCATTTTCACATTATTTAATAGGTGAGCAGCTTGAAAATGAGAGCATGCACCCACCACAGGATGAGGACACGTGTCAACCTCTGGATACATCTCGCCACATCAGCTTGCATGAATCTTGGTTCAAAATTGACCTTAAGTCTTGCGCCATCTATCACAACTGGGACCCTCCCATGCATATCTACCTTTGAAAAAGTGTGGCTTTTAGACACTTGTTATGGGCGTCGAAAGGTATATAAACTTTTAAAAGTCTCTTAGTCGGGGGAATGTGGGATAAAGCATGTTCTCCTTGCCTATTTCCACATTTTTTATGGTTTCTTCATCTTTCAAAAATATGATTTTCTCCACTTTTTAGCTATGGCTTGGTTCTTGCGCAGGGTCCTCTTAGACTGTGCATGGGGTCTTTTTGTTTTGAATGCTCTGCTTGCATTTCTCTTTATTTCTTGGTATTAAAACTCCCTTGTCGCTGTCTTTATCCATTCCTTGCCATTTCTTTCTTGTCTGCTGCATGAATGGATTAACTGGGGCCTTGAATACTATCCCTCTGTTGTTTTCTTTTGCGCATACTTTACCTCTTTATAAGATGACTCCCCTTGCAGCTTGGACTTTTGATCTTTCAAAGGTGTCTATCCTTTGCTTGTGGCACCTTTGTTTGCTCAACACTTTGGAGACCTACTCATGCAATTTTTAAATTGCTAGTGTTTCATCTAAGGTGTCTACGCCTTCTCCTCTAGCGTGGTCCCTTTCCATGGAAAATTCTCATTCTGATATCTTTTCAGCGCTACCTCTGGTCTCTTTGGTGTGGGGCAGCTTTGCCTGTGCGTAGATGCTATATACTTACCTTGGTGACTTCCTTTGCAATGCTAGGTATTTATTTTATATTGTCATGGCCTTTTCTTTATACTGTTGGACATCTTTGCATTATTGCCCCTGCTTCTCTCCCTTGGCGCCAAGCTTCTTCTACACATGGCTTTTCCTACAGGCGGGTTTCTTTTCTAATGTCGTGCTCTGATTTCTTCTATGTTGACTTAGATTTTGAACATGCTTCTTTGCCTTTTCACTTGGGTGGGCTTTGCCTCTATTTTGAAATGGCTTTGGTTCTTCTTTATGCTCGCATCGGCTTGTGACTTCAAAAATTTGATGCCCCTTTGTTTTTTGCAAGTCTGCCATAGATGGTCTTACCTCCTCTTGCTTTATGCATGGCTTGCTAGGTGATTAGCGGCCTCTATGTCATTTCACTTGATGTGGGAGTTTTTGATTGATATGGATTAGAGACTTGATGCTCTTGACTAAACCCTTTTTATCATTTTCTTGAATGTCATATTCAGTCGAATTTGGTTTTTAATCACTTGCTTATTGATGTCAATCATGAATGATGTAGTCCCTTGCTTTGAAATTGAGGATTTGCCCCTTTTGCACCTGGAGATCACTTTGGAATTCACAAAGTACTTATTTTGACATATTTATTTAACTCAAATTATGACAATCCATAGGATGAAATATTATAATTAATTAAAATCATCATCACCTCATCCTTAAAATCTTCAACTCACACACAATCCTTATCAGTCTGATGAAATCAATCAGACCCCAAAGAGGGTCCGGCTAAAAAAAATTGTCTCCAAACCACTATCCTACAAACTGATCCATCAACCTCTTTGAATTAACTAGAACTTGATTTGATCACTGAATCAACAATGAAAACTTATTTTAAGTCATTTTTGCACCACTGTGAAATCTCTGCCAGGAGGCCTATTGTCTGGCTTTAAAAACTGATGAAAACATTTGGCAAAGCTCTGAAACTCAAGATCCCTATTCTCTCTTACACATTCAATAGGTCTAAAAAATCTCATTGCATGAAGACATCGGGGTCAAAAGATATCGACCTCCAAAGTTGCCTCCTTAAAATTACCTACAGATGAACATGTCAAAAAGCATAAAATTGCATTTGGAAATGGCCTAGGAAACTAGGCAAATGGGCACTTGAGGTTCTAAAAACTGGAGTAATAGTTCTTAATCATGAGAAGAATATGATTCTATGAATTGGGCTCATGAAGAATCATGGGACAAATTTGGCAAGCATCTGAAGTCGGGAACTTGGATTTGCAGAACAGGAAACATCAGTAAAACAATATTTTTTGTGAATGGAATAACCCTGGTAAAGTGTGAAGACGGATTCGTCAGGACTTGAAAACTGGCACACTTATAGTATTTTTAGTGGGCAACATGATGGTACAATCTATTCAATCTTACCAATCACAGATCTCAAGAAATGACATCCCGAATAGGGGTACCAAAAAATATGCAAATACTGACACTAGTAAAAAGTTATAAATTGTGTTTGGAATCACGTTTGAAAACTGATCAAACGGATTTTTCAAGAGCTAAAATTTTAAACATGACAAGTCTCTAACATCTAAAATGCAATACAAAAGGAATTTCAACATTTTTTTCAACTGGTCAAAATTTATAACTCATCAAATAGGGCTTCCCAGAATTAGGTGCAAAGTGTAAAAGTATGAAAACAATAACTGAAAAACTTTGAGGGATTCAAAACCTACACAAATGGGCTCGAAATGACTCAAAATCTGAAACATAAGTTCTTAGGTATGGTTATTAGATACTCTCAAAGTAGCGGGTCATGGCACAATTTTGGGTGCAAGATATTCAGGTGTAAACACAACCTCCTGTCACTGTTTGACTCAGGCTAAAATGCAGATTTAACAATAGCTCAAAACGAGACTTAGCCAAATGACTCAAAATGACAATTTAACTTCATGGAATATATAAACAGGCTGAATGGAGGGTGTTAGAAACATTAAACACCTCAAGGGCCTCAAAGGTATAGCCAGGTACATATGCATTTATGGGCATTCAAATAGCTTGAACTGATTCAAAATTTTAAATGGATGCTCAAAATGAGAGCACAAGTTTGAGGGCCAATAGAGGACATTTTGAATACCGATATGACAAAAACATATGAGAGATACCTCAAAGATTATTTGGTTCTTCGAAGATCATCATCAAATTAGATACCTCTAGTAGAGAGAGTAGATAGGGGAGGATGGAGGATGAGACAAAGGTAGAGGTAGTCATGTACCATCTCCTAATAGAAGAAAAAGTAGAGGAGATGGTGATGATGGTAATAGATGAGGAGATATATGTGGAGAGTGGAGGGTTAGGACAAGAGGAGGGATTACAAGATAAGATGTACAAAGACCAAATACCTATCCTCAAGAGAAGAGAGAGGTAGTGAGACATTTACTTGCTTAGACTTAAAGACCACAAAGAGAGGGTGAGGAGGTCAAGATTATAGATGTGGAGGTAGAGAGACTAGTGTAGAAGGATCCTACACAATACTCTTCTTAGGACATGGAGGTTGGAGATGATGATCCCTAAATACAATGACATGACCTGGAGGAGAATTTTGATATGGAGGGGAGACTGGAAAAGCTATCTTTCATATAAATATTGACAATCAAGGTACATGAGCTATAGAGGAGGATACAATGACTAGAGGCTCAACTAATAGAATCCTATATATATATACACTTAAATAGCTAAAAACCTAGCTAGAAGAGTTAGAGAGTACAAAGACCTTAGTTTGCATATAGACAACTCGAGATTGATGTTGAGAGATGGTAAGGGAATTTCCTAATAGAAGGATGCATACCATCAGGTAGTTCAAATGGATAAGTGGATTGGGAGATTTAGAGAGAGATCCTATGCATGGAGACCATCAACTCAAACATAGGGTGAGAGTGGTGAGTTTGTATCTTGACCTCTAAGGCCAAATGTAGGTATAGGTGGAGCAGAGGAAGTGGTTCCATCCATTTCATATTATAGGAAGGTGCATATAGAGTTTGGTGGTAGTTCTATCTATTTGTTTGTATACATTTGAAAAAGACATGTATTATGGACTTATGCACTATATTTGACATGTTTTATTAGTATACTTTTAATCTCATTAGGCATTGGACATTTTATGTGTTTTTCATGATGTATGGACTATGATGGATATTGAAATTTGATGAGTTTCATAATTATGCATATCTATTTATGTTGATTTATGATGGAGACTGACATATGCAAGATGTTTATGAAATGATCATTTATATATATAATTATATATATGATTTATGTTTCTCTATTATGTGATGTGTCTATCTAATGTGTTTTTATGATTCTATGTATTTCTTTCATTAATTTATTGATGATTTAATGCAATATATGGTCTACTTTATATATGTTCCTAGATGATAAGTCTATTAATGCTTTATATACATGATGGATAAATGAATATGAATGTATTTTAAGTAATGTTTATGAATACATGTTGTTAATTTTGCATGGTAATTAAAAGGTCATGTATGAACAAAAGTTGAAGTGCTATGATTAATGTAAATGTAAAAATGATCTTTCATATAATAATATTGAAATAATAGATTTAAAATTATTTTTATAAATGGTACTTAATGTAATGAATACATATATGAAACTAATGAAAAGGATAATATTTTGATTGAAATGATGGAACTAGAAATGAATAAATGATAAATTAATTACCAATCATATATATGGAAAGGAATGTCAATGATGTAAAAAGATGATAAAACATATTATAAATGCAACTATTTGTGATTATTTCCAATAACTTCAATATTAGTATTACTAAAATGTTTCATCCTAAGGACCTAATGAAAGACTTAGAATATTTATAAGAGTGAATCCATTATATATAAAAGGAACTTCAAATAAAAATGCTATTAATGTGTGTGAAATGTAGAAGCAAACTAATATGCAAAATGCATCTGTAACCTTGAAATGCATAATCTTTTTAGCTTTAGAAGCATCTTGAATTGTGGTAACATGATTTTTTTATCATCATTGAGTTGTTCATTATTGTAATAAAATACAATCATCATGATATAATTAAACCAAGATGACCCAAGTACTTCTTTCATGGATTTTAATATAGCAATATTGACAAGCATCTAGGTATAATTAAACCAAGATGGCCTAAAGCTTTCTTGTATAATCAATAGACAAGGAATATTTTCCTATCCATATATGAATAGATATTTGGAATTTAGGTATGTGTGGTACATCATAATACAATCAAGAGGTGTGACAATTTGGTTGACACCATGCAATGCTTATTATATATATGACGGAACTTATGTGCAAACACCCCAAAATAATTATTCATTCAACTTCAATAGAAAACATCCCAAAAATGGAAATCAAAGGAAAATATCATGCCCCATCCTAGATTTTCTAGTCACATGGTATATAGGAGTGATTAAATAATACCGATAAGACATCATTGAATACTATATGAACATGGTAATAATGCAATCAATAGATTAACACATACACTATAACAAACAATCAAATATGATAACCAAGATATAAATCTCTTGTCAAAATTTTTTTCTTGAGTTTTGTTTGATTTTATCAATTTTAATAAGTTGAGTTTTGATATAGGTAACATTTTTTATTGATATGTCAAGTTTTGATTCACCATTTTGACTCCATTATTAAGTGTAGTTTGATTATTGTTTTTGTCTGATGATTGTTAAAACATGATCCAATTTATTCTCTTTTCAGTCATGCCTATCAAAGATCTACTTCTAGGACTAGTTCAATGACATACCCCTAGTTAGGTATCAGAATGACTTATTATGAATGGAGAAAGACACAAAAACCAACATGGATGAAGACTAAGTACCAAACCAAGCTATGATGTGATTTTATTATAGGTATATATACAGGGTAGGCAAAAATACACAAATTTATTATGGATATATGCAACTATGTGATGGATGGTGTGAAATTTTTTTTTTTGTTACATGAAATGAGACATTACATTATAAGAATCCTAATAGATAAGGAGTTAAGTTGTCATAAATAGCACTTGTTCCCAAGTTTTTACCATTTCTTATTATTGCACTTATTGTGATATATATATATATATATATATATATATATAAGAATCCTAATAGATAAGGAGTTAAGTTGTCATAAATAACACTTGTTCCCAAGTTTTTACCATTTCTTATTAATGCACTTATTGTTTATTTTTCTTGTATTTTTTATCCCTTCTCTATTTTAAAAATAAGACTTTTTAAGGTGCATCTTGTTAATGGGTTCATCTGATATCTCACCCTCAGAGGCAAATAATTGATAAGCCCCAAATCAATATGTTATAATGATCACAAAAGGACCTAGCCAATTTGGTTCAGATTTTCCTTTCTTTTCTTGATCTAATTAATTTTTTGGGTTCTCTCTAAGGAATATATCACACATTTGAAATTATTGGGGTTTCACTATGTTGTACTGATTTCTTTTCTAATAAACCCTTAAATGATGAAAGGATTTCTATCTTCTCTCATCTTAATCTAATAATTATAGTTCTTGTAACATTGATATTTTTTACTTTATTTAGAATACGATCTCATAATGATACTTTGAGAGAAGGTAATTCATCCTTGAGAGGTAGCATATCTTTTGAATCAATGACAAGGGAATATGGTGTGGCTCTAGAGGGGGTACAAAAGGATGTATGATAAGACCATAATGTTGGATTTATTTTAATAAGCTAGTCGAAAAATGTTATTAATAGGATTTTTGTCAATCTTTATGATGGTTTTATTTGTTGACTCAACTTAATAATTTCCTTGAGGGTGGTAAATGGTGGAATCATGATGGGTGATGTTAAATTGTTCACATAGTTACTTGATATCACATTTTTGGAAATTATTACCATCATCTATGATTATGGACAAATGATACCATATTTGAATATGATATAGTTAATGACTAACATGGATATCTATTTGAGCTAGTGAGGGTTATCAATGAAATGACCTCAACCCATTTGGTAAAATAATTAGTTGTGATGATAATGTATACATGGCCATTGGAAGAGGATGAATTAATTTTTCCCATGAGGTTGAATCCCCGCTGACAAAAAGAATGCATAGTTGTAAAGGATACAACTCTTGAGTTGGTGCATGAATATGATTCCCATGTATTTGAGACCTTTAACATTTTCTAGCATATTGAAAAGACTACATCTCCACTATACGCCAATAGTAACCCATACACATGAGATTCTTATCCAAAGAGGAACCAACATATACCTATTGAAGTTGATGAAACATTAACGCCATAGATCCCAAGAATCACTTGCATGTAGACACTTTTTACAAAAGAGAGAAGCAAAAAGATATGGAGGTTGGAGTTCCTAAGTCCATAGATGAGACATTCTTGATGAGAAAAAAGAAAAGAAATTGCTATTATCAGAAGTGAATGAATGTAAATTAAAAAGAGAAATAGTCATTATAAAGGATATAAAAACCCTAATAAGTAACTAACCTAGGTTGCATGATAATAATTCATTAAAGAATTAATTATTATATGCCCAAATTTTAGCTTAAGTAAACTAGAGATAATAAGTGATTTAATAATTAAATAATTATGATTTAATTAATAAGAAAAAACTTTATTACTCTAATACCCCCCCTTAAGATAAAAATAGGGAGTAGCTAAAAACCCAAAAACTAATACTAACAGTAAATTTGGGTCCTGGCAACAAGGCCTGATGAGGTACCCAAGCACAACCAAATATCTGAAAAGAGGAGAAATAGAGAAAATCACATGTAAAAAACCCTACTCCAAAAAGAGATGGAAATAATGTTGAAGGAACTAGTGAATTACTAAAGAAGCTTCCAAACTAAGGAATGTCCTAGAAGATAGGAACACAAAATGATCATGTAGAACACCACTAAAGTATGAAGCTACAAACACTATCAAACTATTGATCTAAAGAACCTCTACTATATAGAACATGACCAAGTAGAGAAGACTAAGTCTAAAGAGCTGATCAATCAAAGGTGGAAGGTATCTTCATGGCCTCCAAAAATAGGAATGAAAGAATGTCTATATGGTAAATGATTAATCTCATTGAAATGCATAGGTATCTAGCTACTGCTATTGCTTAGTACATATGATCAAATATTAAATACATAGCTCACTCCATTGAACCAAGAAAACAATAGAACCAACATAACACCCCTATAATTCTAAGAGGTAAGACATAAAAATTAAAACTGAATGCAATATCTCCTATAGAAAGAAGAATTAGGAACATTGAGAATGCAAAAGAAGTAAAAACACCTATAATGGCATGTCATCGACACATCATGAGGCTAATTTTGTGGAAGGAACACTCACTTGACAAAGGAAGATGGTGAATATGGCCAACATGAAACCCCCCAAGGTAGTTTATAATGTAGTGTGAGTACAACAAAACACAAACATGTGCAAGATCCTAAAATGCAATAGAGTGACACATTATCTTAGTGCATTTGAAAAAATAATACAAAATGATATCAACAAAGATCAAAAGAGATAGAAGGTTGATACAAGAGATAGTACAACTCATGAAAAATCATCTAAAGCAACAAAATCAATCCTTGGACATGAAACAACCAAGATATCCACAAGAATACAAAAATAATGTGACTGGAGTAGAATCTAGAAAAAATGCCATCATCACTAGAAATAGATCTCACAAACCTTTGCAAAAATATAAAGAAATTCTAAATTGGATATCGGATACTCAAGATATGTCTCTAGGAGTGCAAAACCATACCCCTAATTTTCAAAGTACAAAATACCATAAAAATGCATCAAAACTGAAAAATAACTTGTACCACTAGAACAAAATCAAAACTAGGTTTCTAGCAATATCTTGTTTGCAAAAAATGGAGTTCAAATGAGTAGGTTATGACCAAAAAATCCCATGTAGGCCAAAAAAGAGCTGGAAGGGAAAAGTAAAAAAATTTACTTCATTGGGAAGCATGCATGACACTACCATAAATCACCTAAGGAAATGTGTTAGTGTCATATCAAAATTATCTTGAGAAGCATGCAACTATGTTTTTATTTATATGCAAACTCTTAGTTTATGTACCAAAAATATCAGTTTGCATGTAAAAAATCTTGAATTGTGTACCAAAAATCTCAATTTATGTACCAAAAAATCTTAATTTTTGTGTCAAGTAAGTTCATTTTTTGTACCAAAAAAATCTCAAATTTTGTGCCAAAAATCATAAAATCATTGCCTTAAGAAACATGCCTAATCTAGGAGCAATATTGTTTTGCCTCAAATTCCAACTGTATCCAAATTGGAAATTTTTTATATTAAAATAGGGGTTGTTGGGCACTCTTAGCTTAATGGTGATGTCCATTTGGGTTCAAAATGACCCAAAAATCAATGACCCATGTTAATGTTTTTAGCCTCCCCCCTTTACTCCCTTGTTGCCATCATTGAGATCTAATTAGAGATATCTATTCATGGTGTTAAGGTTGCACAGTGTGCCAAGCATGTGGCTAAACCTAACTAAAACCCTAGTTATCCCATTCTTTGATATAATTTTGTACTACCTTTTTGAAGGGTTGAATTACCCATGTGTAACTTAAATTGGATCCTCTTGTTAGGTTCATTGACTCTAAGGTTTTGACTTCGTACCCCATTCATTTAAATCATTTACATTTTTGCCTTTATATTTTCATTAAGTCCATTTTTAGTGGGAACCAGTGGTGGTGATGTAGCATTGGACATGTGTCAACATTCTTGGAGATCTTAATAGATTGAAGGAAGAAATGTCTCAAAGGCCCATGATCGATCATGACCATTGATCAGATGTAGATCAACGCTTTTTGTATTCTCACTTTTTGAAGTTGTGTGAAGGATAGCCAAAGTGAGAAAGTGAGTGTTTGACACATGGATATAGTGGAACCAGACTCAAGCTCAGGCCACAAAAGGAATGCATCAGTGCCAATTGACAGAGTGGCATGTTCTAGTTGGTCAAAGGTGTTGACTATGAAAGATGAACTTTAGTTATATAGGAACTGATAGATCTTATTAGATCAATGATTTTTGTATTCTCTCTTTTAAAAGTTGCATAAAGTTTAGCCAAAGTAAGAATGCAATGTAATGGCACATGGAGATGGTAAGGTTGGCCCATTTTGTCACTTGCTATTAGTATGAGGTTCTAGGTGGCAATTTTTAATTTTCTATAGATATAAAGCACAAGGAAAAACATTACTTATCATAGCTGTTAGATTTTAGCAGATCAATGCTTGTCACTTTCCCACTTTATAAATTTGCATGAAGGACAGCTAAAGTGAGAAATTGAAAAAATGACACGTGTCCTATTCACCAAAAAGGTAAAGTCAGTACCATCACATGATCACAAGGAGGTAGATAAACTCTAGTTTCTAAGTTGTTAAGGTATGAAAGACAACAATAGTTAAGTCAAATGGTTAAGAGTAACCTAGGGTTAAGGTGGTGAACTGGTGAAATGCTTTGATCACAGCTTCATAGGATTAAAAGATGGATCAAGATTTTAGGTTGGAAGGTTGGAATTCAAAGAAAATGTTAAATCCAATAATTTTTTGCAACATCACTTGGTTATAAGATAGAAAGTAGTAATCAGTTGTGACGGAGAAATCATAGGTTGAAAGAATTTTTTGTAGCCTTGCAGGTCAACATAGTCAATAAAAATCTTAAGTAGCAAGGTTGCAAAATTAGTTGAGCTAAGGGCAAGTGCAACATCATAAGGTTTCATTTAAAATTAATATTTTAGGTTGTGAGGCTATGAAACAAGGAAAAGGTTAAAGTCAAATAGTTTTTGTGTTATAGCATGTAGTTCATGCTAACCTCTAGTTTAAGTAGCAAAGTGGAAAAATTCTTTGATCGAACCTTTGTGAGGTTTGATTATGAGTTAATGATTCAAGTTGTGAGGTTGTTATGAAGGGAAATACTTAACATTAAATGGTTATCGCAATGTCGTGGGTAAAAAAACATTGAATAGATTCAATTTGTGAGGTTGCGATAAAGGGCCAAAACAAAGTAAGTCAACCAATCATAGCTTCACATGGTTAAGCCATGAGAATAGTTTTTGAGTTGCAAGAATGCAAGGAGAATTTGACAAGTAAAGGAAATAGTTATTGCATTGTCGTAGGAGTCTGAGTTGCAGTGACTATTTGAGTTGTGAAGCCACAAAACAACACAACAGTCATTCAAGATAGTGATTGCAATGTCACATGGTTAAAGAAAGCTTTATTTCTAGTAGTTGTGAAGAGGTGACATGGTTAATATTTGAGATATCACAACATCACAAGTAAAAGAAATGTTGAGTTCTAAACTACCATGAAGCTACAAAGTAAGTCAGTTTGATGGTCTTCGTAAGATTGCATGGTTTAATAAACATAAGTGATAGACAACTATGAAGCAGTGATAAAGCATAGAATGAAGAGGCCATAGTTTCAAAAATCCATGCAGTCAAAGAAGGAAAACCATAGTGAAAAAATGACAAAGGGAAAGTGCATCATCATAGGCTTGACATGGCAATTAGAAAAAAGTAGGATGATCTAGCAAAGTGCTTCAAAGATATAAGGCCATGTGGTGAGGTTGATGGTTGAATATAATGGACTCAATGACACAAATAACCTAGTGCTATTGTAAACACTATCAAAATGGCTAATTGATGGCAAACAAATCCTTTGATCTCCTATAACCATCTTTTGGTGTTTTTGATGCTTGATAAATGTAACTTTCATTCTACTACCACCATGGTTATCCATCTACTAGTCGGAGTAGTTATGGTTGTCCTTCTTGTCTCTTTAGGTCCCAAGTTTACACGTATAGATTAGGTTTTCTACATATAGACATACATCTAATCAAATCTTCCTCAAATTAGTAGTTATTATTCTTTGAAACTCGAAGACAACAGTTGAGTTTTAGGGTTTTAGTTAAAGTCTTCTTAGTTATGCCTAAGCTATAAAGGAAAATTTTGTAACTCTTTCAAGGGTTGGTCTCTTCTCTAATTTTGTATCAGCTATATTGCATACTCTACTACTATAATTTCCTTTTCCTCTAAGTGAATATACTTCTTTTCTATACCTCTTTCTTCCATTAATATATTCAGGAAGTTTCAAACATCTACAATATACATGGTATTACAAAGGATGATGTTGATGTTAGACTTTTAGCCTCATCATTAAAGGAAAAAGCTTTAAAATGGTATAGGGGATTACCACATAATTCTATCAATACCTAGGAAGAGTTAAGAGAAGGATTATGAAAACATTTTAAAGATAAAAGTGATCATCTATCACTTTTAGAGTAACTAGCTACGATTAGGAGAGCACCCCATGAATATATGATAAATTGTAATTATAGATTCCAAAAGACATGGAATAGTATACCTGCTATAGTAAAACCTTCCACTGTAATGCTTTCTTGTATTGTAGCAAACCATGGGAGAGGATACCTTACCAAATACATATGAAATTTCCATAAGAGCATAAAATACCTTGATTCAAGGAGGTAAGTTAGCTCCAAGGCCTCCAATGCCTTTCTTTCCTAACATGCCTACTCATCAGCCTACAATAGTCCCTATTCCTACCACATCCACAAGACAACCTCTTTCCATAAGCCCAATAGCTTCTACATCCTCCAATGAGTTAGGAGAGTTGAAGAACAAGATGAAGGACTTGATGCAAAATATAAACAAGAAGTTGCAAGATCAAGGTTGCAATCTAGAAAATAAGCTAGAAGATAACTTCCTAGTGGTGCAAAAGATGAGCAACAAGGTGGTGACCTTAGAAAGGCAACAAGATCAAAATAATAGGCCTCTTCAACCCTATCACCAAAATCCCACATATAATAGACCACCAAATCAAGGTCAAGCCACATGGATGCAAAATAGGCCTATGGGTAATACCTCAATTGTAAATCTAGTAAGGACATTAGTTCCTCAAAACAACCTTGCTCAAGAGAAATATCTTTTTCCTTCTTGAAATTATTTATATGAGCATTGTATATGCTATAGGGAAAAACCATCTCAGACATTTATTCACACAAGATCAAGTAGTAGGACAACAATGCATTCCTAGTTAACCTACTGATGATTCTCACCTATAGTAGTAGGGTGATTGTTCTTTTATGAACCATCAACTAGAGGAATATTGTCATGCTAACCATGATAACTATGATGCTATAGCTCATTATACCAAAAGAAAAAGAAGAGCCATTGAGAATTCTACACCTCCTGCATCAAATATGATTTCAAATTTAGGTATTGGTCCTCATGCACTAATTATAATTGTACAATCAAATGCTGTGCCCCGATAGAAGTAAAACATAAGCAACAAGAGGTATACTGAACTATAGGCTACACAAATTTAGTCATCAGTCCCCAAGGCTCTAGTCAAAGTAGTTGGTACTCCTCTCAACATAATAGATAAGATGAAAAGGACTAGTATTAATATTTCTATGTGGGATGTTCTCACTATGCTACAATAGTTGGAGCTACTACAACAAGGATTAAAGAGTATAGAGGTGTCAAATCAGTCGGCCACCTCAAATGATGCAACAAGTTTGTGGCAGCCAAAAAAAGGAGACACATGTAATAAAAAAAAGCCTCCCCCTTTTTATGTCTCTTTGTTTATAGGGGACAAAATAGTTCATAATTTCATGATAGATTCTAGAGACAGTAGTTCTATGATGCGTAAATGTGTAGCTAAACTCCTTGGTATTAAATACTAACCAATGGTTAAAGATGTACTTAAATTAGATGGTAACTCTATTAAAATACTAGGAATCTTTAAAAATATGGAAATGGTATTGCATGCATACCCTGGTTGTATTGTCACTCAAGACATATCAGTAGTTGAGCTCCATCCACATTTTTCCATCTGTCTTTCCAGCGACTTCACTACACAGATAGAAAGTTATATTGCATCGGGTCCTATATGTTGTTTAGGACAAGTTATGGGACAAAATCTTCCATAAAGGCAGAACCTCTAGCCCTTAATCACATAGATACCTACACTCTCAGCCCCATAAATATGAATTGAACAATCTATGAAGAAGATGAGGAATGCATAACTCATGAACCTACTAATTCCCTAATATAGGTGTCTAGTTGTCTCTTAGATGAATGGGTCATTGTTTTTTAGTTTGATCCAATACAAGAAGCTAAAGAGACAAGCCTTGGTAAATATTACATATTGGAGAAGGGTGCTCCTATTCTTAATCTCATAAAAATAGAAGAAGACATTGATGGATTATGGAGCATGTTATTTGATGACTCAAGAAAAAAGAATGGTTTAGGAGCTGGTGTGATGCTTTTCTCCCCTAGTTTGGAGAAATTTTTCTTCTCTTATAGACTCCAATTTAGTTGTACTAACAACATAATAGAATATGAAGTATTGAATCAAGGCCTCCAACTTGCACAAAAGAGGGGGATCAAATTGTTACCTTTGGAGACAATGAGCTAGTTGTTAACCAAATAAGGAGCCAAAACATCCCAAAGAATAATATGCTCAAACCATACAAGCACAAAGTTTGGGATCTGCTTGAGCACTCCCAAAAATTCAATGTCTAAAGTGTCCCTAGAGGAGATAACAAACATGATGATAGACTTGCAACAATAGGTGCTCACTATGATGTACCAGAGCATGCTAAGGACAAAAGAAAGCAACACATCAGACTAGTTGTAAGACCTGCAATTCTAGATAACCTTGCCAATTGGCAAGTGTTTGACTCTAATGTGCAAATTGTCAACTTTCTACAAAGTAAAGCAAAATTATCTGATAGCAATAAATCCAAGATACAAAGCCAATATGGTGATTAGATCATGAACCTAATGTTGGAAATATGGTCAAATAGATGTATTGGGTGTTATCATTTATGGTAACATATATTCAACATTTCATTTATGTATTTAGTGATAGAAAATTGTCTAAGTGTTAGATAGTTCGTAGAAATATACAAAACATATGTGATGTGTACAAATGACTCATTGAGAGTTAGATTATGAATAGTTGAGGAAAGGTCTATGATAGTTTCATGATGATGTGTACCAATGCACAAATGTGTATGAATAGTATAACACAAGATATGATTAAATACCAATACATTTATTTATCAGAGTAGAACATAACATATTAGAGAATTAGATTGTATGACTTGAGGAATTTTTTTTGTAACAAAATAATTACTAAGTCATGATGATTCAACTGTGTGGATATTATTCCATAAGTTATTTCATATTATGCTAAGCATGTGAAAGCATGAAGGCTGACTAAGCAGTGAATTATAAATATGAGAGGCATAAGTAAAGATCTTATCTTGAGAAGATAAGGGTGTGATATATGATGTACTATGCGATATATGATGAACTATGTGACATCTATATGATGTATGCAATATTTGTGATTGATGTGAAGTCAACGATATGTAAACTACATCTAATGTATGATCAAATCAAGTGTGAAATACAACAGACATAAAGTATTGTATCTAGATCTATTCCTATGAAGAACTAAATTGTATAATTGCATGTTAGGGTAGTGGGCTCTTCTTGCATACATTGTATTTGATCCACCAACTCCTAAAAAGGTTGAAGAAACTCCTAACAAGGTTGCAGCTTCTAATAAGGCCTATTCCTCTAAGAAGGACTTGAGACACTATATGTACTTTATAGACTCCTAACAAGGTCAATATCATTAATAGGATCCTATTGTTTAGTGAATCATCTAGTGGGTATCATCCCCACCAGGGTTTTCCCTTGGCTGGGGTTTTCCTAGTTAACAAATAATGGTATTATGAGTTTTCTATGTGCATGGTTATATTTACTATTCAACATTGTTGGTTTACTTTCATATGAAAGTTATCAAGTAATTATCTATTTCTAACAAATGGTATCTTGGTTAAGCAAGAAGCAAGATTGTATTTCTCATTATTATAATTAATTGGGAAAGCCTCAAGGCTAACTTAAGGAATTATCATGAAGATATTTTATAAAGGAAAGATATTTTTCTTGATTGTAAAAGTGTTCAAGTGTTGTAATCATTGTATGAAGTGCGAGGAGTGAAAAGAAGAAAAGTTCTTACTGAATGCCTAAAAGAAAATTAAGGGATTATTGGATGTGAGATTTGTGATCTAGTTGCAAGATTAGAAGGAGTAGATGTCTAGTTGATAGGATAGAGAAAAAGGAATGAACAATACAATACCATTCTATTATTTTGCAAGGAATAATATAGAAATCATTTGGAAAGTGGGTTCATTGGTCTTGCCCTTGAAGTTATTTGTGCAGTGGGTCCATCTATCTTCGAAAACTCCTAACATGGTTGACACAACTCCTAATAGGGTTTGAATCCCCTAATAGGGATTCAAAGTCTACTAACAAGGACTCATATGTACTGAATGTATTCATAGACTCCTAATAGGGTCTATCCTCTAATAAGGAATATTTTTATTAGTACATCTACTTGTTGGTACCATCCACACTAGGGTTTTCCCTTTGATCAAGGCTTTCCCTGGTTAACATATCTGATGTTATTGTGGTATGCGTATCTTTTTGTGGTTTCAATTTATATTAATCATATGGTCAAGTTTTTTTAAGGTTTATATTTGTGATAATAGTTGGATAATTAATTCCCCCCCATCCCAAGTTATATTAGTGGACTATATATATTCTAACAATTGGTATCAAAACACTATTGTTAGCCTGGACTAAATGCCAATGTTTCCCATATGGGGGAGCATTTGTGATGATTTGAGTCACTAAGGACTCTTGGTATTTGATATTGAATAGTGTCTTTGGACACTCAATCTGGTTGATTATTTGGTGCAACATATTAGTAATTAGTATTTAACAATTGATATAATGTAATATTGAGATTGAGGTCTTTCACATTGATAATAATAGGGGAATAATATGCATGAAAAACACATCTCCTAAGGTATGGGGGAGAGCATCCTAAGGCATGGACGAGAGATATCTCTTTAGAGAGGTTTAGAAATATTTATGAAAGGAAGTAGGAATATGCAATTGATGTATTGTGAATTATTTAGTGTGAAGTAAAAAATTAATGTCTAAAAAGAATGAGTATGCACCTGTTGTGAACCTAGTGTTTATATTTTTTTTTTAGCATGTCAACAACTAATGTTGTTCATTAGCAGAAATAGAACACTATTTGGTATTCCTAGAATTTAGATGTTTTTTCATCTATTTTGTCATCAATGCCAAAGGGAGAGATTGTTAGCACAAATGCTAATGATACTACATTGGGAGTATCTTGGGCATTGGAGAGTATTGACATGTTGTATTCATGACTATGTCATTGATGTCAACATAGCACAATTTCTATTAAGATTAGGTGAGTATCATACATAGATCTTGATGGTATGAACAATGGCTTGATTGTCTACTGGTGCACAATTTTTGACATGTTTAGTACAATGTCCTGATGATGCAATCACTTGTGCATAGAGTTTAATTCAAAGACATACCAAAGTTGTACCTAATTTATAGTGATTAGTTCAAAGATAAAGTATTGGGAAACCAGTTCCTTGTGTTTTTTGGCTATTTTAGATCTAAGATGTAATGAAGAGATTTGCAATCAGGCAGTGACAAAGGAAAGCTAGCTGATGACATTATCTTGTGCACAAGCCCTAGTATTGCACATGTGATGTTTTGTATAGATTGTGAGCCAACAGTGTTATTTTGGCTCATAGTCTATACAAAAGTTCATTCATGCAATACTAGGGCTTGCACACAAGTTGACATCATCAGCTAACTTTCCTCTATCATTGCTCAACTATGCATCTCTTCATTACTTCTTAGATCTAAGATCACCAAAAAACCCCAAAAACTACTTTCCCAATAATTTTTCTAGACTTCTCTCTATAAATCAGGTAAAACTTCCATACATCTTTGACTTAGACTCTTCACACTTGACCATGTCATTAGGATACTGTATTAAACATGTCCAAAATTGTGGATCACTAAAAAATCAAACCATTGTTTGTACCATCAAGATCTATATATTCTACTCAACCAGTCTTGATAGAAAATGTGCTATGTTGACATCAATGACAAACATAGTCATGAATGCAATGTATCAATACTCTCCAATTCTTAGCACACTCCCAATGTAGTATCATCAACATACATGCTAATTGACTTTGAGAGTCAAATAAATTATAAGATGAGTGAACTTGAATCACTCACTACAAAATTACTACACCTAGAGACCAGCATTGAAGACTATAGAAAAAAAGTGGAGAAGATCCATAATGTGATCAGAGGCTCGGAATCTAACAAGGAGAAGGCATCAAAGAGATTCTCTAGTCTTAGAGAGATTTTGTCAACTAAGTTGATTACTTTGCAGAGGCAACTAGAGAAATGTCTTGTAGTAAAGACTTCCTATGAAAATTTTGCATATACTAACTTGAGTGTAGTTGAAGTGGCATCCAATGCACTATGCACACTAATCAATATTTTTGATTCAGTAAAAGAAAAATAGAAGAAGGAAGTAGATAGGCTAAAACTTGTTGTGTTGCATAAAAATGTAATAATGGAAATAACGCTAAGCAACTAATGCACATTCCTACATTATCATGCAAAACCTCAAAATATGAAAGAAGACGTGTAAATTAACCACAAAATAGCACTATGCAAACCTTATGAAACCATCAAGTGTAGATGATTTCATTGCTCATGGGATGTGGTTGCTCACAAATCCAGCAGCATAACAATGAGGTAGAAGGTGCTTCTTGTGAAAATGAGGAGAGGGCTCTCCTTTTATAGGAAAATGGATGCAATGGACGGCTAAGATTGAATGCAAGATGGATGGCTAGGATCTCTCAGGATCAATGAGGTGTTCATGAGGTGGAGGCCAAGTAGACTCCATGTGGATTAGGGTTTTGACCACTCAAAGGGGGAAAGATGCTCACACATGTGTGAGCAACCTTTTATGTGACATGTCAATGACAGGTGTAAGAGGTGTGTAAGATCATGTTTTCTCACACATGTGTGAGACACCTTTGAAAGTGATGGGTCAATGACATGTGTAAGAGGGTTGGAGGCTCAAGGTTTCTCACACATGTGTGAGACACCTTGGTTCACATGTGAAGGGGGACAAGGTTGTAAGTGTGTAGGAGTCACATGTCACATGTGACTAGGGTTTGCTAATCCTTTGATTAGGATTGTGCAAATTATTAAGGATGTGATGAGATGAGGAAGTAAGATTAATTAAGGGATAAGTAGATTGACCTAGGTTAGAAGGATGGGCTAGGTTAGGGAAGTGAGGTTAGGTGAGGGTTAAAGGTAGGAGCCATGTGCTCAAATAGGATTAAATTTAATATTTAATTCCAAGAGGGATTAGGAAAGGATTAATTAAGTAAACAAAGTACTTAATTAAAGGGGACGGGTTAGGATTTAAATAAACCTTAGTTTGTTTAAATCAATAAAAGGTGAACATAATTAAATAAATGTAAAATTTATTTAATTAAAGGTATGGAAATTAAATAAATAATAAATATTTATTTAATTGGTCAAGACACGTGATTTGGACAATTTTAGGTGTCTACACTTGTTTATGTAGATTTTTTTCTAGATTGTCAAGATGATTAGTAGTAGGTCATCCAATTTTGGATATAATTTTTGACACCTTTTCCATTAATGTCAAAGGGGGAGTAATATATAGAAGGAAAATTGTATGTATTGTATATATAAGGGAGAGTACACTTATGTACTTATGTATTAATGTAAAGGAGATATAAGGAATGTAATGATCTATCAAAACATGAATAAGATTGTTATGTTTTGAAGGCATTTTGTATGGTTACTTTTATTTGTTTTTTATTATGTATAACTCCATTTTGGGACTTAGCCAATTTTTCCAAATGTTGCCATCAATACCAAAAGGGGAGATTTTTGAAAATATGGCTAGATAGATGTATTGAGTGTTGTCAATTGTGGCAACATATATTCAACATTTCATTTATGCATTTAGAGATAGAAAAATATCCAAATGCTAGATAGTTTACAACAACACAGAGAACAAATGTGATGTGTATAGATGACTCGTTGAGAGTTATCTTATGTGCAGTTGAGGAAAGATCTATGATAGTGTCATGGTGATGTATACCAATGCACAGGTGTGTATGGACAATATGACATGAGATATGATTGAAATAGCAATATGTGTATTTAACAAAGGAGAATAGAGAATAGAAGAGAATTGGATTGTACGGCTTGAAGAATTATTTTGGTAAAAAAATAATTACTAAGTCATGATGATCTGACTACGTGGATATTATTCCATAATTTATTTCATATTATGCCAAGCATGTGAAAGCATGAAGACTGACTAAGAAGTGAATTATGATTATGAGAGGTATAAGTAAAGATCTTATCTTGCAAAGATAAGGGTGTGATATATGATGTACTATGCAATATATGATGAACTATGTGACATATGTATGATCTATGTGATATTTTTGATTGATGTGAAGTCAGTAAAAATATAAACTATATCTGATCTATGATCAGAGCAACTACAAAATACAACAAATAGAAAGTATTGTATGTATATCTATTCTTGTGAAGAAAGAAATTGTATAATTGCATGTTAGGGAAGTGGGCTCCTCTTCCATACATTGTATTTGATCCACCAAATCCTAATAGGGTTGAGGCTTCTAACAAGGCCTAGTCCTCTAATAAGGCCTCGAGACACTATATGTACTTCATAGACACCTAACAGGATCCTATTGTTTAGTGAATCATCTAGTGGGTATCCTCCCCACTAGGGTTTTCCCTTGGCCAAGGTTTCCCCAGTTAACAGATAATGGTGTTATAAGTTCTCTACGTGCATGGTTATGTTTATTGTTCAACATTATTGGTTTACTTTCATATGCAAGTTATAAAGTAATTAGCAACATTCAGTTATGGGAAAAAGTTTGTAGAATATTTATTCAGCTCCCCTCTAAGTATTATCTATTTCTGTAACCTTAGCTCCAACAAGTTTCTTAAGGGTCTAATCACTTAGAAGGTTTTTTCAATCATGATGATCAAGCAAGGAGTTGATTTCTAAACCTAGCTACAAATACAGATGATCACATACCAGTTGCCATTGTTGATGGAAAGGATCTTAGTTTGGGAAAGGTATGCTCTGAAGATGAATGAGAAAATTTTGTTTGATTATGTCAAGAATTCAATACAAAATATTTCATGGACATATGATGATTTAAAGGGTTTTGACCCAAGTTTGTTTCAAAATACCATAAATTTAAATAGTGATGCAAAGCTTGTTAGGAAAAAGAAAAGATCAATCAATCCTAAGATTGAACCTATGATGAGAAAGGAGCTATCCAAGCTGATAGAGGATAATATTATTTTTCCTATTAAGCATTCCTCTTGAGTAACCAACCTTTTTTCTATTAGAAAAAAGAGTGGAGAAATTAGGTTATGAGTCGATTTTAGAGACATAAATTAGGCCTCTCTCAATGATCACCGTCCTCTCCCTTCCATGGAACAAATCTTATCCAAGGTTAGTGGCTCTAAAATATTTTCCTTCCCAGATGGTTTTTAGGTTATAACCAAGTGTTAATCTACGAGTTTGATAGATACAAGACAACCTTCACTACTAAATTGGACACTTATGCCTATAGAAAATACCTTTTGGATTAACCAACAAAGGTGCTACCTTCCAAAAAGAAATGGATATGGCTTTCAAGAGAATGCTTGATAAATTTGTGCTAGTCTACCTTGATGACATAACAATCTACTTAAAGAATGTGGTAGAACACTCTGATCATCTGAGGCAAGTGTTCATCAAGTACAGGGAATATGGTGTGTCCTTAAATCCAAGAAAGCATGAGTTTTCCATTGTAGTACCTCTCATGCTTGTAGTCTGAACCTTGTTATATTTTGATTTGAGAGATACTTGTACTCATGTTATTATTTCTACTTTGGGTTGACTTGAGGGTCGAATGTTATACTAGGATTTTAGTATCATAGATCTTATACTACTATGTTGTTTAGTTTATCACATTTTCATGTTGATGGCATTTTGAGATGATAGTAGGTCTATGATGATGTTTGGTTATTTGGTATTTCAAACATATCACTAATTCTATTATGCTATGGATATTTACTTCATTCTCTCTCTCTTTATATGCATTGTGTGAACGTGAATGATGTAAATGGATTATTCAGGTATAATTGAATAAATGGTTAAATTAGTCAATTAATGCATTTATTTCTTTGTCTATGATATTATATACAATTGTACTTGATCATGTGTTTTAGTGTGCACAAATTGTATCTTTAGTAGTGGCACATTGAGTTAGTGATTCAACTATTCATACTTTATGTAATGCCCCGCCAAGGGATTAAAAAAATTTTACTAAGTTTGCCAAACAATTTTTTTTTTTTTAACATGAAAGATAAAACCATTCATAACATTTGCAGAAGCAATAACAACAATTCAAATAAAAATAAACATAACATATATACATAACAGGCTACATTCTTTAAAAATTCTTTAACGTTGTATCACATCTAAATTAACTATTCATCTAACATCCCATCCTTATGAAATAACAATGATACATCCAATGTACTTAAGCAATATACAAGTGTCTTTTTGTAATTATATTATAGTTGAACTCAATCATCCACTGTACATATCACAGGGTATCAAAAGCTTAAAAGAATAAACATCCAAGTAAATAAAGTACATCATCATCATCTAATATTAATCCATGATGCAATAACATAAATGAAACCACATATCATACATGATACATCATCACAAAAGATATAAACATCCATCACAAAAGATAACCATATATCACAAACATAAATAACTAAGTGCATGGTTCCTACCAACCGTAAATAGCATCATTAGACCATCATGGATCCTAGCCATCCTTCCATACGTAACATTCCAAAGCACCGAAGAGATCATCAGTATTAACATAGTAGGAATGTCACTCCTAAAACATCTTACTAACATGCAAAGTAAAGCATAATAAATCATCAATATAAGAAACATACCAGTAAATACATCCACCATAAGGTATATTATCTATCATAATGCTCCAAGAACATAATCAAGAATAAATACCAACCAAGGATACTCCAAACACGGTGTCTCAAACGGATCTCAAATGATAAGAGTGAAAATACACTACCACCTGACTGCGTGGAACCTAAGTGGTCCACTCCCACCGTGCTGAGGAGATAATCTCAAGTTCCAAACAGGATATCAATTCACATAGCATAAAAAGTTTAGGATTCCTAAAAGTATACTAACTCAAAGGTTCCATCACACAAAAATGACATCTAATTCCTAGAGGCACACAAAGACATGTAGGAAACCTACTCTGCAAGCGATAAAGTGTCATCACAATTATCATGTACAAGTTACCATGGCAGTTAGCTAAACTCTACGGGTCCATACTGATCTCATGCGGCCACTAGTATCCTCTCATTCTGACGAGGCATACTACGAAATGCACGATCGAAACCATGCGTTCTCACTACTCCCATCCTAGCCTGCACAAGAGCTCAAGGCATGAACAAAAATATCAAAGCAATTATCTTTTTAGGTTTATTTAATTTTCATTTAGTGTGTAAATGTTATCACTTATTAACCAAACTTACAATGAGTTACCCTAGCAGCCACTTAGAGCCTTGACCCCCATTGCAAGCCACTTCCTGACACTACAAGTAGATTACCTACCCTAAGCTCATGGAATCATAAATTTCAAAATCATAAAAGATAATCCATAATAAAATCATCAAATTTGCATAAAAATATCAAATATCCATAATAAGAATCATCAAATCTCCAAGATAAGAATCATCAAATCTTCATGAGCATCTGAAAAAAGCATCCATAGAAAATCATGACCACAACAGTTCTCTATTGGAAACTGAAGACATCATTGATAATCATAAGTATCAATTGGTTCTCAATAACCAAAATATATCTCAAGATAAATGGTTCTCAACAAGCAACCAAGAATATCTCAAAATCATACTGATCGAAAACTCCAAAATGGTTGAGTCAAACATGTCACAACATGACATCAACAAGAAATAAATCCATATTTCAGTCCCATCATGGCGACTAGAAAGTAATCCAAGGATAACTAATCGATGACTCAAAAATGATTAGCTCAAGCATCTCAGATATATATACATCTCAGCTTCACACATGAAGGCTGAAGAACAAATACAAACATTTCATAGAGCATACGATCACATAACCATGGTTGGGCTTATAAAGATCAAGACCAAATAAGATCAACATGCCATCACATCTCATAACCCCCGAGCCTCTGGTAACAACCTAGGACTGGTCAATACTAGTCAACCCAAAACTCAAAACAAGAAGCATATAGAATACACAATACAAACACATGTTTTGGTTTACTAAATTCACATAGTGGAATAATGTAAAGAGGTTTTCAGTTTTCTGTTTGCAAGTATACTTCAAGTGTTTAAAGTTATCATTATTTGACCTACAAGTCAACCCAATTGTTCCCCGATAGCATTACCCTTCTATTATTAAAAATTACATTCTAAAAATAACTTAAGGATAAATATTTACTAAACTGATCATCATTGACCTTAATTAAATTGTCCTCTATATTTAACCATGATCCATATTCTAATTAAATAACTTTTTAACTTTTGTTTTAGGATCATTATTCGTTATATTATAAGAGAACCAATTATCATTCTTCGAATAAGAGATTATAACTTTATTAAAATGATCAATTAAATCAATCAATTAATATAGGTTCACAATCCATGACCTTTTATCATTTTAATAATTCTCAATTATATATTACTAAATCTTCACCATTAAAATATCTAAAGTCGTTATTCAAGTTATGAGAGTACGACTTATCAACTTCGATGTAAATATTTTACAACTTTGCTAAAGGAATCGATATTATAATATCAATTAAAACACTATTACATAACTTGATTATTAATTAAATTTAATTAACTCTAATTAATTCAATTAATAATTACAAATCCAGTTGATTAATAACTAACAATAGTTTGTACGAAAAAAGTCATCTACAATCCAAATATTCATATTAATAGTTTAATAACAATACCTTGATAATATTACATACAAACTATGTTGAAAATCTTAATAATAATTTCGTATGACCACATTTGTCATTTTTTTAAAAATACCTACATTCCCTTGACAAATTTGTATTATCATATTTCAAATAAAATTCTATTGCACAACTTATTTATTAATACCATAGTTATAATATCATCTCAATGAATATCAATTCGATTACAAATCAATTATACTTCAAATCTAAAAACTAATATCTTTACAAAAATTTATTGATATCTATTTAAACCATTATTTATTAATAGTTTGCTAGTCTTTACAAATATTAATAAATAATAAACTCTTCAAACTATATATACTCAATCTATAGAATCCTTCCATAAACTCATTAGTTAATATTTGGCTAACTCTTAACTCCATTAAAGTATTCAAACGTATTAACCAATAATATAATAATTCAGTCTTAATCCAATATCATTCAGAGTTTCTGAATTTAAATCAAAATAATATAAATTATCATCTTACAATTATTTAATCAATATTAAAATCAACCATTAGACTCCATTTTCTAATTGTTCTAATAATATTTTGTCTATATAAACGTTGTTTGAAAAAGATCCCTATCACAAACCAATAAGACTCATTGTAGATTTTAACATGAATAATTTTCAAATTCTTAACATTATCATCTTCATTAAACAACTCTAAAATTGTTTAATATATATTAAATAGTATCCAATATACATTATAAAAAGTTCACTATATAAACTATATTAAAATCTCTTTTCTTTTAATTTTCTCTCATCCATTTACTTAGATTGATTAATAATTAATTACACTTCTTCTACTATTAATTAATCTTAATTAAATTTGATTTAATTAGATTAGATAATAAACCATATAAAATTAATGCATATTAATAAGATTCTAATAAGGGAAGATTTCAATAATATCTTTAATTCATTCCATGCTTTAATATATTATTTTTGTGAAGTTTAAGCATAAAGAACTCTTGGTTATGAAAAATGGAGAAATATCTGTCTTTGAATAAAACAGTCTCAGTACGACGGTCATATCTCCTTAATGAACCGTTGGATCGGACTGAAATTTAAATATATTGGAGAGGGCCAAGTTGCTCCAATTTTGACCGGAGCGATCGAATAAATTCGATCCCAATAAAAAGTTATAAATGACTGAGTTTGGGTCTATCCAAGGGGCAGCGACAGGTCAATTTGTGATGAATTAAGAATTTTCTGTTAAAATAATTGTTCTCTAAATTTAACCATAAAAAGGTTTGTCCATACGCATCTGAAAATATAATTTGATAGAAAGATTACATCTAATCATTCGAATTTTCACCATAAAATTTTTATTTTAATTTGAAATCTTGTCTATCTAATTTAATATAAATTCGAACCCAAACCCGATTAAAATCTAATTTCTTTCTCATTTGAAATTAAATTTTTTTTATTGTTTTTTTCTCATCCAAATAAAATATCTAAATTCCAATTTTAAATACAGAGAGTATTCAGACACATAAAACATATATGATGAAAACAGGAAGAAAAAGAGTGCAAAGGAAATATGAAAATATCACAAGTGCACTTGGACATTGATGCTAATTTGCCATGCTTCAGAAGTCTATAGAAAATCCCTTCCTTCTCCATCATTTGCAATTCTTCCAATAATCTAAGCCGATCGAATCCTCCAAGTGATTAGAAGTGCTAGAAGGAGCATAGAAGCAAGTAAAAAATATATGAGCGTATGAATCTTCTCCCATGCATGTAAGCTTTGAAGCTTCTATTTTCTTTTAGCTTGTAGCTCGAGGCTTCCATTAAGCTTGTAGCTTCTATTAAGCTTCTATGAATGCCTAAATATCAAGAGCTCTCAAAAAACTTTTGGAATGCTTCTTGAAACTGCTGAAAGGTGTCACAAACTAAGCATGGGTCTTTTCCAATTCTTTTTGATAAGTCATAGAATTGTAGACACCTTGTGCTTAATTGATGCATTAACCCCCATATTGTTGACACATGTTAATTCCCATGCAAGCTTATAACTTCAATTTACTTTTTAAATAATCTCTATTTAAATTTTATAATTTTTATTTTTATTTTTATAACTTTTATTATTATTATTTTATAATTATTATTACTTTTAATTTCTAGTTTTATTTTATTTAATTCATTTTTTCCAATAATTCACATTTAATTAATTACAATCAAAATATCAAAAATTATGATATTTTATTAATTTTTTCAAATAAATAATTTATTAATTAAATCTATTTATTAAAACTTAATTAATGAAAAATTCACCATAGACCTCCAAGATAAAATATGGAAACCCCATCATAGAACAAACAATACAAAATAAATCTAAAGGGTTAAAAATCACGAAATATGTCATCCGACACATTCGGTAGGTATTTAACTCAAATACTTGTCCTAATTTTTTAATTAGGATAAATGGCTCAAAGGGTTGAAATTTGGACTTGAAAATTTATCTCTCCTCTTTTATCATTGGGATAATGTGATAAGGTACGCTCATCTTGACAATTCAAGGAAGTCAATACCCGGTACCTGCAACCTGCATAAAAATCATGCATGTACAAACACAATATTTACTAAACTAAACAAAAAATGGTAGGAAGTGGTGCATCGTATAGATCCCGACTAGCAGGTGACTACGACTCCCTTCCTTAACCACATCAGACACACCATACAAAAGCAAACACGCAAGACAAACACACACACCATACACATGCAAGTATGGGATAAGTATCCATAAGAAAGCACATATGATAATAAATCATCTTACTAATCATCATTAATAATTGAAAACAATGTAATAATCATCATCAATAATTGTGAACACTAAAAATAATCATCATACATACATGAAATGTAGAGTCTAAGTAATCTCATCACATAATAAACTGAATCCATAGCACAATATCTGATAATCTCAAAAGAATGCTGCTAACCAACAACATAAAACTAATTCTAAAATTTTTTAAGAAGGATAACAAAATATGAACTAGAGGCAGGCACTACATCCACCCCCCCTGAGATTAGGCTTACTCTTGGAAGCCTACAAGAATGAGAAACTAAGATACTCACTATATGGGTCCCATTGAACCCTTTCCCTTTGTAAGAAAACATGTTTCTATTGAGGATATTACAACACCCTTAGAACAATATGATTCTGGTTTAATAGTAAACCAAAATCATATCGACCCAACATTCATTCTTTTAACAACTACTAAAATAGATCCCTTAATTGATTCTAAACAAGAGCAACTTAATGATTGCAAAGATAAACATAAGTTTACTACCTTACAACATAGATAAAAGATACATGTTTTGCAGCTAGAATGAGTTTCAATTTTTAGTTTTTCTTTCGTTTAGATTTTCAGTAAAAATTTTAGTTTTGAAAGCTAAGTGTTGAAACATAAAAAAATATGCAAGTAATAGTTTTAAGTTCTATTTCAGTTCACCTAGTTTCAAGTTTTCAGTTTGAAAAAGATACACATGATAGTTTTAAGTTTTCGTTTTATTCAACTAGTTAATAACTAGTAGCATTCCAATATACCCAAAGCTCCCAATGTTGAAACTCAGGCTTTGATACTAAATGTAATGCCCCGCCAAGGGATCTAAAGAATTTTACTAAGTTTGCCAAACAATTTTTTTTTTTTTTAAACATGAAAGATAAAACTATTCATAACATTTGCAGAAGCAATAGCAACAATTCAAATGAAAATAAACATAACATATATACATAACAGGCTACATTCTTTAAAGATATCTTAATGTTGTATCACATCTAAATTAACTATTCATCTAACATCCCATTCTTATGAAATAACAATGATACATCCAATGTACTTAAGCAATATACAAGTGTCTTTTTGTAATTATATTTTAGTTTAACTCAATCATCCACTATACATATCACAGAGTATCAAAATCTTAAAAGAATAAACATCCAAGTAAATAAAGTACATCATCATCATCTAATATTAATCCATGATGCAATAACATAAATGAAACCACATATTATATATGATACATCATCACAAAAGATATAAACATCCATCACAAAAGATAACCATATATCACAAACATAAATAACTAAGTGTACGGTTCCTCCCAACCGTAAATAGCATCATTAGACCATTGCGAATCTTAGCCATCCCTCCGTGCGTAACATTCCAAAGCACCGAAGAGATCATCGGTATTAACATAGTAAGAATGTCACTCTTAAAACATCCTACTAACATGCAAAGTAAAGCATAATAAATCATCAACTAACATATGCAAAGTAAAGCAAATCATCAATATAAGAAATATACCAGTAAATACATCTATCATAAGGTATATTATCTATCATAATGCTCCAAAAATATAATGAAGAATAAATACTAACCAATGATACTCCAGCCACGGTGTCTTGGACGGATTTCAAATGATAAGAGTGAAAATACATTACCACCCGACCACGTAGAACCTAAGTGGTCCACTCCCACCGTGCTGAGGAGATAATCTCAAGTCCCAAATAGGATATCAATTCACATAGCATAAAAAATTCAGGAATCTTAAAAGTATACTAACTCAAAGGTTCCATCACACAAAACCGACATCTAATTCCCAGAGGCACACAAAGACATGTAGAAAACCTACTCTTCAAGCTGGAAAGTGTCATCGCAATTATCATGTATAAGTTACCCTAGCAGTTAGCTAAACTCCACGGGTCCATACTGATCTCATGCGGCCACTAGTATCCTCTCATTCTAACGAGGCATACTACGGAATGCACGGTTGCAATCATGTGTTCTCACTACTCCCATCCTAGCCTGTACAAGCGCTCAAGGCATGGGGCGAGAACATCAAAATAATTATTTTTTTAGGTTCATTTAATCCTCATTTAGTGTGTAAATGTTATCACTTATTAACCAAACTTACAATGAGTTACCCTAGTAGCCACTTAGGGCCCCAACTCCCATTGCAAGCCACTTCCCGACACTACAAGTAGATTACTTACCCTAAACTCATGGAATCATAAATCTCAAAATCATAAAAGATAATCCATAATAAAATCATCAAATTTGCATAAAAGCATCAAATATCCATAATAAGAATCATCAAATCTTCAAAATAAGAATCATCAAATCTCCATGAGCATCTAAAAAAATCATCCATAGAAAATCATGACCACAATAGTTCTTTATTGGCAACTGAAGGCATCACTGATAATCATAAGTATCAATTGGTTCTCAATAAGCAACCAAGAATATCTCAAAATCATACTGATCGAAGACTCCAAAATAGTTGAGTCAAACATGTCACAACATGACATCAACAAAAAATAAATTCATATTTCAGTCTCATCATGGTGATTAGAAAGTAATCCAAAGATAACTGATCGATGACTCAAAAATGATTAGCTCAAGCATCTCAGATATATATACATCTCAGCTTCACACATGAAGGTTGAAGAACAAATACAAACATTTCATAAAGCATACGATCACATCTCATAACCCCCGAGCCTTTGGTAACACTAGTCAATGCAAAATTCAAAATAAGAAGCATATAGAATACACGATGCAAACACATGTTTTGGTTTACTAAATTCACATAGTTGAATAATGTGTAGGGATTTCTAGTTTTCTATTTGCAAGTATACTTCAAGTGTTTAAAGTTATCATTATTTGACTTACAAGTCAACCCAATTGTTCCTCGATAGCATTGCCCTTCCATTATTAAAAATTACATTCTAAGAATAACTTAAGAATAAATATTCACTAAACTGATCATCATTGACCTTAATTAAATTATTTTTTATATTTAACCATGATCCATATTCTAAGTAAATAACTTTTCAACTCTTTTTTAAAGATTATTATTCGTTATATTATAAGAGAACCAATTACCATTCTTCGAATAAGAGATTATAACTTTATTAAAATGATCAATTAAATCAATAAATTAATATAGGTTCACAATCCATGACCTTTTATCATTCTAATAATTCTCAATTATATATTACTAAGTTTTCACCATTAAAATATCTAAAGTCGTTATTCAAGTTATGAGAGTACGACATATCAACTTCGATGTAAATACTTCACAACTTTGCTAGAGGAATCGATATTAGCATATCAATTAAAACACTATTACATAGCTTGATTATTAATTAAATCTAATTAACTTGAATTAATTCAATTAATAATTACAAATCCAATTGACTAATAACTAACAATAGTTTGTACGTAAAATGTCATCTACAATCCAAATATTTATATTAATAGTTTAATAACAATACTTTGATAATATTACATACAAACTATATTGGGAATCTTAATAATAATTTTGTATGAACACATTTGTCATTTTTCAAAAAATACCTACATTCCCTTGACAAATTCGTATTATCATATTTCAAATAAAATTCTATCGCACAACTTAATTATTAATATCATAGTTATAATATCATCGCAATGAATATCAATTTGATTACAAATCAATTATACTTCAAATCCAAAAACTAATATCTTTACAAAATTTTAATCATTAAATAATCTCTACTAGATTAAATCTAATCAAATTTATTGATATCTATTTAAACCATTATTTATTAATAGTTTGCTAGTCCTTACAAATATTAATAAATAATTAACTCCTCAAACTATACATACTCAATCTATAGAATCTTTCCATAAATTCATTAGTTAATATTTGGCTAACTCTTAAGTTCATTAAAGTATTCAAACGTATTAACCAATAACATAATAATTCAGTCTTAATCCAATATCATTCAGAGTTTCTGAATTTAAATCAACATAATATAAATTATCATCTTACAATTATTTAATCAATATTAAAATCAACCATTAGACTCCATTTTCTAATTGTTCTAATAATATTTTGTCTATATAAACGTTGTTTGAAAGAGATCCCTATCACAAACCAATAAGACTCATTGTAGATTTTAACATGAATAATTTTCAAATTTTTAACATTATCATCTTTATTAAACAACTCTAAAATTGTTTAATATATAAAAAATAGTATCCAATATATATTATAAAAAGTTCACTATATAAACTATATTAAAAAAAAAATTCTTTTAATTTTTTCTCACCCATTTACTTAGATTGACTAATAATTAATTACACTTCTTCTACTATTAATTAATCTTAATTAAATTTGATTTAATTAGATTAGATAATAAATCATATAAAACTAATGCATATTAATAAGATTCTTATAAAAGAAGATTTCAATACTATCTTTAATTCATTTCATGTTTTGATATATTATTTTTGTGAAGTTTAAGCATAAAAAACTCTTGGTTATGAGAAATGGAGAAATATCTGTCCTTGAATAAAATAGTCCCAGTACGACAGCCATATCTTCCTAATGAATAGTTGGATCGGGCTGAAATTTAAATATGTTGGAGAGGGCCAAGTTGCACCAATTCTGACTGGAGTGATCGAATAAATTAGAGCCCAATAAAAAGTTATGAATGACTGAGTTTGGTTCTATTCAAGGGGCAGTGAAGGTCAATTTGTGATGAATTAAGAATTTCTTGTTAAAATAATTGTTTTCTAAATTTAACCATAAAAGGGTTTGTCCATATGCATCTGAAAATATAATTTGATAGAAAGATTACATCTAATCGTTCAAATTTTCACTATAAAATTTTTATTTTTATTTCAAATCTTGTCTATCTAATTTAATATAAATTCAAACCCAAACCAGATTAAAATCTAATTTCTTTCTCATTTGGAACTAGGGTTTTTATATTGTTTTCTTCTCATCCAAATAAAATATCTAGATTCCAATTTCAAATACAGAGAGTATTCAGACACATAAAACAGATATGATGAAGACAGGAAGAGAAAGAATGCAAAGGGAATATGAGAATATCACGAGTGCACCTAGACACTGATGCTAATTTTCCATGCCTCAGAAGTCCATAGAAAATCCCTTCCTTCTCCATCATTTGCAATTCTTTCAATAATCCAAGCCGATCAAATCCTCCAAGTGATTAGAAGTGCTAGAAAGAGCATAGAAGCAAGTAGAAAATATATGAGCATATGAATCTTTTTCCATGCATGTAAGCTTTGAAGCTTCTATTTTCTTTTAGCTTGTAGCTCAAGGCTTCCATTAAGCTTGTAGCTTCCATTAAACTTTTCATTTAAGCTTCTATGAATGCCTGAATATCAAGAGCTCTTAAAATTTTTTTGGAATGCTTCTTGAAACCGCTAAAAGATGTCACTGTAATCACATAAAAATGGTCATCTAGACTATTAGCCCCCTTTTCAACATTTTGGCTAAATTAATTTAATCACTTACCTAAGCCAAATTGCTAATAATCAATTTATTTGATTATAACCTATAGTTTGACTATGCTATCCTAAGTTCATTATTTGATTAAAAGAACATGTCCCCTTTTAATTAAATAAAAGACCCCATTCTTCTAACCCACTTAAAGTGCACACATAAAGTCCTTTTTCTATTTTGCAATTAAAAGAAAAAGCTTTGTGACTTTTGTCTTATATGACAAGTCAACTTATATTCTATTGGTTGATTTGTGTGTGCACATGGATCACTCCTATTTTTGAATTCAACTGTTGATCATCCACCATCTTCATCTTGATCTCCACCATCCATACATCTTTAAAAGGGAGAGATCTTTCCCCCTCAAAGCATCCATCCTCATTTTGAATATTGTTATGCTGCAGGTTTTCTAACAGGTTTCTTTGGAGCTTTGTGGAGAACTTCTATTTCTTGTCTACATTCTCTCATACCATAGCATCTTAGCTTAGCTTTCATTTTTACATGTAGCTTAATCTCACATAGCTTAATAATGGTATTGTAACACTATCATACATGTTTTAGCATAGCTGCATTTGACATTCTCATTCTAGCTTAATCTTCATTTGCATTGCATCCTTGAGGAACTCCTTGGGACATTTGCATTCTTGCATCTTGTCTTTGGAACCTCCCATTGCATGGTTTACTAGCAAGAAGAGTATCTCTAAGGCTCATCTGAGAGCTTTTTTATTCTTGAAATATACTCTATTACACTCTGTGGATAAGGAGCTCTAAGCCGGCATCCAAGCATTCCAACTCATGAAATTGTTTGGATAGAAGGGTTTAGAGTGGGACACTTTCGAGTGTACATTTTTGGCGCCCACCTTGGGGCTTGAATCAAATTTTCAGCTCCATTTGCTTTCATTTCTTATCTCTGGTTTTTTACAGCAACATATTGAGTCTAATCAAATTCTTTTTTAGAATTATCACTTTGGTTTTAAGGCCAAGCCATAAGTAAATTGGTTTGAAAGCCAAAAACTTAGTTGGTTTAAAGATTTGATCATATCTTTTAAACCGCTTGGATTTTGGTTCTGAAATTTTTTTTGCAGGTTGGATATATGCTTAAAATGTCTTAGTCTGATTTGCAAAGCACATTGACGTGATTTTCAGGAGTTATGAGTTTTTTTTTGTTTTTCATAAAAAGTCATTTCTGATCGCAAATCAGCGAATTTTTTTTAAAAACTTACATTTTCAGAAAGGTTTTTCAATTCTAATGGGGGTTTTTTTTTTGTGTTTTGAATTTTGAAGTCGTATTAAAGATCAAAAACTCGATTTGAGAAATTTGGCCTATTTTGACAAAATCAATCTCTAGAGCGCAAATGAAGAGATTTTTTTAAATTTTTTGCATTTTTGGAAAGCTCTCTAATTTTTAATAGGGGTCTCTTCTTTTCATTTATGTTTTTGGATCTGAAATAATAGCAAAAAAGTCTAATCTTGTTGACTAGGTCAAAAGCAAAGAGTAGAAATGAGAGCATTTGTGATTAGTTTGCACTTTCTTTGTATACACTTGATTGGAAGATAACTTGGATATTTGAGGAAACTATCCACTTTTTATTGTACTATTTTATGTTATTTCACACTAACTTTTGTTGCTAACAAGTTGTGATTTCAGGTTGCCATCCTTGTGAAAAAAATTGAAACATTGCATAAAAAGAACGCATGTCAAAGCTTCAAATGCACAAGGGCTACTAACGATTGTTTGCAGGGCTACCCAAAGCATAAAAACTCAAAATTTCTTGCTTTTTTGTTTTCATGTGTGGCATTGAATAATTGTTCATTTTTCATAGGCACATAAAACTTGTGATTGGAGTCTTTTGGTAATAGGAGAGTATGCTCTTCACCCTTGTGGTGAATCAGAAATTTTGACTTGTCATTTGGTTTCAAAAGCAAGGGGTAACTGAATCTTCTTGGCGTATTTGAGAGAAAATGATTGGAATAGGAGAGTATGCTCTTCACCCTTGTGGTGAACCAAAAATCTTGACTTCCAAAATTTGATCCACTTTGTGTAGTTAGAATCCTTTAGAGGGCCTGCTCTCGGACAACCTGAGAGGAACGACCCAAGTGGGAACAAGCCAATTACCTGGCTCTTCCAACCCACTATAAACTCAAGGCTATCAAGGACACAAAACCTTGGTAGACGTAGTGTTTATCTTCGTCTAGTGTGATCGCTTATGGGATTTCGACCATAGGGAGATCACTAGGCAAGAATGTTTAAGGTACTCTTGTGATCGTGAGATCGGTTACTCATCACAAGGTGAGGTGTCCCGTAATTGGGAGCAAGAGGAACACTATGAACAGAAGCCCGATCTAAAAACTCTAAGTTAGTAACTACATTTTTTTTTAGCCGCTCAACTTCTTGGTGCAAGGATTGATCCTAGTGGACTACCCGGATCACCCCAAGATTTACACTCACCATATGTGTTCCCTTGGTTATGCTTATGGCATTTCTATGACAAAGCCAATATCTCTTGTGGGCAACCACTTGGTGTGAGGCGAAGGAGCATCAAGCGTGGGCTAAGTTGTTGAGTAATGAACCATGACTCTAAGGTAGATTGCTTGGCTATTGTTTTTGATGTTTTGACCAGTGTTAACGTTCTTGCAACATAAACATTCCGATAAAGATTTGTTAGGAAGGCTGTTCTGATATCCCAAGTGCGTATTGACAAGGTTGTTTTTACCCTTGATCAATTGTTTTGAAGACATGTTACAACACTTACTATTTGCAAACCTTGCTGTTTACTGATACAAGCTGAGACGAAATGCTGTCTGATTGAAACAACTATCTGATTGACAAATTGAAACGAACTCCAAGCCAAAAAATTAATTTTTTTTTTACACAAAACTAGCACTCTGTCACACGCTTTCATGAGAAATATCGCGCAACATTTTTTTCAAAAATTATGTCGCACGTCAGTAGTAAATTATGTCGCACTGTGTCTTATATTCTGTCGCACTTGGTATAAATATATGTCGCCTGAACAAAAAGTATCGCATCGTTCCTAAAATTTTGTTGCACGACATTATTTGCTGAGCTTATGTCACCCTCCTTTTGAGAAAGTATCAAAGTCATTTTGGGTCAAAAACAGAGTTTGCCATCGGATTTGTTTGGTCTAAGGAGCGTCACGCTAGTCACCCTTGATCCGGGCCACATATCAGTGTGTGAAGAATTCATCCTAAGTTGAAAAGATGGGTTTAGTCCGTCGAATGTAAGTCTTGAAACGTCTTGATAAATCACTTGTCAAAATTCAGCTATTATTTTTCTAGCTATCCACTATTGAGCTTCTCGCTCGTCCGCTCGGCTTGAGTCACCCATGCTGTAAGATCTTGAGCACTATTTGACAAGCCATCTAATCACATTTGGACAAGTGACTAGTCCTAATCGTAAAAGCTTCAAATTTGGCTCGCTCTTCTTGTCCTACTAAACAAAGACAACTCTTTACATGCCGGTCACAACTAGATATCAAGGTGGTAACGGTAGCCACACGCCTTTCATTTTCAAACAATTGGAAACACCACCCAAACGTCCTCACAAACAACCTTGTGATAAGAACCTCGAATTTGATCAAACACAAACAGCTAATGTTCGGCACAACCCACTTTATAGTTTTGAAAATCCATTTGGCACACCCTTTGAGACACCCGAGGGTATGAGTGGTATAGTCACTATGGTGCATCCTGATGAAATTAAACGTCGCTTAGAAGAACAAGCACGTGAAACCCAAAAGACTTTGGAGGCTATATACGCTACGGAGAGAGAAAATCAACAAGCTGAAACTGACAATCAGGCACGCTACGAAGGATATAAAGGAACTTGTCCTCGAAATCCCTTTGAAAATAATGATGGTAATCACACACCTCCAAGGACTCCTATAACTACCACTGGTGCATGTCCTTCACCTAAACCATCTCATCATGATAGTGATGAAGAAGTAACTAGCGAAGATGTGATCAAATTTCAACAAGATGGCTTCGCCCAAAAACTAATGCTCAGAGCTTTAGAGGAAAATGGAGACCAATACTTCTGATACATGGAAGCTAGGGGATGGAAACTCCCTAAAGGTTTTAATGTTGAACATATTATCCCAAAATGAGAGCCCACTGAGGCTGAAATCTTAAGGGAAGAAATACAAGAACTAAGAAAACAATTTACACAATTGCAAACTTCAAAAGAGCCACCTAAGACATCATTTGTTGAATCAATTTGTGCTCTTCCATTTGATAGGGGTCTATACATGCTACCATTTCCTAAGGATATAGAGGTTCCTAAGTATGACAAATATGATGGAAATGGTGACCCTCACAACCATGTGAGACATTTCTATGCTATTAGCATGGACTTTATGCATGAAGACACCTTTCTTATGCATTTGTTCCCTAGAAGTCTAAGAGGACAAGCTATGGAGTGGTTCACAAAATTGAGTCCTCCTCTTAAAACATTTGACGAACTTGCACAAATTTTCATTCAGAAATATTCGTACAACATTCAACATCCTGTGACAGTGCTAGACTTATGCAACATCAAACAAAGACCAGGAGAGTCTTTTGCAATATACCTTCAACGATGGAGATCTTTATACTCTCGGTATCCTCGGCAAGTGCCCGAGGCTGAAAAAATTGACATCTTTGTCAACACGCTTGTACCCGAATTATACTTTGATCTAAGAAAATAGTTATTCACATCCTTCAACGCCATGGTAGAAAGTGCATATCGCATTGAGGATGTTGCTATCAAAAAAGGTGATATTACCATAAACAAGGATAGAATTAACAATGGGAACAATAAAGACAAAGGCAAACCTTGGAACAAAAACAAGTATGTTGTCAATGACAGAGTAGTGGACACTCCTAAGACTAAGGAGCCTACGTTTAACCTTTCCAATGCCATCTATGCAGCAAAGAAACAAGAAGGTTCAAAACCACAACCCTTTGACAAAGGCTCTAAATTTGCGAAGAAGCGACGTGTTTACACACCTATGGTCGAACCTTATGAAGTGGTTTTAAAAACCTTAATTGCAAACAAATTGGTTACCTTACCAGACAACTCACGTCCTTACGATCCACCTGTTAGAACTCCATGGTGGAGAGAAGATCATACTTGTAGCTATCACCAAAGTAAAGGACATAACACAGAGAATTGCTTCAAACTCAAAGATGTAATTCAAGACCTCATCGAAGCTGGAAAAGTTGTTACAGATGGCCTTGTTAAGAATACTAATCATAAGGCTTTCCAAAAACCATTACCTGAATATGAAAAGGGTGAGACCTCAAGGGTAGCTACCAAAAAGAATCATGACGCCAAAATTAGTTATGCTTACGCTAACACTAATAATGTTATAAGCATGCTTGAGCCTGTTGAATACATATGTATGGAAAGCTTCAACAATGACAACTGGCCAAATTATGACGCTAAAGATGAACGACCAAGAGTGGTCTTAAGGACATGATCCACTCCTCAAGATCATACTGATACTAGACCCAAGGTGGTACTCCAAGTGGCTAAGTCTTCATCTTCTCAGGGTGAACCACTTAACACTGTCACTAGGGGGCAATCTAAGGTTGTCCTAAAAGTTGCTAATGATCCTAAAAATGCTTCATCATCTAAGCAACCAATTACTTCCAAGATCTCCAACTATGATCTTGTTAGCCAACTGCAATGCACACAAGCACAAATCTCCATTTTTGAGTTACTAGAGTTATCTTCTTTGCACAGGGATATCTTTGAGAAAGCTTTACATTCTGCCAATGTTCCCACAGATATTGATGCAGAACAATTCCAAGCTATGGTGAACCACATCTCCTCACCCCACTATCTCACCTTTTCTGAAGAAGATGACCGACCTCTTAGTCATCCCCATAACCTTGCTCTTCATGTCGAAGTTCAAATCTTTCGTACCCGTGTTCGTCGAGTCTTGATAGACAATGGTGCAGGTTTAAATATCATTTCGTTCAATGTAATCCAACAATTGGGCATGTTTGAATTTGCCATCAATCCTAAGCGCAAGATCACTATAAAGGCCTATGATGAGGTTGAAAGGCCTTCTAAAGGTCTAATTGTACTTCCAATCAGAGTTGGTCCAGTTGAGAAGAATGTCATTTTCCAAGTCTTAGACATACCACTTGCATACAACTTGTTGTTGGGATGACCATGGATTCATGATATGCAAGCAGTACCCTCTACATACCATCAGTGCATTAAGTTCCCTTTTAATGGTACTGAAGTGGTTGTCCCCGGTGACAACTCCATGTCTATCAACACATTATCTACTGCCGAAACGCTAGTCCCGCACAATCGCTCTTCTCATGAGCTAGCACCATCTTTCACAAAATGTGAACAAAAACTGAAAATGATGAGCCTTGGTATGGGCGAGTACACTTTGGACTCTATTGCTGCCTTACCAATTTCCCCTCGGTCTTATGGGAAACCAACTATTGCAAAGAAGTCTTCTGCTTCTGCTATGGCACTTTTTGGCACTTTTGTGCAATCTTCCATACCACTGGAAGCAGAGAAGGAAGAACAAGCCATTAGGGACTGGATCTACAGAGAAGAGGAAGACGAGGAGGTTACAATGACTACCCCTATTTCTCCCAAAAAATATGGAAAAGGCTATAAATTTTTGACAAAAATGGGCTACCAGGGCCACGGGTCCTTAACTGGTTGTAAGAATGCTCTAGTTGAACCTTTAAGTCACACTCAAGGTCATGATGCTTGAGACACCGCTGGTCTAGGCTTTGGGCTAGACAATAATACACCAAACTGTAGTCAAATATTACTCATGTCTAGTGAATCGGAGGATGATGACTCTCCCATAATTGCTACTACTACACAAGACAATGACTTTGTTCCTCTCACTTCCCTCCTTTGGGGAGAAGACATAGTTATTGCTAATAATGAAGAAGCTTCTACCTCCCAACAACAGGAACAAGAAGGGTCTACTTCTGAGGACATAAATAGAGGACGAATTAGGCAGAATATTGCTCATCTCATAAATAGGGGTCAAAGTACAGATTCTCATGAGTATGAATGGGAAAGCCTCTCTGATGCATCTTGCAAGCTAGGGGTGGATGTCATTCATGCCTATGCAACCCAACCCAATGTAGTCAAATGGCCTAGTATGAGGTCAGATGAGTTTGACTCACAACATGTCTCAATGGATCACGCTAGTTCCTCTAGGACTGTTCCTGAGCTGGACTCTTTTGTGACATTTTCTATAGGCTCAACTTCACAGGTCACCAGAGATGACTCCTTCCATATCAATCACATTGAAACTTCTCCCTCACTCTCGCTAATTTACCCAGAGCTCATAGATTGGTCTATCCAAAATCAAAAACCTGAAATACGGTCTTTCCAAAATGACTATGAGATCGCTTGTTATCTAAACACAATTGAACCTATCATTTCTTCCACCAGCGAACCCATGGTTAACATGACGAAATCAGATATCAAGTACCTCAGTCAAAAAATTAAAAGAAAAAATAATCGATTAGACAACAAAAACCACATTGTGGCGGTGTCTGACCCTCAAAAAAGTAAAAATAAAGACGTATCTAATGGTGAAAACCTCTCTGAGGCACCTACAGATGAGGTACTTGGTAGTCTGCCAAGCTATTTCTAGGATAGATCTTCGGTTCTAGTCGAACCTACACAGCCTATCAACTTGGGAACAGAAGAATGTCCTCAGATTATCCATGTAGCTCAATCTTTGTCAGACAAAGAAAAGACACAGTTTGCTCAGTTCTTTCAAGACAAGAAGGTCAACTTCGCATGGACATACTCTGACATGCCAGGGCTTGATACAGATCTCATCATGCATCACTTATCAATCTCACCAGATGTCAAGCCTGTCAAACAAAAGCTAAGAAAAATGCATCCACATGTGGCTCTACTGGTCAAGACAGAGTTAGAAAAACTATTGAATGCAAACTTCATTAGGGCCATTGATTATGCTGAGTGGATTTCCAACATTGTACCTATCTCCAAGCATGACAAATCCATACGAGTCTGTACTGATTTTAGAGACCTTAATAAAGCATGCCCCAAGGATGACTTTCCACTACCAAACATCGATATGATAGTGGACATGACTGCGGGTTATGAGATGTACTCGCTCATGGATGGATTTTCTGGGTACAACCAAATAAAGATAGCTCCAGCAGACCAAGAAAAGACGGCCTTTACATGTGCATGGGGTACCTTTTGCTGGAATCTCATGCCTTTTGGGCTCAAAAATGCTGGCGCTACATATCAAAGAGCAATGACAACCATCTTTCATGATATGATGCATAAAAACATGGAAGACTATGTTGATGACACACTGGTGAAATCAAAGAAACGAGACACACATCTCAAAGACCTTAGTTTGATATTGGACTGTATGGAACAATTCCAACTTAGGTTGAATCCAAAAAAATGTGCCTTTGGTCTCACTTCTGGAAAATTGCTAGGTTATATCATCTCAGCAAAAGGCATTGAGGTTGACCCTGAAAAGGTCCAAGCTATCATGGATATGCCTCCACCAAAGACTATCAGTCAGCTTAGAGGTCTGCAAGGATGGCTACAATCCATAAGAAGATTTATCTCTCAATTAGCTGATAAGGCTCAACCTTTCAATAAAAATCTGCATAAAGGATCTACCCATATTTGGAACAGTGACTGTCAACAAAGCTTAGACCAAATCAAAGGCTACTTGGCAAAATCGCCAGTTTTGATGCCACCCATTCTGGGAAAACCTTTGATTCTTACATTTTAGCTACGGATTCTTCTCTAGGAGCACTCTTAGCCCAAAGTGATGAGACGGGTAAAGAAAGAGCCATATACTATATTAGTCAAACTTTGGTGGCTTATGAATTAAATTATACAAGTATAGAGAAGGCATGCCTTGCTGTAGTTTTTGCCTCCCAAAAACTTCGGCATTATATGTTGGCCCACACAGTTCACTTGATTGCCAAGATAGACCCTTTGAAATATTTATTAAGTAAAGCTACACTTATTGGTCACCTTGCTAAATGGATGATGATTCTTTCCAAATTTGACATTCAGTATGTTGAACGTAAGGCAATCAAAGGACAGGCCATAGCTGACTAGTTGGCTGACTTCCCACTTGAAGATGTAGCACCTCTACAAATTGAGTTTCCAGATGCCTCAATCATGAACATTACTGACAGAACATGGAAAATGTTTTTTGATGGATCCCATACACAGAATGGAGCAGGAGCAGGGGTGTTGTTTGTTTCCCCTCATGGTTATACGATCCCAAAATCCTACAAATTATTGTTCCCATGTACAAACAATATTGCAGAGTATGAAGCATTAACAAATGGGATCAAAATGGCCCTTGAATGGCGAATAACTGAGCTACACATCTATGGGGATTCTCAACTGGTTGTGAACCAAGTGAATAATGAATATCAAACAAAGGATGATAAATTGATCCCTTATAAAAAGTTGATAGATGCTCTAAGGAACTATTTTACCTTTGTAACATTCCAACAAATTCCTAGAGCAGAAAACAAGGCTGCTGATGCTATGGCCACCTTAGCATCTATCCTCCAATTACAAGAACATGAATCACGATTTGAGTTCTTGGTGGAAGAATTGTGTCATCCAGCCTATGATTCTTCAGATAACCAGGTGATCTACACTATTGTAGGTCACGATTCCTCCCGCTATGCAGCTATTTTCTCCTACCTACATGATCAGGTTATTCCCAAAACCCTCACGCGCAACCAAAAATGCCAACTCCTTCGTAATGCCTCACACTACACTTTGGTCTCTGGTGACTTGTATAGGAGGGGTCTAGACGAAACGTTGCTTAGGTGTTTAGAACTAGAAGAGTCCGAGAAGGCACTTGCTGAAGTCCACGATGGCATTTGTGGGGCACATTCTAATGGCCTTGCACTTGCTCGAAAACTGCTTAGGACGGGTTATTACTGGCCCACCATGCAAGCTGATGCTGTGCGCTATGCAAAGTCCTGTCAAAAATGTCAGCTCCATGGTAACTTGATACATGCTCCTGGGCGAGAGTTAATCCCTTCTGTGACATATTGGCCATTTCAATAATGGGCCTTTGACTTGGTAGGAAAGATCCATCCAAGCTCATCCAGCAGTCATAAATTTATCATCACAGCAACAGAGTATTTCACTAAATGGGTTGAAACTGTACCATTATCTGCTGCTATAGGCAAACATGTTGCCCTATTTATACTGAATCACATCATTTGTCGATATGGTATCCCATCCTCTATTGTTACAGATAATGGAGGACAGTTCAAAAATAAAGACTTAAAATAGCTGTGCAAAAAGTTTTGAATTAAGCAACACTGGTCTTCTATTTACTATCCCCAAGGGAATGGCCAAGCTGAGGCCTCTAATAAAACGCTGCTGAAAATCCTACACCGCACAGTTCACAAGTCTGGGAAAGATTGGCACTTGCAAATAAATCTGGCACTTTGGGCCTATAGAACCTCTATTCGTACTCCTACAGGGGCTACACCCTTTTCTCTAGTCTATGGCTCTGAGGCTGTTCTCCCATTAGAAGTTGAAATACCTTCTTTGCGTGTCTCCTTACATGGGTTAATAACCGATGAAGACCATAGAGCTATGAGAGTACAGGAATTAGAGACTCTGGATGAACGGTGCAAGGCTGCTTTTGATCACATGAGAGCTTATCAGAAGTGCATGTCTACACAATATAACAAAAAGGTTCACCCCCGTGAGTTCCAAGTTGGTGAACTCGTGCTTAGAGAGAATCCCAAAAATCAGCAAAATTGAGAACATAAAGGGAAATTTGAACCTAACTGGTTAGGTCCTTACATTATCACAACATCATTTGGGTCTGGTGCTTACCAGTTGTCTACTTCAGAGGGTGAAGAACTTGCAGAACCTATCAACATCCTACACTTGAAGAAGTTCTATACTTAGAGGCTTGCTGCTCAGCTATCTTGTATATATCTATGAGCCTGAAAAAATCTTAAAAATCAGAAAATGTCCTGAAAAAATGATCATCTTAGTGAAAACCTCACTTTGATGTATCACCAAAAAAAAAAAAAAAAAAAATTTGTCAAGTGGTGAAAACCTGGAAACAAGCACTACTTGAAACCCTTGCACCTATGTCTATCAGTCTCAATCACCTACTTTGCTACACATTTCCTAGCTTGGAATTGTTTCTTGTCCTCATCTCAAGGGCATAACTACTTAGCCTTTTTGAGGTATTCTTGTGCATTTGGGTCTCTTTGACAACGAACAAAATAGTGTTTCTCAACACTTCCCCCACCTTGACATCAAGTGTTTTTCAACACTTTTCAAATAGTTTACCTACGGTCTCCGATGTCGTGATATTTCTCACTATTAGAATCAAGTCTTGAAGAAATGGCCAAGTGACTTACACACACACACTTTAAACACTTAAACGATTGAGCTATGCTAATCTTTATCTACTTTGTGTGTTGTCTATGATGATTTCTTTGCCATGTGTTTCCTCCCTAATAGTCTTTCAAGGATGTCATTGACTAGAAGACTGGGGGCATGGGACATGTTCTCTTGATTTCTGCTTGTGGGTATACTTTGTTTGTCTATAGTTTTGTAAGCATTTATGTTGGTCCTATTCAACACGTTGACTTACAAATGTATCATCCTTGACTGTTTTGCAAGACTGCACTCAAGGTTTATCCTGGCACTTATGCCTTGATACAAGTGTAATCTTGCTAAACTAAACTTAGGGAATCTAATCACGTAGTTATCTTGACTTACATGTCTCTGATGCTTAGATTGGATTTCCACATACCTATCTGATATCGATCATATTCATATCCTCATAGTTATACTAGTGATGGTTGTATGATCTCATGATGTCCCTAATAAATGCTCAATGATGAAATTAAGAGTCTAAATGTTATGCGCTTCTTGCTGGTAAACCACTTTGCATATTAGCTTGCATTTTAGGTTCATTTTCTAGCTTATTCTTGCATTCTTGCATATGGGGAGAGCTCTCTTTCTTCATCTTTTTGTGGACATATCAGCTAACTCCTTTCATATATTTCTTTACTTTCTTCTTGTTCATGTCTTTTCACCTTCTTAATCTTTCGCTTCATCTCTTTTCTATCTTGTCATCACATTATATAAAGTTTTGACCTCTTAAATAATTTTGACATCCTAGATTCATTTTCGGGATCGAAATCCAAATTTGAGCTCATCTTCATGGTCAAAATTGTCTTTTAAAATTCTACTTTCTTCTGAGCAGTTAGCTGACCTTTTAAGGTCTAATCTCTGAATCATCACTGGGGCATCTTCATTTCTTCATGTCTTCATCATTTCGATACTTCATATCTACTTAAATTCACCTTTTCATGTCTAAAATCATCTTTTTGCTCATTTTGACCTAATTTTTATGCTATATCCTTCAAGGTCAACTCTAGTCAAACTGGGGCATTTTATCAGTTTTTTTATATAGTCATTCTTGGGTTCTAATCATCTATCTGTCATCTTGGACATTGCTATATTCTAATTTTCTCATTTCTAGTTAATTTTTGCATCCCCTTACCTCATTTCAATTTCGATCCCGAGGGGGCAGAAATACTCTATCACTGCTTAGGAGCATTTGTTTGACCTTCTCACTTGCTCTCACTCTATCTACTTTTCTAAGTGTTAGTATTCTTCTTGAATTCTGACATCATCTCTTCCTAGTGTTTAGTACTACCACTATTAGGCTGTACATTTAGGACTTGCTATCTTTTTCTACATTTCGTTTTTCAAAATCAGATATCTATATCTATCACCGCCTACTTGGCTTTCTATTTTTCTTTGACATAATGTGTTCCCAGATCGATCACGCATTAGTCAAAGAGGGGCAAATGTAATCACCTAAAAATGGTCATCTAGACTATTAGCCCCCTTTTCAACATTTTGGCTAAATTAATTTAATCACTTACCTAAGCCAAATTGCTAATAATCAATTTATTTGATTGTAACCTATAGTTTGACTATGCTATCCTAAGTTCATTATTTGATTAAAAGAACATGTCCCCTTTTAATTAAATAAAAGACCCCATTCTTCTAACCCACTTAAAGTGCACACATAAAGTCCTTTTTTCTATTTTGCAATTAAAAGAAAAGGCTTTGTGACTTTTGTCTTATATGACAAGTCAACTTATATTCTATTGGTTGATTTGTGTGTGCACATGGATCACTCCTATTTTTGAATTCAACCGTTGATCATCCACCATCTTCATCTTGATCTCCACCGTCCATACATCTTTAAAAGGGAGAGAGCTTTCCCCCTCAAAGCATCCATCCTCATTTTGAATATTGTTATGCTGCAGGTTTTCTAACAGGTTTCTTTGGAGCTTTGTGGAGAACTTCTATTTCTTGTCTACATTCTCTCATACCATAGCATCTTAGCTTAGCTTTCATTTTTACATGTAGCTTAATCTCACATAGCTTAATAATGGTATTGTAACACTCTCATACATGTTTTAGCATAGCTGCATTTGACATTCTCATTCTAGCTTAATCTTCATTTGCATTGCATCCTTGAGGAACTCCTTGGGACATTTGCATTCTTGCATCTTGTCTTTGGAACCTCCCATTGCATGGTTTACTAGCAAGAAGAGTATCTCTAAGGCTCATCTGAGAGATTTTTTATTCTTGAAATATACTCTCTTGCACTCCGTGGATAGGGAGCTCTAAGCCGGCATCCAAGCATTCCAACTCATGGAATTTTTTGGATAGAAGGGTTTAGAGTGGGACACTTTCGAGTGTATAGTCACCAACTAAGCATGGGTCTTTTCCAATTCTTTTTGATGAGTCATAGAATTGTAGACACATTGTGCTTAATTGATGCACTAACCCCCATGTTGTTGACACATGTTAATTCTCATGCAAGCTTATAACTCCAATTTACTTTTTAAATAATCTCTATTTAAATTTTATAACTTTCATTTTAATTTTTATAACTTTTAATATTATTATTTTATAATTATTATTAATTTTAATTTTTAATTTTCTTTTATTTAATTCATTTTCTTCAATAATTCACATTTAATTAATTACAATCAAAATATCAAAGATCATGATATTTTATTAATTTTTTCAAATAAATAATTTATTAATTAAATCTATTTATTAAGACTTAATTAATGAAAAATTCACCATAGACCTTCAAGATAAAATATGAAAACCCATCATAGAACAAATCATACAAAATAAATATAAAGGGTTAAAAATCACGAAATATGTCATCCGACACATTCGGTGCGTATTCAACTCAGATACTTGTTCTAATTTTCCAATTAAGAAAAATGGCTCAAAGGGTTGAGATTTGGACTTGAGAATTTATCTCCCCTCTCTTATCATTGGGATAATGTGATAGGGTACGCTCATCTTGACAATTCAGGGAAGTCGATATCTGGTATCTACAACCTGCATAAAACTATGCATGTACAAACACAATATATACTAAACTAAACAGACAATGGTAGGAAGTGGTGCATCGTGTAGATCCTGACTAGCAGGTGACTACAACTCCCTTCCTTAACCACATCAGACATGCCATACAAAAGCAAACACGCAAGGCAAACACACACAACATACACATGCAAGTATGGGATAAGTATCCATAAGAAAGCACATATGATAATAAATTATCTTACTAATCATTATTAATAATTGAAAGCAATGTAATAATCATCATCAATAATTGTGAACACTAAAAATAATCATTATACATACATGAAATGTAGAATCTAAGTAATCTCATCAAATAATAAACTGAATCCATAGCACAATATCTGATAATCTCAAAACAATGCTGCTAACCAACAACATAAAACTAGTTTTAAAAGAGTTCAGCAATGATAACAAAATGTGAACTAGGGGTAGGCACTACACTTTATGAATGTCATCTTTGTATGGTTGATGTATCCTTATTTTAATTGTATAATTAGCTTTTAGTGGTTATTAAATCCAAACTCATCTGCATTATGTGACTAGAAAAGTGAGTGTGTCTATGCATTTAGAGGTTCACATTGTCATGAAAGTTGTTAAGGAAATTTTGTGGATTTGGATTTTTGGGCTTTAATTTTTATTGAATTCAATTTATAGCAGCTTGCCATAGATGAATTCCTATGTCTAGGAATAGCTTGTGGTGCACCACACCTCATGAATACAAGGGGGTCACCTAGTTTACCATGAGAGCCTCATGAAGATCACAAGGAGATCAAAGAAAATGGTTTTCATAGTGTCAAGATTATCAATAAGATCATAATGTCATTGTAAGGGGTTAATAAAGCCATTTTATTAGTGTTTTGAACAAAGTCTCAAGATTGGAAAATATAGCCAAAAAGGATAAATGTAGAGGTTTGAAAGTTTGGGATTAGGTCTTTAATGTGTCTAGGAGGCTAGAAATGGTATTGAATTCCTACAAGGACAAACTCAAAAATTTAAATTTGTTAAGAATCCTTTGTGATAAGCTTTGCAAATTTAAAATATTTGAATTGTAACAATCAATTGAAAAAATACCTACTTTGTAAAATGGCTTAAAAATAAAGCCTCAATCCTAACCATACACTGAAAGGGAGGATATTTAAGCTTGGAAGAACCCTAACTAAGGGTTGAAAATCATATTCTTGTATGGGTTTGTGTTGTTACAACATATACAATAGGTTGTGATTAATTTTATGACAACATTTTGCTAGTTTTTAGTTTTGTTTGGTATTAAATGACATTGAAATTAGCTTTTCATTGCATGAGCTATTTTTTTAATGGTGTATTCTCCATTATAGGTGTATCAAGTTTTACAAGTGTTTTGAATTATTTTTTAAAAGTAACATTGTGTTGTCCAATTTTGAGTTCTTTATAATAAAAGGTCTATAGCTCTTGTTTCCACCATGGGATTTCCATGGCCTCTTGGATTCTAAGACTGTAGACCCTAATGTGTAACATACTACAAGAAAGGGCCTAGAAAAAAAAGTGTAGCTAATTCTTTGACAAAGCCTTAGGCAAGCTATGCAATGCCTGACTAGGAGCAATTAACAAAGAAGTAGTTCTTAAGAGAAAAGTATGAGGATTTAAGATTTTCCCTTTAAATATATTTAAGAGGGGTATGAGAAGGTTCTTTCTTGAAGAGGATAATTTTTTGTGAGTTGAATAAGGTGTTTAAAAATTGAGGACAATAGGCAGCCCTCAATACCCTCCAAAACCCTCATTTTTTCATTATTTTTGTATTACCTTTTGGTGGCCTAAAACCTCAAAAATATTTGAGTATGAATTGTGTGAAACAAATGTTCTTAAGGCCAAGTTTGTTGAATCTCTAAGGATAAAGAGTTATCAACCCTATAAATCCAGGTGGAGGCTAATTAGGGGCTCTTCTAGTAGTCCTTTTGTGAAGAAACCAAGAAATCAGGTATGAACCCATTGGTACCATCAATTCAAGTATACTAAAAGTGTTATAATAAAACTTTAATACTCATCAAAACCTTGGTTGGACTAGGGAGTACTATGAAAACATGGTAGATCTACATATGCCTTTTGGAAGAATTGTATTCCTCGAAGGATAAGTGAGTCATGGAGCAAGATTTGATCATTTCACATGGTGGGAAGGTTAGGGTAGGTCAAGTGATGTTCTAAGCTATAAGAAATCCTATAGACCAAGTCAGGTGTTAGGATAACACTAAGATCCTAGTGTGGATCAGTGGTATAGACTGGTTAGTCTACCCTAACTCTCCCCATTGACTTATTTTTATTTGGGTCGATTTAGAGTCTAGCTAGTCTAATTAGCTATTTTCCCTAATTGATTATGCACTCAAAAAGTGAATAAGTATTGAAAGAGGAATTTAATTCCTTACTTCTCATTTTTTTAATTTGGAATTTGAGATCTTTTTTCTAAAATCCTTTTTTGAAGGATTGGTTTTATGTTCATTGTTAGAGCTTTGGGTGTCTAATCTTCCTGAGGATGGACTTGTTGAATTCAAATTGGGGAGACCTTGTATTGTCATAATTTTTGGATTTATTCATAGGTTATTTATTTTACCTAGTTGTTTTCCATTTTAGCCCTTTTGGCTGTCAGGTAGAGCTCTCCTGGTTTCTTGTTTTAGCTTGGTTTCTATATCTATTTTTGGTAGCTATTTATTTGGAGGCTGAAAACTAGTGTTCCCCTCCATTTATGTTTGTTGGTTCTGCCTAGTTGGTCGAGTATGAAAATTTTCTTAGTTTTTGGGATGAGGGTTTGGAGTTTTGTACCATTATGTAGGTCATTTTTGTATACAGTGTTTGAACCAAAATTTTATTATATTTTCAAGGCTTTTGTGACCTATCACCAAATGGGTTTTAATTTCAAAGTTTTTCAATTTTTGGGGTTTTTACCTCATTTTTCATGTTGCCCTATTTTCTTGAGTTTTCTTGGCATGATGTTTGTCATGGACCTAGATTATATGAATGCCTTGAGAACTCATCATTAGATGAGCATGGGTAGGGTAGGGTAGCATATTGAGGGGGCTTCTATCTCATAGCCTAGTGATCATTGTGTCCAAAGGGTTGGCAGAGGAAGTTGTTAATCAAGTGATAACTAAATAAAACACAGGCTAACAATAAAACCTAAGATAATTAAATGTGTGTGCGAGAGCCTTTCATTGAGGAGTTGAACTGCATGATCCTAGCTTGGGATTTTTGATGCCAAGTGACTCTTGATGATGTCAGCCCCTATATAGTAGGCCATTGAGTGTTTGAATAGGACCTACAGTTTATGCATTGTCTATGTTCTTTGTTTTAGTCATCATACTATCTAGCATGAGTATTAGCCATAGAAATTTTATTTATGTGTATTTGTGGTTGGATCATTATCTCCATCAACATGGTGAGAGTGGACCTATGGGTTCCACGTGGTTGGGAGGCATAGCTACCTTTGCCACTATTGGGAACCAGTGTACAGAGATGGTTCTTTATTCTAGTATGACCATTGCTTGTGTTTCACTTAGTACTTCAAGTTTCAGAGTATGTTATCTCATGATTTATGCTTTCATTGGAGTGCTTGGATATCATGTTAGATGATGTTAGTCTAATTGATGCATTCCTACATTATGATATTTAGCATATGTTAGATGATGAGTTTGATTTGTAGGACTATCTTATGCTTTATTTCTAGAATGTTAGATTTCTTTATTCTTATGTTGTAGTTTTTATTAGTAGTGGCATCCTCATAAGACAACTTTGATGATTTGGTTAGTTGTTTGGGGTGATACACGTGGCGGATGGCTAGGAGCTTCGAGGTCTCATGATGCTACTATGGTTGGGAGGAACCGCGTACTTAGTTTGGTTGTTTAGTTATTGCAATGTTGTTTCAATTTACTATGATGTTGCTTTCAATTGTTTCCATTCACAACTATGTTACATGAATAGATGTAGTTTCATCTAGTAGTTATTGTATTGAGTGTATTTTCCTCGACTATGGAGTTGATACTCCCCAGTGTAGAGGTTTTAAGTTCCTATTTTATCCATTTTTTTGTCCATAAAGTATTTCTTGTTGTTCTTGGGTGACCATGCATCAACTTTGGATGATACTTTAAAGTATCACACACCCAAAGGAGAAATATCATGAGCCCTCATTATATTGCATACCTTCTAGATAAATTTCATGTGATACTAGAAAGTATCACATGCATATTGGAGAAAGGTTGTACGATACTCATGAAGTATCGCATGCCTTCTTAAGAAGTGTCACCTAGAATTTGAATGTATCACACTCCTTCGTTAGAAAGGTCATATAATACTGGAAAGTATCGTATTACTAATTTAAAGTATCACTTGGGTTTTGGAAAAACCTATCCGAGTGAATAGTGGGTACTTTTTAGTTTGATCAAAAGTTTTTCTGAGGTGTTTTAGATACCCTTTATGGTTTTCTCAAATATCTTGGAGTTTTATGTTGAATTTCATATGTTTTTAGATTTGAAATTGATTGTGTCCTTCCAGGGTTAGTCATTTTGGTCAATAGTGGCATTCGGAGATCCATTGGTATTTGGATATTTGTTTAGTCTTTCGTTGTGATCTTTTTGATCCCCATATGTTGTATCTCATGTGCTTCTATACTTGTTTAATTTTTTTAAAATCTTGGCTTATATTTATCCTTGTTTCCAAGGATCTTCGAGTGGGGTGTTACAACCACCATTCAAGAAAAGTTGCTAGGACATATTGTGTCTAGGGATGGTTTAACCATTGTTCCAAAAAGAATAACAGCAATCATTTCTATTCTTCTTCCTAGTCATAAGAAGGGGCTACAAAGTTTCCTTAGCAGAATCAACTTTATCATGTTCATTCCTAACCTTGTTAACATGGTCAAACCCCTTAGAGCCATGCTAAAGAAGAATATGTTTTTCACTTGGACAAAGGAAGGGAGAGCTAGTTTTGAAGAAATCAAAGAGCAATAACATCAACTCCAACCCTTATAACCCCAACTTTGATAAAGATTTCATTCTCTATACTCTTAGTGGTGAGTCAAGCATCTCATATGTCTTCACACAGTTGAATGATGCAAATGAAGAGAAACCTATAGCCCTTTTTAGTGAAGGGCTAAATAATTATGAGGACAAATAAAATTATGTGGAAAAAAAAGTTCTTACTGTCATAAGAGCTTTAAAGAAATTTAGACATCTATTATCACATAACAAGGTCTAGCTCCTAGTTCCAATGATTTTTTTCGTGGAGAATCTTCACCAATTGGCTATTCTATCTCTTTGGGAAGTCACAATTTGGAAAAAAGAAACCTACATATGGGGTCAACCATATCACTTAGATATTAAATAATTTGGGTCCAAATCCTAGGCTAATTACTCATTTGTTTACACATAATTGATCCCAAATCCCAGTCCAATTGCTAATGTAATCTATATTTAGAACACAATTATTTTAAAAATTTCACCAAGATTTCCCTAATATTTTCTTATTGGACAATGTTATTTCACCCTTAAAATAAAATAATATTTTCCCTCAGGTTGAGTATCACCACTAGTACATTTGGACCCAATTTTTGACAAGGTTCATTGCTATTTTTCTTGTCAAAATTTTGACCAAATTGCAAGTTGGTTAAAATTTTGATGAATACATTTGTCAAAATTTTGACCAACTTGCAATTTATTTTTTGAAATTTTGACCAACCTACAATTTGATCAAAATTTGAATGAGAAAAATAGCAACAAATCTTGGTCAAAATTTGACCAAAATTGGTCAAAAATTGGGTCCAAATTTACTAGTGCACCTACCATTTTATTGACATGTGTCTCTAACTATCCCCATTTAACCAACTATTTTATGTTTTGGTCTTTAGGACACATGTCCTAATTTTTGGAAGATTTAGACTCTATGGCATGCCATTTAAAATTAGGCCTAAAATAGAGCTGAAGCCATTGATCTATATTACATCAATGGTCCAAATTAATTCCTTTCACCATAAAAATGATGATATTAAAAGTGATGGCAACAATGTTGGGAATAAAATAGGACACATTATTAATTTAATATTAATGGATCAACATACTATAAGTACAATATACAATGTACACTTGGCATGTGGACCATGGACCACTTGTGACTCTATAAATTCACCAAAAAATTAAATAATCTCTCTTTGGAAACTGACAGATTAGTCAATTATATTAATATTTTGTGTTGTATGAAATAATTAATTTTCCTCTTACATAAAAAAAATGTTTATAATCAACAAAAAAACACCTACATTTATTTGCATACCAAAAAAAATAAAATTAATTTTCCATAACTATTATTAAATTTTGATATGGAAAGGAAAATTTCAGCAATAGAAAATTATTTTCTCCCTTGCCTCGAATGAAAAAATTGCCCTCGATTAGAAATTTTTCCTGCATATTTAATGTTGAATTTGCCAACATTTTACATATTTACTTGGGAGGGGTTTCTTAAAGTTATCCATGCCTAGTTCCACATGCAAGTGCGAAGGAGTTCCTTTTGAACAAAGATATCAGTGAGAAAAGAGTTGGATGGATCACCGAGGTCATGGAATACGATGTTGACATCAAAATCACAAAGCTTGTGAGAGGTAAAGGATTGTGTGAGTAGATAATTTCATTCCAAGAAATGATTGAGGAGGTTGCACAAGTATTAGAGGATGACCAACCAAAAAAGCATGAAAATCTGAATAGTTGGATACATGATATGACAACCTTCTTATTGGGAGGAGGATATCCACAAGGATTAGATAGAGCTAAAAGAAGATAGTTTAGATTACAATCTATTCCTTTTGTCCTACTATATGGGATTCTTTTTAGGAGAGATCTCAATGGAGTCCTATTAAGATGCACTAACCCTAATCAAATGGATATAATGAAGGTAATCAATGTAATTGATGATTACATCAACATTATAGAAAACAACCAATTTAGGAATAGGAGGTAAATCCTAATATATGAACTTAAATATACAAGAGGTAAGGATCATTTGGAACATGTTCAAAAGAAATGGTGGTATTAATAGAGACGTGTTTAAGGTTTAGGATTGTATCAACAAGATATATTTCCATAGTATCTTCTAGAATGTCTCATTCATGATGTATCTCTCTTTACTCATGATTTTCACAATTAGCATAATATGGGACTAATTCTAATGATTATTTCAGTAAACTCTCCTCCTAATGGTAAGAGATACTATAGGTCTTTACAATATCTATTTTCTTGTCTTCAAAGATAACTCTGTCTCCTACCAATCATATGCACTAGACCTATCATCATCACTATCATATTTTTTTAATCTCTAATTTGGTTTAGAAATTCAAGCTTTTCCTTTTTTAATCACTCATTTAATTTAATCTATATCCCACTCCTATGGTGTCTCCCACATTATTTAAATTCTTCAAAATTGATTATTAGACACCTTCTCTTTGTACACCTATAGGCCCACTTCCTTTTTATCCCATATTTCATAGAAAAGTATACCCTTTTTCATAATGTTTGGGATATATGTTCTCATACTTTATAATCTCTTGTTTCTGTTGGACTTGAAGAATCACATTACCATTTAGACAAGAAAAAGGTGATGACTAATACTTAGCACCAAAAATAATTGAACTATTGTCATTGATAGGAAAATAGTTGATGAAGGAAAAGCATTGCAAGATAGTACAACCACCGATAGAATAGAATATCAATTAATAAAAAAGAATGGAATAGTAGAAGCTATGATCATAAGACATGCATAGAAGATAGTATGGAACATATCATCCACAAAGATTCATCAAGGATGTGATAGGAGGAAAGGATGACCAAAGAATTATGTGATAGGAAAGTAGGTTGAAGTAACATAATGATGCAAATATGAAAGTCTAGATGTAGATTCATAGGATGAAAGACAGGCCTATGAGTAAGCACCTATGAATAGGCAGTCATGTGTATTTTATGATAGGATTGTCTATGGAATTAAAAATTAGAATTCAATATTTGAGTGTGATAATTTTAGGGTTTTGACACCTAGTATATAGAGGATGCCTAGTATATTTAGGAACTTCATTATTTTTTATTGTTTTTGAGAATATTGTGGATAAGGAGACCTAATTTTTAATAGATAACCAGAGAGATAAGCCATTATAGACTAGAGACTATAGACAGGGTAGAGCAGAAAGTGAAAGGGTGACACAATTGATATCAAGGAGGAAGCCAAAAAAGTGAGGGAAGATGAAGATATCTTCAAGGTATATACTAGATATCTATAAGGAAATATGTGCCACTTATTTAGATAAACCATTTTTATTTTATTTTTTCCATTTTAATTAATTATAATCTCTTAATAGAGCATGCTTCAATAATAATCATATTGTAAATCCTCTTACTAGGTGTACACATAAATGTGCACTTCTCAAATACCTTCTATTTGAGGGATCTCGTGGATTGAGAGCCTTAAATGTCAACCTAGAGCTCCCTAATCATGGAGTGCAAAGAATGCAAATAGTAATGAAATGACTCTTAATCAAGTCTAAGAATTGCAGCCCCTTATATGTCCACCATGAAATGGGAGTTTCTAAGATAAGAGCAAGGATGCTAGTGTCCAAGAACTACCATGAAAATGATATTCAAAATAAACCTAAACTATATAAAATGCTATTTGAATGCAATATTAAGGTGTTACATTACCTCTAATTAAGCTAAATGCATTTCTCTATTGGATAAAAGAAGCTATGCTAATGCAATATGATACTAAGATGCAATGTTATGCAAGTATGAAGATGAAGCCACAAGATCTCCCAAGAGCTCCAAAGGTACCTATAGAAAAACCTCCAGCATAACACTAATGCCAAGAAGATTGATCCTTAAATGAGAAGAGAGATCTCCCTTTTAAAGAAGTAGACGTGATGGAGATCATGAGACAAGAAGATATAATCAAGGGTGGTGAGTTGAATTTTTCATTATCCATGTGGAAGATCATTTACACCAATAAAAAAGAGTTGACTTTTGTATCTCCATGTCAAACAAAAATTCCTTTCTTTTTATTTTTAAAATGGGAAAGTGACTTTATGTGTGCAACTTATAAGAAATGAAAGGGGTCTTTTATTTAATTAAAGGAGGGCATGTTCCTTTTAATTAAATTTGAACTTAGGATATGGTGGTCAAGCTATAAGATAAAATAAAATAAATCAATATTTGAAGATTTGATCTACATAAATGATTGAATAATTTAGCCAAAATGTTGAGGAGGCTAATAGTCTAGGTGACCATTATTGGGTGATTACATATTCCCTACTTTGTCTAATGTGTGATCAATTTGGCAACACATTACATCAAAGAATGAATAAGTCAAGTAGGAAGCAACAAATAGAGAGATCTACCTCCAAAGAATGAAGTGTTGAGCAAGATAGAAAACCATGATTGCATACCCTAGTAGTGACAATATTGAACACTAGGGGAGGGACGGGGAGAGAGAGAGAGAGAGAGAGAGAGAGAGAGAGAGAGAGAGAGAGAGAGAGAGAGAGAGAGAGAGAGAGTATTAGAACTCAAGATGAGGACTAATATATCAAGCAAAGAAAAAAATCAAGAGAAAATGGAAAGGTCAAGCATATGCTCATGAAAAATAGATAGCTATGGAAAGCAATTTATAGTGGTGATAGAATATTCCTACTCCCTCAAGGTCAAAATTGAAATGAAGTAGAGGGAATATTAAAATGAGAAAATCATGATCAAATCAAGATAAAGAAAGGTCTATGATAATAGATAAGTGATTAAAATCCAAGAGTGACCATGAAGAAGTGATAGTATGCCCCAGTATGACTGATTTTGATCAAGGAAGATAAAGCATTAGAACTAGGTCAAATCAATGAGATGGATGAAATAAAATTGAAATGAAATGTACTAAAGTGAGTAAGAAGCATAGAAGAGAGTAGAAATAATAAAAGAAGGAAGAAATGATGAGGTCACAATGAGATTCAAAGATTAGAGCTCAAAGGGTCAACCAATTGCATAGAATAAATAGGAAATTTTAAAATGCAATTTTGACCATCAAGATGAGCTCATATTTTTATTTTGATCCCAAAAATAAATCCAGGATGTCAAAATTAGCTAGGGGTGCAATTTTTGTGCAATTTTGAGTTCAAAAATTGGATCAAAATGAGGTCAAAAGGTATAAAAGGGGCCCAAGGGGTCATTTTCAATTCATTTATCTTCTTGTGACTTTGAGATCATTGAGTGTATTGAGAGACAGAGAGAGTTGATGACATAGGGAGGTACTCTAATTGTATTACCTTATTTTAAGCCCTGTCAGTTGCATAAACAACCTCCATAGTTTGGTACCCCAGTAAGGTTTCAAAATTTTAATATTTTTAGTTCATTTTGTTGAGAATTTTAGCCTTTTTTGTAGGCTTTCATATGTTTTCCAAAAATATCCATGGGACACTATCAAGTATCACATGGTAGTTCTTGGAACTATCATACGATATTTTTGGTTTTTGAAAAGTATCACACATGAATTAAACCAAGTGTCGCATGAGACCCACCCACTAGTAATATGATACCATGCAAAGTATCACATAACTATTGGAGAAAGTATCAAATGGTACTTAGTCAACCAATTATGTATTTGTGAGTCATATTTTCATTGTTTCTCATTTGAATATTAGTTTTCACACTTGGATAGCAGAGTGTAAATGTGTTTAGTTATGTTTTGTTTTTTATTATGGCATGTGTTAACATATAGGCTCTTATTTTTATAGATGGTGTTTCTAATGTTGCATATAAAGACCCCTAAAGTAGTGGGATTGTGTCATCTAGACGAGGATTAGAGGAGGAATCTAAGAACCACAAGCTTCAAGTGGTTGTTATAGTTACACCATATCTAGGAAAACTATGGTCTTCTTACTACAAAGAGGTGGCACAATGAGCATAACACATTTTATCTACCACTAGAGAGGTTACTATCACACTTGAGGATGTATGTTGCATCCTATGAGAACCTTGTCATGGGGACTCGATAAGTATAATAAGTATGTCTATGTTTTCTTTGTATCAATTTATGATTGTAGGTACTAACATGAGATTTGTGTTTCATAGGTGTATTATGATCAAGCCCCAAAAAAGGGTATGGAAATGCTTTAGGAATTATTCAAGGATGTGACCATCCTTGATAGACATCTAAAATGGGAGAGGTTGATAGTGGAGTATTGGAATCATTACTCAATTATATGCCTTGTGTGTTCCTTGTTCGCATAAGTAGTAGTCATAAATAGAAGCCAAAAGGGCTTCCCATGTAGATGGGGATGGTCAATCATGGACTTGATAGGGAGGCCATGACAGATGGCTAAGGGACTTTCTATTCTAGCTGATATGTATCATGAGCTATATGAGATTGTCTACCAAGAGGGGAAGACATGGGCATGTGACACAATAGTAGCATAGTTCTAGGCTTGGGACCACATAGTAGTCATTCGGCCTTGAGTACAACCTTGGGAGATATCTTACCCCTTCATCCACAAATTATGTGGCTTTGTGTCCCTACCACATAGTGAAGACATGACATATTATTGGTTATTGTTTGATGAGTTTTTAATTTTTGAGTGATGGCTCTTAAGGGGATGTGAGGGATGGTGGGAGACATTTGATGAGCTGAGCTATATGTTTAGGATGTGAGCATTAGTAGGCCACCATGTAGGTATTGTAGAGAATTGTGTCATTACACTAGTATGGCAGTAGTTTAGATGGTGGGAGAGGGTCCCTATAGTGCCCACCACCTATCTCCAATTTTGAGGAGAGGAGGATTTGGGTTGCATGCCCATGCTTGACTATGTTTTAATATTGTAGAAGACACAAGAGCTGTGATGAGAGATGTTGGATTATCTCCTAGGGGTTCTAGAGGGAGGAGTAACAACTAATTATTCCTAGAGTATTAGGAGGCATTTGTTCTTATGTTTCATGATTATTGATGTACATCCTGAGAATTGAAAAGGAGGATATGACAGGGGTAACAATAGAGGGGATGGTGGAGGTGGAGGGAGAAGAGGGAATGGTGGAGGAGGAGGGAGAGAAGGGAGAGAAGGGAGAGAAGGTAGAGGGAGAGAACATGGAAGTGGTTCTAGGGGTGTGTATAGTAGCTAGGCATGCTTGAGGATCTATGCAAAGATGGAGATGAAGGAGGAGGAGAAGAGATAGGAGAGGATGGTACAATAACCTTGATTGGAGAGGTAGTAGATGAGATGGGAGGATAGGAAGGTGCCACCTACCTGAATTAGAGGAGAGGATGATTTGATGGATTAGTAGACTAGGGAAATGGAGGGAGAGCTACAAAAAGCACAAATTTCCATATCAATTTAGGATCAATATCTCATAGATGAGAAGGAACAGAGTGAGGAAATGAAGTGAGAGAGAGATGCAGCCAGATGAGAGTCTAAGCAACTATGTCATCTTAAAATGGAATCACTTCCATGTTAAGAACATTTAGCCCTCCTTAGGGGGTGTTTTGGGCCTTCATCAAGGTGTCCCCTATTTTTTTTCCCCTTCCCATCTTCTGTACTTGTCTAAGGCTTTATTTGGGCCTCCTTGGGTACTATTTTTCCCCTCTAGATCATTTTCTAGGGGTCCTAAACCCCTAGATCAAGGTAAACCTTGATCTTGACCTAGGTCAATGTTGACCTTGACATTGATGTGGGTCCCCCTTTTCATTAGATAGTTTGCCAGATGTAGGGAGAAGTTCAAAAGTTTGTTTTCCTACTTTCAGGTTGGCTATTTTGGGTTTTAGAATGGTAAAATCTTAAATTATATTTAATCTAGGTCCATTTCTAGGGGTTAAGGCTTAATTGGAATTTAATTCTCCTATAACTACCTCTAGAAGTTTGTTCCCTAGACAAGTATAAAAGGAAGCCTTCGTCTCTTATTTTCATATCCATTTTTGTTAATTAAGTAATCCACTTTTCATGATCAACTAATCAAGTTTTCAAATCAAGATTCTTTGCAAGAAAATTCAAGCAATAAAATAAAGTGAGAAAGAAATCACCCATTCATGCATTAAATTTCTCCATTGAAGATCAAGGATTCAAGCATTCAAACCTTTGAAGGGATTTGGTTCAAGCATTCAAGATTCATCATTTAAACCTTAGATCTATCCATAATGGTGTTGTGATCTTCCTTCAAGATCCTTTGTTCATCATCAAGATCTATACATTTTTCCCTTATGGTAGATTTAAAGCATACAATCATGGAGGTTTTGATTTACATTATTAAATCCAAGCATTCATAATAATATAGTTGTTTATATTTCAAATACAATTGCATATCTATTGAATATCATAGCATCGTCGATAGATCTACTTCTACTACTTGCCACCATTCTCTTGTTCAATTCCATTATTAAGGTTGATTCCAAATTGGGGTTTGACCAAGGAAAACCCCCCATCCAAACAACAAAACCATTTTTCTTGTAGACACAAGTGTGGGACAAAAAAATTAAGTGTATATCTGGATACCATTTTTGCCAAACTTTTAGGATCTACAAACAAAATTTTCATTGGAGTAGTGCAGCTCAAGGTCAGGGATAAAGGGGTAAGATTGTGCCCTAGGGTAAGATATTACCTTTCATTTTGGTCAAGGTTGACCTAACTTAGAAAATAAAAATATTTATGGGTTTTTTAGATCTCACAATTTCAGTTTATGGCCACAAAGACCAACAATTTTTGAGACTGTTTGATGGGGTTTTTAGCAAGTTATTTTTCAGAGGTAAGTACTTTCATTTCTTTATTTCAATATTAGAATTTCTAGGTACATATTCCATTCCCTTAAAATTCAAATGTATGCATAAAAATGTGGGTTGAGGGTCTCTTTCATGTGCATTATTCTAAATCCTATTCATCCATTTTTTATATCTCGCATTTTGATGAACCCATTTACAACAATTATTTCTTTTTGGTGTTAGATTTTTATCTTGTGTTGGATCTTGAATATTTATGCCTAAGTTTTAAAAATACAATTTTTTTTTGCAAAATATCTTTAAAAATACAAAAATATTTACATTTTTCATGCTTTTAGTGTTACTTTGTGTTCAACATGTATCATTTTTGTTTTGAATACATTGATGAGGCTTTCATTAGAAACACGGATAGATTCTTTAATGAGATACATGGAAGTGAGGTTGAAAATTATTTGAATTAGATCTCCATTGATCCTATTCCTATTTCATCTTCCTCTACAATCTATTCAATTGATCTTTACCATAGGGTGTGTGCATGGTTACCTTCATGTTCCACTATTTACAATATTGATGCACCTAGAATGTTATATCCTCAAAATTCTAATCAAACTATAGAGGCCTTTAAGAAAGTCCTTTGTGATAGTGATTAAGGTGTTAATCTCCTATGTGGTATCAAACCTTTAATTCAAGAAGTTCAAGGTTTTGGATTCACTCCTCCTATCACCAGTGTGGAACCTTCTTCAGTTCCTTTACATAGAATTCCTACCTACACTCCTATAGTAGTTACATCTCTTCCTATGAGTGTTCCACCGGTGTCTTTACCTACCTCACAACCTTCTTACCATCATATTCCTTATACCTATTCCAACCCTTTTCCAATTATGGTTCCTAGTGTTCCTCCTATTATGCCTGCCATCCTTTCCACGTCCTACACTCTTCCTAATTATATCCTTCCTAATCCTATCCTTCCTAATCTGATTCTTAATATTCATATTCCCAATTCTCCATCTATTATTTCTAGTTCTTCTCATACTTATGATGAGGCTAAAACTATGGTTTATGATTTAGATGTCAAAGAATTCTTTAAATCGCCTTCCCCTTCTTATCGGATCCATAATGATATTAAAGGGAAGAGAAAAGAAACTTCCCCTTTGAGATTTATTCATTAATTTACCCCTCATTCTTTTATAAAATATATCTTTTCTCCTATTGTCTCTTCACTAGGGGGAAAGAGGTATTTCTTTTAGGTCTCTAAGATCTAATATGTTTTGTTTTGAGCTTAATTGGTTTTCCTTTCTGTACTTTATACCCATGGTTTTTTTATTATTTTAATAATCATCCATAGTTTTCTTTTATTATTCCATACATATTTTCTAAAAACACTTGTTTTGCAAAGGTATCCCTTATCTTCATCCTGGGGGGAAAGGTTCTTTCTTCTTTCTCTTTGACAAGGGATCTTCTTTCCTTAGCTTAGTGGCATTTTTTTTAATCTTACAACATTATTTCATTATAATGACTGATGTTTTGAATATGGATTTTTTTTTAAATGGAGGTTGTTGTGCTAGGTCATCACCTCTTCTTTATTTTTTAAATTATGTTCTTTATAAACTCTTACACTTTCTTTGATGTTAGAGTTGTTTCCCTCAATCAAAGATTCATCTTCCTCTTATTTGCAGGGGGCTTGATGATTTAATCTTTGTTCCCGCTTTGTTTATCTTTGAAAGATGATATTTAACTAAAGCACTCCTATATAGTGGGGTTTTTTTTGATAAGATATCTTTCTCTTTGAGGATCCTTTTTCCATTAGTGACATATCCTTTTCATGATTATCTATGCCTTTGGATGTAGGGGTCAATACTCTTCACTAAGAACATAGTGTACATTCTTGTTAACAAGATATCTCCTTACATTGTGAAGTAGGTATCATCTTTTTCTTCCTTATCATGTCTAGTAGACAACCTTGATAAGGAGGGGGCATATATAGGGTCTCCCTTGTACTATAATTTTTTATTTATATGCTAAATCCTCTAAAGGTAATGCACACAAGTTGCTAAATCTTGAAGACACACACATCTTTCAAAATTTTCAATATGCCAAATTTTTATAATGTAATACACATAAGTTGCTAAATCCTAAAGGGACACACATTTTATATTCATTGGTGATACAAGTGTATCTATGGGTATTTCAAAATCCCTCAAAAGACATATTATAGTTTCATAGCACGGTTTTTGGGTGAACTATTAAATTTTTCTACCTGTTGGGCTCTTCCTCCTTGGTGATTCATGGTAAGGTGGGTATCTTACTGGATGAGGTAATCTCTCTCTCTCTCTCTCTCTCTCTCTCTCTCTCTCTCTCTCTCTCTCTCTCTCTCTCTCTCTCTCTCTCTCTCTCTCTCTCTCTCTCTCTCTCTCCCTCCTCTTTCATGCTAATAGAATTGAATCATGAAGCTATGTTATTTATAGTGTTGCTCTTATCTTTCTTATATAATCATTTATGCTTTTAATATAGCTTTCCAAATATGATATTAGTATAGGAAGCATTTCTTAGCAAGGTTTCCTTTAATAGTTGATTTGGGTTTGTTTTTGTACTAACCCCTCTTTTATATATATATATGAGATACTGGATTTGATTTATGGCATTGCGTACTTGTCTCTTTCTTGCTCATGTTATGGATGTTTAATGTGTATTTCAACACTTGAATTTATGTTTCCATATGATGTTGCTATGTATTCTAATGTTTAATTCCTATGCTAATGGATGTATCTCTCTCATAGCTATTTTTACCTCTCATGTTTATGATGTGGACTCATGATTTGAAAATTTAGCATTTGGAAAGATTTGGTTTGATGATGAGATTAACCTCTTATGATGACATGAATTCAAGCATTAAGTTGACATGACCAATAATAAATGGAAGACATGATCGAGAGGAAGAAAGAGAAAGTGAATGCAGTTAGTTGACTCATCCACAAAATATAAAGAGAACATGCAAGGTGCAAAGCTAAACTAAAATGAACCCATAAAATGAAAACTAGTATGCAAAGGTGTGATTACAATGGAAACATATTTAAACTATAATATTTCATCATCAAAATTTATTAGGGTCATTGAAAGATTATACAATCATCACTAGTGAAACTATGATGATATGAATATGATCTATATTAGATAGGTGTGTGGGAACCAAACCTAAGAATCAAAGATATATCAATAAAGATGACTAATACAATAAGGTTACCAAATTTTGATATAGCAAGATTACACAAGTATCAAGGCAAAAGCACCAAGATAACCCCCAAGTGTGGTCTTGAAAAAATAGAGAGAAGGATAATACATTGTAGATCCAAAATTTCAAATAGGATAAGCATGAATTCTCACATCACTTCACATCAATAAAGTATATGATCTATATCAGATAGGCATGTGGGAACCAAACCTAAGAATCAAAGATATATCAGTCAAGATGACTAATGCAATAAGGTTCCATAAGTTTGATATAGTAAGATTAAACCTGTATCAAGGCATAAGCATCAAGATAACCCTCGAGTGTGTTCTTGCAAAAATAAGCAAGGGTGATACATTGTAGATACAAAATGTCAAGTAGGATAATCATGAATTCTCACAATACTTCACATGAATGCTCTCAAACATGAAGGAGGAAGTTAGTAGACTACTGGACCTAGAGATAAGTGTAACAGAAATGCTAAGAGACATCAGCTAAGCACCCTAGCTTTTCATGGCTAGTCCTAGTTTCTTGTCTTACTTCCCTTGCTTTTTCTTGGCTATACCTTTTGTTTAATAAGTTGTTTCACCTAGTTTCTTAGGGTTTCTTTTGTTACTTTAAGCATTCTATTTTAGTCTAAACTTTGTAATGTTTGGCTTTTAGGGACCTTTTAATTCTTATTTTCTATAATAAAAACAAAGTATACCCACAAGAAAAAACAAGTAAAAACATGTTGCATGCTTCCAGTCTTCTAGTCCATGACATCCTTGAGAGACTATTAGGGAGGGATCACTTAAAAAAGAAATCATCATAGGTAGTACAAAAAGAAAAGAAACTCAATCAAGTATCAACAAGTTCTAATTTGAAAGTGCATGTGTAAGTTGTATGACCATTTCTTGAGGACTTGGATATGGTAGCCAGAAGTATTGTAGCATCCTAGACTATAGCTAAGGTATTTGAAAAGAGTTGAGAAACATTGTTAGACAAGTTGCCAACAAAACACCTATGCAGAAGAAGACCTTGATAAGCTAAATAGTTTGTGCCCCCTAGACCTAGATGCGAGAGTTAGTGTCAACCTAAGTGAGGCAAAGTGAGAATGAAGCAAATGAGTGTAGAGTAATAATGATAGACATAGGTACAAGGGTCTCAAGTAGTGCATGTTCGCAAGTTTTCACCATTTGGAAATTTTTTCAGGACATTTTATGATTTTTTTGTATTTTAAATTTTTTTTTTTTTTTTGTGATACATCAAAGTGCCTATGCTCATTTTTCCAACACATTTTCTATTTTTCTAAAGGATTTTTTCAGCATCATATATGATCTTTTGGATTTTTTTAGTATCATAGAATATGTACAAACAACTTAGTAATAAGGACTTGGGCATAGAACTTCTTCAAATGGAGAATATTGACAGGCTTTGAGAGTTTTTCTTCTTCAAATAGAGAAACATGATAGGCACCGAATCCAAATACAACAGTGACAATGTAGGGATGCAACCAATTAGGCTTGAATTTACCTTTTTTCTCTCTATTTTGTTGATTCTTTGGGTTCTCTCTAAGAACAAGGTCACCCACTTGGAATTCATGAGGATGGACTTTCTTATTATAACTAGTGGACATCCTCTTCTAACAATCTTGCATGTGGTCAAAAGTGGCATTTTGATGCTCATTAAGAGATTCAAGCTCATGAATTATCATAGCCCTTTGGTCCTCATCAATGATTAATCCATGTAAAGAGACTCACATAGAGGAAATCTCAACTTCTAATGGAAGGAAAACCTCATAACCATAGACTATTGCAAAGGGTGTAGCCCTAGTGGAAGTGTGTATGGCAGTTCTATAGGCCCATAATGTTAGATTAAACTGTAGGTGTCAACCCCTTTGTGACTTGTGAACTATCCTATGCAAAATCTTTAGCAGTGTTTTATTTGAGGCCTCAACTTGGTCATTCCCTTGAGGATAATATATGGAGTAATAATATTGCTTGATTTAAAAAAAAAATCAAAGTTTCCTTAGGTCCTTATTCTTAAATTTCCCTCCATTTTTAGTGACTATGGAAGAAGGAATACCATAGTGACAAATAATGCAATTTAAAATGCACATGACAACATATTTTCCTATAGCAACAAAAAGTGGAGTAACTTCAACCCATTTAGTGAATTACTTAGTCGCTATGATTATGAACTTGTATCCACTAGATGAACTTAGATGAATCTTACCAACCAATTCAAAGGCATATTTCTAGAAACGCTAGTGTGTAATAGAAGGGATGAGTTTATACCCAAGAGCATGAATCAAGTTGTTTTGTAGTTTACACTTCTTATAGAATTTAGCATATTAGATGATATCAACTTGCATGGTTTTCCAATAGTATCCTGTCATAAGCAATTTCTAAGAAAGTGCAAGGGCATTAGAATGTGACCTAGAAATGTTGTCATGAACTTTAGGTAACACTTTTTTAGATTTTTCTATTTCTAGACACCTAAGGAGTGTTCCATCAAAGATCTTTCTATACATATCACCAGAGATGAGAGTGTAGTGGGAAGCGTTATGGATAAGATGGAATTTTTCATTATGTATAAGTTTTTAAACAATAATTTGGTCTCACAAATAGGATAAAATAGTGGAATAGTAGGAGGAATCATGACTGATAATAGTGCAAATTACTCAGTCATTAGGGGAGTCATAAGCAAGATGGCGTAGTTCTTCCACCAGGAACTTGTAATGAGATTCATGCTCTTGTAAATACATGATAGATGCCAAAGTTTCCATAGCATCATCAACCTTGTTTTCTGCCCTAGGAATTTTTTGGAAGGTAAAAGATGTGAAGTAGTTCCCTAAGGGATCAACCAATTTCTTGTAAGGTATTATCTTATCATCCTTAGTTTGATATTCATTATTCAATTGATTAATTACAAGTTGGGAATCTCCATAGATGTGGAGCTATGTTATTAGCCATTATAGGGCTAGCTTGATTCCATTAGTCAGAGCTTCATATTCAACTATATTATTTGTGCATGGGAATAATAGCTTGTATTATTTTGGGATGGTGTAGCCATGAGGTGTGACAAAGAGAATTCCAACACCACCACCATTTTGAGTATATGACCCATCAAAGAACATCTTTCAAGTTCTTTCTATAACATACATGATAGATGCGTCCAGGAATTCAATCTACATAGGAATACTATTTGTGATGGGGAACTCAACCACATAATTAGCAATAGACTATCCTTTGATGGCCTTATGTTTGACTTAATGAATGTCAAATTTTGAAAGAATTATCATCCATTTTTCTAGTCTATATGTGATTGCAACCTTACTGAAGAGATATTTCAAAGGATCAATTTTGGAAACTAGTTACATGGTGTGTGAGAGAATGTAATGATTTTTGCACCTAATGTAGTATATGGATCTTTCTTTCCCATTCTCATCATGTTGTGTTAACAAAACCCTTAGGGAATTTGTAGTAGTTGAGATGTAGAGAATCAATGGATTCCCCTAAATGGGAGGCATGAGGATAGGTGGTTGTGATAGATACTCTTTGATTTGAGCCAAGCTCTTCTCACACTCTTCATTCCATATGCATTTTGACTTTTTGTCTATATTTTTTTGAAAATATTGTGATCTATCAGCTAATTGAGAGATGAACCTCCTAATAGATTGAAGGTGTCCTTGTATACTCCTTAATTGACTAATATTCTTGGGAGGTGACATCTCCATGATAGCCTGCAACTTTTCTAGGTCAATCTCTATTCCCTTAGTTGAGATTATGTATCCTAGTAATTTTCTAGATGTGACACCAAAAGCACACATTTTTAGATTAAGCCTAAGTTGAAACTATTCTATTTGGCCTAGTATCAAAACTCAGGTTAGAAAAGTGAGTGCTTCATTGTTTAAATTTTTTGAGGGTATCATCAACATAATCTTCCATGTTCATATGCATCATATCATGAAAATTTGTAGTAATAGTTCATTGGTATGTAATACCTAGATTTTTTAGCCTAAAGGGCATGAAATTCCAACATTAAATACCCCATGCATAGTTGAAAGTTATTTTCTCTTGAATTTTATGAGGTATCTTAATCTAATTATACCCTAAGAAACCATCCATTAGGGAATACATCTCATATCCCATAGTCATGTCCACTATCATATTTATGTTTGGTAATGAAAAAAAATCCTTTGGGAATTCCTTGTTTAAATATCTAAAATTAGTGCAAACATAAATGGACTTAGAAACAAGTACTATATTGGATATCCATTCTGCATAGTCAATAGCTTTGATAAACTTGGCATTCAACAATTTCTTGAGCTCGGATTTGACTAGAAAGGCAACATGAGGTTGCATCTTTCTCAAATTTTGTTTAACAAGTATAACATAGGAGCTATGGAGAGGTGATGTATAATAAGGTCTATATCTAAGCTAGGCATATTAGCGTAGGTCCATACAAAGTTAATATTTTTCTCCTTGAAGAATTGTGTGAATTGTTCTTTTTCCTCTACTAATAAAGACTAAGCTACATGATTGATCTTGGGAGATTCTTTAGTATCCAAGTTGATTGGCTATGTTGGTTCTATCAAAATTGATGATCTATTATAAAAGTTGACACAAGAAAAAGATGAATAACTAGGGCCAAAGGCTCACCCAGCTATCTAAACCACCTTGCAAGAGTTAACACAACAGAAGAAAACATAGGTAACAACCTCCAAAGGAGGAAGAAGAGTGAAATAATTTTATTGATTCATCAAAATATCTTCATACATGCCCATTTGTATGGCCTTTTGGGTTACGACCAATTAAAAATGCATTCACATTGAAAGATCCAATTAAAAATTCACACTTTCAATTCTGCTCTCACATCTTCTTCTCAAAAACTTGCCTAACTCTAAGCCTAAACCCTCTATATATACTTGCCAAAATGACTTAAAAAAAATTCTAGAACATTACATAAGAGGAAGGCTGACCCAAAAATGGTCTAGACACATCCCAGGAAAAGATCTTAACATAAATGTTGTGATCGAAGTAAATACTGCAAGCTAGCTCATAGAAATCATGTCCAAATACTGACACTCAACATACACTAGGTAACTCAACACCTAAAGAGTCAATCAACATACACTAGGTAACTCAACACATGAAGGAATTGCTATAATAACTCGACACATGAAGAACTACTAGGCACATGAAGGAACTAGACTGCTAAGCACATGAAGGAACTGGACTGCTAGGCACATGAAGGATTGCTAGGCACATGAAGGAATTGCTAGACACATGAAGGACTACTAGGCACATGAAGGAACTACTAGGAACATGAAGGACTACTAGGCACATGAAGGAACTACTAGGCACATCAAGGACTGCTAGGCACATGAAGGAACTGCTAGGCACATGAAAGACTGCTAGGCTCATGAAGGACTGCTAGGCACATGAAGCAACTACTAGGCACATGAAGGACTGCTAGGCACATGAAGGACTATCTCAAACCCTTTCTAAACCATAAAATAGTAGGGGGGGCTATAGAACCATAAAATAGTATGGGGGCCCACCCATCCTACCGTCTCCTCTCCTGATGCGAGAACTTGCTAGGTCTAAAATTGGTGAATCAGCAGGCTATAACTCGCTACTGGTTTTCGATATTGAATAGACACTAGATCTAAAATGAGGACTTATGGCTATGCAGGATTTGTTGCTAATTGAAGAATGAACAAAAATGAGTAAGATAACAAGGTAACCCAAGATGCTTCTGCATTAGACAATTAGGGTAGAAAGAAATGATTCTCCTGAATCATTGAGATGTCATAATCTGAGCTGAATCCAACTCAAATTGAGAAATCTATGAAGCATCTTCAATAGGTCTATTCTTCCACTTCACCAAATATTCATAGTAATATTTTCCTATTGTGCTCTTGCCAACTCTCTGATCCAATATCTATTCAACTTCTCCAATTTGCTTCTTAGGATAATCATTTGATACAACAACTTCATCCTTTAACTCATGATACATATACAAATCAGCAATATTGAATATAAGAGATATATCCATGTTATCAGGTAACTCAACTTCATAAGCATTACCACTATCAAACTTCTTCAAAATCTTACAAGGTCCAAATTTATTCATCTTTAGCTTAATGTATGTTCCAACTGGGAATCTTCCTTTCTTCAAATGAATCATCACCTCATCACCAACTTAAAAATCATGGTATCTTCTAGACTGATCAGCATTCTCCTTATACTTCTGATTAGTTTTTTGCAACCTCAACTTCACTTCTTTATGCAAAGACTTCATAAAATCAACAAATTCTTCTCCTGTAGTGCTCCTCTTTTCTTCACCAGCAACATCTCTCAAATTTGATATACCTCTAGGATGAATTCTAGTAACAATCTCAAAATGTGTCTTCCTTGCACTCCTATTCACAAAATTATTATATGCAAATTCAACTTGTGCTAATACCATCTCCCAATTACTTGTATTATTCCCAACTAAACATCTCAACAAATTACCCAAGCTTCTATTCACAACCTTTTTCCAACCATCTATTTGTGGATGGAATGTAAAACTAAACTTCAATTCAATACCCATCTTCTTCCATAAAGTCTTTCAAAAGTAGCCAAAAAACTTACTGTCTCTATCAAAAATAATACTTCTTGGTAATCCATGCAATCTCACAATCTCTTTAATGAAAAGTTTGACAACATGCTTAGCATCTGATGTCTTCTTACATGGTATAAAATGAGCCATCTTAGAAAATATGTCCACTACCACAAATATGGAATCATACCCCTTCACTGTCTTAGGTAATCCAAGAACAAAATCCATATTGATGTCAGTCCAAGGTTTTTTAGGAATAGTAATAGGTGTATACAAACTAGTATTCTGACTCACCCCTTTTGCAACTTGACAAAATCCATGACTCTTTACAAATTTTTGAACATCCTTATATAATTGTGGCCAATAATACTTCTCTTTCAGAAAACTCAATGTCTAATCAATTCCAAAATGCCCATCTAATCCACCACTGTGCTTTTCCTTAATCAGATTCAACCTCATAGAACTTCTAGGAATACACAATTGAATACCTTTGAATAGAATACCTTCTTGAATAAAGTACTCATCATAATTACTTATGTGATCTATCAGATTTGGTGCTACACACTCTCTCAATGCCTCAGAAAAATTAGGATCAACATCATAAAACTCTTTCATTTCATCAAAACCAAGAACTTCAACCTTCATTTAAGTCAGCAAGGAACGTCTTGTACTCAATACATCAATAACTCTATTAGTAACTCCACTCTTATGCTTAATGAAAAATGTAAAACTCTAAAAATACTCAACCCACTTCATATGTCTTTGATTCAATTTATCTTGACTTCTCAAAAATTGTAAAGCTTTATGATCAATATACAACACAAACTCCTTAGGGATCAAATAATGTCTCCACTTCTTCAATGCTTGAACAATGGCATAAAATTCTTGATCATACATTGAATAATTCCTTTTAGCATCATTCAACTTTTCACCAAAGAAAGAAACAAGCTTACCATCTTGACTTAATACAACTCCTATTGCATTACCACTTGCATCACATTCAACTTGAAATACTTTGTTAAAATCAAGTAAAGTTAATACAGGTAACTTAGTAACCTTTTGTTTCAAAGTCTCAAAACTCTTATCACCTGCTTGTGTCTACTTGAATTCATTTTTATCTCCCCTCATTGTCTCAATCATAGAATTACAAACAACACTGAAATTCTTTATAAACCTTCTATAAAAACTAGCCAAACCATGAAATGATCTTACCTTGCCCACATTCTTAGGTGTAGGCCATTCCAAAATTGCTTTAACCTTCTCAAGATCCATCTTCAATCCATCAACTAAAATCAGAAATCCAAAATAAACAATCTCCTCTTGTATAAAAGAACACTTTTTTAGATTAATCAACAACTTTTTCTCTTTCAAACTCTATAATACTTGTCTAATATGCTCAAGATGGTCTTCCTTAGTCTTACTAAATATCAAAATATCATCCAAATAAACAATCACAAACTTATCCAAATATCTTTTAAGAACTTCATTCATTAGCCTCATGAAAGTACTAGGTGCATTAGTCAAACCAAAAGGCATAACCAACCATTCATACAAACCATCTTTTGTCTTGAAAGCAGTCTTCCATTCATCAGCTTCTCTAATTATGATCTAATGATAGCCACCCTTCAAATCAATCTTGGTAAAATACTTTGCTCCATTGAAACAATCCATTATGTCATCCATCCTTGGCATAGGAAACCTATATTTCACTGTGACCTTGTTAGTAGCTTTGGAATTAGTACACATTCTCCATTCTCCATTCTTTTTAGGTGCTAATACAGTAGGTACATCACATGGACTCAGGCTTTCTCTAATCAAACCTTTCTACAACAACTCATGCACTTGTCTATTAAGTTCTTCATTCTCTACAAGTGTCAACCTATATGGTGCTTTGTTTGGAAAAATAGCTTTAGGAATTAGATCCATAAAATGACTTAAACTTCTTACTGGAGGTAAATCATTAGGAATATCATCAGCAATAATGTCTTTATACTCATTCAACAATTTTGTAATTTCTACTAGTACTTGACTATCACTATCTATCATCACTCGATCATTACTAGCTTTTGTTGCTCAATTATTACTACCAACACTCAGTCCTCTAGGAGCTATGGAAAAATAGACTTGATTCTTTTTCATTTCCTTTTCAAATTGTTTCCCATTAACCATGCAAATTTTTACAGCAGTACAATTAACCAAATCTAGACATTCAATTAAAGACAATAATATTTGTTTCTTCCCATTTACCCAAAGAGTATATTGATTCAATATTCCATCATGTACAACATATCTATCATATGGCCAAGGTCTACCCAAAAAAATATGACAAAAATCCATGGGCATAATATCACACAAGACTTCATCAAAGTAATGTCCAATTTTGAACTTCACAAGGCATTGCTCACTTACCTATATCTTCTTCTCATCTTTGATCCATAAAACATGATAGGGTTTGGGATTTTTTATCCTCTCCAAATACAACTTAGTAACCAACTCTTCTTATGCCAAATTTGTAGAAATTCCATTGTCAATGATCAGTTTGCAACATTTTCTAGTCATCTTACATCTTGTCTTCAAAAGACTTCTCCTTAAAATAGATTCCTCATCACTTGCCTTATTACATAAGGTTCTTCTCACCATTAAAATTTTCTCTAGCCTAAAGTCCACTTGGTGAACCCTCATCATCTTCTTGAATCACAACATTTTTGTTACCTTGCCTACTTTCAGAGGATCTACATTCAAAAGATATATGTCCCTTTTTACCATATCTAAAAAAATTACCACGAAATCCACCTCTAGAATAGTAATTACCTCTACCTAGGTAAGAATTAGTGCATCCTCAGTAAGAATTACCACTTTTTCATTTGGTCTTACCTTTGTCATCATTCTTCCATTCATATTTGCCTTTATCTTGTACAGAACTATCAGATCTACCACTTTCTCCATAAGATCTACCTTTGCCTCTTTGGAATCTACCACTCTACCTCTTTTTTTTTGTTCATGCTTCTTTGTCAAGATCTCCTTAGTTTCCAAGGCATATTGATATGCTTCTTCCACACTTTTGAACTTCACAAAACTTATTTCATCTTGAATTCTAGATCTGAATCCATTAATGTACCTTGCAATTTTCTCAACATCATCATCCACATTGTCTAGAATTGATGTCCAATCTATAGAATTCCTCAGTATATTCTTTCATAGTCATGTCCTTTTGTTTCAAAATTTTCATCGTTCTCAACAAGCTAACTTAGTAATCAGTGGGAAGGAATTTTTCCTTTACCTTGTTCACCATCTTTGGCCAAGTTTTAATCTTCTCCTTTCCTCTCCTTTGTCTATCAGTTTGCAAATGCTCCCACCATAGTGATGCATGACCTTTCAACCTAGTGACTGCAATCTTCACCTTTCTATTATCAAAACTATTTTGATACTCAAAGAACTTCTCCATATCAGAGATCCAATACAACACAACATTGGTATCCAATTTTCCATCATAAGAAACAACTTCTAAAATAGTCTTTAAATTTTTCCTAGACAACACTCCCAATAATCTTTCCTCATCTTGATCCTCTTCAGGTTCTGGATTATGGTTTGGTGTTATTGCTTCATCATCACTTACATCATCAAGATGTGCTCTATCTCCATAGCATCTAATATAGTTGCAATTTGTCTCAATTGATCCACTATAGCATCATTGTCATTTATTCTACCATGAACCATCCTTACAAATTAGGTTCCTACAAGATCATAACCCTCTACAAGTTATAGGTCAAATCTACAGATTTGCAACCCTACAACCAAATCTGAATTAGGGTTCTACATGATCTAACCTCCACATGGTTGAACCTCAAGCTCTAATACCAACTGGCATAGGTAAGGGATGAATAACTAGGGCCAAAGGCTCACCCAACTATCCAAACTACCCTATAAGAGTTAACACAATGGAAGGAAACACATAGAACAACAACCAAAGGAGAAAGATGAGTGAAATACTTTTATTGATTCATCAAAATATCTTCACATGCCTAGTTGTAAGGCCTTCTAGGTTATGGCCAATTACAAATACATTCACATTCAAAGATCTAACTAAAAATTTGCACTTTTAGTTCTATTCTCGCATCTTCTTCTCAAAAGCTTGCCTAACTTTAAGCTTAAACCCTCTATATATACTTGCCAAAATGGCTTATAGATTATTCTAGAACATTACATAAGAGGAAGGTTGAGCCAACAATGGTCTAGACACATCCCAAGAAAAGATCTTAACATAAATGTCACAATCAAAATAAATCCCACAAGTCAACTCATAGAAATTATGTCCAATTACTGACACTCGACATACACTGGGTAACTTGGCACATGAAGGAATTACTACAGTAACTCAGCACATGAAAGATTGTTAGGCACATGAAGGAACTAGACTGCTAGACACATGAAGGAACTGGGTTGCTGGGCACATGAAGGAACTACTAGGCACATGAAGGACTGCTGGCACACAAAGGAACTACTAGGCACATGAAGGATTGCTAGGCACATGAAGGAATTTCTAGGCACATTAAGGACTGCTAGGCTCATGAAGGACTACTAGGCACATGAAGCAACTACTGCTAGGCACATGAAGGAACTACTAGGCACATGAAGGAACTACTAGGCACATGAAGGATTGCTAGGCACATGAAGGAACTACTAGGCACATGAAAGACTACTAGGCACTTGAAAGACTACTAGGCACATGAAGGACTACTAGGCACATGAAGGAATTATAGAATGAACAAAAATGAGTAGGATAACAAGGCAACCTAGGATGCTCCTACACCAAAAGTATCTTGGAAGACTACCTAGTACCTCATCCTCAAGCACCTTAAAGAGGTTTTCACCTTCAGATTCATCTTTATTTTTACTCCTTTTTAGTTTAGATACTTCCACAAGGTATTTTTCACTGTCTAAACTCTTATTTTTCATTTTTCTCTTTAATATGTGATTGACGTATTGGAAATTATGTTTTGGTCATATTAACTACCAATTTACTGGTGGAAGATACCATGAGTTCAATGGAAATTAGGTAACATGTGATCTCATAATCATTTTGGAATGAGGGTATCACGTGTCTTTGATTTTGAATAGACCAATCTTCAAGGTTGTTGATGTGAGCGGAATTTTCTATGGTGACAAGAGAGGTCGAGCCTATAGAGAAGGCTCCAAATTAATCCAAATTATGATAAGCCCTAGAGGAATTAGTGTGGTCCACTAAGGCAAGTTGCAAATCCAACTCATCTAACCCTATATGAGACTAATCAAATGCATTTTATTAAGTAACATAGGCATGTACCATATCCAATCCTAATTTGCAAGAGGTGTCAAAAAGAGATTCACACTCATATTCCTAAGAGTGAGTACTTTGATCATGGGTCACAAGTTGAGCAATGTTTCTTATGATTCTCTTTGTATTAATATTTTCAACATCCGACTCATCAAATTTAGGCTACCTAGATGTTTATGCTTTAGTAGTTTTGTCATGAAATATCATATCTTCTCCCAAATTAAGGGATATAGAAGGGGTGAAATCCTCTTCAAGTGTCAAAGAATAGTAGTGGGTTGGATATCATCTTTAGATTTACTAGTTGTAGGGACCTCTCTATCACACCTATTGTAATATGGAGCCTAATCATACTTAGAGGTTTATTTGGTATAGTTTCCCCCAAGATTATTTCTATGGGATTTTGGGGGTAGTGCCCACAAGACAGGGTCAAAGGGAAATGCCCTAGGTGTGCTCCCTGTTGCAGTATAGGGTAGGGTTGAAAGGCATTGTCCCTATGGGGCTTTCTGAAGGCAGTGCCCCCAAAACCAAAAATGACTCGCTATTGTAAAAGGCATCTTCTATTATTTTTCTATTAGATGACTTATTCTAGAACTAATTCTTTAAGTGGTAAAAAATTGTGTAAAATGGATTAGGTTTAGGAATTTCTTAATGTATGATGAGATTCTAGCTTCTTGCAACAATATTGAACTATAAGGGATTGCAGATTGTAATTAGTAGATAAAAATAATATTGAACTTATTGTTGGTGGATGTAGCCTAGGGATTGGGTGAACCACATTAAATCTTTGTGTCTTGTGTTCTCTTCTATGCAATCTATTATTTTCTAATATTGGTTATATTTGAATGCACACTGTTATTTATTTTTGTGGTTAATCCTAACAAAACCATGGCAAATTATATTAAATACTATACCCTATTCCTATAGTGTCTTTTCTTTCTCATCCCTTGGTGTGACTTAGGGTTTCTTCAATATAATTCTTGGTGTCATTCAAAGATACTTGACCATAATAACACATTTTTTTCATAAATTGGTAGCCTTATGCATATCTTTTAGGAGAAATAGGGGTAGCTAAAATTACTTCATTATTATTCTCTTCCTCTTTATAGATCCAGTCTCTACTGACTTGATCTTCCTTTTCATCTTCTAAAGGAATTGAGAATTGTACAAAGGTACCCAAGACGATCATAGAAAAAGCCAAAGACTTCATTTTCTCAAATAGTTTGTTGTAAGAGCATGGAGAAATAGGTAATGTTACAATGGAGTCTAGGGTATACTCTCCCGTCCTGATACTCATCTTTTTTTAGCTTCATTTCACATTCTATAAGAGATGGTCTAATGTCACTAGAGGTTTAATTATGTGGCACTAATGACTCTACAATAGTATTCATGTTGATGGACATATAATTATCTCCTAGGATCACTATTTCTACACCATTGAAAAAAGGATACATTGGTGATATGTTGATGGTACAACTTGCATTTCATGGATCCATGTTTGACCCAAAAAAATATTGTAATAAAGTGATATGTATAACACTTGTAAGACCATGTATTTTTCCACATGACCCACATGAATAGGAAGCACAATTAGGCCTTTGGAAGACCGTTCAACCTCATCATAGGCATTGATAGTTATCTTGCATCTAGGATCAACTACAAACTTTAACATTTCCAATTGTTTAATTATGCTGAAGGAAATAATATTTAACCCAACACCATTTTCTATTAGGACTCTTTGGACTCAGGTGTAGTAGATCTGTACTTTGATGTGGAGGGAAAGATTGTGCGGATGACTAAGAGATTTTTAATTTTCTTTAGAAAATATAAGATAGTGAGGTGAGGAAATATGGTTTAGCATAGATTGGAATCATTCAATGTTGATATTAGTAGGAACATTATCTGCACACAAAAATTTCTCTAGGATGTCCTTGTCCAAAGGATAAAAATCTAAAAACTCCAAAATATATATTTGTGCTGGAGTTTGTTGAAATTGACTTCCAAGGTCATAACTAGATATAGAAGGTGGAGCCACTTGTTTCAAAGATAAGGTATGCTTGGGATCATTACCTACTTTGAGGAAAAACTTATATTCCCCCCTAGTAATAGTGTTCAAGGTCTCATGATGTAAAGAGGAGGAATCCACCACCCTAAGAGACACCCTAGGTCTAGTGCCTTTGAAGTTTTGATTAGGGGTTTGAGTTCTTAATACCACCTTAGGTTTCATCATCAGTTCCATAACTAGGTTCTTCATTGTAGTTGGGGCCCATCACATAGATGCTTTCACTTATGGGTTCAATCATGTTGATCACATTATCTATGTTGGCATATGCATAGATAATTTTGGTTTCATTACCATTTTTGTTGGCTTTGGATGTCTCTCTTTTTCATATTCTGGAAATGGTTATCTGAAAGTCTTATGGTCAGAATTCTTAATTATTCCATCCATGAAAAATTTTCTTTCATCAGTGAGATCTTGAATGGCATCTTTGAGCTTAAAGAATTTTCAGTGTTATGACCCTTATTCCTATGGTAATTTCAATATTGGTCATCTCTCCACCAGTCAAGTTTTATATTTGGGTCATAGGGTTGGGAATTATCGAGTAGCATGATAAGCATATTGGAGAGTACGGTTTTCAAGATTAGTCATATGATTCAACCATTGGTGTGTAAGTGTGTCTTGGTTTAGAGGACCTCTTATCTTTTTTGAAAGATTGGGGCTTTGAGGTATCTTAATTTTTAGTAGCATATATGGCATTGGATAAGTTAAAGGTTGATTCCTTAGTCTTAGGAGTGTTTACAACTCCATCATTGACTATGTACTTTTTTTATTTCCAAGGTTTACACTTATCTTTACCATTACCATTTCCATTATTATCCTTATTGAGAATAACGCCACCCTTTTTGATACCAACATTCTCAATGTGATAGGAACTTTCAACCATGTCATTGAATGAGGTAAATAGTTTCTTCCTAAGATCATTATATAATTTGAGCAAAACTATGTTGATGAAGATGTCAATTTTCTCAATCTTGGGAATTTGTTGGGGATACTTAGAATGTAATGATCTTTATTGTTGTAAATCTATAGCAAATGGTCCCCCTTATTTTTGTTTTATGTTACACAAATCCAACATAGTTATAGGATGTTGTATGTTATACGAATATTGTTGAATAAATCATTGTGCAAGTTCATCAAATGTCTTGAGGGGATGTGACAACTTGCTAGACCATTCCATGGCTTATCACCTTAAGCTTCTAGGAAATAATCTCATGAGGTATGTGTCCTCATGTATGAAGTCCATGCTAAGAGAATAGAAGTGACATACATGGTCATGTAGGTCACCATTTCCATCATATTTGTCATACTTGGGATCCTCAATATCCAAAGGAAATGACACCATGTAGAGACTTCTATCAAATGAGAGAGCACATATAGATTCCACAAAAGATGTTTCAAGATTCTCTTTTGCCATTTGTAGTTGAGCAAGTCAACTTCTTAGCTCCTTCATTTCCCTCCTTAGGATCCCAACCTTGTTTGGCTCTCTTTTATGTATGATCATTTGAATTTCATAGTCATGAGGGAGTTTCTATCCTTAAGAAGCCATGTATAAAAATATTGGTTTACATTTTTCTCTAAGGCCTTTAGCATGAGTTTTTGGAGAAGTTTGTCTTGTTGAAATATCATGAGCTCCTTGCTAGTAATCTCATTATTTATCTCACTCTCATGGTGTGATTGCAAGGGTCTAGGGGGTGAGAGACATCCTGCAATGTGTGTCCTTAGAGATCTTGGTGGCATGTTATTCCCATTGTTTCCACAACATGGGTTTCTATAGTTGCCATGAGCATGTCAATTTTCAAAGTCATGTGTGTGAGTACTAGTTTCAACATGTCAGACCATAAAAGGACTAGTCAGACCACAAACAACTTTAAGAAACCCCCTCCCTGAAAAAAATATAAATTTGTGGTGAATCCAACATTAGTTTTTTTTTTTTTGGGTGGGGGGGGGGGGGGGGGGGGGGGGGGGGGTGCGATAATTTCTATTGGCAATTTTTTCTTGATATCAGGAAAATTTTAATGTTAGATGAGGCATTTCTCTAGTGGCTATGTGCCTAACTTCTTCTAGTCTTTCTCTATCCAACCAAGCTTTTTCTTCTCTATGTGCAAAAAGGTCTTCTAGGAAGTGGTTCCTCTCTTTGGGATTCATGGTGAGTGAAACACTATGCATAGCCCTAGGGGTGTCAAATGGGGTATCAAAGAAATTGTGAAAGAGGTGAAGTGGATTATGCTAAGTAGTGGTGTTAGCCTCTTCCCATCTATCAAGGATAATTTATTACTCATAGGTTTTCTTATGAGGATGTCTAGTTGGAGTGGAAAATTGTGCAAAAGTAAACTAGGGATGACCTCCTTGATCGACTTGGAGTTTAGTTGTAATAAAAATGTAAGGACAAGTCTTTAGCATAGTGAGATAAAATAGAGCCTTTCAGAGTTAAAACTTGTATAGTCAAAATGATCACTTGTCAAAAGATAGAATGGAGTGAATAACTTTTCAAAAGTTCTTAATAATTTACAGCACTAGTGATTGCAACTAATAATTGACCAAAAAGCTCGATAGCACCTAGCCAAAAGAATAAGGTAACCAAGTTTTTGACAAGTTAGAAAAAGAGATATTAATTTCATATCTAAGATATTAAACTCATCTTTTCATTGTTAGAAAGTACCAAATATGGAGATTTCAGACTAGACTGTGGAAAGACTAGGTAGAAACACCCCTAGTTTAGTTAAAACACAATCTAAACTCAATTTTGCAAGCATAGAAAACAAGGAGATATTTTATAGTAAACTAGGTGATAGAAGTCCAGTAAATTATATTGTGTGATAGTTTGTACAGTAACTAGAAGGAACTTTCTTGATAAGTAATACTTCCTAGTAGATCATAATATAGTAGGGAAATAAAGTTTGTGAAGTGGTGCAATACTTTTGGAAAATCAGAAGTATCGTATGATATTTTTCATAACAGACATTAGATAAAGGGCTAGTAAATTCTGTAGCATACAACTTGCTATATAAAAAATCTATTTTTTAGTTCAATTTTCAAGTGTTTCAGGCTAGAATATAGTTGTGATATAATAAAAATCTAATTTAAAATAGTAAACACAAAGGTTTGAGAACAATTGGGGATGCAAGCATGCCTTTAATTAATTTACTAAGGGATAATGCAACCTTGTCAACACAAGCACTTGTGATATAAAAAATAAAACCCTATGAATGCTAACATCATGTATATTTCCAAAAAAATTCCATAGGTCTATCACATCCAAAAATGCATCTAGCAAAACTACCTAAAGGTCACAACTCATTACTCAACAACTTGGCCCATGCTTGATGCACCCTTGCCTCACACAAAGTGGTTTCACATAATAGATGTTGGCCTTTCCATGAATGTTCCATTATTACAACTAAATGAACACAAATAGTGAGTGTAAAATCTTGGGGTGATCTGAGTAGTCCACTAGGATTGATCCTTGCACCAAGATGTTTAGCAGATAATAAGGGTAGCTTCTAATCATTAGGTATTTAGAAAGGGTCTCATTCACAACACTCCTCTTGCACTTGATAACATGAAACCTTTTTAGAGAAAAGTAATGGACCTTGTGGCCACAAGAGTACCTTAATAATTCTCTCTTAGTATTTTCCTCATGGTCCCAATCCCACAAGTACTTCTATTAAACAAAGACAAGTGCTACATCTCCCAAGGCATTAGCCTTTGTCAAGGGATTTGTGATTCTAGTGGGTCAGGTTAGTTGGGTTATGCTTGTTCCCAATTTGGATTATTCCTATCGGTATCATTCCATAAATAGTAGGCCCTTCAAAGGTATTATCTCACTAAGAGATTGAAAAAATGGATCCATACTGAGAGGTCAAGATTTCTAATTTACCCAAAGGTTGAAGAGCATACTCTCCTATTTTTAGTGCTTCTCCCAAACACACCAATAAGATTAATTAAGACCACCAGAAAGTGAAATATGCCACTCACTTTTAAGATTCAATGAAGGTTCAAGATTTTTGATTCACCGCGAGGGTGAAGAGCATACTCTCTTACCAACAAAGAGACCTAATCACAAGTTTTATGTACCTAAGAAAGAAAGCAACTAGTATATGTCACACATAGAAATGAAATGAAAATCAAGTACACTTGGGGTTCTTTTATTTTTTATTTTCTTAGGAAACCTTGCAAAAATGGTAGTATGCCCTTTTAACAAGTAGTCTTTGACATGTGTTCTTTTAATAAGAAATTTTCTAAACAACTTAGGTAGCCCTATAAAACAAATGAATTAGTCAGACCACAAAAGCACTAGTTAGACCACAAACAACTTTAAGAAACCCCCTCCCTAAAAAATATATAAATTTGTGGTGAATCCAACATTAGTTTTTTTTTTTGGGGGTGGGGGGGGGCGGGATAATTTCTATTGGAATTTTTTTTTCATATCAGGAAAAGGTTAATGTTAGATGCAATTTTTCTCTGACCATTACAAAAATTTATAAAATCAAACAATTTTATCTCTTTTGATAGAATAAATACATATTTTATATGGTGATTTTCCCATTTATTAGAAAATTATATATTGCATTATGCAATTTTTCTAGTTTATTTGGAAAATATATATATTTGATTAGGCAATTGGGTCTTAGGAAGCAAATAGTTGCTCAAAGAGCTCAAAATGGCACAATATTGTGAAAGGATCCAGTGAGTGGTCAAAGTAGATAGAAAGTGGCCATTTTATGTTGTGAATCCATGTGGGAAGATTTGGAACCAAACTGGTGAAGTTTGGAGTCTTGGTTTGCAAAATTTGTAAAAGTTGTCAAAATTTGCCCATTGACAACTTTTCAATTTTACAAAGTTTCTTAGCAATTTTTTAGGTAGTTTTTGTAAAAAAAATACTTGGAGAAGTTATAGATCAGTTCAATGGTCAAGAAGGAATGGGAAGACCATTTAAACATCTTCTAATCCAATTCAAGGGGTTGGATACTTGGATGTACGAACAATACTTGTAAGTGCAACATTGTATGAGTAGTGGAGATGCTTTTTGAGAACTAATGAATTTGTGGAGTTGATTTTGTTACTATTTTCATTTATTTAGCTTCCTTGGATCATGTTTTGAAACCACACATAGTTTTTTGGATTCAAGTGCTTCATTTCCTTAGGTTCATAAAATTATTTTGTTTGTGCAATACTGATGTCCAATTTTGAGTTATTTGCATAGCAATGGTTATGGCTTGAACTTCCATGGTTAAAATCTCATGGTTTTTGGAAATCAAGAAATAGCCTCTATACAAGTTGTAAATATGGAGGTTGGGGATTGTGCAAGATAGTCGGCCATATTTACAAGTGAGACCTAAGCAAGCTAGCAAAGCTTGGCAAGGTGCAATGAATGCTTATAAAGAGAAGCAATGGTGAATAGGGAATTGGTATGAGCTAATCTCTATAAGGTATAGAAAGAGTAGGTTACTAAGAGTGTTGGATTTAGAGGAGGAAGTAGGGAGTGTAGTTGAACACCTTAGGAGGAGAGAAACCTTACTTTTACTTTAGAAATCCTCAAAATAGGGGTTTTTAGAAACTGTACTATACAGACAGTACTGAGACCTAAGACCACCAAAATACTTTAGCCTAGATCCATAGGAAACAAATTCCTTCAAACACCAAGTTTCCTTATTAAGGGCTTTTGGGAGGAATTGATAAATCCTTTTTTTTAGGAGGGCTAAAAGGGGCTTTTAGGGCTAAAAGGCCACTTTGAGAAATTTGGTGTTGTGGGTGTGGTTGACCTAAAAGAATGATGCGGAATGGTGGGGAAAGTGTCAACGAACTCATTAGGAGTGCCTAAGCTTAGTTTGTGCTAAAGAATAGTAGTATGAATGGATTTTCCCTTGTAACTTAAATATGCGTAGTGGAGAGAATGTGAAGGAGAGAAAGTAAAATTGAATTGTTGGGGAGATTTCTTGGAAGAAGGGGACTTTGAGTGTGATCCTCTAGAAAAGGGTTGAGGAAATAAACCTAGGAGGCCATAGATAGCCTCGTTGTAGCCAGTGAGCTCTTGTAGAAGAAGCTCCTCATCAAAGTGGTATTAGAACCAAAAGATTTGTGGCTTATGGTAGATGTTCTAGCCTACTAAATCAAGTGTTTCAGTGTAGATGGTGACCAATACAAAGTTGGCCAAGAAAATTTATGAGAAGAAGAAGCTCTTAGAAGAAAAGACTAGGGTTCTAGATGAGGCCCTAGAGGAGGTAAAAGAAAATTTGAAAGAGATAGAGGATGTAGCCCAAAATAAGGAATATGAAGACAACAACAAGGGTAAAGAGAAAGTAAGTTTAGAGAATGAAATCCTTGAGCTAGATCCCCCGCTTGGTGAGTAGGAACCATTCCTAAAAGCCCTCAAAGAATTTGGAGGGAAGAGTATAAAAAAGTCACTCTATTTCATGGAAAAATAGATACAAAGGTAGTCTTGGAATGGTTGGAAAGTGTTGAGAACTACTTTGAGTGTGAAGGGACAATAGAGGCCCAAAAGGTGAGGTCTAAAAAGTCTAGGTTGAAAGGCCAGGCCTGGACATGGTGGAAATTTGTTCAGGAAGAAAAAGAAAGTGGGGGGAAGAAGCCTATAGCTACATTGGAAGGCAATGGTGGAAAAGATCAAAGAGACATACCTACTAGAGGACTACAAGATTCAAGCCCATAATTAGAGGTAAAATCTTAGACAAAAGGAACTTGATGTGGCTACCTACCTTAAATGGTCCATTTAGGATGGACTGAGTTTATTTAGCCTCACCATATTTTAGGGTTGTTTTCAAATGGCTAGGAAGATGTAGGAAAAACTAAGGAAGAAAGGTGACTCTAGTTCTAAGAATAGGGGGAGAGGTAAGGATTCTAGAGGTGGTTCAAGAGGAGGCTCTAATGACAAAAATATTGAACAAAGATGTTATGGAGACTCTAAGTGGAGTGAGCATTCCATTGAGACCAATCAAAGAGGAGGATCCAAAAATGGTGGCAAAGGTAGATATGGTAACAATAGAGGATCGGGCATTTTAGCAATATGAAATGTTATAATTGTAACAAGGTAGGGAATCCTACTTAGATGTTTTCATAAGGCATCAGGCTCCTATGGAGAAAAGAAGATAGCCTATGTGCAAGAGGATGATAATCATAAACAAGGTGAAGTGTATCTTTATTTGGAAAAGGGTGAAAATCTCATGCTAAGGAGGGTTCTGGTGAAGGAACCAGTAAAGGAAGAACACAAGAAAAGAAGGACACTATTCAAAACTACTTGAAAGATATTGGACAAGGTATATAATATAATCAAAGACTCAGGGTCTACTAATAATCTTATATCAGAAGAGGTAGTACAAAAACTTGGACTGACAAAAATACAACATGTATATCGATATAGGGTGACTTGGTTGAACAAAGGATAGAACATCCTAGTTAATGAATTAGTTTAGGTAGGAATCACCATTGGGAAATACTGTGATAAGGTCCTATGTGATGTACTCCCTATGGATGCTTTCCACTTGCTGCTATAGAGAAAATGGCAATCTGATAGAGAAGTAGTACATCATGGGAAAGAGAATAAATATTCTTTTAAGAAAGATGGCATCACCTATAGGATATAATTCATAGTAGAGGAAGACAAAGTAGAGAAGGATACTACTAAGACATTATTAACAAGTGGTAAGGAGTTTCTCAAGGACTTAAAGGAGAATGAAGGTGTAGGGTATGCCATTATGGTGAAACCCAAAGAAGAGGATACATATTCACCAACAACTATCCCTACTGAGGTATAGAGTTTGTGGGATCAGTTTAAGGACATTATTTGTGATGGAGCACCTCTTACTCTATGACTTAAGAGTGCCATATGTCATCAAATTGACTTCATACTAGGGACATCATTGCCTAATAAGGCTACTTACAAGATGAAACTAGAGAAAAATAAGGAGATAGCTTGACAAAAGTGCAAGAGTCTCTTGATTAGGGGCTTATCAAGAAGAGCATCAATCCTTGTGATGTACTAGTAGTCCTAGCACCCAAAAAGGGAGGTAAATGGAGAATGTGCACCAATTCTAGAGTGATCAATAGAATCAAAATTAGATATAGGTTCCATATCCCTAGGATGGATAACTTAATGGATTGTTTGGGTGGGGCTAGGTAATCTTCCAAAATTGATCTCAAAAGTGACTATTATCATATTAGGATGAAAGAGGGGGATGAATGGAAGTCTACATTTAAGACTATTGAGGGTCTCTATGAGTGGTTGGTTATGCCATTTGGTCTTACCAATTCACCTAGTACCTTCATAAGGGTCATGAACAAGGTATTGAAGGACTACATTGGAATTTTTTTTGTAGTCTACCTAGATGACATCCTTATCTTTAGCAAAACAAAGGAGGAACATATGAAGCAACTTGAATTGGTGTTGAAGAAACTACAAGAGGAGAAGTTGACAATCAACTCAGAAAAGAGTGAGTTCATGAAAGAGGAGGTTGTATACTTGGGGTTTGTAGTGTCTCAAGGCAACCTAAAGATGGGAAAAATTAAGGTGGAGGCAATCCTAAGTTGTCCTACACCTAGATTTTCTACTGAGGTAAAGAGTTTTTATGGCCTAGCTCAATTTTATAGTAAGATTGTAAGAAGGTTTAGTTAAATATGTGAATTAATGAATGACACCATTAAAGGGGGCATGAAGACCAAGTTCGCATGGACCAAAGAAGTAGATGAAAGCTTTGAGAAATTGAAAAAGGAAGTGGCAACACAACCTATATTAGTTTTTCCTAGTTTTGAGTAATCATTTATGGTGGAGTGTGATGCAACACAGCAGTAGGGGCAGCCTTGTGTCAAGAGGGAAGACTAGTAGAATTTTTTAATGAGAGGCTTAATGAAGCTAAAACAAGGTATTATTCCTATGATTTAGAACTTTATGTACTTTTCCAAGCCCATAAGAAGTGGAGACACTACCTATTACCAGAGGATTTTGTGGTCTTCATATATAACCAAGCATTGAGTTTTATTAACTCACAAGAGAAGCTAAGTCTAAGATACATAAAGTGGATGGAGTTCCTATAATCTTATACATTCCAAATAAAACATAAGAAGGGAACAAATAACAAGGTAGCTAATGCCTTGAGTAGGAGATTGTTAACAGTCTAAGAGGTCAAGTTGTAGAGCATAGGTTTGGCAGGATTCAAGGACCTATACAAGGAGGAAACTAATTTCTCAAAGGCATAAAATGTATGTAAAGATTTTGCTAATCATTTTCATAGTCCATTCTCTTAATATACCTTGTAGAATGGGTTACTATTTAAGGGGCCATAGTTGTGCATCCCAAGGGGATCTATGAGAAAGAATCTCATAAAAGAAAAACATAATGGAAGCATGAGTGGAAATTTTGGTTTGAACAAGACCTTAAGCCTTGTGGAGTGGTTCTACTACTGGCCCAAAATGCAAAGAGACATAAGGAGATATTTGGAGCAATGCAACATATGCCAAAAAGAAAAGGGAGCTTCATCAAATGTAGGACTCTACCAACCTCTACCCATTCCCAATCTTAGGAAGTCGTCAGTATGGATTTTATAGTAGGGTTTCCAAGAACCAAGATAGGACTAGACAATGTGTTTGTGGTGGTGGATAGATTCAACAAGATGAGTCATTTTATCCCATGCAAAACTACACATGATGCAAGTAACATTGCTAATCTATTTTTCAAGGAGGTGGTGAGAATCCATGGCTTACTAAGAAGTATAGTTTCTGATAGGGATGTGAAGTTTATGGGGCTCTTTTGCAAGACCCTATGGAAGATACTTGGAACAAAGCTAGCACATCGTTCTTCCTACCATCCTCAAATAGATGGTCAAATGAAGGTTATAAATAGGGTCATAGGAAACCTTTTGAGATGCCTTACCAAGGAGTATGGGAAAAGTTGGGAGAAGGTGATACCTCAAGTAGATTTTTCTTACAATGATAGCAAAAATAGCCCTTTCCAAGTTGTGTATGGCACACACCCTAGGGGTATCATGGAGTTGAGGGACTATTGTGGTGTCCACAACACACACCCCAATCCTTACTAGGAATGGGGACCACCTACTTTTTTTTACTCTCAAACTCATAGTTTGAGAGTTGGGAGAAGAAAGTTTTGTTAGAGTTAGAATTTTTGAGTCAAAACTCAAAAAAATTACAAAAAAATTAGAAAATTCGAAAAAACTCGAAAACATAGAAAAAAATAGGAAAAATAACAAAAAATCAAAAATTTTAAAAAATAAAAATAATAATAATGATATAAAAAATTGTTGGGCACGTGCCACTAAGAGTCCTACGTGCATGCCAATGGTCTCGCACGCATGCCATAGGGCCACGTGCACACCACCAAGGGTTGCATATGTGCCAGTAAGGGTCACACACACATTACAAGGGTGGTGCATGCCCAAAGGTCCCACACACATGCCACCAAGGGCCATGCACACCCAAAGGCTACATACATGCCATAATGTGTCAGATGCTCACTTGCACACATCGCACACTTCGCATGCATGCTATAATGTGTTAGATGCTCACCTGCGCACATTGTGCACTCTACGCATGTGCCACACCACCCATTCACCTCTGATTTTGTTTGAGTAACTAGTTTTTTGGGGTTTTTGTTCTGATGCCATTAGGGTGTGTCTTATTTAAGTATTTTTAATCTCTACAAACTAATATGTACTTCTTTGTGTAGGTAAAAAAGTTATCCTTAACTTGTCGAGGTCATAACTTTTGACTCGGAGCTCAGAATTCAAAACTGTTTATGCCATTGGAGAGAAGAACTAAAGATCTAATTTTAGTACCTAAAATAGTGAGCATTTGGCTGCCCAATTTTACGGACCAACAAAGGTTTTGACTTGAAATTTTGAGTAGAAGACCTCCAAAAAAGCCATTTAAAAATGCCTAGAAAATCTTGTAAAAAAATATATTAAAAGTTTCAAACATTTGATCATCTGGATCACTTGGTTTCTCGCCAAGAAGGATAGGTCAGTTGGAGAGAAGACAAATTTTGAAGATACAGAGGTTGGACACATGAAGCAAAATAGGTTCCTCATCTTATGTAGCTATTAATGACAAGATTCAATGCAGGTGTCTTGGGATTTTAGATTGAAGAAGCAAGAGTTCAAGTTTATGAAAGTGATTGGCTATAAAGAGGGTATAAATCATAAAAAAGGGGCAAAGTATGTCCATAAAAAGTGATCTACAACCCCATTTGAGCAAAACCCAGAAATCATTTTCAAAATTGAAAACTTTGATTTTTTGGTGATTTGAGTTATTGAGGTGTGTAGGTCCACAACTTCGCATTTTCATGCAGCTCCATAGGTCCACAGGTCCATAGCTCCACAATTTAGATGTGCATCGACAGTGAACTACCAATTCCAAAAATAGCACTTTCCATGCATCAAGAATGCCAATTGACAATAATTTAACTTCAACACACACCTAGTAAAGGACTAGCTTCTATTTTTGGTGTCTCCATGCACTTCCACTTTGACTTATCGCTTCCTCCTACTTTCTCTCTCATGATTTCATTGTTTTTGAAATGTAAAGGACTCATGCATACAATTAATGAATAAAATATGGATGGAGTCCGTCTAAGCACTAGATTAGTTGATAGTCTGTATATATTTAGTTTTTTTTAATGTTTTAAAAGCATTTTATTGCATGAAGATATCTCTCACTCTAAACACAAATTGAGGAGATGATTTCTTATAAATTCCCAATTGTAAAATGTAACAAGGCCTGCCATTATTATGTAATAAAATTATGCTTTTGGTGCTCGCATTTGGAGTGTAGTGATTCTTGCCTAAATGTGTAATTGTTTTGTGGATTTTATTCATGAGATTTTGATTGAGCCAAAGGTTTATTGTTTTGTTTTTAGTTGTGTAATCTTTTAGTTTTGGTGTTTGCTATAGATATATGAATTTTGCTGATGTAATGAGCTTGAGAAGAGATCACCCGATTGTGTCAATTTCAAGTCATTTTGATTTCATGTTATTTTCTTTCAGTTTCATTATTTTCTTTACTAACCCCCTTTGTTAGAAAAGGAATGCATTTTAGTTGCACTGTTAGAATTGCATTCATCGAAAAAATTGAAAAATACAAAATATTGTTCTTTTGTGTGTGATTCTGAGATAGCAAGCAGATCTACTTTGATTTTGGAACAAAAGAAAGTGATTAGTATCAACAAAGGCCTCCTTGTGAACAATCACATTTATCTTCAATTGAGTGGATTTTGGTGCATTGTAAGACAAATATAGAACCTTGGAGTTGATCCCTAAAAGGATTTTCTTTTCAAGAGAGGAATTATGCAATGGATTCCTGTCATTGACCTCATCCAAAATGAATACCGAATAGGGACTTACCTTCACATGACAACATCAGTTGACATTGATGATTTTGTCCAATCTATGAAAGAGGTGCATGATCAAGTTTAACAAACCTTGATGGAATAAAATATGAAGTTGAAGGAAAATAAGGATGAGGGGAGAAGGAAGTTACAATTCCAAGTGGGAGATCTAGTAATGGTTTACTTGAACAAGGGTAGACTACCCAAGGGAATGCCAAGAAAGTTGTAGATGAAGAGGAATTGGCCATGCAAGATACTTGAAAAGTATGGAATCAATACCTAAAAAATAGACCTCCCAAAGGACATGGCTATCTCTCCCATCATCAATGTGAGAGACCTTATACCATATAAGGGACCCAAGGTGGATGAAGGACAGTATCAAGAGGAACTGAACAAGGATGTTAAAAACTTGTAGGTACCTAAAAGAAAGACACCACAAGTGGAAAAGATTTTGACTCTAGAGTGAAGAAAAGTAAAAGAAACAAGGTGTACCAAGCATACCTAGTGAAATGGATGGATAAACCTAAATTTGAATCTACTTGGGTTGCAAAGAGAAATTTCAAGAAGTAGGGCATTAGTAAGGAGTTCATCGGTCCAAAGGTACCTTAAACTCTTCTTGACAGGGGGAGAATGATGCAGGAGCACCTAGGAGTAAGGTCAAACCCTCAAGGAACTTTCATTTATACATGGTCTAACAAACCATGGAAATAATAAGGACTTCATGAAAAGTCCCAAGTGTAGATAAGTTAATTTGGTTTATTTGAGTATAGGAGTTAAAAGTTGTCAAGTAGGTCTTAGGAAGCAAAAAATTGCTCAAAGTGCTCAAAATGACACAATACTATGAATGACCCAATGAGTGGTCAAAGTAGGTAGAAAGTGGTCATTTAATGTTGTGAATCCATGTGGAAAGGTTTGGAACCAAATTGGTCAAGTTTGAAGTCTTGGTTTGCAAAAGTTGCTCATTGACAATTTTTCAATTTTGCAAAGTTGCTAATTTAGGTAGTTTTTTAAAATAAACTACTTGGAGTAGTTATGGATTAGTTAAATGGACAAGAAGGAAGGGGAAGACTATTTAAACATCCCTCAATCCAGTTCCAAGGGTTGGATACTTGGATGTGCGGATAGTACCTATAAGTGCAGCATTGTATGAGCATTGGAGAAGATTTTTAAGAACTAATGAATTTGTGGAGTTGATTGAGCTTCTATTTTTATTGATTTATATTCCTTGGATCATGTTTTGAAATTTTTCATAGTTTTTTTGGATTCAAGTGCTCCATTTCCTTAGGTTCAAAAAATCATTTTGTTTGAGCAATATTATTGTCCAATTTTGTGTTATTAGCATAGGAATGGCTATGGCTTAAACTTCCATTGTCAAACTCTCATGGATTTTGGAAATTAGGCAATAGACTCTATACAAGATGTAAATATGGAGGTTGGGGTTTGTGTAAGAAAGTTAGCAATATTTACAAGAGATCCCTAAGCAAGCTAGGAGAGCTTGGAAAGGCACAATGAATTCTTATAAAGAGATGTAGTGGTGAATAGGGGATTGGTATGAGTCAATCTCTATAAGGTATAGAAAGAGTGGATTACTAAGATTTTTTGATTCGAAGGAGGTTGTAAGGAGTTAATTTGAACACCTTGGGAGGAGAGAAACCTTTTTTTTACCTTAGAAATGTTGAAGTTGATGAAAGATCAACCCCAAAGCTCTCAAGAATCACTTGCATGCAAACACCTATCACAAAAAGAGAGAAGAAAAAGCTATGGAAGATAAAATTTCCATATCCATAGATGAGCCATTCTTGATGAGAATAAAGAGAAATTTCTATTATCAAAAGTGAATCAATAAATTACAAAGAGATCAATCCTTGTAAAGGAGATCAAAACCCTAAAAGGGTAAAACCTAGGTTGCATGATAATAATTAATAAAAGAATTAATTATTATATGCCAAAATTTTTGCTTAAGTAAACTAGAGATAATAAGTGACTTAATAATTAAATCAAAATAATTTAATTAATAAGACAATATCTTATTACTCTAACACCCCCCTAATATAAACTTAGGGAGTAGCTAAAAACCTAGAAACTATTGCTAAAAGAAAATTTGGGTCTTGACAACAAGGCCTAATGAGGTACCCAAGCACAACCAAATATTTGTAAAGAGAAGAAATAGAGAAAACCACATGGGAAAAAACCTACTCAAAAAAGAGATGGAAAAAATGTCCTAGAAGATAGGAACAAAAGATGATCATGAAGAACACCATTAAATCATGAAGCCATAAACACTGCCAAACTGTTGATCTAAAGAACCTCCATGTTATAACACCTGACTAGGTCGAGAAGACTAAGTCTGAAGAGTTGAAAAATCAAAGATGGAAGGCATCTTCATGGTATCCAAAAATAGGAATGAAAGAATGTCTATATGGTAAATGATCCATCTCGCTAAAATGCATAGGTATCCAACCACTACACTTGCCTAGTACATAGGATCAAATACTGAATATATAGCTCACTCCATCTAACCAAGAAAGAAAAAGAACCAACATAATCCCCCTCTAATTTTGAGAGGTAAAACATTTACATTGAAATTGAATGTAATATCTCATGTAGAAAGAAGAACTAGGAACATCGAGAGTGCAAAAGAAGTACAAACACCTATACTAGCATGTGTCATCACCACATCATGAGGCCAATGTCATGGAAGGAACACTCACTTGAAAAAGGAAGATCATGGATATAGACAACATAAAAACCTCCAAGGAACTTTATAATTTAGTACAATTATAACAAAACAAAAAGATGTCCAAGATCCTAAAATGCAATAGAGTGGCTCAATGCGTTTGCAAAAATAGTACAAACGGATGTCAACAAAGATCAAAAGAGACATACGGTTGATATAATAGATAGTATAACCCATGAAAAATTATTTGAAACAATAAAATTGATCCCTAGACTTGAAACAACCAAGATATCCATCAAAATGTTGAAAAGCAAAAAACTAAATGAGATTTGCCTAGAGCATAATATGGAAAATAGAATGTCTCAAAATATGTCTCTTGGAGTGAAAAATATAATTTTTAAATTTGATAGCCAAAATATTCCACCAAAAAAAACCAAAAATCTAAATAAACTACACAATCATAACGGGCTCGGAATCAACTTTCAAATGCTTCTTTTGAATCAAAAAATGGAGTCCAGATGAGCAAGTTATGGCCAAAAAACCACATGTAGGTCAAAAAAGCACTGAAAAAGAAAACAAAAAATTATTGCTTTAGGATCCATGGTAAAATGTCTCAAATAGTGTGCACTAGTACCAAAATTATATCGAGAAGCATATTAGTTTTGTACCAAAATTGTCTCTATTTGTGTGCCCTAACATCTCAAATTCTGCAAAAAGAAATCTCAATTTTTGTGCCAAAAAATACAAAATCACCACCTTGAGAAATGTGTCAAAAATCTTGATTGTTGCACCCTAAAATCTCAATTTTCATGCAAAAAAACTTGATTTTAGTATATAAATCACAAAATTGTCACCTCTAGAAACATGCCAAAATTCACAATTTTTGAAAATCTTGATTTGCATACAAAATTTAGAAAATCACCATCTTAGGAAATGTGCTAAAATTCTCATTTTTGAACAAAAATCTTAATTTTAATGCTAAAACATCTAAAAAATGTTGCCTCGAGAAATGTGTATAATCTGGGACTAAAATTTTAAGCCTCAAATTCTAACTATGTCCATTTGGGATCAGAGTGCACCGAAAAATGATGATGCCCCAGATTTAATGCAAAAGAACTCTAAAAAATGAAAACCTTTGAACAAAATGCACAAATCTAAAAGCCAAGACAAACTTCTCATAAATAGAATAGGGGCATGAAGATCTAGATCTTTGATACCATGTTGAAGTTGATGAAACATCAACCCCATAGCTCCTAAGAATCACATGTATGCAAACACCTATCACAGAAAGAGAAAAGCAAAAGCTATGGAGGTTAAATTGCTAGATCCATAGATAAAACATTCTTGATGAGTAAAAAGAAAAATTTCTATTATCAAAAGTGAACGAATAAATTACAAAGAAATCAATCCTTATAAAAGGAGATCAAAACCTTAACAGGGTAAAACCTAGGTTGCATGATAATAATTAATAAAAGAATTAATTATTATATGACTAAAATTTAGCTTAAGTAAACTAGATATAATAACTGACTTAATAATTAAATCAAAATGATTTAATTAATAAGGAAATATCTTATTACTCTAACAAGAAACCCTCAAAATAGGGGTTTTTGAAAACTATACTGTACAGATAGTATTGAGACCTGAGACTACCAAAATCCTTTAGCAAAGGTCCATAGGAAACAAAGTCTTTTAGACACCAAGTGGCCTTATTAAGGGTTTTTGGGAGGAATTGCTAAGCCCTTGTTTTAGGAGGGCTATGAGGGGCTCTTAGGGCTATAAGGCCACTTTGAGCAATTTGGAGTTGTGGGTGTGGTGGACCTAAAAGAATGATGTAGAATGGTGGGGAATGTATGAAGTAACTCATTAGGAGAGCCTAAGCTTGATTTTCCCTTGTAAGCTTAGATATGCCTAGTGGAAAGAATGGGAAGGAGAAAAAGTAAAATTGAATTGTTAGGGAGTTTTCTTGGAAGAAGGGGACATAGTGTGTGATCCCCTAGAATAGGGTTGGGGAAAGAACCCTAGGAGGCCATAGATAGCCTCATTAGAGCCAATGAGCTCTTGTGGAAGAAGCTCCTCATCATAACTTTCTCCATTTATTGGAAAAAATATATATTTGATTAGGCAAATTTTCCTATCTATTAAAAAATATATAATGTGTTGGAAAATGTGCTAGAACATGCCATGATTACTCAATGAATCAAAAAATAGAAATCAATCATATATTTTTCAAATTAGATGTCAAATTATCAAAAGCTTAAGCTCAGTATTAAATCAAGAAGTGATAAGAAAGTGAAGTTTTTATAAGATGACATGTATGTGGAATGTCCTCTTGCATTTATGGTAGAGTGGAATCTGGTTGAAAATAATTTCTTTAAATTGAAGACATCCTACTTAGTGGTTTCCATTATCAAAAATGTAGTTGATTGCCAAAAATGGAATTGCTTGTGGAATAGGGATCATCGAATGAAAATCCAAGCCCTGTTGTCAACCTAGAATTGACTATGGAGGAGGATGAGGAACAAAGTGATCTTACTACTGGACTTATTGCAACTATGGAGGTTCTCTCTACTAATACTATAGACACCATCAAAGATCTTGATAAGGAGCATGAAAAGGCACACTTTTGAGCAATGTTCATTGAAATGTGTCTTAACCTTGCTAATTTTGAAGAACAAATTACAAATGTGATGGAATGAAAAAGTTGGAACTACTAATTTTGAAGAACAAATTACAAATGTGATGGAATGAAAAAGCTGGAACTACAAAACTTTTGGGATGTTTTTAAGGATAAGAAGTGTTATACAAAGAATCATCAATTTAGTTAGAGTTTATTTTGTAAAATATATTATCAAAAGTGTATGAATTTGAAATGTAACAGTTTGAAGCTTGTCACTTCCCTTTTTTAGGGAAACTATAACTATTTTTGGTATACTATATATATCTATGTATGTATGTATGAAGATGAAATGGAAAGAATATACATAGAATATTATGCAAAGTAAACCTCTTTTTGTTGACATTTGATATTTCAATGGGCATGGTGTTTTCTTTTGGGCTCTAGTTATTTTATAGTAATTCGATGATGTATTTGATTATTACTTTCCAAAATTTCATAATTTGATTTTCTTGAAAGTACTTATTGACGCAATACATACTACACATGCCACATGTGAGAAGGAATTGATGAATGAACTAATGGCTTTTTGGGAAATGTTTCTAATAACGTGTCATATCTCCAACATATGTGTGTAACTAGTAAAATCCATCTATAGACTATTGTCCAATGATAATATATCAATAGCTGAAGGTTTATTTTGGGCCAAACATCTTGAATGAAGCCTTGATCTTGTTCAAGTCTCTTGAATCGTAACACATTTCCTTCCACCATGTATGACTTGCAGTGGATAGTAAATAGATGGCTTTTCACTATCAATGGAATTTTCTCTTCCATTAGCTTCATGCACATTACAACTTTTTTGGCACAAACTTGCATTTATGTTGAATATTTGCAAAGATTTAGTCATTTAAAACAATTGAACTAGAAGCCACATGGAAAAATTTGTAGGGACCATCACTTAGCCACTTAGCTTATTTACAGGCAATTGAACTTAGTCATTTCTCTATAGTCAAGATGGACACTCCAATTCACCTAACATGTGAATAGGAAGAGGAACAAAAGGTCTTTCTAGGTGGTGTCCCTGATGAAAACCTCTTGTTAATTTGTAATGAGGTTGTTCCTAGTGTGCATTTCATTATTCATGTTGTGAAAATGGTTCTGGGGTGTGAGTTTTTGGAGAATGAGAATAGGTACCATGCCAACATGGACATTACATCCCATTTTCTAGTGTCTCTTCTTGACCTTGGAGAAGAAAGGTTTGAAATTTTTTTACTCCTAAGGAAGACTTTTAAAGAATAATACATGGGTGATGACATTGACATTTTTTCTCATGCAAAATTAGCATTGGGGATCCCTTGGGTGGGTGAAATCTACAAGCTTCTAAAACTTGGCAAGAATGTGGCCCTGCAACTATTTTTGTTGGGCCTGACTACTGGGCAGTTGAAGCACCATAAGAAATGGGCATTAATTGGCTTGGATTTTCTCTAAAAATGGTATAATTTGGATGAAGTGGTACATGACAACTCGTGGCTACACAAATTCCTAGCCTTAGTCAGGTCTCATACTTTCTTCAATGACTAGTACAATAGTACTAAAGTTTTCCCCTATTGTCTGGTTTCACTTTCTATTTTGTTAAATCAAATTACAATCATTGTACATGTATCTTCCTCGTATTGTAAATTTTAAACAATATCAATAAAATTTTTGGAGTTCCATATAAAATTGTATTTTATTGTTATGCTTACTTATGTAATGTTTTGGCATCTTCAAAATTTTCTATTAAATTGCTAAGAAAAAATGTAACATTTAACATTGAATAAAAATTAACATATTAAGGTTTAAAATTTAAAAATTAACTTAATTAATAAATCAATTACTTCAGTGTTTGGTTTCAATAGTACAGAGTATTAGAATATTTGGAACATAATCGATAGTGACTTTTACAATCAACTTTAGTTCTCCACTGGATGGGCTTATTTTACAATCAAATTTAAAGTATCATTGAAAAACTATTTTATTTTAAAAAGTAGAAATATTCTAATATGTTTAAGAACTATGTTAGTAATATTATAAAGGCGAGGTCACGATTACCATTAGATGAACAAATATCAATGGCTTGAGATGTTTTTTAGGACAAATCAGGCAACAACTGACTAGCTTTTCCAAATTTCTTGGAAAGAAGACACGTGGAAAAAATGTATTAAGTGTGAAATCACTATGCTCATAGTAGCATCATTTGATCAACTTAGATCAATGACCAGAGATGATTTTTAGGAAAATTTGGGGAACACTCAACCATTTTTATAAATGCACCTAGAAAAAAGACATATGTCAACTCTAAACTCTAATAACTAATAAATATGTTATATAAAAATTTTATGCTATGAACTTTCAATTATTAATATTGTAATGCCTTTTAAATTTTAATTAGAAGTTTAATCGTGCTATATAAATTAGAATAATTTAAATATAATGTATTAGGTCATTATTTTATTTATTATTCATCATTAAAAGCATAAAATAAGATAATTATTTTGTTAATGTAAATGGCTCAATTTGAAATTCAATGCACAAATACATAGATTCTTATTTGTATTTAATTTTTTTATGAATATATTCTTATTCTATCACAAAATAATTTTAAAAAACATAACACAATTATGTCAAATTATTTCTTAAAATAAAACATAAAACATTTTTATTCAGTTTATTTTTAATTAGTAAGTTTTATCTTTAACAAGTGTTAACATAATTATTTTATTATTATAATATAATAATAATAATAACTTAATATGATGAAAATGACTCGAGAAGTATTTTGGGCCAATTTTGAGAAGTGATAGGGCATCATTTATGTTGTATGAAAAAAGAAACAAGCTAACCACTATTTGATCAACTTAGATCAACAACTCCAAATGAATTTTGGGCCAATTTTGGCAACAATCAACTTGTATTCCCATAATCCCCAAAAAGAGGACATATGGAATACTTGATGTAACATCTATTGAGGCATTGAGATACTTTATACATTGTTCAATCAACAAAGATTGCATGGCCCTAATCATATTTTGGGCTGATTTTGGAGAGAGTAGTCGTGCTTTCTCAAATATCATAGAAAAAAGACACATGCCTTACATGTATCAAGTGAGAAAGAAGATATGTGACATTGATTTAGGCTATGGTGTGGTGATGGGACATGTAAATGTAGACAAATACCACCATTGGAGCATCAAAGATCAACAACTTGAGATTTATTTCAAGCTGATAGTGGCTACCATCATTTTTTTCAAAATTTCCCCAGAAAAGAAGTCTTGAGAAAGAAGTGAAGTCATCATCTCTTCATAAATTTGCAATAATTACTAGAGTTAATCATTAGTTATACTTTAATTTTTTAGGTTTACAGTTTCATAAATAATTATAATATTAGTTGTCCACTATATAATTTACATAAGAATTAATATCAAATACATTCTCAACTCTTTTGATTTTACAGTTTGTAAAATTTTCTTTTGTGTAGATCATAAAGTTTAGTTTTCATTTTTTATCCTTGGATATCTACACAAAATACCAATCCAAGATTTAATAAAATCATTGGAGCATTATAAAGGGATTATGAATCATAATTCGTAAGTTTCAACAAAAACCCAAACTTCCCAGACAACTCACAACGTCACAAAAAATAGTTATCAATTAGAGTTTCAACTTTTTGGGTAAGATCTTGAACAATTTTTTTACTGAAAATTTAGTAACTAATAGCAGCTATAGAATCCAGGATCTAATTTTAACTTTATTGTGCATTATAAGCCTAAATTGTTTACTTTCTAGTGGCTAGGTAACTTGCAAAGTCAAATATTAGAAATACAATTTAGGGTTTAAATGTTAATCAAGTCTGTAAATTACAATTTTTGTCTATGTACAGTTATATAAAAAATTCAATGATGTTGAAAACATACAAGAGGAGTGACATTGGCACTAGCAGTGAAATTTGAACCCAAAAGAAAATATAAGGGACTGCGAAACTATATTTTGACATGCACAAACTATTTAAATTGCTAGGTTTTAATAATAAATTCCATGATATTTGGGATCCTATTATCTATGGAAGGAGTATTAAGGCAATCAAATATGAAATTGAAGATAAGTGTGATGATCAACAAAAGGAGTCAAAATATATTAAATCAAACAACATGATAGGGTGCATTGTAAATAAATTTGCAATGTGGACTAGGGGAATTGCTCACTTGGGGTTCCCTCAAGTATTCCCTCGTCTAGAATTTGTAATGGTTTGTGCTGAAAACTATGATGAAAATAGAAAGGAAAATGTCAATCAAAATACACAAGAGGTAATTTTTTTGATCACACAAAGTGAATTTGGTAGACTATTGGACCTAGAATATGAAGAACAAAACCCAACCCATATTGACCTAGAAAAACTTATAGAAATATATGACAACTTAGGAGTAGATAAAAAACATTGTTATATCAATGGGTTAGCAAACTGATTCAATCTGCCTCATGATCATAAACCTCCTTATGAATTGGATTTTTTTGCAATGCGTTCAAGATATTGTATCTCTGTTATCAATGTGTTTCGATTTGGAAAGTAATGAGAAAGTGGTTGCCAACATTCTAGAAATGATTTTCAATATTCATTATCTAAAATAGTTGGTAAGATATAATTATATTGGGCACATTGTACATAACATTCACAAAAAAAATTTAATGATTAAAAAAGGGTCATACCCATTTTCATAGAGGACATTTAGATGCATGACTTGCTTGTGTTATCTTGTGTTATCAAATCATCATCAAATTTTTGAAACAAACAAGCTTTAGCTTAGGTTTGATAAACCAATGTTTGAATGAACATCTATGATTAGGATGGGTGGTTCCAAAGGGAAATACAACCACTTTTAGACTTCTTTTGGCACCACTTTGTCATAAAATTACAGGCACTTCAATGCCTAGATTGCATGTGTCTTGTATTGATTAATTCAACCGAGAAGTCAAATTCATTTGATCGATTGGTACTTTATGGAAGAGTACATTGTATTAAGACTTTATAGTTTAGATAAAGAACCCTACAAAATTCCTATAGTATTAAATGTGATACAGGAATTTCTAGAAATTTTTTAATTTGATGTTGCCAGGCACTGGTAGTATGATCCACTAAACATAATTGGTACAAAGCTTGTACAAAATAGGCACTCCAAAAGAAAATTTCAACATGAGAGTATGCCATTGATTGAAAGATTTAAAAACATTAACTCATGGAAAGAGGTAAAAATTGAGATGGAGAAATGCTCTAGTGAAAACAATATTTCAATATAGGAATTATCAACACAAATTAAAGAATTACACATATACAAAGAAAAAGTGTAGTTTGTGACATCCTACAATTTCTACTAGATAGCAGATCATCCTGTAGGACCAAAAAATAGGCTAATAATCTAACCTACTATGAGAAATCACCAAACTCAATCAACATACACTAATACCCTCTAGTCTACCATGAAAGCCAAATAAACAAAGAAAGCAACATAAAGTAAAAACCCCCTATTTTATTTGTAGTTCCCATGCCCTTCTTTCTTCTTCATATGATGTAGCTCCAATTACCTATAATGCACATGACTGAAAAGAAAAATCTTATGATATGATAATGCTATGAGAATACTAGAAGAGTGATTTTAAGCTTGAGATACCTAATACCAAGGGACTTGAAGGACTAAGAATCAAGGGATTGGAAATGGGAGAAAGAATGCTCAACTTATAGTGAACACACAAGAGGAGAGCATTGGACTTGTCACATTGGATATGCAACCTGACAAGAGATTCCTTTTAGAAATCCATGACACATATGACATAAGATGCCAAATGTAAGATTATATGATGCATAGAACTCACCATGGCTAAAAATCTTGGAGGATCTATGATGCATCATGTGACACCTTAAAGCCACTTAGAGCCAAGAATCTATGACAATGGAAGCCAAATATAGATATGTGTAAGGAATAAGAATATATGGATTATGAAAACTCTTTGCCAAGTGTAAGGATAGAATCAATGATGTAATATGTCCATGTGTCATGATGATGTCAAGATTATGTCAATATTATGTGGAATATTTGAATTAAAAATTCATTATTCCATACAAACATAAATTAGTAATTTTAAAATTAGAGGTGGAAATTGAGACTTAGGAAATTGAGAATTTCCATAGTTTGCAAATGATGAATTAATTAATTAATAAAATTAATTAATTGAGATGAAAAATGATTAGAATGACATAGGGTTAAATTATGGGTTATTTAATCCTATAAAGAAAATTAGTAGATGATTGGCCAATTTGATTAGATAAGTGTGACAATATCCTTTGATGAAATGTGATGATTATGAAAATTGACTAGGATGATGATGGGTAGACCAAAGTCATAGTCAAATTGAATGACTGATTCAAATTGATAACATGCCAAGGATAGGGTTGATCATAACAATATCAATGGACATTGTCAATGTTATTAAATTGATATGATAATGCCATGATCTAACACTGAGAGACTTGACAATGTCAAAGATTAGATAATGTGAATGATAGTTTTGAGCTACCACTCAGAGTCGTGATAGTACTAAGGGATGATTGATAGATTTGATAGATTGATATATTTCCAAGGCACTAAGAGACATAAAAATACCTAGGATTGGACAGATGATGATAGATTTAGGATTTTTGTCACATTCTAGGTTGATTAGGACTAACTTTGAGTGATTCTGGGTAGATTTGGGGTAATTTTGAGCTGATTTGATATGATTTTGAGTTGATTTGATATAATTTTGATGATATTAAAATGGTTCTAAAATGATCTAAAATTGATGTGAAAGAGTAGTTTCATCGGTTCCCACTCAGAAAGTGACCAAATTATTAAAATTATAGGTCAATTTGTGCACAATGAAGATATGAATCCAACACAACTGATGGATTGCAAATCAAAATTGAAATGCAAAAGTTATGGGCTCTAGAGTGCAAAATAGGGGCTCTAGGAGTAGTTCTAGGCATCTAACTACCCCAAGTGCACCCAAAATGTACCCAAGTGTGCTTAGGGTGCACTTGGTAATGCCAAGTGTGCTACAATAGTACCAAGTGCACCCTAAGCACACTTGGGAAGCCAAACTACACTCTGAAAGTGCAGACTACGCCCCAGAAGACTTTGGGACCAACATATGTCTGACTAGACTCAAAATGGCCTAAAACTTTGTGTAATGCCAAAAATGATAGAAAGAAGTTAGAACATGGGTAAAATAAGTTGAACATGGTCAAAATTTGTCAAACTTGGACAAACTAAGGTCAAACTAAGGCTAGACATTGTGGAAAGCCACAAAAGGTTGATAGATAGTGTATGATGATGCAAGAATGTAGAAATTGAGGATGAAGATGATTTGTTGTATCAAAATGCATGATCATGGGGTTCACCAATTGTAGGAATAGAAAATAGGCTAATCATCTAGCATAATATGAGAAAATAAAAAGCTCAAAAAACATACACTAATACCCTCTAGTCTACCATGAAATCCAAATAAACAAAGAAAGCAACATAAAAAACCCCTCTTTCATTTGTAGCTCCCATGTCCTTTCTTCTCCATATGATGTAGCTCCAATTTCATATAATTCACACAATTGAAAAGTAAAAGCCTATGATGTGATAATGCTATGATAATACTTGAAGAAGTGATTTGAATCTTAATGATTATGGACTTAGGCATTAGGACCAAGGACCAAGAATCAAGGGACCAGAAATGGGAGGAAGAATGCTCCACTTATAGCCATCACACAAGAAGAGAGTATTGAACTTGTCACCTTGGATATGAAACTAAGCAAGATATTCCTTTTAGAAATCCATGACACATATGACACAAGATGCCAAATGTAAGATTGTATGATGCATAGAAGTCAACATGGCTAAAAATGGTGAAGAGTTTATGACATGTCATGTGACACCTCAAAGCCACTTAAAGCCAAGAATCTATGATGATGATGACTAAATATAGATGTGTAAGGGAATAAGAATATATGGATTATGACATATCTTAGCCAAGTGTAAGGGAAAAATCCATGATGTAAGATGGGCATGCGTCACGATGATGTCAAGATTATGTCAATATTATGTGGAATTTTTGAATCAAAAATTCATTACTCCACACAAATGGAAATTAGAGGTGAAAAATGAGACTTGGAAAATTGATAATTTCATAATTTTGCGAATGATGAATCAATTAATTAATTGAGGATGTTAATTAGAAAAAATAATTAGTAGAATGATACAGGATTAAAGTATGGGTTATTTAATCCTATAAGAGAAAATTAATAGGTGATTGGCCAATTTTATTTGATAAATGTAACAATATCCTTTGATGAAATGTGAAGATTACACATATTGACTAGGATGGTGGCAGGTAGACCAAAGTCACAATCAAATTGAATGACTAATTAAAATTGATAATGTGCCAAGGAAATGACATGGATTAAGGAAATGTAACATTTAACTAACATTGTCAATTCTAAAGGATTGAGATTGATTGATAGGGTTGATTATAATAACATTGACGGACACTATCAATGTTATTAAATTGATATGATAATACCATGATCTTACACTAAGGGACTTAGCAATGCCAAAGATCAGATGATGTGAATGATAGTTTGACCTAGCACTAAGAGCCGTGATAGTACTAAGGTTAGATTGATAGGTTTCCAAGGTACTAAGAGATGTGACAATGCCCAGGAATGGATAGATGGTGGTAGATTTGGGATGTTAGACATGTTTTGGGTTGATTACAACTGATTCCAAGTGATTCCAAATAGATTTTGGGAAATTATGGGTTGATTTGATATGATTTTGATGATGTTGAAATGGTTCTAAAATGATCTACAATTGATGTGAAAGAGGATATGAATGATGAAGGACATTGTTGAGATATAATCAACTTGGCCAAAAGATCAGAATCAGTGAAATGGGAAAATGGGACAAGTTAGTATGAAAAAATGATTAAATAGTAGATGCAAACCATTTTTTATTATCTACACATCCAAGTAAAAAAATATTCTAGAGATCATATATAAATATAGTGTAGTTGCACATTGGTGTCAATAAAAAACTTAATATGTATTGGAAAATGAGGAAGAATCTCAACAAACCTAAGACCTCTACATATTTTTAAGACTTTCCTAAGGATGAAACATTTATCAAATTATGGAATAATGAGCATCCAAATGCAACATCACCACAATTTGATGCAAATGAAGAAGACAATGGTTACAAGGTTTGTAAGGATCCTTTATGCACCACCACTAGTTCCACTAAATCCACTGCTCCAACTACTACTAGCTATAATACATTAGATTTAATTAGACAATATATTATACCTAATAACTAGTAAAGGGAAAATTATGGCATAGGGGAAAATATGATAGAAAATTTGGGTTATCTAGGTGATGGTGGGATGGGCATAACAGGTCAAGGAAATTGGCATCCACTCCCAATACTAGAGCCACCAAAACATGGTCATAAACCAATCATTGGAGCTGAGTCAAATGACCCATCAAGTTCTTCAAAAAAGGTGAACCCATGCCATTATTCTTACATAGTGAAAATATAACCTCCCATGTTGTTTCATCTTCAAAAATTATGATGCAACATGTTTGTTTGACATTAGACATGTACAAAATAATATAACTTATTATGCACGGTAGATGACTCATGATTAGATTTAGAGATTATTGTCCAAAATCTAGAATGTAGACTATAGTAATTATTAGTAACTAATAAAATCAGAATTGACACATCATATTGTAACTGTTAAATTTTCCATAGCATCTCATCATCTAAATCTTTTGATTCCTTGCCATCAAGTTTAAATAGTCCATCATGCTCCATGTTTTCTCCAATATGCATACATTCAGTTGCCTGATTGTGATCCCCAACTTCAACATCAATGCTATAAATACTAGTGCCACTATTTGAGTTAGTGATCTCATTATTTGAAATGTTACGCAAACCTCTTCTTTGGCATTTCTTCATCCACAATTTTAGTGCCCTTTCATAAGGAAAAATATTGACTTCATATATGGATGTGTAGACACCTAAATTTGTCCAAAACCCATTCCTAGCCAATTAAATAAATATTCATTATTTATTTAATTCCCTTACCTTAATTAAATAATTTTTACATTTATTTAATTATGTTTTCCTTTCCTTGATTTAAATAAACTAAGGTTTATTTAAATCTTAGCCTTCCCCTTGCATCCTAACCCATTCCTTTTAATTAATTACTTTGTTTACTTAATTAACCCCTTTTCTAATCCCACTTGGAATTAAATATTACATTTAATCCTATTTGAGCACATGGCTCCTACCTTTAACCCTCACCTAACCTCACTAGCCTACCTAACCCATCATGCTAAACCTACTCACTTCAATTAATCATGCTTTCTTTTCCTAATCATCCTAGCTAATCACCTCTTGATCCTAAGTGTGTTCTCACACATGTGTGAGAGATATTCACACTTTCCTCATCCCTCATTTCTTGCATGTCTCTTGCACACTTGTCCTCTTGCATGAGAGTCAAGGTGTCTCACACATGTGTGAGAAGCCATGCCTTCTCACACCCCTTGCACACTTGTCCTCTTGCTTGAGAATCAAGTTGTCTCACACATGTGTGAGAAGCCATGCTTCTCACACCTCATTGATCATATCACCATTAGAGGTTTCTCACACATGTGTGAGCATATTGCCTCCTTTGAATGGTCAAAACCCTAATCCATGTGAAGTCTACTTGTCCTCCACCTCATTGACACCTCATCGATCTTGAGAGATCTTAGCCCTCCATCTTGCATTCAATCTCAACCATTTGTTGCATCCATTTTCCTATAAATGGAGAGCTCTCTCCTTATTTTCACAAGCACTACCTATACCATTGTTATGCTATAGGAATTGTGAGCAACCATATCTCATGAGCAAGAAGATCATCAACCACTTGGTGATTTGTGAGGTTTTCATAGTGCTATTTTGATTTCATGTTATGCTTTTTACATGTTTATCTTGCATTATTTTGAGGTTTGCATAATCATGTAGGAATAGATATTAGTTGCTTGATGTTTATTCCCTTAGTTACATTTTTATGCAACACATTTTGGCACACATGGTGGGACCCACTTCACGGGTTTGAACTAACCTATCTAATGCATTTTTGAGTGTTTTGTGTGTTTAAGCTTGTAGGTTAAAGACTTGCATTTAGAGATCAAGTTTGATGAGGAGCGTCTAATCAAGCCATAAATTCCACCATCAAGTTTGGAGCGCATAAGGGAAGTCTTTTGACATATAACACTTTATATTTTATTTCCTATTGCTGTATTTTCAAGTTCTAAAAGTGTATATACATTGAATATATCTCTTCACTATTAGGAAATTTTTTTTTAAAAATACTCCCTTTTTTCTAATATATAAATTGTTTGAAAAAAAAAGTGGGAGTTATTTTATTTTATTGTATTTGTGCATTTTTGTTTTTTCAAAAATCATTTAAAATCATTTGTAATTTTTAAAAAAAGGGGGCTTAGTCGCATTCATATATTTTTTTAATGCATTGATAACATATATATAAATTGTTTTAAAAAAAATTCACAAAAAAAAAAAATTCAAAAAAATAATAATAATAATTTTTTTTAACCCGCTTTTTTGGTTGCAAGATCGGCCACCCGCTGCGCCACCAGTGGCGGTGCCCACGAGTGCCACCCTTGCAACCCTCGACAGATCCCTGGTCCATAGACCTCATGCCACTTGTCGATCACTCCTCGTCAGCCGCTCGTCCCCAACTCCCCTCACGCAGTCTCCTCTCGCAGCCCACTGCTACCCTCTGCAATTTCGCCGCCGCAACTGCCAACCGCCTCCTCTACCAACCGTCACCTCCCTTCTTCCCTCCCCATGGCTCCCACTCTCCCTACAACTTCCTCTATCGGCCAAAGGCACTCCTCCACCCACCCTATTCCTTTGGCAATGTCGCAACCAAAACCCTCTGCAATTTCACCGCCGCAACTGCCAACCGCCTCCTCTACCAACCGTCACCTCCCTTCTTCCCTCCCCATGGCTCCCACTCTCCCTACAACTTCCTCTATCGGCCAAAGGCACTCCTCCACCCACCCTGTTCCTTTGGCAATGTCGCAACCAAAACCCCTACCTATTCCCGCCGCCGATAATGCAGCTCCCGATCGCTCCACAAACCAGCCCCGCTGGGTGGCTTTTTCTTTCTCCAGGCTCGTGACTGCTCTACAACCCACCCTGATCTACTGTTGAAACTCTCCACCGCGTTTCCTTCCTTGCATCCACCATGCAGCTCCACCGCTGTGTACATCCTATGGCTCGACTCTCCTCCCCGCCACTACATTCCCGCTACTCCCCCTCGCCGCTCCACTCGACTCTTCCCACTCCATGGCTCTGCAACCGCGCAACCTTGCGACCCCCATCACGCAACCCACCACCTCGCCACCGCTCGGCCTGTAACCCTGCATTGGTCGCCACTCAGCCCAACACCCTCACCATCACCCATGGCCATCGCTCCTCCCTATCGCCGCCCAGCTTAAAACCCTTCTCCCACCACCACCCAAGGCCATAGCCCACCCTCAGCCCTACAAAATTGTTGCCCCTTCCCTTTTTTTTGAAAAAAATAAATTTTAATATTATTTTTTCATGTTTAAAAACTCAAAAGCCAATAAAAAAAAAAAAAAAACCATTTTGATATTTCATTTTAAAAAAAAAAAATATATATATATATATATATATATATATAAGTAAGATAAGTTTTATTTTTACCTTCTTATTTTGTTTTGTCTTTTTAGAAAAAAAACTTTATCTTCTTACTAACCATGATCAATTTTTTTTCTTTTAATGCAAAACATTCAAAAAACAAAAAAAAAAAATTGCTTGATGGGTCTCTAACCATCAAATTTTTTCTTGCAGGTCACTGATGTCAGCACTGCATCAGCAGTCCACATGCCCTTCTAAGCCATAAGGAGCAACTTTCACTTTTTTTCTCATAACTTGAGCATACGGGCTTTGTTTTCAAAAAACAAAATATCATCAAAAAGCTGATTTTGAGCCCGTCGCGTTGATGTTGGTTTCATGAGATTTTGATGTTGTTTATGTCTCTATTTTTTTTATCAAAGTCTAAACTTTGTGTTACCACTTTCCTTGCAAGGTTTTTGATGCACTAACTTGTGGTTTTGCAGGGATATTTTCTCACTAACCATATTGCTTGCAGGTTTTTGCTTTAATTTTGTTTTGGGAATGAACTTTTATGCTTAAACACTCATCTTTGAATGCATTGTTAAACGCTAAAATAATCAAATTCAATCTTGAATGCCTTAAGGATCATTGACATGTATGCTTAGGTTAGCAAACATTTAGAATTGGTGCTTAAAATGAACTCACACAATCTTGAATGTCTTAAGGGAAATCGATTTCATTCTCAACAATTTTGCTTATGCACATGCTTGATTTACTTTCTTGTTGACAAATTCACATTTTCATTTATGTTGGTGACAATTTCAAGTTGGAAAGAACATTGTATGCTATAAACACATGTGTCTTCAAGTAGATTACAAAACCTAAAGTTTCATTGGGAAATAATGCGTGTCTTTTTGAACCCCAAGGCCACTTACGTATTCTCTCCCCTCACACCTTCGGGTGATCTTGGGTGCACAAGAAATAAGTGATCTTGTTTTTCTTTTTTTTAGGAGGCCTACTTGGGGATTTCATCACCCCTTGGGATGACCTCAACTCCAATGTTCTGGCGGAGTATAAAATTGGGAGGTGAATCGAAAGACACCTCTCTTGGAAGCATAATATTGTCACTCTTGGCTGAGCCCCAAAGAACTTTATACCTTTGGGAAGTGAAGGAGGATATTTGGGTTATCGTCTCCCCCTGGTTGTGTGGTAGTATTTTTTTTCATCTACAGATTTGGGCCTCACGTACCTTGTGTATATCGAGGACACCCTTTAGTTGATCCTTGTACAGCCTAGTTGCAACCTTATAGGTTTTTTGGTGTGTTTGACATTCTTGAGTGTTTGAAACACACTTTCCTTGTACATATTTCATTGTTTATATTTTGTATCTTAAAACATAAAATCCAAAAAAATCAGAAAACTTCAAAAACCCAAAAAAAAATAAAGAAAATCTTCAAAAACAACAAAAACAAGTCTTGGTTTAAGACCTCTTAGTCAAGTTTTCCACATCACTTCCATGTCACATCTTCTGTCCATCCAAGTCATCACCCTCATCCATCTCTTGTCTTCATCATTCAAATCATTACTTGACACCTTCATCATCTCTATTCATCCAAATCACTTCCTCGTCATTCAATCTACTTCCTAATCTTCATTCTAGTCATGCTTCATCATCATCCAGCTTCAATTTCATCCACCAATCTCATAATGCATTCTTAATTCAATCCTCCACATCATCATCCTTCTAATCCAATCCTTTGTCAAATTCATTCTTTTCTAATCAATTCTTAATTCAATCCATTTACATCTTCAATTCAAAATCAATTGATCTTTCTTCATCTATTCAAATTTTCTTCTAATTTAATCCTCATAAAATCATTCTACTTTGGACAAAGGAGCATAGTCATACACATTGGACTTTCATTCAAATCTCACATTCACTTGTTTGCAATCTCATAGGGTTTTTATCAAATCAAATCAAACCCTTATCAAATCAAAATCAAATCAAATCAAATTCAATCAAATCAATCTCAAGTCAAATCCAATTCACCTCAAATCAATGCAAAGTCCAAAGCTCCTAGTCCTAAGTTCATCTTCCATCTATCATCAAATCTTTCATCACTCTTCTTCTAACATCTATGGATTTGAATTTGCTTAATCACATGGTTTGACAATCTTCAAAGACACTATGGAGTTATACCTCCTGTTCAACCTATATATCAAATCCATCCTCAAAACTTCATACCCAACTCTCATCCATCTCATGTTCATTATTCTTCTACCTTTGACAAGGGAAATCCACTTCATTATCCTCCAATTCCATACAATTCCATTCATAGCCCACACCATGCCTCAAATAGCAATGCCCTTGCCATGGAAATGGAGCAACTAAAGAATTATCTTTTAGCAAGTCAATAGAAAGAGGCCACCTTCCATGCCATGTGTCCTCTTCCCCCATGTTTCAAAGACCATAGTCCTCATGTCCCATCCAACCCCAATCCTCCATGCAATCAACTACCCATAGTTCCACCTTCACACCATCCTAGTCCTCCAAAATCCACATCATCCCCACCTCATAATGGGTTTTTCTCATGTAAATTCTTGGCTAAGTGTACAATTCAAAATGAAGAGAGCCAATCACCCAGAGTCATACACCCAATTCCATCTCATGACCTTCCTCCAAAGCATGACATTATAGATGCCTCTTCTCCTCTAGATCTGAGCATTTCTCCATCCCATCCTTCCCCTATCCCTCAAGATCTATTTATCCCCCCTAGTCCATCTCATGATTCCCTTCCTAACCAAGATCAAGAAATTCCATGTACCAAGCATATTCCTCCTTCCACTCCATCTCAAGAGTTAGCCTACATAGCTCCTCCACTTCATGAAGAAGTTCCTTCCACTCCATCCACTCATATTCCTCCATGTCAAGATCAAATCACTCCATCTCATGGTTCCATTCCTTCCACTCCATCTCATGATCCTATTCCATCTCATGATCCGCACATTCCACTTCATGATCCTCTTCTAAGTCAAGATCAAAGCTCCCCTTCATTTTCCTTTCATGATCCCCCTCCATCTCAAGATCCTATTATCCTTCATGATCCCCCTTGTGATCCTGATTGTCCACATGACCCTATCCCACCTATTCAATCCCCTCATGAACCCCATACACATGGAATCGCATCTTGCGTTAAAAATGATAAGCATGCCCTTGAAAAAATAATGTCTCAAGATGTTGGTGTGCCTTCCACAATTCCTCCTTCCAAACCTAAAACTTCTCATCATTCCTCTTCCAAGTCCATTCTAGGTCCTTATCTTCCATCCATTCTAGGTCCTTATGTTCCATCTTCAAACCCTTCATCCCTTCCATCCATTTTCGGTCCTTACATAGATCCATCCACCATCTCCATGATTTCCACTTCATCCCCTCGTGCTTCTAAAGATCAAAAAGTGCACACATCCTTGAATTCCTTCCAATATTCCCCATCTATACACTCTCCATCTCCTTTACCTTCATGCACCCATACCATGGCCAATGGAAGCAATTTGGATGCCAAAGAAAAAGAGCATAAAGTCAAAAAAAAAAAAAAAATTCAAGGATCAACATGTCCCCTCTAAAAGACGTGTTCAAGAAAAGACAAATATGATCCAAAGAAAAATCAAAAAGCCACAAAGGCTCAAAATCAAAAATGCAAAATTTTTATGGATACCAAAACTACTTAATGTAGCAATGAATCTCAAAGAAAGATTCAAAATGACATCCAATTCTACTAATCCAAAGGCTTCCCTCATGCATAAATCATCCATGCTTCCATTTTCCAAATCCATTTTGGGTCCTTATATACCCAAATCCACCATCCTAAATCCATCACCTCCTTCATCCATTTTGGGTCCCTATATCCCAAAATTCAAACTCTCTCCCACACATCCTCCACAATTCCCTCCTTTCCATCAGCCTTCAAGGTGTGTGCCAATGACGATCTTTCCACCTCCTTCATCCATTCATTCACAATCCTTCCAACTTAGCATCCATCAACCATATCTTCCTCCCACCCATTCATAAGTAATTTTCCTCCATTCACTACCCTACCAACATCTATGAGAAAATCATAAAAATTCCTTGAAAATAAAAATAAAGATAAAAAAATCAAGGGATACCATCCATAAAAAATAGATGCTTGAGTTCTCCCTTCATTTCCCTATCATGTATCCATTGCCTCCCTCTTCCGCTTTTCCATCCATTCACTTTTCCTTCTTCCACTTGCACTCTACACTGGGGGCAACCTCCATCCATACCACACTTCCTTACATATCTTCCATCCTTCCATCTACCATTCATAGTCTGCTTCCATCTTTGATCTTGACTATCCTATTCCTTCCATCCACTCATGCTTACTTTCCATGTCCCTTTCTCATTATCCATACATTTTCCTACATGCATCCATCATCCTTTCATGCATTTGATCTTGACATCCTATCCATATGTTCCCTTCCATAGTTCTTGTCATGTTCATTTCATCCATTTTTCCATCCATACTCGCACATACTTCCATCCTTCTTTCATATGTCCTTGATCTTGGTTATCCCATCCATTCCCTTCCATTTCATATCCCACATTTCAGTCATATCCTTCATATCATTACCCATCCCTTTTTCATACCCTCCCTCCCATCTCCCCTCTTCATTCCACTTTCATGCCCATGCTCATGATCACTATTAGAGGCACAATAACAAAATGTTCATACATGCTTTGGAAGAGCACATGCTTTCTCTTCCTCCATCCACTAGCCTTTACACTATCATTCCATTTTCATGCATCCTTGCCCATAATATTTCCTTCCATTTTCCTATCCTTGGAATGGGGCATATGGACTCCTTCAAAACATGGCCCTTGGCTCCAAATTTTTCCACTACCATATCATTTAGCCACTCATATCCTTTCACCATTCATTTCATCCACCTACTCACATTGCTTTTCCTCCCTTTACCATGCGTTGGTTCTCCCTTGTCATTGGTCCCAATCCATTCTATCTCATCTTCATTCAATCAATTCATTTTTATCCATTCTATCTCACATTCATTCAATCTAATTCTTCCAATCACTTCAATCAAATTCATTCATCCTCTAAGTCAATCAATTTTCAATTGTTCTAATTCTTTCACATCCAATCAATTCTACTATCATCATTCTTCATCCTATCAACATCATTCTTCCAATCTTATCCACGTTCATTCTTCTATCTGCCATAAAAATAAAAAATAAAAAAAAACATATCAACTATGCAATCAATACTAATTCAATCAATCTAATCTTGCAATCTTGAACATCAATCCTTAATCAATTCATCAATTTGACCCGATCAGCTGATAATCCATTGACCATATTCAAACATCATTATCATGGGATGAATCCTTCCCAATCCTTGGATGTGCATCATGCTTAGCATTATCTTTGCCATCCTTAATCAATCATCATCAATCAATCCATTAATGGGTTTTTAGCTTGACTAGGGGCAAAATGGTGGTTTTCTTTTGGTCTTTTGTGCATGGTTGCTTGATTACTTGTATGCATTAGCATTTTTTGCATGTATCATGGTCTTTGCATCCTATTGACCCCAATAATCATGGTCTTCCATATCATGGTTTCATAAGGCATATGGTTGTATTAGAACCTTTTTATCATGTATTGGACACATTGTCATCTTGGTTCCTCATACCTTGGTGCATAGTGTTAAGTACAATATCAAACTTAGGTTGTTCACACCATTGCAGCACAACTCCCTTTCATCCTCCCATCCATTTCAAGAGAACATGCATGTTCTCCTAACCCACATGTCCTCTCAAGGGGGCATACCCTTCCACCCTCGTCATCCTTCCTCATTCTTCCATGACTGGGGCATCATGCTACTAGTCTTATCCTTTCATCCACTATGTTTTATTCTTCTTTGATATAACATTACTAATGCTATATCAAAGAGGGGCAAAATGTAGACACCTAAATTTGTCCAAAACCCATTCCTAGCCAAATAAATAAATATTCATTATTTATTTAATTCCCTTACCTTAATTAAATAAAATTTACATTTATTTAATTATTTTTGTCTTTCCTTGATTTAAATAAACTAAGGTTTATTTAAATCTTAGCCTTCCCCTTGCATCCTAACCCATTCCTTTTAATTAAGTAATTTGTTTACTTAATTAACCCCTTTTCTAATCCCACTTGGAATTAAATATTGCATTTAATCCTATTTGAGCACATGGATCCTACATTTAACCCTCACCTAACCTCACTATTCTACCTAACCCACCTTTCTAAACTTACCCACTTCCTTAATCATGCTTTCTTTTCCTAATCATCCTAGCTAATCACCTTTTAATCCTAAGTGTGTGCTCACACATGTGTGAGAGATGTTCACACTTTCCTCATCCCTCATTTCTTGCATGTCTCTTGTACACTTGTCCTCTTGCATGAGAGTCAAGGTGTCTCACACATGCGTGAGAAGCCATGCCTTCTCACACCCCTTGCACACTTGTCCTCTTGCATGAGAATCAAGTTGTCTCACACATGTGTGAGCATATTGCCCCCTTTGAATGGTCAAAACCCTAATCCATGTGGAGTCTACTTGTCCTCCACCTCATTGACCCCTCATTGATCCTAAGAGATCTTAGCCCTCCATCTTGCATTCAATCTCAACCATCTGTTGCATCCATTTTCTTATAAATGGAGAGCTCTCTCCTCATTTTCACAAGCACTATCTACGCCATTGTTATGCTATAGGAATTGTGAGCAACCACATCCCATGAGCAAGAAAATCATCAACCACTTGGTGATTTGTGAGGTTTGCATAGTGCTATTTTGATTTCATGTTATGCTTTTTACATGTTTATCTTGCATTATTTTGAGGTTTTCATGATCATGTAGGAATAGATATTAGTTGCTTGATGTTTATTCCCTTAGTTACATTTTTATGCAATACAGGATGTATACAACCTCATACATTTTTCCAAATGCTTATCTTGTTTATTTCGTACCTATGACTTTAGGAACCCCAAAGAACTAAAAACTCTCTCATCCTCCACAAATCCCAATATCATGGTCAAACATAATTCAACAAGCTTAAAAATTATTGATATTGAATCCCACAACACTTTCCTTTGAGCTAGATTTCTCCAAAGTTTAGTTATTAGTCCTTCTTCTCTAGGGTTTCACATATGATCATATTGTTCCTTCATTATACTAGCAAAATGATGGGATTTTTCTCTCAAATGAGATTCATCTAAAACTCCATTTTTAGTCATCCCAGTTATTTATTTTCTTTTTTAAAATTGATGTATTAATACCAATAACTTATCTCTAAAATATTTAGGACTTCTTAAACTCCAATAATAGGGAAACACTAATTCAAGTAATTTGTGTTGAGGCAATATTTCTTTAATTTCTAAGGAAATATTATAAGAAATATCCTTCATGAAATTCATAATAGACTCAAAAATTTATTCAACTACTTCCTTGGTAATAGTTAATTTTGGTTGCATGGGTTCTTTTCCTTTTCTCTTGGACATGAGCCTTCCATAGTAGTGCATTGGTATCTCAACATTGTTAGAAAGTAAAAACCACCAATATAATTAAGAAGGGGGGTGAATTAGTTATACAAATATTATAATAGTTATCAACCTTATTAATCCTTAACCATATGAGTAATATAATCAGCAACCATAACAAGATACTCATATACAATAACACTAGATTTGTTAACTAGGGAAACCCTTGATTAGAGGGAAGACCCTAATGGGGATGGTAGCCACAAAATTATGTACTAATATAAATATTCCTTGTTAGAGGATTAACCCTATAAGGAGTCGATGAGATACATTCAGTACATATTGGTCCTTGTTAGGAGACTTTGAATTCTTGTTAGGAGATTCCAACCCTATTAGGAGTTGTAGAAGGTACATGGACCCACTATCTAAATACCTTCAAGAGAAAGATCAATAAACTCACTATTCAACTGATCTAGATATTATTTCATGAAAATTAATATAAATTAACTATACTCTACTTCCTCTTCCTCTATCATGTAAGTCAAACTTCTTCTCTTCTTCTGATCTTGATACCAAATCACCAATTTCATATCCAATAATCCCTTGTATGCTTAATTGCATTTACCGAATACTCTTCTCTTTCTCACCTGATCTCAATCACAATACATACTTATAATCAAGTAAAGTATCTTCCTTTATACCATGTCCTCAAAACAATTCCTTGAGTTGGCCTTTAGGCTTTCCCAATTAATTATAATAAGACCACATTAAGATAATTAATTATATTACAATTACACAACATAGTCGGCTCATAGTCTTAACAACTTCTCATACATGAAACCTCAAACCTTGTGCACTCTCTAACATCATCATTAGGATTTTTTTTCACTATTCAATTTTGCATATCATGATTCTATCTCTATTAGAAGATACAATCCATTCATCAAAAATTTCTTCTCAGATACCTATCTATATAGTACTCTTTGTAAATCAAGTATATCTTCAGCATGTCTTCAACTTACTTGATGCACACTTAACCTCATCCTCAAGACATAGTGTATTAAATTTACTTAACCATGCTTGATCTAATCACCAATACTCCATCCATATGACCTTTTTCTCTATCTACTACTCTGCAAGTCTTCACAAAATACTGCTATGTTGGCATTAATGAAAAATAAAATCATGAATCCAATATGTCAATAATGCTAAAAATCTCCCACATGCTCTGGAAATGCTTAGAATACTCCCTCGAAAGAATACCATCTGCATTCATGCTAATAATCTCCCTCTTTTGCATTGATGGAAACATAGATGAAAAACATCTAAGTTCCAAGAATACCAAAACAACACTTTGTTGTTGTTCTCTTCTTCTCAAATCCTCTTCATCAATAAAATCTAAAATCCTCTAGAATGGTGCTCTATTTTGCATCTCTTACCTTAGGATCGACATTAGTTATTCATAGTCTGACTCTTAGGAAAAACTCTCAATCTTGGCATTAAGAACTCAATCTCTCCCCATTAGTCAATCTATCCCCCATTAGAGGATCTTCTCCCTCATACATGGTACTTCTATATGCAATCTCTCCCCCATAGTACTAAGGAGATTTTTTTCATGCATACTCTCCCCCATTGACATCAATGAAAAAGGCATCATTATGTCAATCATCTACTCCATGTCTTCAATTAGTTTGAGTGTCCAAAGACATTGTTCTAGACCAACTACCAAGAGTCCTAGATGAATTTTCTCATCATAGATACTCTCCCATATAGGAAGCATCAACATTTAGTCTAGTCAAACAATAGTGCTATGTTTAATTGGACTGATGCAATTTCTACATCATCTACTTAGAAGTTGGTTTGGGCATAACCCCAAGCATACCTCGTAAGTACTCGAATGTATCTTTAGGAAAAGGATTCATAAAGATATTTGTAATCTGATATTTTGTACTTACATATTCATATCTTTTTATTTCTTTGCAACTTTCTCTCTCAAAACATGGTACTTAACAGATATATGCTTAGTCTTAGAATACAATATAGGATTCTTAGACACACTTACTATACTTTTGTTATCATAATGTATGATAACGGGTTCTAAAAAATTTATCCCAATATCCTCCAGCATCTACTTCATCCACATGATCTAATTACAATTGTTTTTTCCTTCCACATACTCTACTTCTATTGTTCTTTGTGAAATACAACCTTTTTTCTTTCTTAGCCAAGAAACCAATCTTCCTCCAAGTCAATATGCTCCACCAATAGTTTTTTTTTCATTCATACTGCCTTCTTAGTCTGCATCACTATAAGAACACAAAGTGAAATCACTTGTTCTATCATACCATAATCCATAATCAAGTGCACCCTTCAAATATCTGAATATCCTCTTTACTACTACATAATGAGATTCCTTAGGATCAGCTTGAAATATTGCTACTATTCCAAATACATTTTCTATATCTGATCTTGTGTGAGTCAAATATTGCAAACCTCTAATCATAGATCTATACTTATTCTGCTCAATTGTAGGTATCTCATCTTTGCTAGATAACTTGTGACCAATTATCATTGGTGTACCAACATGCTTACGAATTTCCAACCTAAATCTTTTCAACAAGTCTTCTAAATACTTAGCTTGTGATATGAAAATATCATCTCTACTTTGAACAATCTATAAAACTAAGAAAAATTTCATCTCACCAATCATGCTCATCTCAAAGTCATTCTTCATCTATTTAGCAAACTTATCACTTGCTTCATCATTACCTTCAAAGATAAGTCATCAACAAATATCACAATAATCAACAAACCTTATATCCAAATACTTATTCAACCTTGCATACTAGGTCCTAGGTTCTTACTTCAGACCATACAGTGCTTTCTTTAATAATCATACCATGTCCTTTTCTTTATCAAAGGAAATCCTTCAGGCTACTCAATGTAAACTTCTTCAAGTTCTCCATTCAAAAAGGCTAACTTGACATCCATTTGATACACTTAAAATTTCCTATTTGTTGTATAAGCCAAGAAAATTCTTGCTGCTTCCATTCTGGCTATAGGGGCATATGTTTCTTCATAATCTATACCATCTTGCTATGAATATCCTTTACATACCAATCTAGCTTTTTTCCTCACAACTTCACCTTGTTCATTCATCTTAATTCTAAGTACCCATTTAGTTCCTATAACATTCTTGTCTTTAGGCCTAGGAACCAATTGCCATTTTGCATTGTTTACAATCTAATCTAGTTGTTTTTTCATTTCTTGAATCCAATGAAGATCCTTGCATGCCTCATCTGTGCTCTTAGGTTAAACTTAATAAATTAGACATAATTTCCCATGTACTCTATTTCTTTTCATCACTCCTTTGTCTTTGCATCCAATAATCTACTTTGTGGGGAGATTCTTTGTAAAATTCATGTTTGGTGTAGGAGTTTCTATCTCAACTCTTATTTCTTCTCTAGGTTTGGTTCTCTATTCTCCTCTTTACGTAGCAATTTTTACATCATTTTTCAACTCATTTTTAGTCTCAAATAAAACTTCTATATTCTCTTTAATAGGTCTAGGATCATCTTCTTTCTCATCTAAGTTATAATTCATCATTCTTTCTTTAACTCCATGATTCTCACCTACTTTAACATTTGCACACTCAACAATTATCTTTGTTTATGATTAAAACATCTATAAGCTTTTATTTTCAATGAATAATGAAGGAACATACCTTCATCACTTCTTGGATCAAACTTACCAATGTCATCATCTCTCTTTATGTTACAATTAATTTCAAAATTCATGAAATACTTTACTAAGGATGTATGACCAAACCATAATTTATAAGGGTTCTTGTTTGTACCTTTTTTGATCTGCACTCTGTTCATGGTGCATACTACTATATTGGCTGATTCCCTCCAAAATGGCTTAGATACATCATTTCTCTTATTGCCTCTGATGTAGATTTGTTTCTTCTTTCCATTATCCCCTTTTTCTTAGGAGTCTAGGGTGATGATAACTATCTCTTAATTCCATTTTCTTACAAAAATATTTTAAAACTCCCTAGAAGTAAAGTGTCCACTTCTATTTGATCTGAAACACTTGATCTTTACACTAGATTCATTCTCAACTCTATTCTTAAATATCTTAAACTTCTCAAATGCCTCATATTTTTCTTTAATAAATTCTACCCATATCATTCTAGTGAAGTCATCAAAAAAGGTCATAAAATACCTTTCTCCATAGAAACCTCTTGTTCTAGTAGGGTCACTCAAGTGTGTATGAACAATTTCCAACTTCTCTATAGTAGTGAACTTCTTGTTGGGAAATGAAACTTTCTTCTATTTAGCCATGATTCTAGGAAAATCTCTAGCTACAAATGTACTACTATCCTTCACAATGTTATCAAAATTTATATGACAAAACCTTCTATGTCATAACCAACTTTTATTCACTTTTACAACCAAACAAGTCATCAATAGGATTCAATTGAAACATATTACCTCTGGATCTTGTATCTATTCCAATCATCTTACCATCCTTATATTTGATAATGTAGGTCTTCTTTGTGAATTGCAACCGATAACCTTTGTCAGCCAACTATCCAACACTCAACAAGTTATGCTTCAAACCATCAACAAAATAAAAATCATTAGTGTTATTCTTTCCATCAAGAGTAATAGATCATATTCCTATGATGTGACAAGATGCATTGTTACCAACTCTAAAAATTCCTCCATCATGATTTTTTTAATTTAACAAGTTTTTCATATCACCAGTCATATGATGTGAGCAAACACTATCTATAATCCAATTAGATTTATTTTCAACTTGAGAAACTAGGAATTTTTCTTCTTTAATTTCAATTTTAGAACTTTCTTATTTTATAGCCACAAATACTAACTCATCATCACTTTCACTCTAAAATCTCCATTAGATTCATTATCTTCATTTGAATTCAAAATATCTCTAGGTATTCTATATTTGGTATTTCTCGTATACTTTTGCTCTCTTTTTGGACACTAAGAAGCATAATAACCAAATTCATCACAAGTTAAACATTTTAAAATTTTCTTACCATCTAATTCTCTTCTCAAAAGAAAGGATATTCCTTCTTCAATCTTTATGTATTATTTAGATCTACATATGTTGCTGCTAGCATAATCTCCATGGGTGCTTTCAATTTTTGATAAACAAGGACAAATACTTAATGCACTAAAAGTTGTCTCCACTCTTGTCAATTCTCCAAAATGCCTCAAACTTGAATATGTTTCTTCCAATATTCTAAGAAAATTCTCCTTAATGAACTTCTTAGTATAGGGTATCAAAAGTTCAATAATTTTTGCTACTTGTTTAAATGGTGGTGTCAAAGTTTTCAAAATTTTCTGTACAATCTCATCCTCCTCTATATATCCTTTACAAGACTTAATTCCTGTAGCAATCTCAGATATACTACCAATATAGCTTCTCACATATTTATCTTCTATCATTTTAGCATCTTGAAACAAAAATATCCAATTCTATAATCTTACACTTTTGCATGTTTATCTTCTTCAAAAGTAAATTCTAAAGCTTTCCAAATTTTATGGGATGTCTCTAGTGATTTTACCTAACTATATTTCTTTTTTAGGAAGAGCTATTAGTAATGCTTTTCTACATCGCATATTGCAGATAAATAGATCTCTTTCATCTTCATTGCATTCCTCAAGCTTGTTTTCTTCCACAATCTTCTTGTTACTGTACCCATACATAGAAAATGAGTCTTCATATTTTCCTTCCAGCTATCACTGTTGACTCCATCAAACTTAGGAATTTATTTTGTGAAATGAATTACCATTGATCTCCCAAAGTTGTTAAGCTTTCTCTTCAAGGACTTGATGCTTTTATACCAATTTTTAGAAATTAAAGTTCACCAATATAATTGAGAGGTTGGGGTGGGGCAGGGGGCAGGAGGGGGGATGAATTAGTTATACAATTATACAACTATTATAAAAATTATCAATTTTATTAATCCTCAACCATATGAATATTATAATTAGAAACCATAATAAGATACTCATACACAATAACACTAGATATGTTAACTGGGGAAAACCCTAGTGGGGATGGTACCCAAAAAATGATGTACTAATGTAAATATTCCTTGTTAGAGGATAGACCCTATGAGGAGTCAATTAGATAGATTTAATAAATATCAATCCCTATTAGGAGATTCCAACCCTATTAAGAGTTGTAGAAGATAGATGGATCCACTGTCCAAAAAATTTTAGGGGAAAGACCACTAAAAACACTATTTAGTTGATCTTTGTATTATTCCTTGCACAATAATAGAAATGATTTGTGCTTGTACTTCCTCTTTCATTGTCCTATTAGTTAGACTTCTTCTCTTCTTTTGATCTCAATACCAGATCACCAATTTTGCATCTAATAATCCCTTGGATCGCTTACTCTCATTTACCAAATAATATTCTCTTTCCAACCTAATCTCAATCATAATCCATACTTACAGTCAAGGAACTTATCTTCCTTTAGTAACACTTTAAGATAATTAATTATATTACAATTACACAACACATACTTGGATTACATTGTTTACATCTTCTCACACATGCGACCTCAAACCTTGCACACTCACTGACATCATCATCATGCTTTCTAATGTCACTGTTCAACTTTGTATATCATGATTATATCTCTATTAGGAGATGCAATCCATTAATTAGATAATGCTTCTCAAATACTTAGTCTTTATACTGTTCTCTATAAATCAAGCATATCTTTTGTATATCTTTGACTTACTTGATGCACACTTAACCTTATCATTAAGACAAAATGTCAAACATGTCCTTAACCATATTTGACTTGATAATCAATACTCTATCTATACGACCTCATTCTTAGTATGCTACTCTGTTAGTCTTTACAGAAATATTGTTGTATTGACATCAATGACAAATATAGTCATGAATGCAATATATCAATCATGCTAATAATCTTCCATGTGCTCTAAAAAATCTTAGGATAATGCCCTAAAGGAAGAAAATTAGCATTCATGCTAACAAACACCTCGTATATTGGCACATAATTCCCCCTTTGCATCAATCTCTAAAAAATTATCAGGATTACCCAAATCTCATCCACCCTAAAAAATTTTCATCCATAAAAAATGAATTTGGATTTCTATAGAGATAATTGAGGGTTGTCCATGTCATTTTATGCAATGTATTATATTCTAAAATATACATAAATCTTTTTTGGATCTTCTTCATTATATATATCATTTCCTCTAGCATGAAAGAATGGTTGCTAGTGCTAAAAGTTTCTCTACATTACGTATCCTTTCAAGTAGCTCACTATATGTCTATTGACCAGCCTAATCATAACAAGTTGACTCCATTGAACTAAGAAATGATGGATATTTAGAAAAAAAAACTTGATGATCTGGTTCATCCAAAGAGATCCATCTAGTACCATTATCCTTAAGCAACTTTCTCCCATTAGTTAGTCCCTCGTTAAACTATTGAATTTCCTTAAATACTTTAGGATTTTAACAAAAGTGCCTATAGGTCTCTTTGATTATAATTTCAACTTTGTATATTTATGGAAAGTTGCTGACAATTCCAAAAGATAGATTCATTCTATGGACCATTTAGTAAATGCCAACAATGTAATGTGTAAGAAAATATTTTAACTTTGTGACAAGACCATTCTTGTGTCCTTGCATTACTAATCTCCATCTTCTCCAACACACACCAACTTTTGGAAAATTGTCATTTCATCTATACCTCCATATTCAATTAGAGAACTCTTTACTAGTTCAAATTAATATTTTTTTGACATTGAATTATCCTTCATTTGAACAAAAATTAGTAGATTGGGTTGGCAGACAAAATTGTGTATAATATAGACATGCATGTCTACCCAAGAAGTATTTTCTAATTTTGTCACCTCATCTAAAGGTAATGCAATGAAATTTGACTTTTTAATATTTTCTTTGATATTTTCCTTTTAAACCTCATCAAGAAAACTTGCCCATTCACATCCATTGTTTATAGACTAGTGACTCCTCAAATAATAATGAACTTTCACAAAGTATAATAAACCACTCAATAATGATGGATAATCTGTCATGGCATGCCCTTTTCTCAAAATATAGAAGACAACACTTAATTGAAGAAATTTACCCATTTCTTAAACTTCCATTTCTTTTCCAAGAAGAGATTAAATGGAGACTTTTACTTCAAGAGGCTTCACCTTTATTTTCTCCTGAGATTCTAAGATTTCTACATTTTTAACATGTTGATATTCTTACTTAGTATTCCATCTTGTCACTAATTTTTCCACTCCATCTATGATTTTCTTTGAATAAACTTTACCCATATGCTCTTCTATGATGTCAATTTAAAGCTACAACCTCTTTTCCTTTTTATTTATCCTTGTGCATATCATAGATTTGCATTCTATTAGATGATCACCCTCTTTTGGATTGTGTATAGGTTTAGTGAATGGATACTTTGAGGCCAATTCTATTTGAGAATTCATGATCGATAGATCCCAATTCTAATATTTTTTGGATTTTGCATTGCATTTCCTTTTTCCCTTTCCTAGTTATGCACCATCACCATCTTTGGAATTATCATCCAATACTATTATATTATTTTGGCTACTCTAGGTATTTACTAGAAGATCTTGGTAACTCTAAGTATATACCTAAATATCTTTTTCAAGTTCATCATGATTAGAGATATCAAGTTTTAGTAACTCTAGGTAACTGGTAGTGGTAGTGGTTGGGAATCTTATAAATGTACTTGTGATGTTGTAGCTTCTTGATTTTGGCCTCTAAAATATGATGAAAAGTTTATGTGAGTGCACTTGGCTGGAATTTCTTGACTTCTACCACACATAGGACTCTTACACTTGTTCATGTTCATAATATCCCAAGAAATATAGGTTTCCATTAAACTCAAGTTGTTCAAAAAGTAACAATCAACTATAGTCTATTATATATATTTATCTAAATAATATTCATTGGTTGTATGATCTATACTATAAAATATAGATGTCCTAGGTCTCCTTGGTTACTTCATGACTCAGTGGTACTAGTCACTGGTCCTAGTTCATAACTGACCACTAATAATCTAACTTGTATCTACTAAATAAGAAAAAACTAAAATTATAGAGAATAGATAGATAGGGGTTTGAGTTACTCACCTTTGGCCAAAATTTGGTCATTGCACTCATGATTAACTAGATAATGATCTCAATAATACAAGAAATTGAGACTTCACCATTGATTGGAATTAAGACAGCCTATTGATCTATGAATGTCTTTATACCACTTTTTTTTTTTCAAATTATATGGGAATATTATAGCGCATACAAAATATTTGGCAAAGCTCACGTAATAAAAACATGTATTCTAGAATTTTCAAGGTGGATATCATTCATCCATTATACAACAATGCATAATATAGTCGGTGAAATTAAATTAGTGTGTGACATGCATCCATAAATTTGGGTCGCAAATATCATCCCTTTCCCAAAACATTTTTTAAAAACCAAGGACAAATTGATGCCATCCAAAAAGTCCTTAAAAAATCATTGGTGAATGTGTTTAATTTGTTGTGTGCAAAAAATATTTCATTTCAAAAGGAGATACAATAGCATAAATCATGTGAAAATGGGCTTGGGGGTTTGACTTATTTTTGGTAAACTAGGGGCAACATGCCATACCACATATGTAGAAAGAATTTTCCAAAATGACATGATCAATGGACAGAATTTTTAAAATGGTGAATACTCACCACTAAAGTGAACCCTATGTTAGATAGTAAACAATCCAAAAATATGAAAATAGAATTCTCCAAGAACCTGAGATTTTGACAAAAAAATGAATCAACAACATGTTTTGGACTAGGAGCTACTTTCTACTACATAAGTATCATACGATACTTCACTATATAGTTTAGTAATACTTTATGCCCATGAGATTAAGCCAAATGGAAAAATCCACAATAATAGTGTGACAAAATACCAACATGTGTGTGATACTTTTGACTAGAAAATTATCACAAAACATTTGTGGAAACTATCGTATGATACTAGAAAAGTGTTGTATGATAGTTATGACTGAAAAATAAAAAATAACACAAGACAGTAAGCAACAGAATGTAGAAAAGAAGGTGAAATAATTTTTTTCTATACTATGGTGGGTGCCAAAAAAACACACACAAAAATATGTACTTCTCTAAGTCCTTCTATTTCAAGAATATCATAGATTGAGAGCCTCAAATGTTGACCTAGAGCTCCCTGGTCATGAAGTGCAAAGGAATGAAAATAGAAATGAAATGACTCTCATTTGAGTCAAATAAATGTAGCCACTTGCAACTATAGCATGAAATGGGAGATTCCATGACAAGAGCAAGGATGCTAGGGTCCAAGAACTACCATGAAAATGCTATGAAAAATGTAACTAAACTATATAAAATGCAAAGGATACAATATGAAAGTGTTACAATCCCTCTAATTAAGCTAAATGATCTTCTCTATTGGATAAAAGAATCTATGCTAATGCAATATGACACTAAGATACAATGTTATGCAAGTATGAATATGAAGCCACAAGATCTCCCAAGAGCTCCAAGGGAACCTATAGAAAAACCTATAGCATAACACTAATGCCAAGAAGATGGATCCTTAAATGAGGAGAGATCTCTCCCTTTTAAAGAAGTATAGATGGTGGAGTTCATGAGACAAGAATACCTAATCAACGGTGGGGAGTTGACTTTTGCATGATCCATGTAAAAGTTCATTTCCACTAGTATAAAAGAGTTGACTTTTGTATCTCCATGTATGACAAAAAGTCTTTAAAATAAAAAGGGAAGATGACTTTATGCATGCAACTTAGGATAAGAAATGAAAGGGGCCTTTTATTTAATTAAAGGGGGATATGCTCCTTTTAATTAAATAAAACTTAGGATATAGTGGTCAAACTATAGGATAAAATCAAATAAATTAATTTTTGAAGATTTTATCTAAGTAAATGATTTAATAATTTAGCCAAAATGTTGAGAAGGAGGCTAATAGTCTAGGTGACCATTTTTGGGTGATTACACTATGCATCTCATATAAGGAGTGTTGTAAATCCTTTGACAAAGTAGCTTTGAAAGGCTTTTATAATCTTAATAGGTTTCTATCATTAATAACTAGATGTGTTCTTCGAAAGAATAATTATAGCCTCTTACTAGAAAACCTTTTATCTAGAGTAAAAGGTTGGTGGGTATATTATTCCCACTATGGTTTTCATCCTCTCATCAAGGGTTTCCATATATAAAATATCTATAGCTCACTTAATGTATGCATTTGTATATGAAATTACATGCTTTTATCTTACTACTTTTATATGATATTATTTTAGTAGTTTTTGTCTAGTTTATTTAGAATTGTAGTGTAGAAAATTGGTTGGAGAATTCAAATTGATTTACACATGCCCCCATGCCCCCCCCCCCCCCCAACAACTACTAGTTGGAACCAATAATTGGTATAAGAGCATCGTCCCTAGCATTGATGAACTTTATATCTTGAGAGAAGATCAAATGGATGTCATCAGACTTTAGAAGTAACTTGATGATGCTTTTGATGCTATTGAAGATTTGAAAGAAAAGTTAAGGATCAAATGAGCTCATGAAGAAACTTAGTGAGAGTCATGACCTCATTGAGAAACTAAAAGATTAAAATAGGTTCGATGAATTTGAAGAAACAATCATTGATCTCATGACTAATAATGAGAATATGAGAAAAACTATTGTATGACTTAAAAAAAAGAAACTAAAAAAAGAGTAAGTCAAGCTCAAGATGAGAAACATAATATTGTTCTAGAAAAATAAAAAGATGAGGATGCACTGAGAGAAACACTAGAAGCTAAGAGAATGGTTGAGGAAGGTGCAAAATGAAAGGATGACCAAGTTAACAAGCTATTTGAAGAGTTTAAAAGAACCAATGAGATAAATGAAAATTTGAAAATGTTTAATAACATCTCTAAGAAGATAGTTGACCAACTCAAATCTCAAAGAAAGACCAAGAGAACCACTAGTCTTGGATATGAAAGTGATAATGTGACTAAGGAATGTGAGACCTCTAAATATAAGGACCAAAATATCAAAAAGAAAGTAAACAATTCATCTAAAAGTATGAAGCCTAAGAAACCAACCTTTCATTATTATGGTAAAGTAGGGCATACTTCATATGTATGCTGACACAAACAAGTTTCACCTAGTATCCAATGTTATTTCAATGGATACTATCATAACTACCATCAATATAGGCATACTACACAAGGAGTTTGATCTCACTTTAATGAGAAAAGAGCTAAAAGATATTGTTACTTATGTAACAAGTTTGGACATAAGGCTAGGGATTTTAGATCTAAGGTAAGGTCAAACTAGTTATCCCCTAATTTAGAAAGTCTGACTAGAAGAACTAGGTTCACCTCATAGGTGTGTGGAATCTGTAAAAATGATAGACACCTTACAACATACTACAAGCTAAGAACTAGTCAAAGAAAGAACATTGGATCATGGAGAGGTACATGTATGACCTATTACCACTAAAATAGGATAGGAAATATTGCAAGATATTATAGATCAAGAAAATTATTTTAAGGTTAGAACCCTAATAGTGAGGAAACAGGTAATAGCATGAACACATAAGAAGCTAGATAGAAATTCTACAATTTCTAGAGAAAGAAGAGTGATGAGGTTGAAGAGGAAAGACCTATTGACACTGGGAGCACATCAGTCAATGGTAAGATACTTGATTTAGATTAAGTTATCTTAGGTTAAGGGGTATTGGACTAAGGGTGGACAGAATTCAGATGCCTCAAGGAAGAAAGGGGATGACCAGAGTCATGGCTAGAAGTCCCAAAAGGATCACCCTTATCAAACTAGTCAACAAAACTCTACCAAGAATAGTGCACCATATTCTAGTGTTTCTCAAGGTGGACATGGACCCAATTCTGGCTTTATAGGAGAATGTTATTCTTGTGGCCATCTCGGCCATAAATCAGCAAGATGTCCTATTAAGACATCTTTAAGACCTAGTAGAGGTGCAGCTAGATCAGAGTCTGTTGTGGGAGATGTAGGTAGAAGCCATCGAGTCTTTGTGGCAATTGATAAACATCAACCTAAGCACAAAGGTACCATAGTTGAGGCTAGAAATACGTTGAATGGTACTTCATGTTTAGTATTATTTAACTTAATTACTTTAGATTATTTTATTTTACCATCTCTTATTCATTTATGTGGACTAGTGACAATACACCAGGTCAATAGGTGGCAAGTTGAGTTATCCATAGGATCCAAAGTGATTGTGGACTCCTTGGTCAATGGATGTGATTTGGACTTGGGTATCTTCACTACCATAGTGGGTCTTCATATCCTACCTCTAGGATCATATCATATTACATTGGGCATGGATTGGGTAGTTTCCCATCAGGTGAATATAGATTGTTGATGTAAGTTGGTACTTTTTGATGATGACATAGGTGAGCAAGTGGAGCTTTTAGGGGTCTAGAGACAAGCCTCACTCTAGATGATCTTAGGTAACTAGCTAAAGCAGAGTGTGTGGAAGGGATGTCAAATGTTTGTAGTGTTTATTAGTCATCTTGAGGAGGCCAAGAGTCATATGGTGACACTTGATGATCACCCACTCCTTCATGAGTATGCAGATGTATTCCCTAATGAGATACCAAGTATGCCACCACAACATAACATTGACTTTTAGATCAATCTCATACCAGCTGTGGAGTCGATATCACAAGCTCCCTACTACATGACTAATTAGGAGTTGAATAAACTTAGATTGTAGTTGGAGGAATTACTGGCCAAGGGAAATATTCATCCTAATGTATCCATGTGGGGTGCACTATTCATCTTTGTGAATAAGAAAGATGGATCATTGCATTTATGCATTGATTACTGATAGTTGAATATGGTGATGATGAAGAACTAATATCCTTTTTTGAGGATAGATGACTTGTTCAATCAGATGAAGGGAGCATGAGTGTTCTCAAATATTGATCTTAAGTTAGGATATCATTAGCTTCATATCCATGAGGCTAACATTCATCAGACAACTTTTCATATACGTTATGGGCATTATGAGTTCATGGTTGTACACTTTGGGTTAACCAATGTGCCATCAATGTTTATAAGTTTGATGAATGGAGTATTTTTTATGTACCTTGATCAGTGTGTCATTGTATTCTTGGATGACATAGTGATCTATTCTAAGACTATTGAGGAACATAAGGTCCATTTACACCAGGTGTTGTAGTGCTTGTGAAATCATCAGTTGTATGGAAACTTGGGTAAATGTGGATTCTTCCTATCTAAGGTGAAGTATTTGGGGCATATTATCACTAATGATGGTATTATGGTGGATCTAGAAAAAATTAAGTTATCATGGATTTTCCAGTACCCACTAATGTTTCTGAGGTTCATAGTTTCATGGGATTGGCAGATTATTATCATCACTTCATGAAGGATTTTTCATGTGTGGCTCATCTCATCACTTATCTTCAGTAGAAAGGGAACAAGTATGTTTGGTCAAACCAATGTGAGGCAACATTTGATGCTCATAAGGAGCATTTGACTAGTGCACCAATCCTTGTAGTGCCTAATGCTATAGGCAATTTTACGATTTTTACAGATGCTTCATTGGAAGGTGTGCATAGGGTGTTGATGTAGGATGATCATGTGATTGCATATGAATCTAGAAAACTCAAGGAACATGACCTTAACTACCCCACTCGTGATTTGGAACTAGCAATCATAGTCCATACACATGTTTTGAAAACATTTCCTTTGGGACATAGGTTTGAGCTACATAGTGATCATTGTAGCTTGTAGTATATCTTTTTTTAAGCAAACTTGAATGGATGAAAACATTGTTGGATGGAGTTCCTTTGTGAGTATGACTTTGATGTTCACTACATTAAAGGGAAAGAAAATATCATCACAAATGCCTTGAGTAGGAGGTGACATGAGATATCAATTTTGTCATTGGGAGTGGATTTGTGAGGTAGTATCTTAGAGGCTTTGCCTAGTGACACATGATATTAGGAGGTGAGGGAAGATATGAGTTTGGATGTACCCTTGAGGGGAGGTTTTCAGGTTATCTACTTTAGTTTTTGGACTACTGTGACACTTGGTGCATATCTATGTACCAAATTTTGGTGATCTTTGTACCTTGATTTTGTTAGAAGTGCATCGTGCACTATATTCCACACATCCCAGCATCAAGAAGATGCATGCCGATCTTAGATAGTTGTACTTTTGGGTAGGGATGAGGTGTGATGTTTTTTATTTTTTTGCTTGATGTCTCAAGTGCCAGAGAGTGAAGGCAAAGTATTAGCATTCAAGGGGTCTTTTTCTGCCACATGTCAATCCAAAGTTTAAATGGGATACTATATCTATTAATTTCATCATAGGGTTTCCTATGTCATCATGATGACATGATTGTATCATGGTGATAATGGACAAGTTGTCCAAGGTAGCACATTTTTCACCCATGAGAACATCCTAAACAACTTCTTCTATAGTGCATGTTTTCTTGGAAGATATTGTTCGATTGCATGGGATCCCTCATCAGATAATTTTGGATAGAGATTTAGTGTTTACTTTAGCACTATGGATGTCTCTCTGGCATGCATTGGGAACACAACTCAATTTTAGTTTGGTTTACCACCCAAAGACCAATGGTCAAATAGAGAGTGAACTAGGTTCTAGAAGATATGCTTTGCATGTATGTGATGAGTAGGTAGGTGAAGTGGGAGGATTATTTATACCTTGTGGATTTTACATATAACAATGGGTATCATAGTTCTCTTGGCATGTCACCTATTCAAGCCTTGTATGGTAGACCATGTTGTACCCTTTTGAATTGGGATTCTTTAGAGGACTAAGTACTTCTAGGTCCAAAGATGCTTTAGGATATGGAGCAGAAGGTTGTTTTCATTAGAGAGCATTTGGTTACTACTTAGGATAGGTAGAAGAAGTATGTAGATGCCCATAGGTTAGATCATCACTTTTCTATTGGTGATAGGGTATTTTTGAGAGTGTGTCCAATGAAGAGCCCCATCCATTATGAGAAAGGCTTTAATTTGGTGTCATGTTTTGTCAAACCACTTGAGATCCTTGAGAGGATCAATCCTATTTCTTATTGACTAGTATTGTCACCTAGCCTATTGCACATCCATGATGTTTTGCATTTTTCTTTTGAGGAAGTATATTCCCAATGTGACCCATGTTCTTGATCGAGATGCCTTGTAGCTAGAAGATAGGTAGATTTGAGAGGTTGGGACATAGAGCAGGTAAGGGTCCAGTGGGACCCGAGTGATGAGACTTCTTATACTTGGGAAGATGCTACATGATTGAGAGATTTGTACCCCTATCTTTTTGCAAGCTTCTAGAAGCAAGCTTATGTCTAGTGGGGGAGGATGTAGTGCCTCTTGTGTTTGCAATCTATACCTTATTATATTTTCATTTGAGAGAAACTTATTACTCATGATATTTTTACTTTTGAGATGATCTGATGGTTAGATGTTATACTTTGATTTCCAGTACATTAGATGTTAGAGTACTATCTTATTTAATTGATCATATCTGCACGATGATGCCTTTTTGAGATGACAGTATGTTTTATGATGATATATATGGTTATTTAGTATTTGGACATATCTTATGATTATGCTCTATGATTGGATTTAATTCTATGGTTATTTACTTCATTCTTTCATTGTGATGCTTTATGCAAAAGTGAGTGACGTAAATAGATTATTTCAATATAATAAAATAAATGGTCAAATTAACTCATTTAATGCATTTATTTCTTTGGCTATATTATTTTATGCAATTGTACTTGATCATTTTTTTAGTGTGTAGGATTTATATCCCTGGCAGTGGCACATGGAGTTAGTGATTTAGTTTATCATGTCTAGCTAATGTCATCCCTATATGGTCAATGTATCTTGTTTTATTTTTTAAATTTAACCTTCTGGTGATTTAATAAACCTGGACCTATTTGCATTATGTGATTAGACTTGTGAATGTATCTATGCATTTAGAGGTTCACATTTGTCGTGAAAGTTATTAAGAAATTTTAAAATTTTGGTTTTAAGGGAAGTTCAGGCTTTATTTTATTTTATTTTATTCCCAGCAACTTTGTCATAGATGAATTCCAATTACTTGGAATAGCCTATTTTTGTTTCAGTTATTTTAAGCTTTAAATAGGTTACCTAGTTATTTACCCTAATCCATTATTCACTCAAAAAGTGAATAAGTATTTAGAAAGGAATTTTATTCCTCACTTCTCACTTTCTAAAATAAGAAAACTAAGAGATTTTTTCTAAATCCTCTTCTATAAGATTGTGCTTCTATTCACTATAGGAGCTACGGGCAAGGGATCTTTGTGATGTTAGACTCATTGGATCCAACTCAGGGAGACCTTTGCTTGTCATGACTTTTGGCAGCTTCTGTAAGTTATTTATTTTATTGTGTTGATTCTCATTTTTTCCCTTTTAGCTATCAAGTAAGGTTCTTCCATTTTTATGTTTTGGCTTTGTTTCTTCTTCTATTTCTATTAGTTGTATGTTAGGAGGTTAAGAACTATTGTTCCCATCCATTTCTAATTGCTAGTTCTACCCAGTTGGTTAGGTATGAACAATTTTCTAATTTTCAAGATGAGGATTTGGGGTTTCGCACCGTTGTGCTGGCCATTTTCACATTCGATGTTCAAACCTAATTTTTATTAGATTTTTCTAGCTTATTCATCCCTAGGGTGAATGGGTTTTATTTTCATTGATTTTTGTCAATGTTTCTTTTCGGGAGGTTTTCACCTCGATTTGTATATCACCTAGTTTTCTCAGGTTTTCTTGGCATGATGTTGGTCGTGGAATTGGATTATCCATAGGATGTTAGTTAGAATTTTTTTCAATTTTATGTTGCAGTGGGATGCATGTTGCATTTGTACTCCTGTGCTTGTATTTGGTTGAGTATTATTTTGCTTGTGTTCTCATCCAACCCTTGTTTTATGATCTTCATGATGGTGGTGCACCACACATGAGCACGTGTGCATGCATTTGTCAAGTGCTTGATGTAATCACCTAAAAATGGTCATCTTGACTATTAGCCCCCTTCTTATTATTTTCGCTAAATCATTTAATTATTTACCTAGGCCAATTTTCTATAAATCAATTAAATTGATTATAACCTATAGTTTTGACTATACTATTCTAAGTTCATTATTTGATTAAAAGAACATGTTCCTTTTTAATTAAATGTAATCCTCCTTTCTTCTAACCCACTTAATGTGCACACATAAAGCCTTATTTCTATTTTGTAAATTAAAGGAAAAGACTCTTTCTCTCTCATATACAAAGTCAACTATTTGTTTATTGGTTGACTTATGTGTGCACATGGATCAATCTCATTTTTAAACTCCACCCTTGATCTTTCATCATCTTGATCTTCATCTCCACTATTTGTATGACTCTAAAAGAGAGATATCTTTTCCCCTCAAAGTATTCACATTCTTGAGTATTGTTATGTTGCAGGTTTACCATTTGAATTTTTGAGAGCCTTTTGTGGAGAACTTCCATTTCTTGTCTACATTCTCTCATACCATAGAATTTTAGGTTAGAATCATGTTGCATGCTATTTTAGCTTCTATTTTACAATAATCTATCTCATATATCATAACTAGGCTAGTTTTTAACACTCTCATTCTTGTTAACATAACTGCATTTACATATTTATACTAGTTTAGTCTACATCTGCATTGCATTCTTGAGGCATTCTTTGTGAACATTCATTCTTGCATCTTGTCTCTAGGAGAACCTCCCATTGCATGGTTTACTAGAAAGAAGAGTATCTCTAAGGCTTAGCTAAGAGCCTTCTTATGCTTCAAACATACTCTCTTGCACTCCATGGATAGGGACCTCTAAGTCGGCATCCAAGCATTTTGAACTCATGGAATCACTTGGTTATAAGAGTTTAGAGCGTGACACCTTTTGAGTGTACATTTTTGGCACCCACCATGGATAGAATGTCCTAGTTTTTCTCTTTATCTCACTACATTTCTTGCATTTTCAGCATTTTGTTCACATTTTCTTTTTTTATAGTTACAACTTTTAGGCGATACTTTTCCAATATCATATGACATTTGTTTGTACTTTCATGCGATGCTTTTCTGGTAAAAGTATTGCATGATCTTAAACTATATTGCCTCAATATAGTAAGTTTTGTCACCTGGCTTAAGTAGAAATATTATACAAAATGAAACTATCACATGGGTATATTGAGAAGTATCGTACGATAGTCTTCCAGCAAAAATTGTTGCCCGGCTTGAATTTTCTTATTGTTTGAGAGGTTTGGTCAATTTATTAGTTGCTTCTTGTTGTTTTTTGGATTTTATAGATTTGTGACTATTTAACAGAGGTCTATTTGTAGATTTTATGCTATTTTGGGGCTAACTTGTGGGACTAATAGTTGTGCTTGTAGTTTACTGCCTTGAAATATTTGCATAAGTTCCTTGAAAAGAGTGCATGTCAAAGCTTCAAATGTACAAGGGCTACCAATACTTGTTTGCAAAGTTGCCCAAAGCATAAAAACTAAACTTCCTTGTTTTCTTTTATACCATGAGTAACATTATGCTATTTGTTTTCATTTTGTAGGCACATTAAACTTGTGATTGGGATTATTTGGTGATAGGAGAGTATGCTCTTCACCCTTGTGGTGAATCAGAAAACTTGACTTTCCTTTTGATTTCAAAAGCAAAGGAATAATTGAATATTCTTGGCATGTTTGGGGGAAATGATCAAGATAGAAGAGTATGCCCTTCACCCTTTTGGTGAATCATAAATATTGACTCTTGAATGTGAACCCAATTTGTTGTAGTTAGAATCTTTTAGAGGGTCTTCTCTTGGGCAACCAAGAGGAATGACCCAAGTGGGGAAAAGTGAACCTAGCTATTAAAACCCACCATAAACTCAAGGCTATCAAGGACACAAAACCTTGATAGATATATTGTTTGTCTTTTCTTAGTGTGGTTACTTGTGAGATTGGGATCATGAGGAAAATGCTAAGAAAGAATGCTTAAGGTGCTCTTATGGCCATGAGGTCTGTTACCCATCGCAAGGTGGGGTGTCTTATAATTTGATGCAAGAGGAACATTACAAATGAATACCCTTTCTAAACACTCTAAGTTAGTAACTACCTTTTTTCTGCTCAACTTATTGGTGCAAGGATCAATCCTAGTGAACTACTCGGATCACCCCAAGAATTTACACTCACTATCCATATTCCCTTGGTTGTGCTTATGGCACTTCCATGACAACCAATATCTCTTGTGGGCAACCACTTGGTGTGAGGTGAAGGAGCACTTAGCATGTGCCAAGTTGTTGAGTAATGAAACATAACTTTAAGGTATATTTCTTGGCAAGTGTTTTCAAATGTGTTGACTTGTGTAAACATTCTCGCAAATCAAACATCTCGATAAAATTGGTAAGAAGGCTATTTTGATATCACAAATTCTTATTGAAAAGGTTGTTTTGACCCTAGTTCAATTGTTTGAAATATGTTTATAATACTTTTACTATTTGCAAAACTTGTTGTCAACATGTCACTTTTTCACTTTGACTAAAGTTTGAGCAACCTCAAAATGTGAGAAAGTGACAATCATTGAGCATTATCTAATCAACAATCATGAAAGATCCTAGCTATCGCTACATTTCTTTTAAAACTTGGGCCTACTAAGACATGTTTCAACTCATCACATTCTCACTTTGGCTAAAGATCATATATCTTCATAAAGAGAGAAAGTGACATCTTTCGATCCTCATCAAACAGATGATTAAGATTTTTGCTTGCAACTGTATGTATTGTGTGGCCCATATGGACACATGATAACTCATTAAATTCTTGCTTTGGTTAAACTTGCAAAACTTGTTGTCCTTTGACATGAACTGAAATCTAAAATTATTTGATATAAAATTACACAACTGTCAAACTAAAAATGTGAACTTTTGAGTCCAAACTATCCTTTTCACAATTCATTGGCAAACTATTACATTGTCTCTAGAGAAATATCACATGACACTTTTTTCCAAAAAAAGTATTGCATGTCTCCTTCTAGGTCTATCGCCTTGTCTTACTACATTTAATCACACTGCTTAAGAAGAATTGTCACTCCAAAAAAAAAGTATCACCTTATTACTATAAGCTATGTCGTACAATACAAATTTCTATCCTACTTTCACCTAGGTTCTAGAGGAATATCTCCTATATCATTTTGCCATCAAAATAGAGTCTATAGTATGTTTTAACTTATTTAGGGTCTTTTTGCTTCATTTCTTCTTGGATCTAGTCTCAAATTTGTATGTTTGGTGTTATCCTAAGTTGAAAAGATGAGTTTAGTCTATTAGATATACGTCTCAAAACATCATTGATGATCACTGCTCAAAATTTGGTTACTATTATATGTTAGCTATTTGCTACTGAGCTTCTTGCTCACTCTCTTGGCTTGAGTCACTAGTGTTGTAAATTCTTGAACATTGTTGACAAGCCATCCATTTTTCTTTGACAAGTGATTATTATTGATTATACAAGCTTTAAATCTAAAACACTTCTCTCATCCTATTAAATAAAGAAATGTCCTTACATGTTGGTAACAACTAGGTTCCAAGTTGGTAATGGTAGTCATCCCTCTTTTTTATTCACACAATTAGAGACTCCACCTAGGAACCATCATGGATAACCTTTTGTGGAAGATCTTGATTCTCATCAAATACAAACAACCAATGTGTGGCACAATCCACTTTACAATTTTGAGAACCCATTTGGAACACCCTTTGATACACCCATGAGTGAATTTTTTTTTACCAACATGCATCCTAAAGAAATCAAATGACACTTAGAAGAACAAGCATGTAAAAATGAAAGGCTTATGGAAGCCATGGATTTCATGCATGAATACTCCTATCTTTTGTGATTGTTTCCTAGGAGTCTATTGGAGTTCTTTCTGGTAAAGAACATATCAGGTAGATTTAAACCTGATACCAAGAAACAAAGACTAGGGACAAGCCTAAGGATAAGGTAAATCCTATGTTCAAAAAGGCTAAATCTTAGTTTTGGACTAATTAATAGAGTCATCAGGACTCACTTCACTTTAGGCTCTACTAAGCCAAGGCGGGCAAACCTAAGGGGTTTATCTTATGAACTTGATAACTTTCTCTACAAGATTACCCTCTATAGCAGAAATGGTCAACATCCTTCTATAATTTACTGACAAACTTCCTAATTGTAGTAGCTAATTACAACCAAAGAAAGTAATAGCAAAAAAACCATGATCGACACTTCTAGATCTTTAATACATAAAAAGGGAAATTGATGTTCATTTTAGGTCTTGATCTCTCAGCATAACCCAAGTATGAAACAATAGAGAACATGTATCCTTCAAGCTAACCAGTCCCTTATCCATTGGGCATCAACTAAACCTTAACATGTAGATGGATACCTAAAGTATATTCATATATTCAGGCATATGATCTATCTATTTGACTTGCAAATAGACATCAATCTTCATAACAACTCTCATACTTATGATGAAATCCTTCTGGTGCAACCCGCAATCCTGTTAGTATAAGCAAGCATTTACATGGATCTTTGTTCCACTAGTAATTTTATCCAAACATACAACCTTTCAGGATTGCAATTGAGTTTAAGGTCTTCGTTCTCAAACACAAAAGATTGCAATTAACAAAAGAAGGAGATGAGAATTAGAATGAAACTAAGGAAAATGAAACTTTTACATTAATTTCATTGAAAATAATACATCATCTGTATATCAAAACTTAGTAAATACACAAAGAATGACTGTGTAATATAACAAAATGCCTCAATAGGAATACAATATTGATGTTCATAACAGAAGAACATTGAGAAACTTGGTATCACAATTATGAGAAAATCTGAGGAAATTGGAACTAGATTGATCTCACAATCCTCCTAAAATCTCCAAAGAATTGGAACCCTTACAATAAATAGAAAAGGAAGATATATAGGAGAGAAGATCTTTCAAGAAATGTAATCTAGAATTAACATATGTCCCATTGAAAAAGTCTTCAATCTAAAGTTGCTGAAACTAAACTTCCTTCAACTGCCTGCAACCAAGATCATCAATGAAGCCAAAATATCTGATATATCTCCCTTTTAATAATCTACAAAATATCTCATGGAGAACTTATCAAGAATTTATCACAAACTGTACTGGGCTTGAAATCTTATCTAAACATGTCACTTTTGCCTCTGCCGGGCAATTTCTTCATTTGCAACCTACTGCATTGAAAACCATCATATCAACCTGAAAGTTATTGATGAAGTCAAAAATGATGAAATCATGGTTATACCTTATTGCAATTTCATCTGCAACATTAAATTTGCACATTTCACTATGAAGGCCCCAAAATCAAAAAACCTCCTATAGCTGCCATTGGCTAAAACTTGCTCAAAATCTGACTCCGAAAATGGAAAATTCACTCTTTTCCAGTTCCAATGGTATATTACACTGTACATTTTTGATAAAAAGTGCCCTTCTGAGACCATTCTGAAAATCTACCTCTCGGATTGAATAGAGCATGTTTATAATTGAATTTTTTTTAAAATCATATAGTATGAACTATATAAAAATTTAAAAATAATTCAAATCTTTATGACTTGAGATTCTCAGAGTTTAAATCTTTTGAAATTTTGATTTTTATAATCATTTTACACTTCCCCTTATATCTCCAAGTCCACTTGTCGATCCCTGATTTCTTGAGAGGGCCCCACTTCATATTTCCACTTGAAAAGTATGACATTTTGAATATATTATGGGTCTATGATATTACAATGAAATCATAACATCATAACCCATTTATTTGACATTCTCGATCATACTACATTTTCATCTTTGCATTGCAAATCCATATATTTGAAATCATCTCTTATTAATATATGATTAATATATTAATTCTTTAAACTCCCCTTTATCCCCATTGTAGCATCGTGGGCTCAAATTCAACCCCCTTGGACAATATGACAAGGGAAAACTTGTAGCATCGCACCTCCTCATTCTTGAGCCTCTGATCACATGATGAAGTCATAGCATCACAAGGAAAACTTGTAGCATCGCACCTCCTCATTCTTGAGCCTCTAATCACACAACAAAGTAATAGCATCACGTGGCATAAAAAAGCATGCCTCGATCTTACGACAATTGTAGGATTAGGGACCTTTGTTTTTTCATTTACAATTTTTTTACATCGTCATAACATCACACAAGTTGAAACTTCACTCGTCGATTAGACGATGCGATCAAAACTTTGTTGACCACCAACCACGATAGCCCACATTATATATGGCAGTGTGTCTTTGAAGACACTTAAGCATCAAGCCTCCCTTCTTTTAAAACACAAGAAAACTTAATATCCCATGCATATGGGATTAAATGTATGGCAATGGCTTCCTCTGCTGCATTTTTAACTACAAACTATGGCTTTGTTTCTTTTTTAAAAATGTGGATCTCCTTGCTAAATGTGGGTGTGCTAATTTACTTCCTCTTCCCTACATGTGGATCTGCCCATTCAAATGGCTTGTGGATGTGAGGTGACACCTGTTATAGGCTGTGGCCCATCCTAAACTTGACATGCCCCCCATTCCAAAGCATGAGGCTTCCCATTGAAAACTACCCAACATCCCTCTACATTGGACGTGGACCATTTGATGCAACTTTATATACTGATGCTGTGAGCCATGGGCATCTTTTCCCGATGTCGGCCACTACTCCCCAATCACATGGGATCTTTTTTGATGCTATCCTCTATCCTCACAATTTTTCCTTTGTGATGGTCTTGCCTCCTGACATGGGGCATTCTTTCAATGCATGAGCTGCATTTTGCATGCCTTTTTCCAAAATGTGGAGACCCTATTTTTGGATGCATGAGCTGCCCGAGCACTGCAGATTGCATTATAATTGTGTGATAACATTTTTTTGTAGATTTCCCACTCCTCCTTGGCTCGTGGGTTGTAGCAATGGTCTGGCCTTCTCTACTACTTTTCGTGTCTTCCCTTGCTGCTAGAAGTTGCTACAAACCCCCACTACATGGGCCCTTGCCATCCTATGTTCCTTGCTTAGTCATAGACCCTTTCTCTTATTCAGCTTTCTCAAATATGGACTTGAACTTCCTTGTGCTCAATCGCTCTAGCACATTCAACTTCCATCTCTGAGCTTGCTCCTCCTTTGGGCAGTGAATTTCTTTTTGTTCAAAATTTGCCTCTCAAGCTACAGCTTGTCTTCCTTTATGTGGTGCTCAGCCTCATTTTCAATTGGCTACTACTATTGAGCTTTGCTCCAGCTTCTCCTATTAAGTGGGTTGCAACATCTCCATATTTTTGATTGCCTCATTTTGCTTTATGTGAGATTCCCCTTAGCCTACAGTTTCTTCTTTTGATGCAGCAGCTTCCTCACATGGTGTATCTTTTATTCACTGCACTTTGTCTTCATTTAATCCCTCTTCTATATTTGATAATTTTGATTATGCATTCAAATAATTTGAATCATAAAAGGACATAATCATGCCATTACCATACATTGTCATCCCCATGTGAAGCTTATAAAAAATCATTCAAAAGTGAAACAAGAGTGAAACTAGGCATTCGACATAAAGAAATGCCACATTCCCAAAAGAAAGGGTCATTGAAAATAATGAGGATCATAATGCCTTATTAAGACAATCTTTATTTTGTGGGTACCTCTTGGCAATCTGATGAAATCAGTTGGGCCCCAAAGTTGGTCCAGCTAAAAAAATTTTGTTTCCAAACAATTGATCTAGTAAAGTGATCCATTAACTCTCTTGAATTGACTGGAACCTAGTTTGATCATAAATTGATCATTGAAAACTTATTTTAATCATTTCTGCACCATTGTAAAATCTCTATCAGGAGACCTATTGCCTAGCTTTAAAAACTATCATAAACACCTGGTAGGGCTCTAAGATTTTGGATATATCATTTCTCTGACACATTTAACAGGCCTAAAAAATCTCATAGCATGAAAAAATTAGAGTCAAAAGATATTGACCTCTGAACATGCCTACTTAAAATCACCTGCAAAAGAACATGTCACAAAACTGGGAAGTGCACTTGGAAAAGGCTTCGAAAATTGGACAAATGGGCACATGAGGATTTGGAATCTAGAGAATTGGTACTTTGTCATGAGGAGAATATAATTCTATTATTTGGGCTCATGAAAAATCATGGGACGCATTTGGAAAAGGTCTGAAGTTGGCTACCTAGATTTGCAGGACAGTGATCATTAGTAAAATGGTGTTTTTTGCAAATGGAACAGCCCTAGAAAAGTGTGCAAACGGATTTGTCAAGACTTGAAAACTGGCACACTTGTAGTATTTTTAGAGTAAAATTTAGGGGAATAAACTATTTGGTCCCACCAATTATGGAATCAAAGATATGACATCCCGAACAAGGCTCCCAATCAATATGCACTTCTGAATACTAGTGAAACTTTTAAAAAGTGCAAATGGAATCACATTTGAAAACTGATCAAACAGATTTTTCATAAGCTCAAATATGGAGTGTACAAATTATTTAACTCCTAGAATATGATGCAAAAGTAATTTTCTTATTTGGGTCAACTGGTCAAAAGTTATAGCTTGACAAACAAGGCTATCCAAAAATATGAACATAATGCAAATTTACAACAAATGCAACTGACCAAATTTGAGGGGTTCAAAACCTAGTCAAACAGATTTGAAACAAATTGAAACTTAGAACATAGGTTCTTTGATATGCATACTAAAAATCCTCAAAGTGGTAAGCCATGACTCTTAACCAGGTAAAAGATATTCAAATGCAAACATGCCCTTCAATCACTATTTGACATTTGGGTAGAAAATGCAAAACCTAAAACTACTCAAAATGGGACTTCGTAGAATGGTTCAAAATATCAATTTATCATTACAAAACATATGGATAGGATGAATGAAGGGTGTTAGAAACATAAAACACCACAAAGGCATTAATACAATAGCCAGGCACATATGCATGAAAAGCATTCACAGGGGGCTCAAAGCAACTCAAACTCTGGAATGGACATTCAAAATAGGGAAGCAATTTTGAGTGCCAACAAAGTCTAAGAGGGCAAGATATGGATTGGCTCACAAAATTGACTCCCCCACTAAAAATATTTAATGAACTTGTAAAATGTTTTATCCAATAATATTCTTATAACATTCAACATCCCATAACTATGTTGGACTTGTGCCAAATAAAACAAAAATAGGGAGAAATTTTTGAAACATACCTTCAAAGATGGAGATCACTATACTCTAAGTACCCTCAACAAGTTCCTAAAGCTAAGAAAATTGACATCTTTGTTGACACACTTGTACAAAAGCTATACTTAGACCTAAGAAAATAGTTGTTCACATCCTTCAACATAATGTTTGAGAGTTCATATCGCATTTAAGATGTTGTTATCAAGAAGAGTGACATTGTTGTGAACAAAGAGAAAATGGCAACATAAATGGAAAAGATAAAAAAAAAACCTTGGAACAAGAACAAATATGTTGTCAATAATGGAGTAATGGATGCTCCTAAGACCAAGGAACCTATATTTAATCTTTCCAATGCCATCTATATTACAAAAAAATAAGAAGGTTTGAAACCACAAACATATGACAAGAACACAAAGTTTACTAAAAAATGATGTGTTTATAAACCAATGGTTAAACCTTACAAAGTGGTCTTAAATACCTTGATTGCAAACAAACTAGTGACATTGCCAGATAATTCCTATCCCTATGACTATTAGCATGAATGTTAATGCTATGAGAAAATATTGTAGAATAGTTTTATGACTTTGTTTGTTATTGATGAATGCATACTAAGATTGACAAAGTAGTAGATTGATATTTATGTATTGAGGACATCACATTACATATCTGCCCACGCATAGTTAACAACATATACTACAACATGTATTTGACATGTGGTCAAGGGCACACAACCTGAATCAACAACATACATAAGATATTAATGATTTACAAAGATCTACAGGGAAGCAGAGCATTGGGAAAATAGCCTCTATTGTATGATTAATATAAGACATTTTTTTTGGAATAAAGGGTTGCATAGTTAACTAGAAAAAGTACACTGACAACTAATGATTTCAGCAAGTGCACAGGTATGAAAGTTGCATGTGTGGAAGTTTGGGAACAACTATGAGCTGATAGCATTAATTAAATGTGTATTTCATTTAATTAAATATGGAGCTAACTCAAATGAATGTCAAGTGTATGAAGTTGACTCAAAAGATTAATAATTGAGTATGGTATAAAGGAAAGGTTTTTTTTGAGTTCTAGAGATCATCATTGTGATTGAGAAGTAGAGAAGACTTGTGAATTGTGAAGTAGAAGAGCAAAGTAATCTACTATTATGTGTAAGTGACTTTAAGGGCTACTGATGAGTTCTAGATCTGTTTGCATCATTTTTAGGTGAAGAAGTCTGATGTACTAGATAGAGGAAGAGAAAAGAGATTGTTCCACATCTATTATTCTAAAAGGAATAGTATTGAGATCAATTGGATAGTGGGTTCATTGATCTGATCCTAAAGCTATTTGGACAGTGGGTTCAACTGCCTTCTACAACTCCTAATAGGGTTGGAATCTCATAACACAAATTCAAAGTCTCCTAAGAGGGACTCTTTGTACTAAGTATTGTAATAACTCCTAACAGGGTCTATTCTCTAATAAGGAATATTTAGATTACTACATTATTTTGTGGGCATCATTCCCACTGGGGTTTTCCCTTTAATCAAGGGTTCCCCTAGTCAACATATCTGGTGTATGTGTGTATGTGCATTTCTTTATGATTGATGTTTACTTTGGTTGGTAAAGTAAGAATTTTTTAAGATTGATACATAATTGATTCACCCCCCTCCCCTCTCAGTTACATTAGTAAACTATTACTTCTAATAATTGGTATTAGAGAATTAGGTCCTTGAAAGAAAGTTTAACAACTTTGGAAGGTCCATGGTGAATATGTTTAGAAAGGAAAGTCCTAGATTCAATGGCACAAACTATGATAACTAGAAGGATAAAATGAAGACTCATCTCTTGTGCATGGGTCCAAGATATTGGCTTGTAACCAAGACATCCAAAAACATTGCAGAAGAAGACAATCTTAAAACTTGCACTGAAGAATAGAAAGAAGTGTTTATGTGCAACATAAGGACAAGCAAAGAAATACTGTTAGCAATACCTAAAAGTGAGTACAGTCAAGTAAAACTACTTAAAACATCTCATTAAATTTGGAAAACTTTAGAGGCTAATTATGAAGGTGATACACATGTAAAAGAGTTAGATTGCAAAATTTGTATTGTGCTTTTCAAGATGCTAGAATGATGGAAAATGAGTCTATGAGAAGCTATGTTGGAAGAATATCTAAGATTTTTGTAGGAATCACATCTCTTGATAGAAAGAAATATGATGATGAAGTGATATGGAAGATCTTGAAAAGTTTGACACCACCTTTCAAGTCAGTAGCACAAATGATTCAACTAATGATACCTTGCACTACTAATTTCACCAAAGAGACATTGCTTGGTAGATTGGAAGCTATAGAATTTGATCTAAAATATTCTGGAGAATTTGCAAAAGTTGAGACAACATTTAGTGCATTAAACATCAAACCTAGTTTAGCAAGGAGCACAAAAACACAAGGAGACATTGCTAGCAGTAGTGAATCCATTGAAGAAAAGATCCAAGAAGGAGTGGCTCTTCTTGTGGAAAGAGAAAAAGATGGTAAGAATATCTTTAAATGTTGGACTTGTAATGAATATGGTCATTATGCATCTAGGTGTCTTAAAAGAGAAAGGAAGTTTAAGGGTAGGTTCAAATCTAGAAGACCTAGAAATTGTTTATATGCTAATGAAGAAGAAGATGAAGAAGAATCTAATCAAAGAAAAAGTTAAGATAAATTAGGATGTGTAGCTATAAAAGAGGATGATCTTGATAGAGAAATCAAAGAAGAAAGTGCACTGATTTCACAAGTTCAAAAGGAAGATTGGATCATTGATAGTGGTTGTTCACATCACATGACTGGTAATATGAGCAAATTTGTCAAATTTAGAAGCCATGATGGAGGAATTGTGAGAGTAGGGAATAATGTAGCCTATCATATTATAGGAATTGGATCTATAACACTTAATGGCAAAACATATACTGATGATGTTTATTTTGTTGATGGACTGAAGCATAACTTGTTGAGTTTTGGATAGCTTATGGAAAAAGGTTATCAACTGTAGTTTGGTAATGATACATGCATTATCAAGAACAAGGAAGGGAAACTATTTGGTACTGGCACCAAAACTAGTGGTAATGTATTTCAGTTAAACTACATTGAAATAACATGTTTAGTAGCAAAGATTGACAACAATTGGTTATGAAGATTTTGTCACATTAACTTTGATAACATTGTGAAGGCCAGTAATACACTTACAGTGAGAGATTTTACAAAGATCTCTAAGCCCACAGACACTATTTGTAAGGAATTTATTTTTGCTAAGTAGAAAAAAGTCTCATTTCCTAGCAAGTAGTTTTGTATCAAACAAAAGCTAGAACTGGCACATATAGATTTGAGTGGTCCTACAAGAATAAGAGGATTCTATGGAGAAAGGTATTTTATGATTTTTGTTGATAATTTCACTAGAATGATGTGGGTATATTTTCTTAAAGAAAAATTAGAAGCATTTGAGAAATATAGGATATTTAAGAACAAGGTTGAAAATGAATTTGGAGTTAAGATCAAAAGCTTAAGATCAGACAAAGGAGAAGAATTCACCTCTAGAGAATTCAATATATATTATGAAGAACATGGCATTAGGATACAACTATCCTCACCCCATACACCTAAGAAAAATGGGATTTTTGAAAGAAGAAACAAATCAATTGTATAAGTATTAAGAGCTATGTTATTTGAGAATGATGTACCAAAGACCTTTTGGAGAGAAGTAGTCAATACAGTAGTATACACATTGAATAGAGTGCAGATTAGGAAAGGTATGGACAAAACACCCTATGAATTATGGTTTGGTCACTCACCATCAGTCAAGTACTTCAAGATATTTAGAAGAAAATGTTACATCAGAAGAGATGATGATATTGGTAAATTTGATCCAAGGAGCGATGAAGGTATGTTTCTTGGTTATTCATTAAAAAGTAAAGCTTATAGATGTTTCAACTATAGAACAAAAACTATAATAGAGTGCGCAAATGTTAAAATTGATGAAAAGTCTGGTACCAAAGAAAAGATAATGGACTATAACTCTGATGTAGATGATTACTCTAGAATGGCTAATAGAAGTAATGATTTATTTTTCAAGACTAACAATGACTTGCAGAATAATGTGCAAATTGAAGATGTTAGAGAAGAATAAAACGTAGTACTAGAAATAAGAATTGAAGCAAGAACTCCTACTCCAAATAGGAACATGATAAGAAACCATCCTATAGATCAGATAATAGGGAGTAAAGAAAAAGGAGCGATGACAGGGAGCAAAATTAATGAAGAACTATATCTGATACCTCAAGTAGAACCAAGAAGTGTAGATGAAGCAATCAAAGATGATCATTGGATAAAAGCAATGGAAGAAGAACTCTAGTAGATAATCAAGAATGACACATGGGAATTGGTTCCTAGACCCAAGGACAAAAATGTGATTGGAACTAAATGGGTATTCAAAAATAAAATGAGTGAATAGGGAAAAGTAATAAGAAACAAGGCAAGACTTGTATGTAAAGGTTACTCTCAGCAAGAAGGAATTGATTATGTAGAGACATATGCACCTGTAGCAAGAATGGAAGCAATCAAAATGTTCCTAATATGTAGCAAAAAATAATTTTAAGGTATATCAGATAGATGTTAAGTTAGCATTCTTAAATGGAGAACTTGAAGAAGAAGTTTACATTGAGCAACTAGAGGGTTTTCCTTTAACAGAAGAAAAGGATATGGTTTATGGATTAAAGAAATCATTGTATGGATAAAACAAGCACCAATAACTTGGTATGTAAGGCTAGAAAAATATTTAGCAAAGCTTGGATTTACTAAAGGAATAGCAGATGGTAACTTGTACTTGAAGAAAATAGAAGATGGTTTGCTAATAATCATTATATTTGTTGATGACATCATTTTTGGTGGAAATGATGAAGCTAGTAACAAATTCTCAGAAAACATGAAGAATGAGTTTGAAATGAGTATGATAGGTAAAATGAAATTTTTCTTGGGATTGTAGATTATTTAGAACAAAGAAGCTATCTTTATTTCTCAAGCCAAGTATATAAAGGATTTACTGAAAAGATTTGGTTTAGAAAGTTGTAAATCTATTGGAAATCCTATGGTAACTAGTCATAAATTATCTAGAAAAGATGAGACACCTACTGTTGAACAAAAGAAGTACAGATCTATGATTGGGGGATTGCAGTATCTGACTTATAGTAGATCAGATATAGCCAATGTAGTTGGAATTGTGGCAAGATTTCAAGCTGATCCTAAGGAATATCACTATATAGTAGTGAAAAGAATATTTAGATATCTGAAAGGAACATCAAATTATGGTATTTGGTATGATAGAAATAGTGACTTTACTCTTTGCACTTATATAGATGTTGATTGTGTAGGAGATAGGGATGATAGTAAAAGCACTAGTGGAGGAGCATTTTTCCTTGGAGGAAGATTAGTTTCTTCGCTCAACAAGAAGCAAGATTGTACCTCACAAAGCATTGTAGAGGCAAAGTATGTTGTAGCAAAAAAAACTATAATCAAGTCATATGGATGAAGTAGATGATGAAGGATATTGGAATCACATTCATAGAACCTATTATCATTTACTGTGATAACACAAGTATACTCAACATGTCTAACAATCCTATTTTGCATTCTAAGACTAAGCACATTGCTACAAAATATCATGTACTGAAAGAAAAATTTGCAAAAGAAGAAATTAGATTGGAATACATCGGCGCTGAGGAATAGATTGTAGACATTTTTACAAAGGCCTTACCAAAGGATACATTTGATTACCTGAGAGGTATGCTTGGGGTTATGCCCCTACCTAGCTTGAGTAAAAGATGCAGAAGTGCATTAGACTAGGTACATAGCACCATTATTAGACTGGATTAAATGTTGATGCTTCCTCAATGGGGGAGTATTTGTGATAAAAAGAGTCAGTAAAGGACTCTTGGCAATAGGTAATTAGTATACAATAGTATCTTTAGATACTTGTGTTGTTTATAAAATTATATGCAAAAACTACAAAGCAACAGACTAGCTTGTGGTTATGCCAATAGGTTTTTATATGTTCAATGTCAATGGGGGAGAGAGAGTGATATGAAGAAAATTATAATGGGAGAGAAAGTGATATGGGAAAAAATTACATTAGAAAAGGAGAGAGAGTAATATGAAAAGAGAGAACTTGCACTATGGAGGAGTAGTGTTGAAGGACTTACATGAAGCAAGATTTGATTGATGAAGAAAACTCATTGGTATTCTTGGAACTAGATGTTTTTCATCTATATTGCCATCAATTCCAAAGGGGAAGATTGTTAGCATGAATGTTGATGCTATGAGAAAACATCACAGAACAGTGTTATGACTTTATTTGTCATTGATGACAACATAGTAAGACCGATAGAGTAGTAGACTAAGATTTATGTATTGAGGACATCACATTGCATATTTTCCCATGTATAGTTAACAACATATAGTATAGCATGTATTTGACATGTGGTCAAGTGCACAAAACCTAAATCGACAACATATGAAAGATATTAATGAATTACAGAGATTTGCAAGGAAATAGACATGAGGAAAACAATCTTTGTTGTATGATTAATATAACATATTGTGTTTGGAATGAAGGGTTGCACAGTTAACTGGAGAAAGTATACTGACAATTGATGACATCAGCAAGTGTGTAGGTACAAAAGTTACACATGTGGAAGTTTGGGAACAACTTTGATCTGAAAACATTAATTAAATGTGTATTTCATTTGATTAAATATGGAGCCAACTCAAATGAATGTTAAGTGTATGAAGCTGACTCAAAAGATTAATAATTGAGTATGGCATAAAGGAAAGGTGTTTTTTGAGTTCTATAGATCATCATTGTGATTGAGAAGTAGAGAAGACTTGCGAATTGTGAAGTAGAAGAGCAAAGTAATCTGCTAATGCATATAAGTGACCTTAAGGGTTACTGATGAGTTCTATATCTGTTTGCATGATCTAAAGGTGAATAATTCTGATGTACTAGACAGAGGAAGAGAAAAGATATTTTTCACATGTATTATTATGAAAGGAATAGTACTAAGATCAATTGGATAGTGGGTTCATTGATCTAGTCCTAAAGTTGTTTGGATAGTGGGTTCAGCTTCCTTCTACAACTCCTAATAGGGTTTGAATCTCTTAACAGGGATTCAAAGTCTCCTAATAGGGATTCTTTGTACTAAGTATTGTAATGACTCCTAATAGGGTCTATCCTCTAATAAGGAATATTTAGATTAGTATATTATTCTATGGGCATCATTCCCACCAGGGTTTTTCCTCTGATCAAGGGTTTCCCTAGTCAACATATCTAGTGTATGTGTGTATGTGCATTTCTTTATGATTGTTTTTTACTTTGGTTGGAAAAGTAAGAATTTTTTAAGATTGATACATAACTAATTCACCCCCCACCCCCCTCTTAGTTACATTGGTAAACTATTACTTCTAACAATAATACACCCATTAAACCTCCTTAGTGGTGAGAGGATCATATTTGTAGTTACTAGAGAAGAAAAAGTCATAACATAGAACACTATTTTAAACTCAATGACATTATTCAAGATATCATAGAGGCTAGTAAAGTTGTCATAGATGGTCTTTTCTAAAAATTTTGACCATAAAGCTTTCAAGCAACCCTTGCCTAAATATGAGAAAGGTGAAACTTCCAAGGCTCCTAAGAAAAATCATGATGCTAAGATCAACTATGCTTATACTAACATGGATAACAATATCAATATGATTGAACATGTTGAGCATCTTTGCACGATGAATTCTAAATCTGACAATCAACCCAACTACAATGCTTAAGATGAAAGACTTAAAGTTTTCCTCAAAATATGAAATGCTCCTGAACACCATAAGGACACTAGACCTAAGGTGGTACTTTGAGTGTTTTAATCTTCCTCTTCATAGAGTAAACCACTTAATGTTGTCACTAGGGGGGAATCTAAAGTTGTTCTAAAAGTTGCTAATGATTCTAAGAATGTGTCACCATCCAAACAAGCAACGACCTCAACAATCTCCATATATGAACTTGTCACCCAGTTGCAATGTACCCCAGCTGAAATTTCCATCTTTGAGTTTTTAAAATTATCCCCTTTGCATAAGGATATCCTTGAAAAAGCTTTACATTTTACCAACATCCCCATGAATATCAATGTAGAATGATTCCAAGCTATGGTGAACCATATCTCTTAACCGCACTACCTTACCTTTTTTGAAGAAGATGATAGAGCTCTTAGTCATCCCCACAACCTTTCTCTCCATGCCAAAGTCCAAATCTTCTATACTCATGTTTTTTGATTCCTAATAGACAATGGTCCAGGGTTGAACATCATCTCATTCAATATGATCCAATAGTTAGGCATGTCTAAATTTTCTATTTATCCTAAGTGCAAGATCACTATAAAAGCCTATGATGAGGTTGAAAGATCTTCCAAAGGTCTAATCGTGCTTCCAATTAGAGTTGGTCCAATTGAGAAAGATGTCATTTTCCAAGTCTTAGACATATTGCTTGTATACAATTTGTTGTCGGAATGACCATGGATTCATGACATGCAAGTGGTACCCTCTGCGTATCATCAGTGTATATAGCTCCCTTTTAATGGTATTATGATAGTTATCCTTGAAGATAACTCAATGTCTATCAATACACTATCTATTATAGAAACATTGGTTCCACATAATTGCTCTTCTCATGAACTAACACCATCCTTTACAAAGTGTGAATAGAAACTAAAAATTATAAGCCTAGGCATGGGTGAGTACACTCTGGACTCTATTGTTTCTTTACTTGTTCCCCCTAGATCTTATGGGAAACCTTCTACCAACAAGAAACTTTCAGCTTCTGCAATGACTCTTTTGGGCACCTTTTTTCAATCCTTTGTTCCCCTAGAAGTGGAAAAAGAAGAACAAGTAATCAAAGATTGGATATACAGGGAATAGGAAGATAAGGATGAAGTCACAGTCAGTACTCCTATCTCTCCTAAATTCTATGGAAAAGGATATAAACTTCTATCAAACATGGGTTATTAGGGCCACGGGTCCTTAATTAGTAACAAAAAATCTCTAGTAGAATCTTTAAGTCATAATAAGGGTCGTGACACTCATGATATTGCTGGCCTAGCTTTTGGGCTAGAAGATAAAATACCAACATTTGATATAAGAGCACCAATGTACAATGAATCAGAGGGTGGAGATCCTCCCTTTGTTGTTGCCACTTTTCAAGATGAAGATTTCATTCCTCTCACCTCTCTCCTTTGGGGAGAATAAACACTAACTACCCATAATTATGTTGAAGCTTTCACTTCTTGACAATAGTAACAAGATGAATCTGACCATGAAGACATAAATAGAGGATAGATTAGACAACATTGCTCACTTAATTGCTAGATATCAGAGTACAAATTCTCATGAGTATGAATGGGAAAGCCTATCTAACAGATGTTGTGAATTAGGGGTGGATGTCATTCACACCTATGCAACCCAACTAAATGTAGTCAAAGAGTCTAGTATAGGGTCAGACAAGTTTGGCTCACAAACTACTTTAGTGGATCACGTTGGTCCCTCTAGGTCTATTTTTGATCTAGATTCCTTTGCAACATTCACTATAGGCTCAACCTCACATGTCATTAGAGATGATTATTTTTGTATTAACAACCTTGAAGCTTCCACATCTCTCTCCTTTCTTCAGCCTGGTCTCATAGATTGGTCAGTTCAACATCAAAGACCCAAAATATCATTTTTTCAAAATGAGTACGAGATCGCTTGCTACCTCAATGCCATTGAACCCATTACTTCTTCCACTAGTGAAATTGCAGTTACCATGATAGAATCAAATATCAAGTACCTCAATCATAAAATTAAAAGAAAAAACAAGCAGTCAAATGGAAAAACCCCTTTGTGGTAGTATTTGAAACTCAAAAAAGTAAAAATGAAGACATATTCAATGGTAAAAACCTCCTTAAGGTGCCTTTTAATGAGGTACTTGGTATTTTGCCAAGCTATTTTTAGGATAGATCTTTGGTTCTCATTGAACCTACATAGCCTATCAACTTGAGGATAGAGGAATCTCCTAAAATTATTCATGTGGCTCAACCATTGCCAATTAAAGAAAAGAAGAGTTTTTCCAAATTCTTTCAAGACAAGAAGATCAATTTTGCATGGACATACTCAGATATGCCAGGACTTGACACAAACCTTATCATGAATCATTTATTTATCTCTCTTGGTGTAAAATATGTTAAATAAAAATTGAGAAAGACGTACCCACATGTAGCCCTCTTGGTCAAAGCAGAGTTGGAAAAACTCTTGAGTGCAAACTTTATCAGAGCTATTGATTATGCAAAGTGGATTTACAACATTGTACCTATGTCTAAACATGATAAATCCATTCGAGTCTATATTGATTTCAGAGACCTAAACAAAGCATGCCCTAAGGATGACTTTTCACTACCAAACATAGACATGATAATGAATATGACAATGAGTTATGAAATGTACTCCCTTATGGATGGCTTTTCTAGGTATAACCAAATTAAGATTTCTCTAGTGGATCAAGAAAAGATAGCCTTTACATGTGTTTGGGGCACCTTTTTCTGGAATTTCATAACCTTTGGGCTCAAAAATATTGGTCCTACATATCAATGAGAAATAACAACCATCTTCCATGATATAATGCATAAAAATATGGAAGATTATGTTGATGACACACTAGATAAATCTTTAAAATGAGACACACATCTTGATGACCTTAGTTTGATCTTGGACCATATGGAACAATTTCAACTTAGGCTAAATCAAAAAAAGTGTACCTTTGGTGTCACATCTAGAAAATTGCTAGGCTACATTATATCAACAAAAGTCATTGAGGTTGATCCTAAAAAAGTACAAGCAATCAAGGAAATGCCTCCTCTAATAAATATCAATAAACTCAAAAGTTTGCAAGGACATCTGCAAGCCATTAGAAGGTTCATTTTTAGATGGCTGATAAAGCTCAATCTTTTAACAAGAATTTTCATAAAGGCTCTACTCATATCTAGAATGAAGATTGTCAACAAAGTCTAAAACAAATCAAAGGGTACTTGGTAAATCTCCTATATTAATGCCACATATTAATGCCACACATATCAGGAAAACCATTGATTTTGTACATCTTAGCTACAACTTCCTCTCTAGGAACATTATTGGCACAAAGTGATGAGGTTGGAAAAGAACATGCCATATATTACATCAATCAAACTTTGGTGGCTTATGAGATGAACTATAGAAACATTGAGAAAGCTTTCCTAGCAATGGTCTTTGCTTCTCAAAAACTCAGACATCACATGTTGGCACATACAATTCACCTGATTGCTAAAATTGATCTTTTGAAATACTTAGTGACCAAAGCTGTGCTTACCAACTATCTAGCTAAATGGATGATGATTCTTTTAGAATTTGACATTCAATATGTTGAATGCAAAGCTATCAAGGGGTAGGCCATAGCTGAACAATTGGTTCATTTTCCACTAGAAGATACAACACCTATGCAAATTGAGTTTCTAGATACCTCAATTATGCTAAGAGAGCTTGGAGAATTTTATTTGATGATTCTCATACATAAAATGGGGTTGAAGCAAGTATTTTTTTAATTTCCCCTCATGGTTATACAATCCCAAAATCCAAAAAACTCTCATTCCCTTGCACAAACAACATTACAAAATATGAGGCATTAACAAATGGGATAACAATGGCTCTTGAATATAGAATCATTGAATTGCATATCTATGGAGATTACCAACTTGTCATAAATCAAGTGAATACTAATATCAAAGAAAGGATGACAAGTTGATACCTTACAAGAAGTTGATTGATTCTCTAAGGAACTATTTCACTTGTGTGACATTCCAACAAATTCCTATAGTAGAAAACAAAGTTGTTGATGCTATGGCTACTCTAGCATCTATCCTCCAGTTACAAGAACATGAATCGTGATTTGAGTTCCTAGTAGAAGAACTACATCATCCTACTTATGATTCCTTAGATAATGATCTGCACTATAGTAGCTCATGATTCCTCTAACTATGTTGTTATCTTCTCCTACTTGTGTTATCAAGTTATTCTTAAAACCCTCACACACAACCAAAAATACCAACTCCTTCATAATGCTTCACATTACACATTGGTCTCTAGCGACTTGTATATAAAGAGTCTAGATAAAATGTCACTTAGGTGTTTAGAGCTAGAAGAGTCTGAAAAGGAACTAGTCAAAGCCCATGAGGACATTTGTGGGGCACATTCCAATGGTCTTGCACTTGCTTGAAAATTTCTATGGGTGGGTTATTACTAGCCAACTATGCAAGTTAATGTTGTTCATTATGCTAAGTCCTATAAGAAATGTAAACTTCATGGCAACCTAATTCATACTCCTGGACATAAGCTTATACACTCTATGACATATTGGAGATTTCAACAATGGCCTTTGACTTGGTAGGTAAAATTCATCCAAGTTCTTCTAGTGGCCATAAGTTTATCATCACACTGACTGAGTATTTCACCAAATGGATTAAAGATGTGTCACTATCTACTACTATAAGGAAACATGTTTCCATGTTTATACTAAATCACATCATTGGTTATTATGGTATTCCTTCCATTGTTACTGATAATGAAGGACAATTCAAGAACAAGGACCTCAAAAAGCTATGCAAGAAATTTAGAATCAAACAATATTGGTCCTCCATCTACTAACCTCAAGGGAATAGCCAAGTTGAGGCCTCCAACAAAAAATTTCTAAAAATATTGCATCGAACAGTTCACAAATGTGGGAAGGACAAGCACATATAGATCAATCCAATGTTATTGGCCTACAAAACTACCATATGTACTCCTACCAAGTCCATGTAGTTTTCTTTAGTATATGGTTGTAAGGTTTTCCTCCTCTTACAAGTTGAGATCCCCTCAGTGCAAGTCTCCTTACATGGGTTGATAATTGATGAAGACCATAGGGCTATGTGAGTACAAGAACTAGAAACTCTTGATGAACATTGCAAGGCTACTTTTGAACACATGAGGACTTATTAGAAGCACATGTCTACTTAGTATAACAAGGTTATCCTCATGAGTTTCAAGTGGGTGAACTTGTGCTTAGAGAAAACCATAAAAATTAGTAGAACTAGGAATAGCAAAGAAATTTTGAACCTAATTAGTTGGGCCCATACATTATCACAGTAGCATTTAGGTCTGGTGCTTATCATCTTTCTACCCCCAAAGGGGAACAACTAGAAAATCCTATCATTGTCCTACATCTGAAGAAGTTCTATGCTTAACACCACTCAACTCTTTTGTACATACTTATTGATCCTGGAAAAATCCTAAAAATTAGAAAATGTCTTGAAAAAATGATCATCTTAGTGAAAACCTATTAATAGGTACCTTGATGTATCACCAAAAAAATCAAAAAATACAAAAAAAAATTGAAAAAAGTCTTGAAAAAAAAATACCAAGTGGTGAAAACCTAGAAATAGGTGCTACTTGAAACCTTTGCACCTATGTCTATCAGTCTCAATCACTCACTTTATAACACATTTCCTAGCCTAGAATTATTTCTTGTCCTAATCTCTGGGGCACAACTATTTACCCTATTGAGGTCTCCTTATCCATAGGGTTTCTTTGCCAACTCACAAAAAAAGTGTTTCTCAATAGTACCTCCTTTGACATCAAGTGTTTCTCAACACTTTTCAAATAGTTTACCTAAAAGCTCGAATGTCTTGATATTTCTCACTATCAGAACCATGTCTTGAAGAAATAGCCAAGTGACTTACACACACACACTTAAACATTTAACCAATTGAGCTATGATGAACTTTATCTGCTTTTGTGTGTTGTCTATGATGATTTATTTTCTAATTGTTCACTCCCTAATAGTGTTTTGAGGATATCATGAACTAGAAGACTTGGGGCATGGAGGATGGTTAATTTCTTTCTTCTTGTGGGTATACTTTTTCCATCTATAGTGTTTAAATAATTCGTGCTTGTCCTATTTGACACTTTGACTCACAAATGTATCATCCTTGATTGTTTTGCAAAACCACACTTAGGGGTTATCTTGGTGCTTATGATTTTATATAGGTGTAATATTACTATATTAAACATAGGAAATCCAATCACATAGCCATCTTGACTTACATGACTTTGATGCTTAGATTGGATTTCCACATTCCTATCAGATATCGATCATATTCATATCCTCATAGTTACACTAGTGATGGTTGTATGATCTCCTGATGCCCCTAATAAATGCTCAATGATGAAATTAAAGTCTAAATGTTGTGTTTTTCTTTCTAGTAAATGACTTTGCATATTAGTTTGCATTTTAGGTTCATTTTCTAGCTTAGTCTTGAATTTTTGCATGTGGGGAGAGCTCTCTCTTCATCCTTTTTGAACATGTCAGCTAACTACTTTCATACCTTCCTTTCTTTCACCTTAATCATTTATTTTCATCTTATTGATCTTTTGCTTCACCTCTTTGGCTATCTTGTCATCACAAGGGGTTAATCTAAAATCACACCTAATTTATCTAAATTACATTTTACAAAAACATAAGTCTACATCATACACATGAGAGCTAAACATCATACATGAGAGAGATCCATGAACATATTAACATGAGCATTAAAAAACACATACATGAGAAAGAAATTGAAACATAACATGGAAACTTAAAGTGTTGAAACATCCTTCAAAATGAGAGAAGTACACAAAACTCTCAATCAAATCAATTATCTCATATATATCAAAATGTGTAACTCTACATATACAATGTGAGATCCAAAATCTAGATATCCATCTCAAAATACATGGGGTACAATCAAAGCTATCATGATACATCAGGATGGACCTAAGACTAACTTGGTCTCTCTCTAGTTGGTTGTGGCCCTAGTGTAGGAGCCTATCTCCTATCCATCAATTGTACCACACCCTCTAATCTACCAGCTCACTCTAAGTAGTTAGGAAGTTCCTGCCCTAGTGGCACCATACCCCTATAGACATCATAATAATATGTGACTAATGTACCATGATGCATTATCTCTTTCCTAGAAGCATCTCTCTCCCTACAGAGCTTATCAATGACTATTGCTCCTCCTTCTCCCCTCTCATGGCCTATGCTTGTGTTCATCTCCTCCCAACTTGGAAACTATCCATGACCTCCATCCATCCACCTCTGCCTCTGCCACCATCTCCCCCATCCCCCCCTGTCCTACTATTGCAAATGGGGCATCTAGCTAAGTAGACCATGGGAAAGGATGTCTCTACCTCTCATATAGATATGTGAGATCAACACTTGCACCTACTACTTCTGGCCTATAATCCCAAGGCTCTCACACTAATGTTTTCATCTTCTAGAGTGTTGTGTGATAGTCTAGCATGGGAAGCCAACTTTATGCCTCCTCTCCATGGACCCATGCATAAGTGATCATCTCCATTGAAACAACCTACCACTCCACAAACTGCCACCATACTCAAATAACCACAAATCTCTCAACGATCTTTGCATCCCTACCAACTAGAGGCAAGCTATAATGAATATGCTCTAGCTCCCACAATTTAGACCATCTGTGGCACTATTGGTATGGCCACCATACAAAGGATGTGAGCTCATCTAACACCCATTAATGATATGTTGGATCTCTACTATGTGTCTATTAAAAAAAACTATATATCTAAATATATAAGGTTGGCTACACTCTTGTGGCTACACCCATAGTTGGATCACAATAATGTGCTCTCATGCCCATATTTAAGCTAGAACTACTCCACATGCCCAAAAGTGTCCCTCGTGATAGATGACCTTGTGCAATTCATGATACATATCTGCAAGGATTGTCATCCCCCATGCCATCCTCCATGGCTATCCAATAAAGTTTTCTACTAACCTACCCCATCGTAGTGGGAAGCTCTTTTGGCCCCTATAAAAAACTAGAGAGTAAGAAACTAGACAATAAATCAAGCACTGTAGTGGGTACTCATCACCATAACCCTAACTCAAATGGTGATCTAAACTGGTGACATTAGAGAACATCTCCTACACCATTTTTCTCCCATCTATCGAGGTCTGATCATAATAAACCTGTGACATATAACAAACCTTGCATCAGTATACCTCACATGAATATCAAAACCTCAAAATGTAAAAGAGAAATCAAACGTAGAACTCACCAGATCACTGTAACATGGTACTTGAAGGATGTGATATACATCCTCCAAAGTGATCATACATCCTCCAAAGTGATCATCACCTCTCTAGTATGTAGGTGAAAGGTGTTGTGCTCACTATGCCACTACTTGGCTAATGCAATAGAAACCCATGATTATCTTGTATGTGGAGCATCTATAACCCACTTCAGCCCCATACTCGATATGTTGGCCTTCTTATCAGTGTGAGATGATCTAAAACACATAACCCCACCACTTTGGGTTCCCTAGTATGCAATGCTAGGAACACCATCTATATAAAAAATGACAAAGAAACATCAGTAATATCGCAAAACAATGATAAAACCTTCAAAATTCAACTAAAAAATAGAAAAATCAGATCATGCAACACTTTCTCCTATATGCAGGTGATACCTTTTGTTTTGTAAGTATCACGTGATACTTTTAATAATACTTAGGTGATACTTTTTTCTTGATTGATATTTGCACTGGCTTATGCAAAAATTAGGTATAGCCCATACCACAAAAGTTTACAAAAGGCACAATACTTTTTTCATGCAAAATATTGTATGATATTTCTCAAAGTACTCATGCAATACTTTTGAAATATCACATGATATTTTATATTTTGAACCATAAAACATATGAAAATTTCTCATAAATGCATTTAAAATGAAAAAAATGGATGACTTATTAGTGCCTCATAGCTAGGAGGCCAGTTGTGCAACTAGTTGCACTCAAAATGGTGTTGGTGGGTTGGAATGCCTAATAATGCCATTTTTCAAATTTGATTTTGATCATTCTTTCTCTTAGTTGATGGAATAATGGTATGATCTATCAACAGTGTGATTCCCTCCCACCCCCCAATTACCTTTTGCCCCCCACCATAGCTATAGCCATAGCCATAGAATTATTGGGTAGGGTAGGGTAGGGTAGGTCTTCATGCCCTACAATTCTCAGTTCTTGAGTCTTTAGTTTCTCTAGCCTAGTGCATGTAGAGGCCCCTAAAATTCTATGCATTGGGTAGGCAAGAATGAATTGGTGCCCATACTGCCACCCAGGGGCTCAACTTGTAATTCTAGTTGTTATGAGATAGTTGTTACTATTATAGCTCCTTTGTTACCTCCATTATAGTTTAGTTCCCACCTATTTCTATAATTCTACACCTCCTACCACTACACCATGTTATGTATAGAATCTTAAAAACTTCCCTTCCCGCTCCCACCTATTCACCCTATGGGCCAACCCTCCATGTGAATGAATAGGGCCCATAGCCCCACAATGATCTAAAAAGGGGGCAATAGTAGGGGGGATGTAGGGGGCAGGGGGTTCAATATTATATACATAACAAGCCCACTACACTAGGCCCCCCTCTATATATTTGGGTGGGAAGCCCGTACTATCTATAGGCCCCTAGGGTGTGCATGTGAATGCACATGCAAGGTGCTTGTGGTTGGTGTAGTGGAAGGGTATATTATTGTTACAAAGAACATAGTTGTCACTCCATAATAAGGACTTACCATTACCTTTCAAATAGATGGGGGTGTGTAGGGGTAGGTGCATTCATGGGGAATTCTAATTTTAGTTCCTTGCATGGGCCCTACTATTCTATGGGAATAATAGAATAATAGGGACTGAATCAAGGAGTTGAGGGATGACTAAAATACAACTCCAACTATCACTACTAGTTATAAAATGAGGTACCCCTGACTATATCTCCCCATTCAACTAAATATTCAAGAACTAAAAGCCATATAGAGATAGCCAGAAAGTTTCTAACCTTGCTGGCATCCTAGAATTCTAGTTGAATTGTAGAGATACCTTATGTTAATGATGCTCAATTTTCTTATTAAACAGAATCCCCTTCTTTTTATTTGTGATAGAGAGGACTGAACCCAATCAAGCTTTCACTACCCTTAGAATAGTAGGGCCCACCCAACTAGATAGCAAGGTATGGATCATCAAGTGGTAGCTCGATTGAAGCAGGGGATTGATCAGTGATAGTTACTATTCCAACATAGGATTATGACATAGTAGATGGATGTTGAAAGGATGATAGGGATTCATGACCCAAAAGACTACCTGATCTTTCTTTCATCTACTTTAATCAGTTCACTTACAGCTTGTTTGGGATGGTTGGCTAGGTCAACTATTCATAATGGCTGGTTCTGGTAGGGTCGTGGAAGAATTAATTGGATCTTGCTTAGTTTTATTCTCCTATTGGTTTGAGTTCATGACCACATCTCAAATGGTTCAATCATTCAAGCAGGTCCCAACCCAACTTTCTTGTTTCAACTTCTTAATAAAGTAACTCTTTGAAAGCTATTTCCAAAGCTCATATAATTTCTTGCCCAATGATAGGGATAGGAAATTAATCACCTATCCCTATAATTTTGGAGACTATCCCTATCATTTCCAAATAGGAATAATTTAAGCTAGAACCAACCCATTAGAATTGTAAGGGGCCTAACAATCTACCCTTGGGAGGGGTGGGACCTAGTTTTTCCAACCATAGCCCCTACTAATCTAAGGAGGGGTCATTGCTACCTACTATAAAATTTTAGGGGAGGCTTGGGTGGGCCTATACTATTATCAAGTAGTGCTTCATAGTAATATAAGGGCGACCCTACTATTCTAAGGGGGCCTTATCAATTCTATGGGGCCCCCTATAATTTTCTAGGACCCCTTACCCCCCACCAAACAATTTATAGGATAGGCCCCCTAGCCTTGCCCTATAATTTTTAGGTATGATCTAGGCCTACTAAAATATATGGTGGGGAAATCTAGAAATAATATTGTAGGGAGCCCTTATAAATTATAGGACAGGCTAACCCTACTATTCTATGGTAGTTGCCCTACTATCAATAGGCAATCTCACAATAATATCCCATACCTAAAAAATCTAAGCTAGGGGGGCCATAGAATTTTAGGGTAGGGCACACCACAATAGGAATAATTGAGGGATAGTTATTATGGTGGATTTTCCATCCTTTCTCATGCCCTACCCCTACCCCCACTATTGAAAGGGAAGGGAAGGCAGGTAGCTTTCCTTTCCCTAGGATGGAGGAACTAATAAACCACTCCTACTGATAGAGAGTGAAGGATGGAGCCCTGCTATTTGCCAAGGAGGCAAGAAGGATAGTAGAATTCTTTGAGATTCTCACATGGGCTAACTACTTTCTTCTAGTCCCTTACCCCCAACAATGTTGAAGGATGGAATATGATTCCCTAGGCTAAGAATAGATAGTTGGCACCCCCTTTTATTAATTGAAAGAGGGGGCCTATCAATTAAGTCATTGATTCTATACTAAAATTTATTAACTCATTTATTTTAGACCTCCTTTCCTTAGGCTATACTACCCTACTATCTATAGGTGGTTGGAGAATAATATAATAGTAGGGCTCCTTAAGAATAGTAGGGTCATAGTTCTAATTAGCCCCCTAGAATTGATAGGGAGAGGTCATACATTCTCCCACCCCTTTAGAATAGTAGCCTAGCTTACCCAACCTAATCTACTGTAACCTATTCCTATATCCTCTCAACAACTATCTAGTGCAATGGGAGGGTGGGCCAATAATGCTTTAGCTGGGTGGGAGGAAAGAAAGTATTCTTTTTGCACTATCATGGGCTTGTTTGGTAGTCATAGCCACCAAGGGGCCCTAGGCAATAGAGTTCAAATTAAACTTAAACTTAAACTTATTATAGAGGGGGCAGAGGGGGAGGGGCCCTATAAAAAGAATGTGAAGATTATTGTAGGGGGTAGGGCCAACTATTCTAAAGGATACCTGATAAATGTAGGGGGTAGTTTTGAACTACCTATAATGATTAGGGTGCAACTCTAGCTCGCCTGGGGCTAGGGGTCGCCTTGCCAATGCTAGGGTTGATAATAATAGTAGGGTTGTCTTTGGTTTGACCTGACTAAGAATGGAGAAGCCATGCTATTGTGCTTCATTAGCCCATGTCATGGGATCAATGAAAATGAGATCATGGCCCTTGACTGATATGTGTGTCTTGCACCCTATCCTATCTATGGATGGGAACTAATCAAAGCTTGGTTCCACATAGGTAGCAATGAACTAACATACCTATTCTCTAGAGAGATGAGGGATCTACCAAAAAGAAAGACATGGGGAGAAGATGCTTGGCTTTGTCTCGTACACTCATTATCACTGCAATAGTAGGGTTGAGCCATGTATGGAGTTGTTTTGTCTGGATATACCACATGCTATAAAGGTCCCTATCAGATGGATGTAAGAGCTCCCTCCTTCAGGCCCTCTCTATCTCACTCAGGTCTGCTATCACTTACTGTGCTCTTCTATATAGACATAATATGACTTTCTATACCATCATATTATGTGTTGATAAAAAATTAAAAACTATACTCCTTATCTATTAATCAAGGAGAGAGCATTGTGATGTAATTTCCCTACAAGAGGAGGGTGGGCACTATTTGAACATATAGATAAATCAAGCAATAAGACTAGGTCCTGAAGTCCAGAAGCTCAAGTGTTAGGTAAGCCACACTCTAATGATATAATGACATAAATAAGAGAGAGTTTGGCATGTCATGTCCCTAGGATAGGGGGTGGTAATATTAAACCAAGGCCTTAATTAACCCACTCACTATGCTTGGGATTAATTATAGTTGTCTATCCCTCCCTTTGAAGGAAAGGTTTACTTTTGACTTACAACCATATCAAGCCAACATCATAATTTAAGGTTATCTCCCTGACCCCAGGTTTTGTAGTAGCCTAGCTTTTCATTTACAGGCCTCAATGATTGACTTATATGAAGTACTTTTGGTAGGGGATTCACTACTCCAACCAAGAGACTAGACTATGTTCTCCCTCAACTGACATCCTCCCTCCCTAATTTGAATATATTAGTCCAACATCTCACATGAGATTACTTACTCAAATTGGAATTTCATGATCAATGACAGTTTTTAACTATGCCCAACAAGTTGATCTACCCAATCTATGATCTTGTATCTTAGTTCACTCAAGTAGGGTCCTTACTCTCTATAGGTGTTGTCATCACTAGGTTATAGATAGAGAGGTAGGGCCTGATTGATCAAGTGAGCTTGAGGAAGTAGCTATGTAGATTGAATGGAAATACAATTCAATGTGCCAGATCTTTGGGTAGCATAGTATTAGTTATTGATTTGAAATCGAATGGGTTGGGTATAAAGATGCAGTTACTCAAGTTCCCCTCAAACTATTCAAAATAAAAACCAATCTCTTTAAGCCCTATCCCTATAATAATATGAAGGGGTGGCCCTACCCCACCCCACCGCACCCCATGTCACCCCACTTTTTAAGGGGAGGGAAGGGAAGGATAAGGGTAAGGTAAGGCCTTTTAGTTTAGAGAGAAAATTATCTATCGCATCATAAAGGTATAGGTGATTCCTCCCCAACTGAGCCAGACACCCACATGAATGTGCCTATATATGCATATGTGTTATTCTATAGTGAGTCTTTCACTATAGTCTGTTAGGTACTAAGGAGGTAGAGGCATGTTGTAATTGTGGGTCAAGGGACAAAATATCTAGGTCATTGTATCAAACATCAAGATAATTTAGACCTTCAAGTTTGAAACAAGACTGACACAAAGGCCATAGAATTGTAGGTCGGAATGACAACCTCTTTTAACAAAAAGGGGTAGTGCCAATCTCTAGGAAAAATAGAGAGGGTCACTAATCACTACTACCTTATACAAAAGAGGTTTACTCAATGAAACATATAGTAGGTTCAAGCCCTAGCCTATCACTATGGAGTTTACCCCACAATTCCTACACCCAAACTCTCCCACTTTCCAAAAAATGATTACCCATATCCCATTGATGAGCTTTATATAATACTAAGGGGCCCAAACCTCTGCATTAAGATCATAGAGATACTTTCACATGTTCCAAATTAAATGACACTCACCATTCCTAGTGAGGGGAAAACTATAATAGAAATACATTAAAAAAAGACTTGGGGGAATCCAATGAGCAGTTTATGTGACTAAAGGACTGACTAATTGGAGATGAATGAATGGAAAAGGATATATCCTACAATTTTATGGTGATTAAACATGTAATATGACTAAAGTAATTGGATGGGTTGTTGGGGCGTACTATTTGTAACCTGGGTTCCTTTGATGGTCACCTAGTTGATGAGATGGGTCAATGATGAGGCATGCTTGATTAGTTTCATAAGGAAAGGCTCTACAATTCTATGGCAGGAGGATAGGGAATAGAAACAAAAAATAGACATGATTGGATGTGTCTATCTTTTCCCATCATCATAGATAGATAAAAGGGTAAGTAGAGGTGAATGCAGGAACAAGAAAAGTATTTGACCAAGTTGACACCATTGATCTAGATATGGAGCTAGTAGGAGAGATGAAAACACCAAGAACAAATAAAGAAAAGGTAATATAAAATCCAAGAAAAGGCAGATCCCTAGAATTTTATGGGCCATCCGTTGGTGATTTAGTGACCTAAATTGATGAACCTTATCCCACATCCCCACCCATGGTAGGAGAGAGGAAAATAATAGTAAAATGAAGTATTCCCACCCTACCCCTACGGGGCCACAACTGGTTGGATCAAAACCATCTATTGAAGAAGCACTAGTAGTGGAGGTAGAGGAAAAGAATGCAATAGCAAAGTCACCTAGAGTCAAGGTAGAGCCTCTAGTTCCATTTCCATTAGCATTTTGGTGCAAACTGAGCCCTCTATCTATATGGGGATCTAGCAGCCAAGACAAAGACAATAGAAGTAAAGGCAGTTTACATTGCAACATCTATTCTAGAGAATGACCATAGCCCCATACTATTCTAAAGGTAGGCCAAGAGAACCCATCTTCAACCATAGATCTAGGGGTAGGTGGAACCCATGGCATACCTTAGCAAATGCTAGTGTGCATGCATCACTCCTACCTTTCCCATTGCACTTACCTCTACAACTAGGTAATCACCTAGAACCCCTACTATTTAAAAGGTTGATTCAAGGTCAATGGAAAAATTGGCTCTACTAACATCTTATCCATAACTGCCTCCGCTAGTACCCATGCCCCTTAGAAACAGTCAGAGTAGGGGCTCTTCTTGTCCACTAAGTCAAAAGGTGCATTCACTCTACATGTAGACCAATTGAATATGAATATAGATCCAAGCCTAGATATGTTCTTGGAATTAGATCTACGATAGTTTCCACCCTAACTATATCTGTGCATGAATATGCACCTCAAACTAAGTCAACGTGTGCCCCCTTTTCTTTGCACTTCCCCTTTTTGCTTTGCTTTTCAATGTTTGCCATAGAAAAGTAGGGAAATAATCTATTTAGGGAGAATAGTAGGGATCTGTTTAGGTCTATAATTTTATTGCCTATAATTTTATGGGGGGATATATTTAGGGATATAATTTTATGGGCTATCTATACTATACTATCGTGGTGAGGGTCTATCTAGGACTAGAATTTTATTGGCTATCTATACTATACTATAGTGGTAGGGATCTACTTTAGGGCTAGAATTTTATGGGCTATCTATAATAATTGGGATCAACTATAATAATAGGGCCACTAATGTTACCCCACCCCCTACCCCCTACCCTATACTAAAATTTATAAGGATAGGATAGGATAGCTATAGGGAATCAGGCCAACCACCTCCTCCCACTACCATATGAGTAGCCTGCTAGAGTAAGGAATAGAATTCTCTTCCTATTAATCAACTTGCCACCTTCCCTTAGAATAGTAGGGGCCACCAACCCTACATTGTTACACATAGAATCTTCACTGGGAAATTCTAGTTGGGTACTTTATCAGGTTTCGTCATGGTACACCATCATGTCACTTTGTCAGGTTTTGTCATGTCATATTTCATCCTACTTTTACATTGAGGTTTCAACCATGGTGAGCATAGCAAGAACACCCTAAAATTTGATTGGTAACATTGGGCATAGAAAAAAATTAGGAGAAATTGGTTTGTCCTATATAATTTATAAGTCTAATTGTCATCGGTCAAACTATAGATAGTAGGGGGTGTCGAGCCAATTGTTTCAAATTGTAGTTACCTCTCCTTTTCCCTAAGCCTCTTGTTCCAGAATCATAAGGTCTAGTAGGGTTCTCAACATCTTAGCACTTTCCAATATGAGGATAAAAAGACTTAGTTTAGGGGGGGAAAGGGGTTTGTCAAGTTTAATTGGGCAGAGAACGGAGGCAGAGTATCCATCTTCGAGCCCTACTAGGATTTGTGTGTAGGGGCCCTTATAATAATGGAGCTATTCTAGCTCTTCTAGAAGTAATTTTCATTAATTGGAAGTGGATAGGTAATTCTTGTTAGTAGATTGAGCTAGTCACCCTAGTTATGGCACATTAGCCATGGTTCCTTTATCTAGATTAGTCCCTAAACATACTATTAATAATAGGTTAGCTAAAATAATGAATTATTATCATCCATTTTGTTGCCCCTCTCAATGCAAAATGGCATCACTGGGTGGCCCTTGATAGGTAATGAAAGATGAGGATTTCTCTAGTTCATGTGTTGAGGCCCATAATTAGTAAGTTCTCATGCCCTACCCCGTAAGCAAGGAGAGTTGGTGAGCTCCCTAGCCAACCATTGAATGATTGAATAGAGCTCCCCAATGTGTTGTGGCCCATAGGGGAGGATAACCTAATTTTTCTTCTCAAGATAAATAAAAAATTTGAACTTGAGAATGAGGGGGCCAAGGTAGGGCAGACAAATCTACTTTTTCAATGCTTCAAATAGGCAGTGATGAGCCAGATACTCGCTATAGCATATCGAAGCCAATTTTGAATCATCTAAGATTGCACTCTACAACACTTTTGACTAGAATAGCGCAATCAAGTCCTCTATAGTTATCCCCTCTCTCTAATTATTCTGGATATTATTCTTACTATCAGGTTTTTTTTTAAATCTATGGTAGTGTACTACCATCAAGTAGGGGGTCAAAGCTACCACAACTTTGAATAGATTTGAGGGGCCCCCTCACCCTCACTTCTATCAAGTCCTCATTATTGGTTTGTTTAATTTGTTCCTAAGTAGCTCCCCTAAATAGAAAAGAGGATCCACATCATACTATTTGATAGATTTGGCTAATGATAGCCACCCCTTATGAAAATTGAGATGACAATGGTTGGGTGGCCCTACTATTCTATAGGTGGGGCCTTTACTATTCATAGGCCATCTCAAATGTGAAAAAGTACCATGTGTTTTGAGGCATCAAAACATAAAATAGCTACATGGAAAGTCCCCTAATCTTTGGCAATCATCATGTGAATGCAATCAAACAAATTTTTTAATCTTGATAGACTGCCCTCTTTCGTGATGGTGATGATAGTCGGATGCATGTCTGAAGAGGATAGCATCAAAAATAGAAAGGATCTTAGGTGGGAACTAATTTTTTGTCCCCTCCCAAGAATTAATGGGGAAGGGGCATGATCAATACGAAATGAAGTGAAATAAACATAATGGGGTATACGAGATCAATTCATCTTGTGCCCTACCCCTAAAATAATATGAAGGGGGGCCCACCCCACTATTTGAAGGCCCCTAAACAAATCATAAAATTCTAGGGGTTTGCCATAAGATTATAAGTCATCCCATTATTTATAGGCCATAAAACTATAGGGGGCTAGGGGGCATGCCTACCTAAAATTATATGGCTATGACTGCCCCAAACATATTATTCTACCCACCTAGACAAAAATGGAAATAATAGAATAATAGGCCCCTAGCCTAGAGTTTTATGGGTATGGGCGTAAAATGATAGGGCCCCCTTTCATATTATTATTAATTATTCTATTATTGCAAGGGATAAGGGATAAGGGAAGGGCCAACCCTCATGGCCTACGCTACCCCTACCCTAACCTACCTTACCCTACCCTACCCTACCCTACTTTTATAAGGCAAGGATAAGGGCCCCCTTTTAGATTATTGTAAGAGCCCCCAAAAAAATTATTGTAAGGGTAAGGGTAAGGTTAATATTCAAGTTGGACCTGCTTGCAAAGGGCTAACTCAAGAAAGACATAATACAAGATTCAATCCAACCCACTCACTCTTAAGGTGTGCCCATAGAAGTGTAGGGGGATGGGTAGGAGTTCAAGGTTTGAAGGCCAATGCAAAGTTCAAGTGAATTACATATATAGAGCTATGTACTCATATAATGTATGTAATCTAAACCTTTAGAATAGTAGGCATCCTCTCCTACTAGTCATTACTTTTGCCTAGAGATAGTAGGGCCACTGTCCAAGAAACATTGACTATTATATCTAGCTCCATTAACTATAGATAGGATAGGGTGGGTTTCTACTTGAGCAGAGTTAAACGAAGTGTTGCATGCTCAAATAAAATCTTGGGAGAAGTCTACCAATTCATTAGTGCCCTACTGCCCCCAACCCAATGCTGAATATCTAGGCCAACATAGTAACAATCCTTCTTTCTAGTGCACCAGTAGGGTAACTAATTCACTCTATTGGTCATCCCTCCCTTAAAATTCTATGGGCTACCCCCACCCCGCACCAATGGTTGCCCTTTACTCTATAGTTCTCTAATAAGGGTCGTCAACTATTTTAGATAGAATTACCCTTACAATAATATGCCCATTTTTCTAGGTGGGTGGCCATAGCCATAGAATTTTAGGTAGGCCTCCTACCCTAAAATTTTATGGTATGATAAGCCCCTAGAATTTTATGGTCAATAATCTAACTACTATTCTAAAGGTAGGGCCCTTAACCTTACCCTTACCCTTGCCCTGATAATAGTAGGGTCTCAAAATCACTCTAAGCTCTCCAAATTCACAAAAGACAAAATGATTTGAAAATGACACTTGGACCCCTTATATAGCCTTTTGACCTAATTTTAACCCATTTTAAAACTCCTTAGAATTCTGCAAAAATTGCACCCTTGGCTAATTTCAATGTCCTGAATCCATTTCCAGGATCAAAATTAAAATCTTATTTCATCTTGATAGTTAAAATTTCATTTTAAAATTCTACCTTCTTTTATGCAGTTAGTTGACCTATCAAGGTCTAATCTTCAAATCTTCGATGGGGCATCTTCATTTCTTCATGTCTTCATCATTTCTACACTTCATATCTTCTCCAATTCATATTTTCATGTCCAAAATCACCTTTCTACTAGATTTGACCTAATTTTCATGCTTTATCCTTCATGGTCAACTCTAGTCAAACTAAGGTATTCTATAATTTCCTTATGGTCACTCTTTGGTTCTAATCATCTATCTATCATCATGGACTTTTCTATATCTCTATTTACTCATATCTAGCTTGTTTCTACATCTCCCTTACATCATTTTTTATCTTGATCCCAAGGGGGCAGAAATACTCTATCAATGTTTGCTACAACTATCTATTTCTTAGGAGCATATGATTGATCTTTTCATTTTCTCTCGATCTATCTTCCTTGCTTGGTGTTAAATTTATTCTTTAGTTTAAACATCAACTCTTTTGTAGTGTTCAGTATTTTCACTATCAGGTTGTACATTCAGAATTTGCTATCTTTTTTTGCATTTCATTTTTCAGAATCAGATATCTCTATGGCTGCCTACTTGGCTTCTATTTTCTTCGATGTAATGTGTTCCTAGATTGATCACACATTAGTGAAAGAGGGGAAAATGTAATTACCTAAAAATGGTCATCTAGACTATTAGCCCCCTTCTCAACTTTTTGGCTAAATTATTTAATCATTTACCTAGGCCAAATTGTTATAAATCAATTAATTTAATTATAAATTATAGTTTTGACTATACTATCCTAAGTTCATTATTTGATTAAAAGAACATGTCCCCTTTTAATTAAATAAAAGCCCCCTTTCTTTTAACCCACTTAATATGCACACATAAAGAATTATTTCTATTTTGTAAATTAAAGGTGTAGTGCCTCTAATGTTTGTAGTCTGTACCTTGTTGTTATTTTGATTTGAGAGATACTTAATACTCTTATTATTTTTACTTTGAGATTACCTAAGTGTTAGATGTTATACTTTGATTCTAGTATCATAGATTCTATACTACTATGTTGTTCAGTTTATCATACTTTCATGTTGATACTATGGTTATTTACTTCATTCTTGTATCTTAATGCTTTATGCATGTAAATGGATTATTTAGGTATAATTTAATAAATGGTTAAATTATTTATTTAATTTATTTATTTCTTTGGCTATGATATTATATGCAATTGCACTTGATCGTGTGTTTTAGTGTATAGGATTTATATCCCTAGTAGTGGCACATGGAGTTAGTGATTTAGCTATTCGTATTTCACTAGTATTATCCTTGTATGGTTGGCATATTCTTATTTAATTATTTAATTAAACCTTTCAATGATTATTAAATCCAAACTCATTTGCATTATGTGATTAGACCAGTGAGTGTGTTTATACATTTAGCAGTTTGCATTGTCATAAAAGTTATTAAGGGATTTTTTGTGATTTTGGGTTTTTAGGCTTTAAATTTTAATGAATTTAATTTCTCATAGCTTTTCCTTAGGTGAATTCCTATTATGAGTGATAAACTATTTTCATTTGGGTCAATTCAGAGTCTAGCTAGTCTAACTAGCTATTTTCTCTAATTGAATATTCACTCAAAAAATGAATAAGTATTGAAAAAGGGATTTGTTTTTGAGCTTCTCACTTTTGCAAAATAGAAATTTGAGAGCTTTTTTGAGAGAATAATCTTTTGGAGGATCACATTTATGTTCGTTTTGAGAGCTATGAGAATGAAATCTTTGTGAGGTCAATCTTGTTGGATCTAGCTTGGGGAGACCTTGCTTTGTCATCACTTTCGGTAGTATCAGTAGGTTATTTATTTTATCAAGTTGACTTTAGTTTCTACCCCTTTTGTTGTCATGTAGGGCTCTCCCATTTTATTGTTTTTGCTTCATTTCAACTTTTTTTTTGGTAGCTTTTTGTTAGAAGCTTGAGAACTAGTGTTCCCCTCTCTTTTTGTTTGCTAGTTCTACCTATTTGCTCAGGTATGAACATTTTCCCTATTTTTGAGATGGGGTTTTGGGGTTTTGCACTATTATGCTAGTCAGTTTTTCATACGATGTGTGAACCCAAATTTTGTTGGATTTTCAAGGCTTTTTTATTGAGAGACCAATTTGGGTTTTAATTTTGAAGTTTTCCAGTTTTGGGGGTTTTTACCTCTTTTTGTGTGCAGCCCTATTTTCTCAAGTTTTCTTGGCATGATGTTGGTTGTGGACCTAGATCATCTGTTTGGATGTTAGTCAAACTATTATTGCACTTTTGTGTTTCATTGAGATGCATGTCACATTTTTCCTCTCGAGTCTATTTTTGGTTGAGTGTATTTATGCATTGTGTTCTCATCTAGTCCTTGTGTTATGATCTTCATGATGGTGATGCACCACACATGAGTACATGCACATACATTGTCAAGTGACTTATGCACCTGATCTTTTGTTTGTACTTTAGTGGTGTTATGATCATTTGAGGTTGGGTTGGAAGTATGCATGCCTATGGGCACTCATTGTTGGATAAGGATGGGTAGGGTATGGTAGCATATGAAGGGGGCTTCTATCTCATAGCTTGGTCACCATTTCCAAAGGGTTTGTAGAGGAAGTTTTAAGTGATAACTAAATAAAACACTGGGTGGTAATAACTTTTAAGATAATAAAAATTCTTCAGTGTGAGAGCCTTTTGTTGGGAAGTTGAGTCTGCATAGTTCCAAGCCTAGACTTGTCGATGCCAAGTGATTCTCCATGATGTCAATCCCTAGTTAGACCATTGAGTGTCTAACTAGGACCTATATTTTATGCATTGTCTATGTTCTTGGTTTTAGTCATCATATTGTCTAGCGTGATTGTTAGCCATAGACATTTTCTTTATTTGTATTTGGGGTTAGATCATTATCTCCATCAACATAGTGGGAGTGGACCTACAAGATCCACATGGTTGTGAGGCATAGCTACCTTCACCACTACTAGGGACTGGTGTAAAGAGATAGTCTGTTATCCCAGTGCGACTATTGCTGGATGTTTTCACTTGGTACTTCAAGTTTTGAAGTATGCTTCCTTGTGATTTATGCTTTCATTGGAATGCTTGTATATCATGTTTAGATGATATTAGTTTTGATGCATTTCCTTGTTATGATATTTAGCATATGTTAGCTGATGAGTTTGATTTGTAGGATTATCTTATGCTTTACTTATAGCATGTTAGATTCTTTCTTCTTATGTTGTAGCGTGTTTTAACAGTGACATCCTCATAAGATAGCTCCAACAATTTGGTCAAAATTTTGGGGTGTTATGCATGGGGGATGGCTAGGACCCATGATGATCTTATGATGCTATTATGGTTGGTAGGAACCACATACTTAGTTTGTTTTTTAAATTTATTTTGATGTTAATTCTATACATTTCGATGTTTCTTTTAGTTATTTTCCCTTCACTATTTGTTAGATGGTTAGATTTAGCTTTTATCTTTCAATTATTCATTTGAGTGTCTTTTTCTCAATATGTAGATTCGATACTCCCCAATTTGGAGGAATTAATTTTCTAGCTTTCTTCCCTTAATTTTTATGGCTTGCTATTTTAGATTCTCACACAAAATTGTAGTTTTTCACATGAGAATTTAAGTTCTTGCATGGTGTGTTGGATTTTCTTGTGCAGCTTCTGGCACTTTCTCACGTGAAACCCAAAACTAGTTTTGGTGTCTTGATTTTTGGGCCAAGTACACTCTCACATATTTTGGTGCACTTCCTCATGTGGATGGTAGTTTCTCACATGCCATGCTGCACTTCCTTGTGCAAGAATTTGTTAGTCTATTATCCTCACATAAAAAATAAGGGGTATCTAAGCTTGGCTAGGGAAATTTTAGAAGTTGGTTTTGTACACCCTGTTATGCTTTTTACCTTGCTAGTTCAAAACAATTTCCTATGGGGTTCAAAACATATTTTAATATATGTAAAGAGTCTTTTGAGATAGGTTCCAGACCTCTACAAGCTAAGATAAAGATTCTAGGAAATTTTAGGGCTTTAGAAATTCAAACTTAGCAAAATTTTAAGGCTTCGAGATTTCAAACTTAGCCAATTTTTAGGAGTCAACTTTTATCTTTCAGAATTTTTTTTAGTAGTTGAGTTGTGCTTCCTTTGCACCCTTTATGTGTGTGAGACCATGGTTGGTCTCTATTTTTTTCTTATTTATGTTTTGGTCAGTAGTGATGCGTGGAGATCTTTCATGTTTGGTTGTTTGGTTAGTATTTCATTTCAATCTTCATGATCTACATATGATGGTTATCTTGTACTCTCATACTTGTTCAAAAAAAAAATTTTTTGTCTTTTATCTATTCTTGTTCCAAGGATCTCTAGGCAAGGCATTACAAAAGGAAAATACTCTTTTTGTCTCATATAAAAAGTCAACTATTTTTTTATTGGTTAACTTGTGTGTGCACATAGATCAATCTCATTTTCAAACTCCACCCTTGATCTTCCATCATCTTGATATTGATCTCCATCATCTGTATGACTTTAAAAGAGAGAGAGCTTCCTCCCTCAAAGGATCTACACTCTTGAGTATTGTTATGCTGCAAGTTTACCATTCAAATTCTTGAAAGCCTTCTATGGAGAACTTCCATATTTTTTCTACATTCTCTCATACCATAGAATTTTAGCTTAGAATCATGTTGCATATTAATTTAGCTTTTGTTTCACAATAATCTATCTCACATAGCATAACTAGGATGGCTTGTAACACTCTCATTGTTGTTAACATAGCTTCATTTTGCATATTTATACTAGTTTAGTCTACATTTGCATTGCATTCTTGAGGCATTCTTTGTGGACATTTGCATTCTTGCATCTTGTCTCTAGGATAACCTCCCATTGCATGGTTTACTAGCAAGGAAATATCTCAAAGGCTTAGTTGAGAGCCTTCTTATGCTTAAAACATACTCTCTTACACTCTGTGGATAGCCCAATCTCTAAGTCGGCATCCAAGCATTCTAAACTCATGGAATCACTTGGATAGAAGGGTTTAGAGTGTGACACCTTTTGAGTGTACATTTTTGAGGCCCAAACTCTTGGTTGTATTTGGTGGAGTTATGTTCATTGGGATATGTTTGGTAATATGCATGTCTATGGGCACTCATCATATGATGAGTATGGGTATGTAGGATAGCATGGAGGGGCTTCTCTCTTGCAACCTAGTGACTATTTTCTCAGAGGGTTGGCATGAAGAAGTTCTAATTAAGTGATAACTATATAATTTACGGGGTAATAAATTTAAGATAATAAAATGTTATGTGAGTACCCTATTAAGTTTGAAGACATGGGATTGTGATCCTCCCGGAGGGAGTTTATGTTGCCAACACCAACTTGGGCTACTCGATGTCAAGCTACTTACCCTATAGAGAGCCCTTACATAGTGACCCATAGAGTGTTTGGCCAGGACCTAATGCACTTGCATTGTCTCATGATCTTGATTTTAGTCATCTTTACTATCTAGCATAAGTGTTAGTCATAGACATTCTCTTTTTTTGTGTTTATGGTTGGATCATTATCTCCATCAGCATGACGGCAATAGACCTATGGGTTCCACATGGTTGGGAGGCATAGCTACCTATACCATTACTAGGGACCAGTGTATAGAGACATTCTACTATCCCAGTGTGACTGGTGCTTGATGTTTCACTTGGTATATTTGAGTTTCCAGAGTATGTTTCCTTGTGATTTATGGTTTAGTTAGAATTCTTGGATATCATGTTTTGATGATGTTATTTTACTTGACACATTCCTATATTATGATGTTAGCATATGGTTAGATGATGTGATTCACTTAGTTGGAATATCTATTGCTTTATTGATTAGCATATTAGATCTTCTTATTCTTATGATGTTGTTATGTTGTATTAGTAATACCCTCATAAGAAAACTTTGACTACCTAGCTAGTAGTTTAGGATGTTACACATAGGGGATGGTTAAGGCCTTCGAGGTCTCATGATGCTATTATAGTTGGGAGGAACTGCACAAGAGCTTAGTTGTTTATGTTTCTTTCCACATGTCTTTCATTACTACTATGGTTTAGATGGATAATTATGTTTCTTTCATGCTTCTCTTCTATTAGAGTTTTCAAGCCTTGGTTTTGGATCTAGTACTCCCCAGTATGGAAGTTTTAACTCTTATTATCCCTTCTTATTTTTCATTGGGATGTTCCTTGCATTGCTGGGCAACAGTGCTTCAGAATTGGGTGATATTGGAAAGTATCACATTCCCATTGAAGAATTTTTGTATGATACTCGAAGAGTATCACACAACCATAGTAACTCTATCACCCAATTCCTAAAAATATCACATGGAAAAGAGAGAAATTTTGTATAATACTAGTGAAGTATCACCTAGGCTATATAGAAGTATTGCCTGTGTTGGAGAGAAAACATGCTTGGGCGATTAGCGAGCACTTTTCAACTTGACTAAAAGGTTTTGAAAGGTGATTGGGATACCCTTTATAGAGTTCTTGAACCCTCATGTTTGACCTTTCAAATATGGGAATCTTTAGATTTGAATGCATTTATGACCTTCGTAGTTTTGTCATTTTTGTCAGTAGTGGTGCTCGAAGATTTTTTGGTGGTTGGATGTTTGTATAGTTCCATTGTGATCTTTTTGATCCTTGCATGTTGATTTTTGTGTGCATATATACTTGTCTTTATAAAAAAATTGGCTTTTATTTATCCTTGTTCGAAGGATCTTTGGGCGGGGTATTACAACCAATACATGTGGTTGGACAAGCCATATGAGATCACCAAGGACATTTTTTAAAGGGTAACATGATGTTTAGTGGTAGAATGGAAGCACTTTAATGAGATGTAGACTTCCACTTTACGAGGTCACTAAGCCATTCAAATATGTGTGTGAGGGAAAGAGGGGAATTTTCAAATATAATTCCACTTATGATCTAAATTATATAGGTAGAACCCAAAGGAAGAAGGGAGCTAATACTAAATTCAAATTATAAAGAGGAATGTAATACAAGAAAATGTACTCTCTTAGGCCCTTAATAGGATAGTATGAATGTAAAATTGAATCAATTTCTTATAAGGTAAATCTAGATGCTATGTAAAGACAATTAATCTAATTATGATGTAAATATAGGGTAAGATATGAAAGTAAAGAATATAAAAGAATCATTGTGAAATGTGTAGAGAAAGATGTATTTTATTTCCAAAACTCACATATCTAAACTATTTTGAAATATCTATCTATGGATCTTGGAATAAAAGGATGAAAGGAACGAAACCTAGAAAGGATCTAACATTGAAGGACTAGGGCAACTTGAAAAGACACCTTACAACTAGGTTGAAATATTTCAATGATCTATAACTAACAACTCCATAAATCTTGCAAATAGTAGGTTCCAAATTTGTAATCATTTTTCCTTTCAACCTACAAATCAACACAAAAAGAAGGATTTTGGGGGTTTTTTGGGGTAGGGCTTGCCTTGGTCAAGCCCTAGGTTAAGGAATTAACCATAACTAAGAAAAATAAATGTGAAGGAGTCAATATAATGTAAATATTCACCTTTATTGTAGACACCATTGTTAGTAAGGATTTATCATGACATATGGTGTAGATCTTGAATTTGGTATGAAGGATGTAAGATATCTCCACAATTGTAATGGATCTACCATAATCACATCATGGAGCCATAGATGTAAATGTGCATCAATGAATAAGATAATGAACTCATTATTGTATATCTTCTCCCTTAATGGCCAACAAAAGGCTAGACCTTGAAGAGGAAATGCCCAAAAAGAATCCTTGAATGCATGAAGGAAACTTTCTTGCTTGCATGCTTGAACTCCTTGTCTTGAATGCTTGAATGTATTGAGAATGAGATGACACAAATGAGATGAGATATGAAAATTAATCCCCCAAGACTCCTTATATTTATTTTTTTTGGGTGGGAAACCAACTCAAGCTTATGGGGGAGTAAAATTAACTAATTGGCAAACCTAAGGACTTACGGGCCCCAAAATCTATAACCACTAGGGACTAGGTCAACTTAGGTAGACCTAGTCTTGGACTATGTTGACTTGGGTTGACCTACTCCATCCCAAGTCGATATAGTCTACACTAGGTCAACTTGGGCCCAATGTTTAGGATGAATAGTCCTAAGAAAGGTCTAGAAGAGGGTGTAAGTGAAATTAGAAGATAATGAACCGAATAGAAGATGTGGTAAAAAAAGGTATCAAAATAACACCTAGAAGACCATGTTGAAGAAAGAGAGATGAAAAAGAAGAGTAAAATGGAAGAGGAGAAACGAAAAATACACATTAAGCATAGGTCCATCCATGGTTTGAGAGAGGAATTATGTAAAAGGGTGCTAAAGGATCTTAAAATGCAAGTGCCTCCATTTTAAGATTATACATTTATCCCCCACCTTATTGGAAGTATGAGTTTCCTCAAACTTGTGGTAAAGTAGATTAAAAGAGAAAGATGATCCTATCACAATTTAGGAGACAAATAAATCATCAAGCTAGGAAAAATACATTTATTTGAAGATAACCCAAGAATCATACAAGCCATAAAGACTAAAGTACTCTAAGCCATACTCAAAATCCATATTTTCCCCTAAGAAACTTGAGTCTTCATCAAATCCCAAATTCACAATAAGAGAGATATCACTGATAGGAAATGAAGAGAGATAAGGGGGTGTGATCAACTTGACCAATAAGGTTTATGTTCCTTATTGTGAATCACATAAAGGGGATAGGATTTAATAGTCTAGTGGGTTTGTGTGCCCAGTAGCCAATCCCATGAAAAAAAGAGGTAGGATCAAATGGCCTAAAGGTTTTGTGTTCTTGGTAGTCAATCCCACAAAGGGAAGAAATAGGGAGGATTGAATGGTCTAGTGGGGTTTTGTTCCTAATAATCAATCCCAAAAAAATTCTTTACACTCATGATATAGCACTCCTACATCATGAGAATGCTTTGTGTATGCTCTTGGATAGGTCAAATAGTATAGCAAGTGTGTGTGGAATTCTATTCAACCAATTCCAAGACATGTATAAAGAGAGAGTAGTTATCCCTAGCAAGTTGTGTCATGCTAGTGTCATAACGCCCCTCCTGGGAACCCAAAAGAAATTAACCTAAAATTTCACTAAGTTTGTCAAACATTTTTTTTTAAAGATAATAAAATCAACAAATAACATAGTAGAAGCACTAACTAAAATACATACAACCAATCAAAATAGATTATCATGATGATGAATCACATGAATAAGTTTATTAATATTAAATCTAACACATAACCAAAATTTATATAAGATGCCACTTAACATAACTAGAATGCATAGTCATCCAATGTACAAGTCACTAGGTATGAAAAGCTCAAAGAATATACATCATCAATAAACTATATTATCTCATAAGTTCCCTAAAAATTAGGTATAGTACAATAGAATATAACTATCCAATAAAAGTATAAGATCAAAAATAAAGGAACAATTGCACAAGAACACCCAGCATTGACATACAGTTGTCAAATCTCATTGGTATAAGAAACACTAACACCTAACTTGGTGGAACCTAAATGGTCCACTACAATTGTGTTGAGAAGATAAACTCAAGCAGGGGTAACTTTAAGAAACCCCCCTTTGGAAAAAAGTATAAAATCTTGGTGAATCAAACTTTATTTTAGGGAGAAAATTTTTATTTCTATTGGCAATTTTGTTTGTCAAAATTGGAAAAAAATTAATTTCATTAGCAATTGTTTTTCCATCATATGAAAATTCTATAAAACCATGGCATATCTTTAATTATTAAAGAAAATATGACCAAAAGTATGAATACCTAGAAACCATATTTTATATCATCTAAAACATAGTAACTCATTTTAATAACCATTAGATGATTGTAAATCAATGGTATAAATCCTATTTTGGGCCTAAATGTTCAAGGACAACAAGTTTTAGAGAGAATATTTGGAGTAATGACACCTATCCACAATAAATCCATTTCAGGCCGAAGATTTTAAAGGATAAAAACTTACTTGGAAAGTCTTTGGAATAGAGAGACGTGCCAAGTATATGTACTTATCATATAACCTAACTTAAAATTTTGCCATAGATTGGTGAATGTGACCATTGAATAAGACAAGCCTCAAAAATTATGGGCGAAAATATTTCATTTATCATGTGGAAAGATTAAATTCCATTAGCAAAGTCATTGTCAAAATAAAAATGATTATGTGTCATTATTGGCAATTGGTCCGAGCCTGGGACCCAGTTTTCATAATGTGCAGGCAATGTCACCACCATAAAAGTACCAAAAAAATTGCTAAATTCTTCCCTAATGAGTGAAATTTTCCATTTGTTGAATATTTGCCACTAAAGTGAACCCTAATCTCAAGTCCTATACAAATATGAAGCGACAAGTCATAACCAACATCTTCTACAAGGAAATCATGATAGAAATCTATCTCAAAGATACCAAGACACAAGTATCATCTAATCCTAGAGGCAACAAAGACATGTAGGAAATCTATTATGCAAGTGGGCAAGTGTCATCACATGAGCCAACTCTAAGGGTGCCTTGGAAGCTTCTCTAGACTTTAGCCAACTAATGTCTCTATGCGGAATCAATATCCTTTTGTACAAACAAGGCATACAAACAAGGAAAGATCACAACCAAGCATCCTCTAGTAGTCAAGGCATGGGCACAGAAAAAAACATACTTTTATTAATTCATTTTACTCTTATTTAATAAAAATTTTATCACTTATTAAAATAACTTACAATGGGTTACCCAAGTAGCCTCTTTAGGGCTCTATCCTCCATTGCAAGCCCCTTCCCAACGTACAAACAGATTACCTAACCTGATCTCATGAAAAGTATGACTCATAAAATCACAATTTTCACCTCAATCCTTTGCAAGAAACTAGAAAGAACCTAAAGATAAAAACACAGTAATCACCTTAGTCCTATACAAGCAACTAGAAAGCACCAGAAGATAATCAATCAAAAACTCAAAGGTTACAACAAGAAAGTCACAATAATCACCTTAGTTCTACACAAAAAACTTGAAAGCCTAACAAGCACTGATCAAGTCTCATCATAGAAAATACATGACTACATCACAATGGTTGGGTACAAAAGATCGTGACCAAATAATAAACACAACATCATCATAGGACAAAAACCCCCAAGCCTCTAGTAAACATCCTGACTAGTCAATGAACTAAGTCGAAACTCGAACCCCAACATGAAATACAACAAACATCACATTAGAGTTTTAATAATTATTTTCATAGTTCATTTGGTTTTCAAAACACAAAGATTTGATATAAAAACAGGGTTTCGATTTTCATTTCCCAAGTATCATAATTACTAAGGTTTTTGAATTATCAAAAATAATAAAATTTCCCTAGTCTTAGTAATCATTTTCATATAAAATTGATCCATAAAGAAAAACTCGAGTTTGTAAAAAAAATCACTTTACCAATTTACAATTATTAAATTTACTTTCCAATATGTTGTTATTAAATATTTTGTTATTAAACATTAAATAATTCATAATAAAAATATTTAATATATAGGCAAGAGCCTACAACACAATGGTAAATTGTGAGCCTCTTATCTAAGAGGTCTTGGGTTTGACTCTACACAAGCTTAATATTAATAATAATTGATCACATCACATAATAATAATGAATCTTGACTTTAGCCTCTTACCAATCAAATATATATATATATATATATATATATATATATATATATATATATAAACAAACTATATTAAATTTTACATATATTAAATTTTTTTTTTTAAATTAAAAACTTCAAAAAATAACTTACCTCATATATTTAAAAGTCTATACTTTGTTGTCATTGCAGCAAGGTACTTCGTCGGCAATACTTGCTACTATAGCAGTAGACCTGCCACACACAACCCCTTTAAAAGGGAGCCACCAACGATGGCAAAAAGGGAGGAGGGGAAGGTGGGGGTGGTGGTCCACCTCCCAAAATTTCATAATAAATAATTTTAAAAGAAATAACAAAGGAAAATTTGTTACAACCCAACCCCCCCACATAAACAAATTCCATTTTTATTATATATTTTTATAATTATGATGGTAATCATTAATGTGGTAATTATATATATATATATATATATATATATACATATACATATATATATATATATATATATATATGTATATATACATATATATATAGATATATATACATATACATATATATATATACATATATATATATATACATATATATATATATGTATGTATATATATATATACATACATATATATATATATATATACATATATATATATGTATATACATATATATATATGTATATATATATATATATATATATATATATATATATAGAGAGAGAGAGAGAGAGAGAGAGAGAGAGAGAGATTTCAAATACAGATCTGTAGGAAGAACACAAACAACTGATCAAATTTTGTATATAAAATTATTATTTCCTTTCCAAACCCCATCTTGAATCCAAACAGTCATATTAAAAATCCCCAATATTTTCAAACAAGGGTTTCCAATCTCAAATTTGTTCACCAACATTTTCAAAGAATAGTAAATTTTAACACAAGGGTTTCAACCTGAACTAAATTTGAAAGACAGATCCATAAAAACATGGATAAGACAGAGGAATTTCAAAAGGAGATTAAACTTCAAAACTCAATAAGATCCTATCTCAATCTAATACTAAATAGATGGATGCTCAAAACTCACAAGAAATTCCCATTTTCTCGAAAACCCTCTTTCTCAAAAATTTGCTCCTCCAAACATGTGTGTGGAGAAATGAGCTCTAATTTCTTAATAAAGAGTTTTCTCCTTTTAGGGTTTTAGTTTTGCAATCACACAAAACCTTTTTCTTAATTATTTTATTATATTTTAATTTCATGTGCAACCTTATGCAACTTATTTAAAATAAACTTTATTAAATTAATTCCTTCTCTCTCTTATTAAATCACAAGATGTCTTTAATAAAATATTTATTAATTTAACTAATAATAATATTTAGAGTCTATTATAAAAATGAAACTACTAAATATATTATTATTAAATTAAATTAATATGATTACACCAAAATTAGAACTTTAATTAAATCTTTAAATTGAATTCTTTTATTTAATTAGTTTCTCAATTAATTAAATATTAATTTTTCTTTATAAAATATTCATTTAATTATTTTTTAATTTGATTTAATTAAAATTGAAAACCACAACAAACCCACAAAACTAAATATGAAAACTCATTATAAAGAACAAAGTACTAGATGAAACTCAAGGGTTGAAATTGTGAATTCACGTCACTTAATGGATTTAGAAGGGTAAATAACCCAAATACTTGTCCTACTTCCTAGGACAATTGGCTTAAGGTTAGGATTTGGACTCAAGAATTATCTCCCCTCTTTTACCATTAAGATACGATGATAGGGCATGCTCATCCTGGCAATTCAAGGAAGTCAACACCTAGTACCTACAATTTGCATAAAATATGAGCATGTTCATACACATAATGTAAACTAAATAGGTAATAGCAGGAAGTGGTACATCATGTAGATCCCAACTAGTAGGTGACTATGACTCCCTCCCTCTACCACATCAAAAACGTCAAACATAAAGCAACACATACAAGTACACCACCATACACATGCAAGTATAGGGTAAGAAACCATAGAAACTAAATAGAAATCATCCATCTAACTATCTTCATGAAATAAAATGGTGAGTGGGAGCAAGATTAGTTAGGGGAAAGGATGGGGTAGCTCACCTTTTCAAAATTTGAAACCTATACTGGGTGGGATTCCATAGGGAGGAGGAAATTGGAAACCAAGAACGAAGGAGGGGTTTGCAGAGTCTTAGGGGACTATAGAGATTGGAGATAAAATGGAGAATGGGGATGGGGACCCATGTGATAAGTGCAAAGGTTGAGACAAATTTTTTCCGCTACCAAAGGTGGACTGGTCTAGTTTTCTGGCAAAATGGTCATCTCTTTTTGGTGTTAAACCCTCTGGTAAGTCTTCCTTCCCTCTAGTTAAGATTCTTTCTAGCTTGGATAAGGGGTCTTGTGTAATTTCTATTCTGAATGAGCTAGTAGATCATAGTATAGCCTCAATGGCTTCCACTATGGTGGGAAAGTTTATTGGGAAAAGGTTTAACATAGACATAGTGAGATCTTTCACTCAAAAGAAATGGCAACTTAAAGGATAGGTCAATGTTATGGCTATGGAAAAAGGCTTCCTATCTTTTGATTTTACTTCTAAAGAGGACTTGTTTAACATCCTGTGTAGAGGTCCTTGGAGTATAGGTTGGTCTACCCTTGTGCTTCAAAAATGGTCATTGAAATTGGATTTGAATGAATCATTCTTTGTACAAGCACTAGTTTGGGTCAGACTTCTAGAGTTGTCATTGGAATTCTAGAATGAGGATGTGTTTGTGGGAGTAGCAAATTCCTTTGGGGAACTTTTGTCAATAGACCTAGTTATAGCTTCTAGAAGTAGACTAACATATGTAAGGATATGTATTGGTGTCAGAGAAGGGGATGACATGCTAGAAGTTGTGAGCTTTCACTCTAAGCTAGGAACACATACTCAATAGCTCATCTATGAAAGTATCCCTTTTGGTTGCTTTCGTCGTCTGAAATCTAGACACAAGGTGAATCAATGCCCAAAGATTAAAGCTGAAAAGAAAAATATTTCATCTTATTCCCAAGGAAAGGAGAAAAGGATTTGGAAAAGGAAGGGCTTCAAGGGTGACCAAAAGGCTGAGGTTGTTCCTATCATAGGAGGAAATAATTTGGCCAACAAAACTTCTAGGGTAAACAAGGATTTCCTATTAGGAATAAAGATTGATGTGTTGGCTAAACCAACACTAAAGATTAATGGACCTACAAAACTAGTAAGGACAGTGGAGGAACTAGAAAATATAGTAGCAGTCTTTGCTGATGGAAGAAAAGAGACATTCCTTGGAGAATCAAAGGAAGATGAGACAATTATTTTGTCTATTAGAGAGGAGGAATATCTAACAATGAATCTTAGATTTTTAGAAGAGAAGGCAAATCCTGAATTTTTAAAAGATAGGGAGGAAAATGAAGAAAATTCAACTTCTACTCATGTTATGAGGGAGGGCTCCAAGGCTAAGGAGGAAAGCCAACCCCAAGAAATGATGGTGTTAGATACTCAAATGCAAGAAGTGGGAGAAAAAGCCTCTCTTGAAGGGGAGTTAGTGAGGGAAAATCAAGAAGATTTCTTGACTCTCCCCTCATCTCCTAAGAAGGACCCAAATGTTTCATGCAATCTAGAAAAGGGGTTAGAAAGTGAAAAATCCTTATCTCCATTGAGAGGAAGGAAACATGCTAGCCAAGTCAAAGAAGATGAGACCAGAAGATGTTTGGTGGATGGAAGCTAAAGAACACTTATGGAGTGTTCCCCTAATTTTAAATGAAGATAATCTCTTAGAATATGTTAGAAAGGTTAATCTTTCCTTGGATATATTTTAATTGGGATATTCCAAGGGTCCCTACATGTAGTTTGTCCACTTGTACACATGTGGAGGACATGTCATTGTTTGTCCTTTGTTCCACATGTAAGGACAACTCTTGTTTATTTCTTTATTTAGTTTATCCTCCTTAAGAGGATTGTGACACTTTGCACACACCTATTATGAATGTGGCATTCATAGAAATGGGAGTTACAAATGCAACTCCTCTCTCATCTTTACATAAGAGATGCTCCTCCTTCTTTCTTCACAACTACATACCACTCTAAGCACTTGATGTTATTGTATTGAGCTACTTTTTCTCCAACACTCTCTCTCTCTCTTCTTTAGGCATTTGCCTTCATTCATAATAACTCACAAGGGGTTTTCTTTGCTTTCCCCTTATAAATCCTTGTCTCCATTGTTGAACCATCTTGGTGTATGCTCTTGGAGTTGCTTATCTTATGGTAACATTGTTTCACACTTAACTTACTTGGATTGTTTCTCGTTCCTTGCTCAACATTATCATTTCTTACATGGTATCAGAGCTTGGTTATCTAATCCTTGTTTTAAGTTTTGTGGTGAAGGTTTCCATTCATTGGAGCACACCTTACTTGGAGACGTTATTGAGAGAAGAAGATTGTGTTGTGATTTTAGCTCTTTTTAAATCTTGTGCGTGCAAGCTTCATTTTTTACTAACCCTCTTTGGAAGGCTTGCCGCCAAAGGGTTTTCTTGCAAAGCTTCATATTTTTTACTAACCCTCTTTGGAAGGCTTGCCGCCAAAGGGTTTTCTTGTAAAGCTTCATATTTTTCACTAACCCTCTTTGGAAGGCTTGCCGCCAAAGGGTTTTCTTAGTAATTTTTTTTAGTAAATTTTAATTTTTTTTTTGGTTTGTTTTGGACGGCATGCCACCAAAACAAAACATATTACATTGGTAAAGCTTTTTAAAAAAAAAAACACAATAGTAAAGCTTTCTATCTCTCTACTTTTTCTTACTTCATTTATTAAAAAAAAAAAAAAATTCTTTAGAAAAAAAATAATAATATATTTTACTATATTGTGCTTTTTTTAAAAAAACATAGTGCAAAGTTTTTTATATATAAAAATAAAAAATATTTTTAATTCAGTTGGGCGGCCGCGCCACCCCGTGCCTCAGCGCGCAACCGCCGCCGACGGCATTGTGCCCATTTTTTCGCGCACAAGCACCGCCGTTGCAGACTCGCGCCACCACCGCCACCGGTCCAAACTTGCGCCGCCGCGCGCAAACACCGTCGCCGGTCCCGACTTGCGTCGTCGCGCGCAAACACCACCTCCGTCGGTACAGTTCTACACCTCTGCAACCCTTGTCGCGCGCAACCGTCGCGCACTCTTGTGCCGCTCCCCACTCTGCTCACAATTTAAACCCCAACCACCGCTTCCGCTGCTCCCATTACGCGGTGACCACCGACCTCGGCACTCCGTTCGCCATGCGGCGACCACCGACCTCGGCCCTCCGTTCGCCCCGCGGCAACCACCAACCTCGGCCCTCCTTTCGCCACGCGGCAGCCACCGATAGCTCCGCTCCACTTTCAATTTTTTTTAAAAAAATCTTTCCCCCTCTTTCCTAATTTTAAACTTTTTATGTTTTTTTAAATTTTTTTTCAACTCAAACTAATCCAACTTGTATTATATTAATTTTTTTTAATTGTTAATAAATTAATTTTTAATTTTCTCTATCACAATTAGTTAAAATTAAATGAAAATATTCTTAATCTTATAAAAAAACAAAAAACAAAAAAACTAATTTTTTTTCAATTAATAAAATTTAATTTTTTTTTCTCTCATTTACTAACATTTTTTTGTTTTCAATCCATCTGATTTTCAAATTAAGGGCATTTATTTTTTTCAAAGCGAAGAATTTTTTTTCCCTAATCATGTCAACATTAATTCCAGAAATCAAACTTAATTATTCTAATTATCATTCTTGGAAAACTCATATCTCATTTATTTTTCATTTTAAACATCTCTTCGAAATAGCCACTGACCCTTCTCTTGAGCCCGGTTCAGCGGCTACTCAAGACGAGAAAGATACTTGGAAAGCTAAAAACGAAGAAGCTTTAGGGTTAATTGGTATTTCTATTATTCCAAATTTATATGTCTTAATTGCTCATTGTTCTAAAGCTCATGATGCATGGTCCATCTTGAAAACCAAGTATGATAGTGGCGATGAATACCGCAAAATACAATTGCAAGATCAACTCGAAGATCTCAGGTATGCAGATTTTAAAGGTATGGATGAATTCTTCTTAAAATTTGATTCTCTTAAAAGTCAAATTATGGCTTTAGGTGTTCAATTAGAGGACATTAGGTTAATCCATCTTATTCTTAAAAAATGTCTTCCTAGACAGTTTCAACAGTTTATAACCAATATTCATGCACAGCTTGCTATTCCTACTTTAAATTCTCAGTTAACTTATGTTATTTTTCAAACTTTATTAAGACAGAAAGAAGCTAAGCTAATTCAGTTTGGTACTCTCAAATCAACTGAACATGCATTTGTCTCTAGAAATTCAACTAATAATTTTTGTTCCAATAATAATAATTACAAGCAATCTAATTCTAATTCAAATAACACCAACAATAAATTTCATCCCAAATATAATAATAATACCCATCATCCTAATACTACTCATAATACTAATAATCAAAGGAACCATTCCAATTCCAAACCTCATTGTTCTTATTGTGGCAAAGATGGTCACTTTGTCCATAACTGTTTTAAAAAACAAAATGATAAAAAACCTATGAATCATAGTACCAATCATCAAACCTCAAACCATAAAAAAGGTAATTCAACTAGTTCTAATCCTCATCATGCTTTTACTTGTAGCTTTAATCTTTGTAAACCTTTAGAATGGATTGTTGATAGCGGTGCATCACAACATGTCACTTCTCATAAAAAAAATTTTGATTCCTTACAACCTGATATTGCTAACATTCCTATTCAGTTAGCTAATAATCAGACTTGTAAAGTTGAAGGACTAGGTGATGTTACTATTGCTAATGGTAAATTGCATGATGTTTTATATGTACCTGACTTGAAAACTAATCTACTTTCTATTTCACAGCTATGTTAGAACTATAAAGTTGAATTCTACAAAGATACATGTTATATTATAGATCCTCAAACTCTCAAAGTGATTGCTTATGCTAAAATGGATAATGACAATTTGTTTAAATTCCATAAATTTGCTAGTTCACGATATTCTTTACATACTTCTATTGATTTCAATATATGGCATGAAAGACTTGGTCATTTAAATTCTGATTATATTACTTTCATGCAAAAACATAATATGGTTGATGGCTTGCCTAACATTATTCCTGCCAAGATTGCCTATACAGGTTGTATGAGTGGTAAGATGCATAGGGAGCCCTTTCCAAGTGGAAAATCATGGTGAGAAACTCATAAGTTGCATCTTGTCCATAGTGATCTTTTGGGTCCCATGGAGAATACCTCCATCCAAGGTTCTCGGTATGCACTTACCTTTGTTGATGATTTTTCTAGACGAACTTGGATCTATTTTTTGCATAGCAAGGATCAAGTTCTTGATATATTTATTGAATTTCAGTTGTATGTTGAAAGGCAATCTGGGTATAAACTTAAAATTCTTAGAACTGATAATGGGAAGGAATATGTAAATACTGCATTTCATTCTTATTTGAAATCATCTGGAATTAAGCACGAGCTTACTATTCCTTATACACCACAACAAAATGGTGTAGCAGAAAGAAAGCATCGGACCATTGTTGAAATGGCTCGAAGCATGTTGCATGCTAAGAATTTGCATTATAAATTTTGGGCTGAAGGCATGTTTTGTGCAACTTATATTCTTAATCGGACTCCTACCAAAGCTCTCAAGGCTATCACTCCAGAAGAGGCTTGGTCTGGTAGGAAACCGAATTTACATCATTTACGGATATTTGGTTCTATTGCTTATGTCCATACGCCTAAACAGAAAAGGCATAAATTAGATGCTAAGTCATCTCCTTATATGTTTGTTGGCTATGATGAAAACACTAAGGGTTATCGTGTGTATGATTCCACTACTAACAAAGTTCAAGTTGCTAGAGATGTTTGTATTGCAGAAAATGGAGTTCATGATTGCTCTACTACAACGGATGAAGAATTCAGTGGCACTAAAATTGTGCTAGTGGAGGACCAACCTCCTTCTCTTAACCCTACTCTTTCTCTTAATCAAGTACCACCAGTTATTTCTGCTCCTACATCTCATGATACTCAAATAGATACTAATGATACTTTTCTTACTCATGATTCTTCCTCTAGTGATAATTCCATTACAACTAAACGTAAACCTAAATGGGCTCAAAATCTCATCAATGAAGCTGATGATTATATTTCCAAATCTGGTGGAATTAAACATAGAAGGATTAATTATTGTAATTATGCTTTGATGACTACTATTATGAATTCTAACGATCCTAAGTCTTTTGATCAAGCTAACTCTCAACCTCATTGGCTAAAAGCCATGCAAGAGGAATATGATTCGTTACTTGCTAATCACACTTGGGACTTAGTCACATTACCTCCTGGCAAAAATCTAGTTTCATGTAAATGGTTATATAAAACAAAATTGAATACTAATAATGAAATTAGTAAGTTTAAAGCTAGACTAGTTGCTAGAGGTTTCTCCCAAATTGAAGGCTTAGACTATAATGAAACCTTTGCACCTGTTGCTAAAATGCCTACTATCAAATTAGTCCTTGCTTTAGCATCTAAAATGAATTGTCCCATTCATCAAATGGATGTTAAAAGTGCCTTCTTAAATGGTGAGTTACATGAAGAAATCTATATGGCTCAACCTCCTGGATTTGTTAAGAAAGGTACTGAAAATCTAGTTTGCAAATTGAACAAATCTATTTATGGTCTTAAACAATCACCTAGAGAATGGTATTCTCAAATTAATTCTTTCTTCATTTCTCAAGGTTTTACTAGAAGCAAAAATGATCCTAATTTGTATATTAAACATACTAACGATGATATTATCATTGTTATTGTTTATGTAGATGATTTAATTCTCACTTCTAGTTCAGACATTTTGATTTCTGATATTAAATTCCAACTTAAAAAAAAATTTCAAATGACCGACTTAGGTATCTTACATTACTTCTTAGGTATGCAAATTTTTCAAACTCCTAATGGTATCTTTGTTTCTCAAAGCAAGTATGCTTATGATCTTTTAGAAAAATTTAAGATGAATGACTCTAACTATGTTTCAATTCCATGTGAATTAGGAACTAAATTAATGAATGATATGAATACTCCTTTTGTTGATGAAACTTTGTATAGACAGTTAGTAGGAAGTTTAAATTATTTAATTCTTACTAGACCTGATATTGCTTATAGTGTTGGTTTAGTGTCTCGCTTTATGTCTAAACCTCAACAAACTCATTTTAAAGTTGCTAAATGCATCTTAAGGTATATTAAAGGAACTATTAATATAGGCTTATTTTATGATCCAAACTCTGAATTCATTTTACATGGCTATACTGATTCCGATCTAGGTGGAGATCCCAATGATGGGAAATCCACTTGTGGTTACTTTTTCTTTGTTGGTTCAGGTCCAATTTCGTGGAAAAGCAAAAAGGAACACTCTATTTCCCTATGCTCAACTGAAGCTGAATACAAAGGTTGTACCAATGCAGCTAAGGAAGCTTTGTGGATTCGAAGACTTCTTGATGATTTTGGTCTACCTCAACAATTACCTACACCTATACGTTGTGACAATCAAAGTGCTATTGCCTTGGCAAAGAATCCAGTGTATCATGCCCGCACCAAACATATTTCACTTCAACATCAATTCATTCGAGAACAAGTTGAAGACAATCAAATTATTCTTCTTTATTGTAAAGGAGAAGATCAAGTGGCTGATATTTTAACCAAACCACTTTCTAAAGAGAGATTTCAGTTCCATTGTAAAAATTTGGGTTTACAACCCGTTGAAGTAAACTCCCCAAGTAAAAATTAAGGGGGGGTGTTAGAAAGGTTAATCTTTCCTTGGATATATTTTAATTGGGATATTCCAAGGGTCCCTACATGTAGTTTGTCCACTTGTACACATGTGGAGGACATGTCATTGTTTGTCCTTTATTCCACATGTAAGGACAACTCTTGTTTATTTCTTTATTTAGTTTATCCTCCTTAAGAGGATTGTGACACTTTGCACACACCTATTATGAATGTGGCATTCATAGAAATGGGAGTTAAAAATGCAACTCCTCTCTCATCTCTACATAAGAGATGCTCCTCCTTCTTTCTTCACAACTACATACCACTCTAAGCACTTGATGTTATTGTATTGAGCTACTTTTGCTCCAACACTCTCTCTCTCTCTCTTCTTTAGGCATTTGCCTTCATTCATAATAACTCACAAGGGGTTTTCTTTGCTTTCCCCTTATAAATCCTTGTCTCCATTGTTGAACCATCTTGGTGTATGCTCTTGGAGTTGCTTATCTTATGGTAACATTGTTTCACACTTAACTTACTTGGATTGTTTCTCGTTCCTTGCTCAACATTATCATTTCTTACAGAATATAAGAGGCCTCAATGGAGCTCATAAGTAGGAAATCATTAGGAATATGATTAGAGATCAAAGACCTGATATTCTAATGATTCAAGAAACTAAGATGAAGAAAGAGAGTTTGGGTAAAATATCTTTTAGTAATAACATGAGTGGGGAAGCCTTAGATTCTGAAGGAGAACTTGGAGGATTGCTGACCCTTTTTAATAATAAGTAGTTTAGATTCACTACCTTGTATAATGATGGTAATATCCTTTTTTGTAAAGTATTCCATATGTACTCCAATGATTTTTGGTTCATTTTGAATGTTTATGCTCCTAATTCCAAAAGGGAGAGAAATAATTATTGGTCCAAAGTTTTTGATTTGGTTTAGACTAGTAAGATAACTAAAGGAATTATAATGGGGGATTTTAATACTACATTAGTGGATGAGGAGAAGCAAGGAGGCTTGGCACCTGATTAGGAAAGTCAAATGGACCTCTCCAATTTCATAAATAGCCTGGCTTATTTGGACTTGGATCTATCAAGAGGAGCTTTTACTTGGTCAAATCAAAGATCTAGAAGGGATTGTATTAAAGTTTGGTTGGATAGAGCTCTTATCTCTCCAGACTGGTTGTAGTCTTTTTCCTGTAAGTTGTCTCTACTTCCCAGAATTGGCTCTGATCACTCCCCTATATCTCTCTCAATTGTCTCTTTAGAACCTAGAAGGAAATTCCCAATTTGGTTCGAAAAGATGTGGACTTCACATCATGACTTATTGAATTAGGTATATCATGGTGGGGGGTAGAAATGGAAGGTACTACCATGTTTAGAGTAGCAAAGAAGTTTGAGTAATGTGAAAAGAATGATCAAAATCTAGAATAAGATGGATTTTGGCCATATTTTTCATGATAAAGATGATCTATTTTTCAAACTCACCTGCATTAAAGAGACTATTCAAAAGGAAGGGTACAATGATTTGAACAAAAATGTTGAGTTGTCTATTTTGTCTGACTTGCATAATATTATAAGTAAGGAAGAGAAGTTCTGGAAGCAAAGATCTAGAATTAACTGGCCGAAAGAGGGGGATCATAACATAAGGTTTTTCCACATTTCTACTCTAAAGCATAGAGATAATAATATAATTTATAATTTAAAAAAGGGGAAGGATATGTTGACAAAAGAAGATGAAACTATTGCTAAGGCAGTTTCCTATTTCTCCTCCCTTTTGTCCTGGGACCCCTTGTTATCAAAGTTGGATCAGACTGAAATTATCTCATGTATTCCACAGATTATTCAACCTCATCACAATAAAATGTTGATGGCTATTCCTAATGCTGAGGAAGTAAGAGAAGCTCTTTTTTCCCTGCCAATGGATAAGTTCCTAGGCCTGGACAAATTTCCTACCTTCTTCTTCCAAATTTACTAGCAAGTGGTTATGAAAGATGTTGTGAAGGTTGTTCAAGAATTCTTTGGAGCTAGAAGTATTCTAAAAGAGATTAATTCTACTTTTTTTGTCCTCATTGCTAAAACTCTTGGGGATAACTCTTTGGATAAATTTAGACCAATCAACCTATGTAATTCTTTCTATAAAATAATCTCTAAGGTGCTAACCTCTAGAATGATTAGAATTCTTCCTTTGATCATATCTCAACAACAAATAGAATTTTTCCCTCGAAGATAGATTTTGGATTCAATCATAATGGTCCATGAAGTTATCCATTCAATAGAAGTTGGAAAGAGAAATGGTATGCTTCACAAAATGGATATTTCAAAAGCTTATGATTAGATCGACTGGACTTTCTTTGGTTTGGTGCTCCAGGCTTTTGGCTTTGATCAGAAAGTTTGTAAACTTATATCTTAGCTAATTTCAACTTCTTTTCTTGCAATTTTGGTTAATGGTGCTCCTATTTTTTTCAAACCTTTGAGAGGGCTTAGATAGGGGGACCCCCTCTCACCTATTTTATTCATTATTTTTGTAGAATGTATTGGAAGGTTAATTGAGAAGAATAAACAAGTTGAAACACTTAAAGGGTTTAAACCATCTTCTAGGTGGGATCCTTTTTCTCATCAATAGTTTGTGGATGATACAATTATGGGATGGGAAGCTTCGGTCAAGGAGGCTAAGGTTATGAAGGAGATTCTTGATTTGTACACTAGATGATCTAGACAACTTATTAATTGGGAAAAAAGCTCAGTTTTCTTTATTAATACTCTAGAGGATAGGCAAAGGAAAATTGCGAGGACCCTTGGTTGTGGAGTGGGGAATCTTCCTTCTACTTATCTTGGACTCCCTTTTGGCACTAAGCCTACTGATTCCTTCTAGAATGGGATCATTGACAAGTTCAGCAAGAAGTTAGTGGGTTGGAGAGGGACTTAAATTAGTAAAGCTAGCAAATGCCTTTTGGTTAAATCTACTCTTCATAACCTTCCAATGTATGCCTTGAGCCTTTTTGGGATTCTAATTAAATTTGTAAAGAAAATGGAAAAGATTCAAAGATATTTTTTGTGGTCAGGTCTTGAAGGGAAGAATAGATATCCCCTTGTGGCTTTGGATAATGTCAGTCTTCCAAAGTGATATGGTGGCTTGGGTATCAGGAAACTAAAGCATCTTAATATGGCTCTCCTAGCCAAACAGATCTGGCACATTTTTAATAGTACTAGGGAATGGAGAGATGTCTTTGTTTATAAGTATCTTAGAAGACCTTCAATTCATTTTTTTCTAAACAATGAGGACATCCTGAGAGGGTTTGTTATCTAGAATGGTATTCTTAAAGCAAGAGAGCTAGCCAAGGCTAAGGTTGTTTGGAAAGTGGGGAATGGAGAGGGTATTCTCTTTTGGATTGATCATTGGCTACTACAAGGACCTCTTATTAATAATCCTACATTTGAAATGTGGGCTAATGATTGTATAAGGAAATTTGGTTTGAAAGTTAGTGATTATAGAACTAACCAAGGATGGAAAAACCTACTTGTCATTTCTGAGGATCTCAAGCCGATCATGACTATGTTGAATGCTATGTTTATTAATAAAAAAAGGGATGAAGTTATATGGGGTGACAATCCTAATGGTTGTTACTCAGTAGCTTCAGGCTACAATTCCCTTTGGAGCCTAAAAGAGAAACCACCTTGGGCAAAAGCTTGGTTACTTGGGCTTACCCCAAAGATTAATATTTTTTACTAGTTGGCCTTGCAAGATGAAATTCTTACATAGGATAATTTGATAAAAAGAGGTCATATTATGCCTAATAGGTGTATCCTCTATAAGAATTAGCTAGAATTGATCAATCATATGTTTATACATTACCCTTTCTCAAGGCAAGTCTGGGAATACATAGCAAAAAAATTTGGGGTAAGTTGGTGTAAACCAAGTAATCTTCTATATCTCTTTTTCCATTGGATAAGTATGTTCAAGGGTTCAAACTTTCTGGATTAAAGTACATAGACTTTGCCTCATTTTTGTTGGGGAATCTGGAAGGAAAGAAATAATAGAATTTTTAGAGACAAAGAGGAACCTGCTTATGTTCTAGGAGAGAAGATTTATAGAAGCATAAAGGAAAACTATGAGGTAAGGAATGGGGAGATATTGAAAATGGTGATAATAAGAAGGAGAAAGAAAAGGACAGGAGGTCCAAAAGATAGGATGTGAAATGGCTACTCCCTCCTGAGGGATGACATAAAGAAAATTGATGGTGCATCAAAAGGTAACCCTAAACCTTCAAGTTGTGAAGGTACCATAAGAAATAATTATGGTGGAGGGGTGGTAGCTTTTTCTCATCCATTGGGTTTCCAAACTAACCATTTTGCAAAATTTAGTGCTGCTTGCCATACAATTAAACTGGCCTTTGACATGGGGATCAAAAAATTATGGTTGGAGGGGGATTCTAATAACATTATAAGATGTATTAAAGGAATCAGTCAACCTTCATGGTCTATTGCTAATTTAATTGAAGATACCCAAAATCTCCTTCAAAATTTTCAATGTATCCACGTCACCCATGTTTATAGGGAAGCTAAGCCCCTGGTAGATTGATTCACCAACAAAGTAGTCAGGCAAGATAAGGTGATGACTTGGAATTTGGATGGGAATATTTTGGCAGAAGTGAGGAGTCTTATCAAATTGGAAAAAATCTAGGGAAGTATGGTGGAGATCGTATTGTAATAATCTTAATTAATGGAAGTTGGGGTGTGAGTTATTATAATTATGGCATTTACAAAAAACATAGTTAGGAGGTGAGGTTATTAGTGTCATATTGACACATTTTGTGGGTCGATATTTTCATCTACCTTTTTTCCTGGGGTATAGAAAAATATTTTGGCATTTTTCAGAGATGCAAAAACTAAAGCTTTCAAAGGGTTGAGAAGGGTTTGTAGAGGTTGGAATTTATGAGACTTATAGGGGTGGAGAGTGTAGTAATGGTGAGGGAACAGAGTAGGAAGGAGCCTGTGGGGGAAGTGGAAAAGTGGAAAGAAATGGAAAAAGTATGGGAGGAATTGGAGAAGGGAGGTATAGAAAATTACATAGCTAAACTCCATGGCTTTGACCCAGATGTAACTAACAGTATGGTAAACTCTTGGAAGGACGGGAGAGTTAAATTGAATAGATTTTCTTTTTAGATTATAGAAGAATTCGTTGTTGTTGTGTCTAAAATTTTGGCAGAGGGCTTAAAATTTTATAGACACAAGAAGTTGTCAGTGAATGTGGTCAAAGATTTTGCAAATAAAATAGAGGAGAGGAATGATCTGGTAAAATGTGAAATGTACTATGAAATGAATTTCATCAAAAAACATTGGAGGTATGTTTTTCGAGCTATTATAGAGTATATTTCATTGGATACTAGATTTGAATGGGTGAGAACACATCACTTTGTTTTTCTCAACCATTTTTGTCATGGCATCAAGATTTCTTTCCCCTTGTATTTATTTACTTCTATGAGCAAGGCTATCACAAGATACAAGAAAAAACCCTCTTTGAATCTTGCCCTACATGAGGGATTATTGTTGTTAATTTATGAGCATTTTAAAGCCCAAACTTTAAGAAAATCCCCTTAACCTAATGTGGATGCCTCCAAGGACTCAAGTAGCTCTATTTTTTCCTAATTCCAAGGATATTGAAAGTATCAACTTGGAGGGGAGGAAAAAGTTTCCTCTGGAAAGAAGGCTAAAGAGTCAGAGAAAAAATTTCCCTCACCTATTATCCCAAGTAGGAAGATCCCTAGAGGACATGGGCCTAAAATTACAGGCCAGGGTGATGAAGAAAATAATGATGAAGGGGAGGATTTAAAATCTGATGATGATGAGGAGGAGAAGATAGAAATTAAGAGGGAGGAACCAGCTGCAAAGAAAAGTAAGAGGGAAAAATAGATGGATGCTGAGGGGGTTTTGGGGTTAGGTCCAGATATCTCTACTAGTCCTCTTTCCCCTATTCATCCCCAGGAGTAGGAGAAGGAGAAAATTAGAGGAGAGGGTGGAGAAGTGATTATTAAGGATAGTTGAAATGCATGGAGAAATTTTAATGTTAGAACATCCAAGATGGGGATTTTTAGAGAGATAATGAACCCCCAAATTCTAGAAGAAAAATAGGGCTAGATCCAATTTAAAGAACTCGTCGAACTAGCTATGGTGGTAATAACGAATAATGCTAGGGAAATAGGCATGAATCTATTAAACAATGCTCATAATAGCATGATTGACAACTTTAGGTCAATCAAATGGCTTTACTATAAACTGGAAGAGGTTAGGGAAAAAATTGGCCAAATGGAAAATAGTAGGAAGGAGCCAGGTCTGGGAAATCAAAAGAATAAGGAGGATAGAATCAATTTAGCTGAGAAGAGAATCCTAAACTTAGAAAACTATAATCACAATCTGGTGAACCAGATGATCTCCATTCTCAATTCTATCAATGATAACATTTTGTCCCTCACTAAAATGTTAAAAGCCAAAGGCTTGCTAGACGAGAGTGAGGACAAGGATAGAGAACGAGTCAGGGTGGAAGAGGGTGTGGCAACTAAAATTACTTTTAGCAGTCTAGAACAGGAAGCTTAGAAGAGTCAGAAGAAAATTGTTGAGGAAACTCACAAAGTCTATGAGGCTACTTAGATGATGTAGGAGCTTGAGAAAAATACAAAAGAGTAATCATGTTCTATTTATTCATGTCTTTAGCTATTAGTTTACTGTTATTTTTTGTCAAGTTGGCTTTTTCTTGTTCTAGTTTTTTTGATGTAAGTTAAACTAGCCTTTTCATTGGCCTTCTTGTTTAGCTTGGCTTTCATGCTTATTATTATCCATGTGACTTTTCCATGTTTGGGTGGGCTTTATATGCTTATTATCAGCCTTGGTTTTTGTTATAACTATTGGGTTTCAAGATCACTATAAAACATGTTTTTCTTATCAAAAACTATCATCATGAAATAACTAAGATCACTATATGAACACAAATAAACTTTTCAAATACCCTTATCATCCTTATTTCATATTCTAAGAGATTAAGATCTAACTCTATTCCAACATCCCCTAACCCTTACCTTGTATGCAAACCTAATAGGCTTAATTAGGCATGGTTTACAAAGTAGGTATAAGAAAATGGGTGCATAGAACCAAAAAAAACCCCTTAGATTTGTTCACTTAAACAAATCCACACTATCTACCAGATTTGATGTCCTTCTAATATGATTCACTCCTTCAAATGCTTGATGCTGCATTTTCTAATGTCAAATACATAGAGATATTTGACCTAAGATTGACTAGCAAAAATACCAATTCATGGGGATTGACCACCAAACTTTGGAACCTTATAATATGCATCCTCAAATTTATTTCCCCAAATCGTTGTTGAATTCCATTGGTGGAAATACAAGTTAGTCCCTCATCTTTGTTACACACCCTAGAAATGAGGGTTACTAGAACAACTTGCACAAAAACTGATATAACTTTTGTTAGGGGTATCACATAAACTTGAAATCAAATTAAATAATTAACTAATTCATCCCTCTATCTAATCACATAGATTGATCTAGTCTACCTAAAATTTCCCTTTACTGATTTTATATGATATTTAATGCCTCTAATCATATTTTCAAAATCAAACAACTAATATCACAAAGATCCACCAAATTTCTCAAGAAACCCCAAATCGGGTATGTCGAAAATAGTGCCAAAAGCTTCATAGCTTTACCTATTATTAATAAATCTAAAAGTGGACATTTTTACAAAAATTTGAGCAGCATAAAATCCTATAAAATGAAATTTCCAGATCTTTATAACATGCAAACAATAGCTCCCAAACGGAGGACAAAAACAATGCTCATCGAGCTCCCGAAAATAGCACAAAATAGCCCGGAATCACCACAAAAAAATTAATAATCTATCATAGAAGTATAATCATATCCAAATAAATATTTTCAGCTCTATTTTAACATTTAAAAGTCTGATATACATCAGCAACCCAAACTGATATGAAATACTCAACCGGAAACACCAAACTCTTACAAAAAATACACCCAAAAACTCACAAATCTGCACTGTTCAGCACAAAGGAAAACTTTGCATGAGCATGCACATGGAATGGCTTAAAACTCCCATCCTTAAACTTATTGGAAACCTAAAAACTCCCATTCTTGGGTCTCCCTAAAAACCTGCAAACTCCCGTTCTTGGGTCTCCTTCTCCACAGGTTTGGCAGCCTCTAAAGAATAACAAAGGGATGAGCAAAAATCAAGTTCTGGAATGAGCTCAAAATGCCTCCAAACCCCTTAAAAGAGGGAATAACCCTAACTCACATCCAAGAGGGGTTAATAAAACATATTTTAATAATAATTTTTATTTATTAGTCCATTCGCTTCCAAAGATTATCTCCTTTTTCCGAAACTTCATCTTTTTGGGCCTGCCTACCTTAGAAAATATTATTATTTTTTAATTATTTGAAAAGGGGACATGAAAAGTCATCCCCTCCCAAATATTTCTTGTCCTCAAGCAATGGCTGAACAATAAACCAATCAATCCACCTGGATCCCAAATGTAGTCATGAACTATACTATTGCCAAACAACATAGGCTCTTACAATACCCTCTGCAATATGACCAAGAGGAATCCATAATCAAATTGACAATTATAGCTCAACCAAACTCCAAAATCACCACTACCACAATCAAAAACCCATGAGACACAAACTCTTAGAACATCAGAACCCAAGTAAAGTGGACAAATCAAACTGCCAACACAATAAATACCATCAACGCATCCCACTGGCCTATACAAAATGTACAATCCAACTCTGCAACAATGGTGAATGCTCTTAAATGAAACTATACCAAGTATGGAGAATCCACACACTGTACAACTCCTGTAGTCAACACAACTCTTTAGATCATCGACCACTATCTCATAACCATAACTCCCATGAACCCCTGATGGTAAAAAGCCATCACAAGATAAACAGCAAGAAATGGAACCCAAACCAAATTTTCCTGCCATCAACTCCTCAACACAAGGATCAAATGCTAACTGATGTACATACCCTGTAATATAATGTTGATTAAAAAAACCAACCTCAGTCAATAGCTCACCATGAACAAGTGATACAACCCACTGTGACTGATCACTAGCTAAGTCAGGAGATGTCATAGCCAAAGGAGTAGAATCAATAACAACACCCACTGAAGCATCACTCCCAAACTCCTGCTCTAAGTCACATATTATCAAGCTGTCAACTGCAGAACCTATCACCATGTCATGCCCATCACAACTCTCATCTTGAGGCATCAAACTTTCCCATAACTGATGATAAGCACTAGGAACCAAAGTACATCTATGTATCATCATCTCATCAACATGGTCATCAAAGGTAGATTGATGAGCATACCTCACAGTGTAATGCCGATAGAATGCACCAATCTCAGTCAGTGACTCAGACTGCAATCCATATGTAACTAACTGCAATCGATCACTAACCAAGTTGGAACTGACTACTACCTCTGAAGACATCACCAAGGGAGTAGTATTACTAGCAAGAACCATGCCAACTGTCAGCTCACCAACATCACACATGGTCTTTGATACAACATCTCTAGTCTTCGTGCCATTAGTACTAGAGGTCACCACCATGTCAGGCATACCACAACAATCTGCTAAAGCACCCAACTCAACTAAACTTGACTCTAGTGGGGATGAACTTGATATTCCAATGTTAGTATCAAGGATGGATGCATCCCCATCTCCACTATCTTTGACAATCTCGACCATGGACATCTTTGGATCATCAGACACCACCGCTTGTGACTGTACAGAATTTGGTAAAGACTGTAGTTGCTCTAACTCCATGGTCACCTTAGCCAAATGAAATTGTGACTCCTTGAAAGCCAACTGTGTACTCTCAAGAATCTCAAAAGTCACCTCAAGCTATTGAGTAAGCTCACTCACCTCATCTTCCTTGGCCAACAATGCATCGTATGTTGTACTGCCCCACTCCATAAGATAATCTCTATCAGCTACCAACTGCATATAATCCTGTCTCAAAATTTGGATAGCCTCCCATAAAGAGTGGAACTCTATCAAGGAAAGATAACTGCCTCCTTTCTCATCACTAGTAAGAGAACCCCATCCATAAACTAATAACAACTGACGAGCAGCATTGAAATGCTGGCAAGTGATAGCAATGTCTCGATCACTAACTCTCAACTGATTAGACACATGATGGTACTGGCTTGATTGTCTCCTACCAACCTCCTCTGATGCACTGTCTAAAGGAGTATCCTCAAAGTTACTAGTCTTTAGAGTATTACCATCCATATCCTGTGAATCAACTCTAAAGCTCATATCAACATATGGAGTATCAAAAACTATAGCACTACTATCCAACTCCTCTGTACCCAAGGAAACTAAGTCTTCAAAACTACCCACTGCATCCTCCTAGATGTCATCAATTCCAATATGATCTTGGGACTCATCTATACACACTGCCAAGTATGAAAGATCATCAACACATTCTAGCAAGTATGGTCGACTAGATATATGAACAAAGCCCAACACCAGTGTATAAAAACTAATACCAAAATTGGATAAGCTCCTTACACAAGAAAAGACAACACTGTGCAATCTACTAATCAAATCCATGATAGCACCCAAACAATCACTGCTACCAAAAAGTGTTAAAGATTTACAGTCAATTGAATCCCAAATGCCAATATAACAATCTCAAGTGCATATCTGTAAACTAGAATCAGCTGGTAACTCAAAAAAAATCCTCACTTGAGCAATATGACCAATACCAACTAACTCCACATACCTGTCATGATGAGATAATGTAGTCACAATACTGTCTTCACTCACCTTCAGCTGGCAGGATAAATCATGTGAAGTACTACTAGCCTCAACCTCATGTGACGAAGCATCTAATTGTGCCTGGTACTCTCTCTCAGAAAAGTCATGAATGCTCAATGTCTGCTCATCTCCACCAGGTATCTCACCATCATGCACAACAACATCCTCATAATCATCATCCTTGAGGTCAAATCTATCTATCACTCTTTGACTAAAATCATCAAATGTAGTTACCTAATCATGACCTTGAGTAGTCATTCCATGATACCACCAATCATAGGCTGCATCTTCCAAGTGTAGACTTGCAATTTGAACAAAATCACTCTCCTTCATGGGGTTAAGTGTGAAGAAGGTCTGTAATTTTTGTAGTCATGCTCTAGCTGAAATTTTATTTGTTCCATCAAAAGTAGGTGCTATAAACTTGCTCATTTTATTTTTGATCTCTCTTCCACTTATGTCATGCTCCCTTCTATACTCTTTCTTGGGCATCAAAGTGTTCATCATATCCACATATTCTCTAAAAGGAACCAAACTATGAAATTCATCATCTAAGCCATTGTAAGTAGCTCTTAATGTAATCAAGTTACCTGTAACCTCTTCCATAGGATTAATGGTTGGATTTAGTACTGGTGGCTCATCTGCAAGCAAGAAAATAGTTTTGGTTGATTTAGATGGTGTGGATTTCATATTTCTTGGCTCCTCTGAAGTTCTCCCTTTCTCATTAATAGATGCAACTCCTTGTAGTTTTTCTGTCAATATTCGCAAAGCCTCTCTAGTTTCTGCCAAACTATCCACTATTTGCTTCTGAGTATTTTGGATGTCTTGGAAGAATTTCTTTGCCATCTCATCTGGATCAGCCATACTTTTCCCTGCCTTGGATTTTGTACTTTTACTTTCTACTAGAGGTTTGATCAAAAAAAATTTATTCTTTTCTCGCTGTAAATATCTCTTTTCTCTTTCACTTAGTTGCATGCAACCATAAATTTTGACATGCAGCTGATTAGAAGCAACATGCAACCACCAAATTCACCAAGAACTAACATGCAAATGATTAGAAGTAGAATGCAACCATAAATTTTGACATCTAGCTAATTGGAAGCAACATGCAACCATAAATTATGACATGCAAGATTTGGTTAGTTATCAAAGCTGACATGTAAGATCTGGGTAGTTGTCAAAACTGACATGCAAGATCTGGGTAGTTGTCAAAACTGACATGCAAACTTCTACAAACCCTCAGGCTGGCAAGATCATGGCTTTGATAACACTAAAATGTCCCTTTACTTATTTTATATTATATTTCATGCCTCTAATCAGATTTTTAAAATCAAACAACTAATATCACAAAGATCCACCAAATTTCTCAAGAAACCCCAAATCGGGTATGCCGAAAATAGTGCCAAAAGCTTCACAGCTTCACCCATTATTAATAAATCTGAAAGTGGAAATTTTTAAAGAGATTTGAGCAGAATAAAAGCCTATAAAATTACATTTCTAGATCTGTATAACATGCAAACAATAGCTCCCAAATGGAGGACAAAAACAATGCTCATTGGGCTCTCGAAAATAGCACAAAATAGCCCGGAATCAACACAAAAAACTTAATAATCTATCACAGAAGTATAATCATATCCAAATACATATTTTCAGCTCTATTTTAAAATTTAAAATTCTGAGATACAGAAAAAACCCAAACTGATATGAAATACTCAACCGGAAACACCAAACTCTTACAAAAAATACACCCAAAAACTCACAAATCTGCACTGTTTAGCACAAAAGAAAACTCTGCATGAGCATGCACATGGAATGGATTCAAACTCCCATCCTTATACTTCCTAGAAACCTACAAACTCCCATTCTTGGGTCTCCCTGGAAACCTGCAAACTCTCGTTCTTGGGTCTGCTTCTCCACAGGTTTGGCAGCCTCTAAAGAATAACAAAGAAATGAGCAAAAATCAAGTTTTGGAATGAGCCCAAAATGCCTCCAAACCCCTTAAAAGAGGGAATAACCCTAACTCATGTCCAAGAGGGGTTAATAAAACATATTTTAATAATAATTTTTATTTATTAGTCCATTCACTTCCAAAGATTATCCCCTTTTTCTGAAACTTCACCTTTTTGGGCCTGCCTACCTTAGAAAATATTATTATTTTTTAATTATTTGAAAAGGGGACATGACACTACCAATCCATACAAGATGGTACAACTACAAAAAACAATAAATTTGATGGTAAAACTTTGATTTTATTGCTCTCCAATGTCTCAAATCATCACAATTCTTCCTCCCTCTTATGAGATATTTTAAACGTGGTTAATTAGGCCTTCCCCAATGGTCACAACATACCAAGGATATTTACAATCATATTTTGAAAAGTTGTATAAAAGTTATAACTTTTAATTTATGCAAAATTGACAACTTTTACACTTTTTCAACTAATTGCTTCTTAAGACCTTTTGATCAGTTAGGACAAGTTTGAAATGACTCGATATGACCATAAAAACTTTATTCTAACCAAATAGACAATATTTTTTTGAAATCTTATGGTGACTCAAGGAAATCCATGGTTTATAATGCGCCAATGGGTATCTTAGCCCTAGAATTTTGGATTTTCAAACCAAATAGCCTATTTATCTAATACTTTCTAATCTCCTATGACCTTTCTACGAAATTTTCTCAAGTATTTCTTGTGTTCTCTACACCACAAAGTAATTAAATATTATGGCCTATAGTGTAAACAAGAGGATGACTTTAATTTTAAAGTATACACAGATGATGATTGGGTTGGTAAAATTGATAACAAAAAAGGAACAAGTGGTGGAGCTTTATTTTTACAAGAAAGATTAATTATATGAATAAGAAGGAAATAGAATTGTATCTTAAAATCTACTTTTGAATATGAATATGTTGTTATTGCAATAAATTTCTCAAATATTGTATGGATTAAGTAAATATTGGAAGGAATACAAGAAGAGTTAACTGATCCTGTTACTATTTACTATGACAATACTAGTGTCATAAATATCTCAAAGAATCGGGTGATGCATGATAAAACTAAGCACATATCAATCAAATATCATTATTTGAAGGAGAAAGTTCAAGATAAACAAGTAAGGCTTGAATTTGTGAAGTCTAAGGAACAAATTTTTGATATATTTGGCAAGCCATTACCTAAGAATTTTTTTGAGAATCTGAGAGGTAAAGTAAGGGTCGTATCCCTATCCCAAATTCACTAGGTGAGGATGCATGTTGCACCAATTCATGGGTGAATTTTAATATCTTTAAGGAGTTAATGCATAAGTGTTCACACTTTAGAAGCATTTTTAAAGTTATGAAGTTAACTGTGATGAAACTAATATAGTTAGTACATACTAGGTATAGGGATTACTACAAAGTTTTATAAGTTTCATGATGAAATTTATAATGACCTTTGGCATTGATGGAAAAGGGAGAGAGAATCACTAAAGAGAGAATGACAAAAGATGATAATATTTCCAAACAAGGGGTGAAATACACAGAAGGAAGAGAAGAATGGAGATCATCACCTAAGGGGGAGATATGGTGAACATGATTGTTGTTGCTACTACTAAAGATACAGACTAAGTACATCTGATAAAACAAAATGAAGATAAGAGCTGAAAAGTTGTATTTTTGTCAATACATACATTCAATTGTCTTATTTAATGTATTGTAATGTAAAATCTTATGTTATGTTTCCATCAATGCCAAAGGGGGATATTGTTAGCTTGGATAAATCTTAGTTGGCTAGCCATTATGTTAACTCACTATAGTGCCTTATCATTTGATTGATGAAAAGGATTTGAAGGAAGTATGGTGAAGAAAAAATTGATATATATGGTATTCAATAGGCACTTGAATGAGTTGGATAGTGAAAATTTATTATTGGTTTGATTATTTTACACTCATATATTGTTTCAATGTATTGAAGAACACAAGCTTAATCAGGTAACAAGATTAATAAAGGGAGATTATATTCATCCAGTGATTGCAGTATTGTTTAAGTGATTGGAAAAGAAAAGGAGAAACATAGTATTGTCAAGAGATTCTAGTAACAACTGAGTTCTGTATTACCCAAGTAAATGTTATGTTTACTAGTAACAATTGGAAGAACAAGTTTGGATAATTTGGGTTTAAGTCCAAATTTTGATGAAAGTTTAGAAAGTTTGAGATGATCTAAGGCATGAGTTAAAGTTTGTTACAAGATCAATGACTAATAAAATTCAATAAGGATTTCAGGATGGAGAATAGAGAAGGATAAGGACGAGCACAAAGTTCTATAAAAGTTATGTTTTTGGAGTTTTTAGATTCATTTTATGAAGTTTTGAATCTAGAAATTTGGTACGAACCTAAGATCAATGATTGTGATTAAGTGCAAAAAGATGGAAGAATTTGGAAGATTTAAGATGACTATTTAAGGAGGAGGTCAAGATAATTTTATGTTACTAATGTTTCTTGTTTGATGATTTAGTTGTTGATCATATTTATAGTGTTAAGTTGTTATAATTGTTAAGTTTAAGAAGGTGAAAGAAGATAGTTGATCTAGGAGAACTAAGAAGTGGAAGGAGAAAGGGAAGGTTTTAATTAATTAGTAAAAATTAAAGAGTGAAAGGAGAAGAGACATAGAAAGAGAAAGGAATAGAGATCTAAACAAGAAAAGGTAGTTGTTATTCCTAACAAATAATTTCTATTATTACTTCTTAACCATTGTATAGAAACATCTCAGAAGAAATGAGTGAACCTAAAAAGTCTTTAAAATCCTATATGGTAGAATCAATTAGTGGTATTTTTAAGTCCTTTAAATCAAACAACTTTTTAGTCAAAAACAAGGAGTCATAAGGTCTATATGATCTTTTGGTGGAATCCTCTAACAAGACCACATTAACAATGTGTATGTAACCTATAACAAGGTTGGCTCCTAGAAGAGCACACTTCAAAAGAGAAAATATTTTTGGGTTTCTAGCCCCAATTGGTTTTTCCCCTCATAGGGTTTCCACATTAAAATTGTCATGCTATTAAAAGCACAAACCTGTGTCACCGTTTTACAAAGGAAAAGGCTAACAAAAGTATAGTTGTTCACCTTCAATGACATAAATCTTGTACTATTATTTAGAATTTGAAAATGAAGTAAACTAATGAAATGTGTAGAAATGGATTAAGTTTAGGATTATAATTTTTAATAATTATTTATAAAAAGAAATGATATAATTTCCTATTTTTCAAAGATAACTTTTTAGTTGCCAAAAAATGCTGAAAATTAGGGGTCTAGTTCCCACCACAAAACTACATGGAAATAAATTTATTTCCCTTTGATCTTAAATTATGTTATAAATAATATATGTAGCTAGAACAATAAAAAATAAAAATTGGCTTTAGAACTATATTTTATCTTTTATAATAATTCAAATTTCAACTTATTCAAATCGATAGTTTTCATCTCCCACTACATTTTTCAAAATAAATCTATTCCAACCAAAATAAAAATTGTAGATTCTTGAAGAGGACTCTCTCCTCTAGAACCTCATATAATTTTTAAATTTTTCTTATATGATATAATATTTTTTCTTTCTCAAAATCGACATCTTCTCGAGTGTTAAAATACATACTTGTAGATTAATTAGAATATACTATATCTAATTAAAACACTATGAAATCTATATGAGAATATTCTTGACTCTAAGCTCTATAAAATTGTGTTTATATGTTATTAAAAAAAAATCATAAAAAATAGTAAGAGTTATTGAAATGTTAGGTTTCTGAAATAATTTTATTTCTTTAGTAATTAGATACTAACTACTATAAAACATGCATCTAATAGAAATTTCCAATTGGAAAAGTGTAAGACCGTATATAACTTAGCTAGAATAAACTTATTAAGGTCATGCATTTGAACAAAATTGATTCTTAGATAAAAATACTAAAATTCGGTCGTTCTGATAAGTCAGCCTAAAAGGTGACATAACTTTGTACTTTCACCTGGTGTCAAATGTGTGAATGTTATTATGTTGCAAGTTGTTTTGCATATTTCAAAGTTTATCACAACTCAGTAACAACTAATTAATCATTATATAATAACTAGAATGTTTACTAATAGATGGTAATGCAAAAAATAGTAACTTGGTAGTTTGGAATAAATTGGTTGATAGAGATAATTATGATATCACTGAGTGTTTATTAATGATATTTATGAAGTTTTTTTTGGTACTAGAATTGTTTGAAGGGACTATATGATAACTGGATACAACTTATTTACCCCCCTCTATGTAATCTAACATGATGTTCCATTAAAGGTACAATTAGGAAGTTTAAGAAAAAAATAGTAAATGATAGTACTACAAAGAGAGTAGAGGTGTTAGATACACCTACTATTCAAATAACTAAAATTGAGGTAAATCAACAACCTCACAAGGCTACAACAAGATCTACAAGGACTCCTCCAATTTCTAAAACATAAAAGCTAATTAAAGTAAAACCTCCTAGAGCTATAAGGAATAATACAAAGGAATAAGGCCCAAGCCCCAACAAAGAAAAGGTTGCATAGAAAAAGAAGTATGATAAAGGTAAGAAAATTGATAACTCTATATATTAGACTAAGTTAATAGAGGAAGAAACACCAAAGGCCACAAAGATTAAAATTTAAGAGGAAAGGAAGAAATGGAATCCATATTTAAATAAAAGCACTATAAGGATTGAGAATGAAGGGAAGCTAGTTCAATTTGAAAAGTATTTCATCTAGTATGAAGAGAATGATCAAGCCACAATGCAAAATCTATTTGGTAAGTGTTTATTGAATTTCAAGAGAAACCTTGTAGAGATAAAAGGAAGCATCCTAGACCCTATTTGTGATAAACTAGATGTAAGGAGTCAATTTACATTAGAAGACAGTCATAAAATCAAAGAAATGAAGCTATGTGAGATTTTCACCTTAGTCACAAAAGATGAAATGAAGAATATATTGGACAAATCTATGCCAAAGATGATAACCAAGTTGAGAATTTTAAAAATCATGCAAGGATTATATGATGAAATAGAAAATTCAATAGAGAAGGATTCACTAGAGATACTAGATGAACTAGATATGAGGACAAGATACACATCTGAACCAATTGATAGGCCAATTGGAATTTATATCAGAGAGAAAATAGTCAAACCTCAAGAGGGAATTGATAAATTTCAAAAAAAATTATAGCACTGTCAGACAACAATATTTCTTTGTAACATTCATTCAAGTCACACTTAACACTATACATGAATAAAATGATCAAGAATAAGATACTTTTGGTAATAATATGGTAATTAATAAATATATACAAGACATGATGATAGAGGCAACTTAAAAAGTTAAATAGATTGATGGAAATGAGAAGGACAAGGAAAAGAAATAGAAATAAAAATATGATGTTATCATGGAGGCAAAGGTTAGATATATGATAAATGAAGGTAAAGATTCATTTATCATGATAGTTGTTGACACACAAGGTGATATTCAATTAGTCACACCTTCTAAATAGGTCACACCAAAACAAGGCAACATCATAGATTCTTCATAAGTAAAACAAAAGGTAGTTGAAGCCACACCAGTCACTCCTACTTCATCACTACAATCATTGTTGGAAAGTAACATAAGTAATTACATCATAATCATGGTTAAAAATATCTAGATGAATATTCTCAAATAAAAAAACACAATAATGGAATTTTTGAAAGAAAAGGAAAGATCAAAGAAGTTTAAAAAGCATGCAAGGAAATTGGAATAAGCTTTGGATAGATTACAAAAAGCCTTTCCCACACTGAAACTTTGAAGATAATGATGTTTCTAATAATATTACTAGTGTGGTTGAATAATTTAATGTTCATTATACCTTTCTTGTGGAATATACTAGGGATAAGGTAGAATATGAATTTGAAAGATAACACTTCCACAAGGTATGTGTTGATATTGTAAATGATGTTAAAGTAATTGATTGATGCATCAGGGAAATAAGGAAATGTGTTAATGAGGGAAACAAAAGTATATATTACTTGTGAAAATCATGTAAAGTATGTTTAAGATGTTAGCCATACCATCAAATACGAGGAAGAAAAGCTAGAGAAGTTGGCAGATGAATTTGCTAAGATAGAGTAGAGTGTTATAGATGGACAAGTCTGTTAGTAAAGTTTTTGGTATTATTAGTCTTCTAAAAAAGGAAAGGGACAATAATTTGGGCAAGTTTTCCTTATTGAAATTTTTACTATTACATGAGTTAGAGTTAATTCATAAATAGTTGGAATTACTGGAGTCTTACAAGAAGACTTATGAGGTTTTTAGACCTACTAACTTGCATGAACTAGAAATTACAACTTATGCAATTTTTGTATAATCAAAGTAGTAAAAAATATGGAATACTAAATTTTATACTTTGAGAAGAAATTTCATTGATGTTATAAGGTTTTTATAAATACATTTTGGAATAGTAAGTTATTGACTTGTACATAGCATATGATAATCTCACCTTTTTCATTAATGTCAAAGGGAGAGTTATATTAGTAAAAAATGTATATAGTATACATAGTAGAAAGGGGTATTAAAATAGAATAAATGGCTGTTGGATGGATTTCTAAACAAATTTTGGTTATAGTTTTTGATAAGGAAATTTTTGATGTTTTGACAATTTTGACACTTTGTCATTTTTTCACTTAGTATTGTCATCAATGTCAAAGGGATGATTGTAGGCAAGTAGTAAGTTATGAAGGAATTTTTGTTTTAATTAATTAAAAAAATCATATAGAAGGTCATGTATATTAAAATTCATTTTTGGTTTTGTTTTGATATGAAAATTGCCTAAGTATAGTTTAAGAAAACTATCAATAGAAAAGTTATTTTTATTAGCAAGAATTTATTTTGCATATTTATTTAATGGATTCAATATATGATGAAACTATGTTTATAGAGTTATAACTATTAGTTATCATATTTCTTAGTTGGATAATGTGAATACATGTCTATATCACAATGTACATGCTAAGAGACAGAGATTTGGCTTTTTGGTCTAAGGAATTGAATTGCCTTGTCAATTTCAATTACTTGGAAATGTAGGGATGACATCATATATGTTAACCCTTAGTTGTAAAGTTTTGGAAATAATTTTTGGATGATTTTTTTACACATTTCATTCATCAAGGCTAACTAGACAAGCATAATTAAAAGAGTATATAATTAGGACAGTTTGAGTGTGTGAAGTATTGTATTGATATGCACATGACATGTGATTTTTATGTATGGTAATATGATGATGTTTTGATGGTTAGATAAGACTATTTATTACATAAGAAGAATAAAATATAGTATATAAAAAAGACTAATCAAATATAGAAGACATTTGTACAGTCATTTTAGTATTGTATCTATTGCTTATTGTATAGCTCTATATCTTTGTAATAGAAGTGAGATCGATTATAATAAAACTCCTAATAGGATTGAGACCTCTAACAAGGTCTATTACTCTCACATAGACTCCTATAATAAATGTATATAAAGACTCCTAATATAGTTAAGTATCCTAATGGAGAATTTTCATATTAGTGCATTATTGTGGGTACCATACCACTAAGGTTTTCCCCTTGGCTAGGGTTTCCTCAAAAAAAATCGTTGTGTTATGAGTTTCTTATTTTTATGTACTTTAATTTTCATTTTATTCATTTGTGCCTCCATCAAGAATATAACATGAAGGTATAAATAATTTGATTCAAATTCATCATGATAAAGGAATGGGGAGCATATAAGAAAGAATACATCAAGAATGATGGAATAGAACAACCAAAGCATAGGGATCAAACTCCATTAATAATTTTAGAGACCCTTTCATACTATTTTCAAATAGTCATTATAAAAGTACCATAAAAAACAATTTATTCATTGTGTTTAGTTGGTGCAAGAGTGTCTAATCATGCTAAATAGGGCCAAAAGTCCAAAAATGTTATCATTTTGTGTTATAAAGCTATATGTCATCATATGCATGAAATAGTTTATCAACTAGTAAAATTAATATAGTCATACCAAGGAAGGCCATAATAGATTTAATTAATGTCATTTGATCAATTTTAGGATGTTAGGAGGGTTTTCAAAGTTTCAAGTCAAAATATATAAAGATGCAAAAAGTTACAAAAATGAGACATTCAGAAAATACAATTTAATGCAAAATATTTCAAAAGTGGAATATGGGTAGTCAAGAGGCCATGATTAAAAAAAGTTGAGTAATTTAAATAAGTATTCAAGATTCTTAAATTTGAGTTTTGACTATCATACTATGGTTATAGTCCTAAGGATAGTTAAGTATTTGATATAAGATTTTTGTTCACAAATATTAATGCACTTGTTGAGAAGAGAAAGAAGAGGGTGAAATATTCATCATAATTAGTTTGTGCTAATATATCAATAAGAAAAATTAAAGATTTGGTTTACCTTTCATGATTTTATTATATGTTAACACATTTTTTTACTATTTCTAAGCCTAACTTGACTAGTAAATGAATTAAAAATTAGATATATTGATTTGTAAAATGTTGTATGTCAAGATAACTATGTTTTGAGCCACAATTAGCCTTTAGTTGTGAACTAAGGTGAAACATCTTATGTGCCTTCTTAAATTTTTCATGAAACCATTGAGTACAAAACTAGCAACAAGGATTTATTAATAACCAAAGATTAGCTATAACAAAATTGTAAAACCTAGAAGTTTTGTACTATATTAAAAGTAGTTTAATTTAGAAATAGTTTGGTTTCGAGTGAATTTATTCCCTAAAAATATGTTTTATAACCTAGTAGGCTAAAACATAAAGTTCTCAAGATTTTATAACAAAATAAATATGACTAAACCCTTGTGCATCAGTCCAAATATGAGCGTTACAAACAATTTCCATACAATATAAAACATTTTTTCCTTAGTTTCATGGCCAATTCTCCAAGTTGTCTTAAAAGGAATCTAATTCATTATCCTAATGTCTCAAATTATTTTATCAATTTTTTAATCCATTTACCATATAAATATTGCATGAAAATAGGAAAAATTGTGCCTATTCCTTAATTGTCTATCTTTGAAAAAAATCAAATTGTAAATCCTTCATTTATTCTTTCATAGTATTAAATTAAAAGGGTGTTATGTGTTATTAAATAGGGTTTTAAAATAGTGCACATGAAAGAGACCATAAACCCATATTTCACACATACATTTAAATTATTATGATATGGAAAGTAAATCTAGATGACTAATATTGAAATGAAGAAAATAGAAGGTACTTACCTCCAAAAAATAATTGGCTGAAAACTTTGTCAAACAATCTAAAAAATAATTGATTTCTACAATCTTAAACCAAAACTACGAGATTTTAAAACCCAAAAAATATTTTTATTTTCTAAGGGTAGGTTGACCTTGACCCAATTAGCAGGGCACAATTGTACCCCTAGAGCATAATTGTGCCCCAAAAAGTCAACCTTGATCTTCACTACTCTGACTAAATTTATGTTCACGAATCTCATAAGTTTGATGAAATAGGTATCTAAATCTACACTAATATTTGTTGTTCCACACATGTACCTACAAGAAAAATGGTTTTGTTTATTGGATGGGGGGTTTGCCTTAGTCAAACCTCAGTTTGGAATCAACCTTGAAATGTAATTAAAATATGTATAAACAAAGTAAATGGAACTATTCACCTTACTTATGTTGAAATCCTTATGGAGGATTTGAATCCTTCAATCCACAAGTATGGATGCTTTGAATGAATGTAAAATTGAATATAGGATGTCTCAAATCAATTATCCTAGATCTTTAATGCCAATATTGAATGGATCTTGGATTAGGAAGAGGCTTGACTAGAAATGGATAAATTTTCAATGAGAGGGCACTCCATAGAGCTTGCATCTTTCAATGACTACTAATGGATCTTCTTAATGAATTGAATGCTTGACATATAGTATTGTTGGAAATATTCAAGACTAAGCTAAGTTACTAAGAGGGGAGGGGTGAATCAGTAACTTCTTAAATTTCTACTAGTTCAATTCTTAATCCAATAGACCAATTAGCTCTTACTTTATGACGTCTAATCTAATTGCATACATGAGAAATTGAAACTATGAAAGCATCCATAACACTTGAACACAAAGATTTGGTGACCCAAAAACCTTCCAAATAGAAAGAAAAACTAGGGTGGGGATGATACCCACAAACTTTAGTATTGCAGTATAAATTTGGCCTATTAAGGTTTGCATTGATTAATTCTAATGATCTACCCTATTAGGTGTAATTAGGACTACTAGGTCCACCTTGTGAGAGGATTTACAAACATACAATGAAGTATACACTCGGTAAAGAGATTTAGAGAAGACTATTAGGTCTACCTTGTTAGAGGATTTTGATGTGTTCACCTGTTAGGATGAAGTAGTAGATCTCTAGAATGCAACTAAATTTTCTGATAGAGAATCCTTACCATACTCATCACCCTATTGTAATAGATTTGTCACTATTGCTCCTTGTACTGATATGGCCTTTACAATTCTTCAACTACTACATTCACAATACATATGCTCTCATATTTTTGTTCTTACTCTTACATTACACATTCCTTACATGTCACATATATTACATTGGATATGATACAATACATCACATATATATACCAATCCAATTTTCAAAATTATAAAGTTAGCCATGATACAAGTTGACACAAATAGTACAAAAGTCAGCCCACAAGAAGATACTCAAGTTTTGAAGATTGACTTAATGAGGTTCTAATACTTGGCATCCATTGTCTCTGCTTGACATCATCATGCTCCTCGTAGATAGAATCTCGATTCATACTGATCACTTTCAAGTAGTCTTGAACTCGGTCTGCACTGGTGACTTAGTAGATATTGTGTAATTTGGAAAACATTGAATCACTTGGTTACCATGAAGTTGCTCAGTCAACATAGGCTTTACATCACCTAAATTGTGAACTTGGTAGATATTGCAATGCTCAGTAAGCATAGGCTTCACATCACATGAACTGCAAACTCAATAACCATTGATAAACTTGGTATATAGTGAACTACTTGTTTTGAACTACTAAACTTCACACTAACTAAAGCTAATTGGTAACCACTGGAATTAGTCCAAAGGACTCAATAGCAACTATAGAAGCTCATTGGCTACTAAATTGCATGGCAAACATTGTAAACTATTTAGTGAGCTTGGTAGTTGTACAAAATCTGAATAAGTGTGTGTCACTAATAAAAAACTTGATTGATATGTCAACAATATCCCCCTTTGGCATTAGTGACAAAAACACTTAGTAGCCCAAAAACTAAATACCTTGTATTCATCACCATGTGATACTAGCTTGGTCTATTTCCAAGATTTTTCAAAATTGATCTTTGCAAGATATATACAGAGTATATCTACATCATAGCATATATCTCCCCCATACTATGTGATCTACTTGTACATATAACTTTAATATGCATATCTCTTCTCCCATATCTCATCACTCATATCTCATCTCCCATATCTCATCTCTCCCTTTTTGATAGTAATGTCAAAGATTTATTCAACATATTTACAAGGAGACACCAAAATGAGATAAGAATTCAGAGTGTACCTTGAGAGCAATTGCCAAGGTCTTATCCCAGTTATCTTGCAATACCTTGCATGTATGAATAGCAATTTCTAATTTAGTTGACAGTTCAATCATATGGTTAGCAATAGAAAAATTATTGTCCTGGATCAAGTTTTTTGAATATATAATTTTTTTCTACATAGAATATATAATAGGAAGGATCATATTTGGTATATCAACTAATGTGGTATGGATCCTTGCTTCTTCTTTTAAAAAGTCTACTTGCAAGTTTTACAAAAATATGATCTTCTTAAAATGTGTAGAGCTTGAACTAGGGTCAAGTTTCAACTACTAAGCACTTGTCTTAAGATCAATATCAATTTTGGACAATTTGTCCTTAACTTCCTTGGTATATTCAGTGACATCACATAGCTTGGCAAAAAGTGATGACACATTAGAACATGATGCCTCAAGATTGACCAAAATTGTTCAAAGCTCAACTTGGTTAATAGAAATTTGTTGAGCAATGTGCTCTAGCACTTTATTATTGAACTTCTTTTCTTCCTTTTCAACCAATTTCTCTTGTCCCTTGGTATCCTCTTTGAACTTTTGGACTACTTTACCAAGCTGAAACAAAATAGGCTAAGAAGAATCAACCTCAACTCCAATAGCCTCAGTCAAAATGTTCTTGGAATCATCTAATATTTTGTACTCTCTATCTCTTTCTACTCTCAATCTTTTTTGCTTTGCCTTTTTCTAAAGAAGTTCACCAAATGTGTGCATTTGATCTACAGAAAGATTATAGATATACCATTTGGGAATTTCTATTTCCTCATCTAAGTCTATATCTTCTTCTATCTCCTTCATTTCAAAAATTTTGTACTTAGTTGAACCTTAAGCTCAACTATCCTTGCACTTATTGCCTTAGTACCCAAAATGGAAATAACAGTAGACATACTCAGGCTTGCAGTGAAAATTAATATAGTGCTTGCTAGTGGAATACTGATAGAAATGCTTGAAGAATCTAAAATTGATGAAGTCAAAATTGTAGAATCTAAAACTGAAGTAGACAAAATTGGAGTGCTTGTCATGGATGAGCTCAAAACTGAAGAAGTCAAAATTAGAGAGGTGATAACTGAAGAACTTAACTCAACAGATGAAGAGGGAGTCTACAACTCAGTTGATGAAGTGGAAGTCATTTTTGTCAATGATATGCAGAGTTGTGCTGGTGCAAAGAGTGATTGGACATTCGATGTATCTAAAGTAGTCACAATCAAACTTGCTAAAGTTGCCTCCATACTTGATTTTGTCAAGAGTTTTCTCAGGGAGTGAGGAAGTGAGGCAATGACCACAACTGCTAGCTTTACTAGGTCAGTCTCCTCATCATCTTCACCTTGCTCCTCTTCTTCCTCATTATCCAAATGAGTTATTTCTTAAACATTTTCCTCCTCATCATTCTCTAGATCCTCTTCTTCATCGACATCCTTTACTTCAATTGAATATTCACTTGGTTTATGAAGATGATAAACATTTTTCCAAGTGTTTGTAGCATTCTTAACTACATGCTCTATATCCTTAATCAAAATTAAACAAGTATTAAATTTTAGAGCCAATTTCTCTTTATTTTTCTTCAAAGACTTTTTTACCTCAGCATCTATTATGCTAGGTAGTAACTACCTCAGGGTTTGTGTATATATGTCTTTTACTATTTGCATTACAAAATCCCATTGTGGATTTATTTTCTCTAACAATTCATTAGATATTTGAGAGGCAATCTGGTCTAGTGAGTACTTCCATTTTTCCATTTTAGTCAACACTAATTCTTCAACTTGTTTTTGCTCTGCCTCTATCCTTGTCTCATACTTCAAAGATTTGAAATTTTTAATTCCAGCTCCTTCTTCCATTTGTTTCAATTTCTCTTGGAAGGTGGGTGGAGCTCTGCTAAGAACAATGTCACTTCCTTTCTCCTTTAACCTCCTTGTAAAGATTGTTGTGGATTCCTTTGGAGGCTTGGTGATGATCACCTTGCCATTTTTCTTCAAAGGTTATTCTTATTCTTCTATTTCTTCTTCATCCTCTATCTACTCTTCATCCTCACCTTTACCCTAAGTTAACATGAGAGGTGCACTAGATTTTAGTTTGGCTATCCTCCTCTTTCCTTTTTTAATCGCTTAAGGGAGCTTTATTTATAGCTCTATTCTTGCCTTTTCCTCTTCATGAGTACCAAAGTAAGGGGCCTTGGGATCCATAGGTTCATTGACAAGGGCTTTAATGATATCTTTGGTCTATTCAATTTTTACCTCATAACCAAGAGGCTTGACCCAAACAACTCTAGGCTTGACTGCTTAGATGTATAGCTTGTCACAGTCAACCATGAAGTAGACATCATCCTTGTAATCTTCAACTAACTTCTTAGGTATCTTGAACCTATTGTTCATTTTTTCCTTGAACACATCAAAGTAGTTGTCCATGATGCTACCATAATTTTCTCCCATTTCTGCAATGTATTCATTTATTTGGTACAAAATTGGCACATCCTTTCTCTAGACTATAGTGCCTTTGGAAGGGAAAAACAATTGAATGTAGAAGAATAAACATGTTAACAAAGAACCAATTTTTCATAGGTTATTCCCTGAGGTTCTAATGGTTTCCATATTCTTATTGAATTGCCTCAACAATAACTCAGCAAGGTCATAGGATAAATTATTCTTCACCACTTTATACGCAAAGTCTATAGCTTCACAGGATATGTTGTTAAGATGGCTTGAACTATATATATTATGGGCTATAATATGAATACCAAACTTGAGTTCTACATTTGTAACACTACTTATCTTCATGTCTCTACAATCCCACTTGGCTAGGGTTTTGGTGGTTTTGGCTTTAATGAGCATGGGAAAGCCAGTGATTCAATGAATCATCTTCTTGGTTATCAATATTGGTTGTTCTAACCACAATTTTCCATTGTGCACCTAGCTAAGGATATACCTAATCCATTTTATTTGAAACTCATAGGGCATATGGAGAATATGAGTTAAACCTTTTATTTCCAAATGTTGATGCTTGGGTTTCAAGGTTTCATCAACACAAAAATGAGCTAGGGCATCATCCATCTCAAGAGTACCAATTTCTTGAATTGCACATTTAAAATGAGTTCAAATATCATTAACAAGAAGTGCCTTGGGAGGGATTCTTGATTGAGCTCTAGTGGGGTCTAGGGTTTCTACAACTGCAGGCACAAGCTTGAAATCTGGCACCTTCCACTCAACACCTCAAACCAACATGTCAAAACCTTTCTTGACCTTGCTACTACTGTTGGATGCCATTTTAACTTGGTAGCTTGAGAACTTCAAAAAAAATTGCAAGAAATTCACTCAAGTGACTTGATCACACAAAAAATAGCTTATTTGCAATAGCACTCAAAAACTCACAATGAAAAATGAATTCTCTCCCATGCCTATTGTCAAAAAATTTCCATTAATGCTCAATACAGTGGTAGATGAGTTACTATAATGCTTGATAGACTGACATCCATTACTCTATATTGATCACTTGGCAAGGTCTCTATGACTTGGTAACCATAAGTGCCTTCATTACTCCTAACCTTGCTCGATAGAGTTTGTGACCTGACCTTACTCGGTAGAGAAGGTAACTTGATAATAACTTATACAGATATGGATTCGTATCTTTGTTGCCTTTCAACTAAAATTGATTATAATGTCTTTTTTGATAGCTTGGTTCTAGTTATTCCTTAAGAACTTAATTAGAAGTGGTAAAGTCACCCAATTCTTGAGTGACTTGACCATCATTACTTGGATGAGCATCCTTGGTAGACTTAGGAATCCATTTTTGTCTCATCTACTTTTAAATGTTATTGGCTTTTGCCTTCTTCTCATCTTCAATCTTACCAATATTTATATAATTCTTGGCAAGATGACCAAGTTTTGTACAAATGACACATCTTATAGTAGTACCTCTTTTCCTTATATGATGTTTAACACAATTCATAGCAATGTGTCCATATTCTTCACAGTAATGACATCTACACCAAGTATTGTAATCCCAACCAAATATTTCTTTCACAATTTGCTCTGCAAGATTCAATGTTTTTGTTTTGCATTATGATGCCTTGTGTCCATGTTTCTTGAATTTATGATAGTTGCCTTCAAATTTTGGTTTCTCTTTGCATTTATTAGCCCTGTGACCATGTTGATTGTAGTTGCAGCATATTCCATTGAAATTTTCTTTTCCATTACTCCAACATTTGTTTGATGTATGATCTATCTTACCATAGTGATTGCAAGTAGGTCTTTGATTCCTTTGAGCACCTTGTTTGGAGGATTCACCTTTTCTTTGTATCCAATTCTTGCTTTTCCTTTTTTTCTATAGATATTTTTCTCATTCAGTTGATTCATGTCTACTTGAGATTTCATCATTCTTTCATTGATTTGCTTCTCATTGTTCAGGTCATTTCTCAATCTTTCACTAAATTTTTTTTCAAATCTCAACTCATTTTTTATTCTTTCATTGATTTGTCTTTAAAAATTTAGATCATTTCTTATTCTTCATTGATCTATCTTAGGCTCATGATTTACTCATTTGCATTGGAGGTTTGATCCATAAGGTCTGCATGCTGAAGGGATTGGTTCTAGATTTCATTGTTCCTTCCATCCATTTCTTCTTTTACCTTGTTTCTCTATTCCAAGACTTCACATAACCTTATTGACTGAATTTCTTGTTATCTTTTCAACTTTCTTACTTCTTCTTGCAGGGAACCATTCCTCTCTAGGAGTTCTTTGATTGCATCATTTGCTTTAGCTAAACTGCTTAAAGGGTGAAAATCTTCAATTCTTTCTTCAATGTAGAGATGATCATTCATTTGATTTGCAAGTTCTTTTCTTCTTTTTAGGGATAGGGAAATTTTCTCCTTAGCTTTCTTGAGTTGGGCAATGGCCATTTCCAAATCCAACTTTTCATTGTCAATAGCTTTGTCAAGTCTTAAAATCTCCATTTTCTTGATCTTTGTTGAAGCTGTTAAAACCTTCTCCTAAAAACCACAAAGCTTTGATACCAATTGTTTGAAATATTCAAGACTAAGCTAAGTTACTAAGAGCAGAGGGGTGAATCAGTAACTTTTAAAATTTCTACTAATTCAATTCTTAATCCAATAAACCAATTATCTCTTACTTCATCACATCTTATCTAATTGCATGCATGAGAAACTGAAACCATGAAAGCATCCATAACACTTGAACACAAATATTTGGTGACCCAATAACCTTCCAAATAGAAAGTAAAACTAGGGTGGGGATGATACCCACAAACTTCAATACTGTAGCATAAAGTTAGCCTATTAAGGCTTACATTGATCACTTCAAATGATCTACCTTGGTAGGAGCAATTAGGACTACTAGGTCCACCTTGTGAGAGGATTTACAAACATACAATAAAGTATGCACTTAGTAAAGATATTTAGAGAAGACTGTTAGATCTACCTTGTTAGAGGATTTTGACTGGTTCACTTGTTAGGATGAAGTAGTAGATCTTTGGTATGCAACTGAGTTTGTTGATAGAGGATCCTTAGTGTATTGATGACCTTGTAGTGATAGATTTGTCACTACTACTCCTTGTATTGATATGGCCTTTAGAATTATTTATCTACTACATTCACAATACATCACATATATATACTAATCCAATTTGAAAATTATAAAGTCAAGCATAACACAAGTTGACACAAATATTACAAAAGTCAGCCCACAAGAAGATACTCAAGTTCTGAAGACTGACTTGGTGAGGTTCTGATACTTGACATCCACTATCTCTACTTGGCATCATCATAATCTTGGTAGATGTAGAAGCTCAGTTCATACTGATCACTTTCAAGTAGTCTTGAATTGGGTCTACACTTGTGACTTGATAGATATTGTGTAACTTAGCAAAAACCTAATCACTTGGTTACCATGAAGTAGCTCAATCAACATAGGCTTCACATCACCTGAACTATGAACTTAGTAGATACTATGATGCTCAATAAGCATAGGCATTACATCACATGAACTGTGAACTCAGTAACTATTGATAAACTTGGTATACACTCAACTGCTTAGTTTGAACTACTAAACTTTACACTAACTGAATCTGCTTGGTAACCACTGGAATTATTCCAAAGGACTTGGTAGCAATTGTAGAAGCTTGGTGGCTACTAAATTGCATGGCAAATATTATAAACTATTCAGTGAGCTTGGTAGCTATACAGAATCTAAATAAGTGTGTGTCACTAATAACAAACTTGACTAATATGTCAACAAGTATATCTTCACTTCATATAACTTTTTAGTGTAAACCTCATAATAGATGGATGTCAAAATTAGGGAGGAAGGCTTCCTTATATAGAGATCCAGGGAAAAAAATTCTAGAGAAAGTTGACATGGGAGAATTAAATCCCAATTAACCTAACCCCTAAAAATAGACATAGATTAAATGCAATTTAAGAGTTTACCATTTTAGAGACCAAAAAAGCCGACCCAAAAGTGGGAAAATAATTCTTTCAAAAACCCAACATTTGGAAATCATGGAACCTTGAAATTTGGACCTGGGGTCAGGGACAAGGTTGACCCTACCCTAGATCAGGGTTGAGGTTGTCCTTGACCTAGGTCAAGGTCAATGTCAACCTTGACCTAAAAGGTCATCCTTGACCTTGAGGTTAAAAATCTTAGGATCTCGATCTAGAATGCTAGAAAAGTGTAGAAATAAAGTGGAAAATGGATCAGAATAGGGGAAAAATCTAGATTCAAGTCAAAGACCCATTCAAGGCACTTGAAATGATCCCAAACAATGTACTTGGAGGGATAAACACTCTCTACATGGAAGTGCTTCCATTTTAAGATGATACATTTAGCCCCCACTTTAGCAAGGGTATAGACTCGATTCAAACTCTTAATAAATTAGATCATAATGAAAAGATAATATTATTAAAATCAAAGGGACAAAGAGATCCTTAAGCTCCTAGGGAATTAATTCTTAATCAACTCCAAGATCACAATAAGAGAGACATCTCTAGAAAAGAAATAGAATAGAGATATAGGAGTGGCTAGCTCACCCAGTAAGATGTGTATATTTCACTATAAACCACAAAAAGAATAGGATGGCCCACCAAGAAAGAACTTGATAGTCACCCCATAAAATTGTATGCCTTTTGGTGGCTTTGTGCATATATGTAGTGTGTCTTCTAATAGATTTTATAAAGTACCCATGGATCCATATTTTTATATCACCAAAGAATACATTTGTAAAATGTGTATCTCTTGAGGATTTAATAATTCATATGCAATACCTTCCAAGGATTTAGCATATTTGAAATTATAAATTTGTGTCTCTTCGAGATTTAGCAAAATATGTGTGTTACTTTTGGAGGGTTTAGCATATTGAAAATTAAAAATGTGTGTCTCTTCAGGATTTAGCAACTTATGTGCATTAACTTCCAAGATTTAGCATTCTGCACAACCATAAGTTACAAAAAAAATGCATAATATAGAATGAGGGAGGCCATCTATATGCCTCCCTCCTTAAGATGGAAAAAAATATGTTCTATTTTGAAATGTTAAGGAAAGAAAAGAACAAGGATAAAGCCTTCTTCAACATCAAGACAATAACCATAGAAAACACCCAATCCAAGCCAAGAAGGCCACAGCTGCTATGAGGCCATAGAAGGGACAAATGCAAATAGATATCATCCAAGAAGTGAAAAAGTAACCCTTGTGAGGGATAACACATAATTCATCTTCCAAGGTGAGATATTTATCAACCATGGAAACCCTATGTTAAACAATGAAGTTGGTTTTGATCAAGGACAAAGATCCTCAATGCAAACCAAAATGTTCATGTATGATTAGATATCACATAATAGATGGATATTTCTTAACCAAGGAAAAGTGGATCTTGGAAAGATAGAAATGAAGGAGATGGCATCCTTGCCCCCCAAGTATAAGAACAAGGATGAAAGAGGGCCTATTATATAGCTCGCAACAATATACAAGACAATGAGCCCCCAAAGATTAGGCTAACATTGTTTACATAATGCATAATTCCATAATAGGAACACAAATTTTATTTAGAGAAAATTAATTGAAATACAACTCATTGCCACATGATATATAAATAACCTTACTATTAATGAGCTGCCAAATCTTATAATGTAAATCTTGACATTAGTAGAGTGATCATGAAATCTATGATATAAACAAAAATGGAGAGTCTTCAAATGTGGACTACATTTCTTTTTGCATTTAGGTCTAGTAATCATCTTAAAATGAAGGATTTTAGGCAAAATAACTTCTTGGTCAAAATCCTACATAGTTTCATCATGTTTTGAAGTGTTATTTGAGATGTTGTTAACATTGATTTATCGTTGAGGATTAAATAACAATCCATAAGAATGATCATGCCCCCCATTCTGTAAGGGCATTTTAAATCCATGTTTATGCTTACCACATGCTTGACCATTGAATCCTTGTTTAACTAGGAAATGATAACTAGGACCATAATGAGAAGCAATATCAAAAGCAGTCAATGAAACTTCATTAGTCACTATGTCATCATTAGTAGGTTTGACAGTTTCATTGTGGATAGAAGCAATGAAAAAATTGTTATGAAGAGCTTTATTTGTAAAAACTCATTGTTAAAACTCTCTTTGTGGCTTCATAAAATCAATATTAGAAACCTTATACTCTCCAAAAAAGGTAGGATTGAAATCCAATGTTCCCTAATCATCACCAAGAAGAGCATTAGAGGAAGAAGGATTACTATTAGAAATAGGAGTAGTGTGGTTTTGAATATTTAGACAAGGATTTGGCACATCATCCACTTGAAGTGAATACATCATGTTGTTATGTATAAACTTGATTTTATGGTGAAGGGTAGAAGGGAAAACATGCATCTCATGCAACCAAAATCTAACCAAAAGAATATTATAATTGAGAGGTCCAAGAATAACATGAATAGGTGTATTCAAGATGATTGGACCTACTTTGATAGGTAAGGTAATTATTTCCAAAGTGCTCTTAGAAATGTTGTCAAAGCCATGTATAGGAACATTATTAGATTGAATAGTTAAAAGTTTGGCTTAAATTTATTTGAGCATGTTCGTACTACAAACATTAAGCCTAGATCCATTATCAATCAAGGTCCTACGAATGATATTTTTATTGATAATAACAACCACCATAAGAGCATCATACTGATTTTGAACTTCTTTAGAAGGTAAATCCTTTTGAGTAAATACAATGCTAGAATCACATGAGGTATTATGCATGCATTGTAAGAAGTTTTTGATGTTCTCTTTATTAGGAGGTGGAGTTCGAAGAGTTTCTAGAGCTTTTTGCAAGGCTTCATAGTAGGTAGGTGAATTTTGAAGAATTTCCCATAAAGAAATCCCCACAAAGGTATTTTGCAATTGGTTTATCAAATCATACTCCTTGCTTGGAAGATGGGGTAGAGGAGGAAGAATGGGTTGAGAGGGTGGAAAGAAGTAGAAACCACATGATTAGGTTGAAGGCTATTCCTTGTACAATATTTATGAGCTATAGAATCTTGGTCTTTGAAAGACTTAAAGACTCCATATATTTACCTTTGATAGTAATGCAAGGACAACCTTTGATAATCAACAAATTTTTTGGATAAACCATGTTAGTTATCTCAACACTATAAATAGGTTCACAAGAAGGAAGAAAAGAAGACATCCTAGGAAGAGATGCGCTAGGATCTTGATTATCCTTAGGATCATCACCAAGAAGGAGAGAATTAAGGGAATTCATATCATTCTCTATTAATGCCTCATCACTAGAAAAAATATCAAACGAAGGTAAAGCATCTATAGTATCTTCATAAGAGGAGTGTGTGTTAGAAAAGGAGTTATCAGCATGTATGAATATGTCATCCATTAATAAATCACCCTCGTGCATCAAATATTCTTTTTTAAGAGGAAATAAATCAATTTCTTTATCCACTAGATCATGTCAAAAAGTAGATTCATTCACAATGATTTCATGAGGAAGAGAATAATCAATATCCAAATCCAAAGGTTCATCCCAAATAGGAGGATGATCATCCCTATAAATAAGGTATTTGAAAACACCTAAAACTTATGCCACATGATAAAAAGTAAAGAAATGTATAGAAAATAGATCTAGATATATACAAATGCATTCAAATGAAATTTATAAAGAAATCAAACACCACAAACATAGTAAGGGCATCTAATTTCACAAAGCGATGTAAATGTTTTTGTAAATTTAGAGAAATTTTGTAATTTTTTTGTATATCTGAAAAATGAAAGAGCATAAAATAAATATGCTTTTATATGCATGTAATATCTAACATAAAATACAAATGCAACATCAAAAATGAAGATTTATTTATCGCGGGTTCACCAATATGTAAGATGAAGGTGAAAACACAAGATAATATAAAGGGAAATCTAACATCAAAAACACAATAGAGCATCTAATTCCACAAAAGAGAGGTGGTGAGTGTGTCAAGCTCACCAAAATGTATAGGGTAAATATGGTTGATTAATAGGGTTTTAGAATAGTGCACATGAAAGAGACCCTAAACCCATATTTCACACATACATATAAATTATTATGATATGGAAAGTAAATCTAGATGATTAATATTGAAATGAAGAAAATAAAAGGTACTTACCTCAACAAAAAAATTGGTTGAAAACCCTATCAAATGATCTAAAAAATAGTTTATTCCTACATTCTTACACCAAAACTACGAGATCTTCAAAACCCAAAAATATTTTTCTTTTGTAAGGGTAGGTTGACCTTGACCTAGTTAGCACGGCACAATTGCACCCCAAAAATTTGACCTTGACCTTCACTTCTCTAATGAAATTTATGTTCATGGATCTCATAAGTTCAACAAAAAGGGTATCCAAATCTACACTAATATTTGTTGTTCCACACATGTACCTACAAAAAAATAGTTATGTTTATTGGATGGGGGGTTTTCCTTAGTCAAACCCCAGTTTAGAATCAACCTTGAAATGTAATTGAAATATTTATAAACAAATTAAATGGAACTATTCACCATTCTTAGGTTGAAATCCTTGTGGAGGATTTGAATCCTTGAATCCACAAGAATGGATGCTCTGAATGAATGTAGAATTCAATATAGGATGTCTCAAATTAATTGTCTTAGATCTTAAACAATAATCTTGAATGGATCTTGGATTAGGAAGAGGCTTGAATGGAAATGGATGAATCTTCAATAAGAGGGCTCCATAGAGATTGAATCCTTGAATGGATACTAATTAATATCCTTCATGAATTGAATGTGTGAACTCTTGAAGGCTTGAATGCTTGAATGCTTGATGGATAGTAGATCTTCACTTCATAGAACTTGTGATTGTAAACTTCATAATAGGTGGATGTCAAAATGAGGGAAGAAGGCTTCTTTATATAGAGATCTAGGACACAAACTTCTAGAGAAGGCTGACATAAGAGCATTAAATCCCAATTAACCTTAACCCCTAGAAATAGACCTAGATTAAATGGAATTTAAGAGGTTACCATTTTAGAGACCAAAACAACCAACCCAGAAGTGGGACAATAATTATTTCAAAAACCTAACATCCAAAAAATAGAACCTTGAAATTTGGACCTAGGGTTAGGGAGGAGGTCGACCCTGCCCTAGGTCAGGGTCAGGGTCTTTCTTGACCTAGATCAAGGTCGAGGTCAACCTTGATCTAAAAGTTTTTCCTTAATCCTGAGGTCAAAAATCTCAGGATCTCAGTCTACAATGCCATAAAAATGCAAAAAGAAGGTGGAAAAGGGGTTAGAATAGGGGAAAAAACTAGATCCAAGTCAAAGACCCATTCAAGGCTCTTAACATGACCCCAAAATACTTACTTGAAGGGCTAGACACTCTTAACATGGAAGTGCTTCAATTTTAAGATGATCCATACACACACACACACACACACACACACACACACACACATATATATTCAATCACATTTGTTAAAATTTTGACAAAAACATCTATAGTCAAATTTTTGATGAATGTAAGAAATATTTTAAATAAAAAATCAAATATCCTTGTAAAGTCTAACTAAGAAATATAAATCGCATAGTTCATCATAAATTTTCTTTGGAAAACTACCCCAAATGTGTTAGTGTCATTTTGGCAGTTGACATAACATGTTAAATAATGTGGCAAGCATCAATTATGGATCTTGCTGTATATTTTATCAATAATAATTGTTTTGTATTTTCTTAAGGTGTGTATTCCTTAACATGTGCTTATTGATTTATTTGTGCATTGAGGAAGTCCCAAATGACCGACCTAATTGATTGTTTGTAACTATTCTAAAGGAAATTAATTTCCTCATTTGTAATGTATGGAATGAGAATATATGTGAGAGCCTTAAGGTTGGATATCATATAAGAGATGAATGATTCTTACATCCTTTGAGAAGAGGTATGAATGGAATATGTTATCATTCCTAGTGGAGTTCAATGGAATTTTAAAACTATTTGAATTATAATCCTTATATAATGGTGTTAACTTTTGTTGAGCAGTCATTTTGCACGATGCTTAATGACAAAAATCCTTTCAAATATCTCTCTTGAAGATTTTATCAATGACTAACTTCAAGGTTTTGGATGCCTATTGTTCAACCTATTGGATAACTAAATTGAAGATAAATGTCTATGTTCACAAGGAAGCCTTTTCTAGTGTAATCACCTAAAAATGGTCATCTAGACCATTATCACGCTTCTCAAAATTTTGGATAAATTAATTAATCATCTTCCTAGGCCAAATTGATAAAATCAATTAATTTAATTATAACCTATGGTTTGTAGTGAAGGGGCACCTAGGTGGACTAAGGAATTCCTAGGGCTCCCTTTGTGATTTTGGGTTTTAGTTTTGGGTTTTTGTGATTTTGGGTTTTTGTGATTTTGTGATTTTGTATTGGTACTAGTCACACCACTAGGTGAATAGAGGGACTAATGTGGTCCTAAGAATGTGGATGCTAGGTATGGAAAGCCCAAATAGGTTAAAGTTGCTCCTAGTAGAAGAAGATGTTGTCCTTGAAATAGATGTCAGTGGAAATATGGATATAGATATAGTGATGAATTGGTTGAATGGAATGGAAAACCATTTTGAGAGTGAAAGGGTATCAAAGACACAAAAGGTTAAAGTGGCTAAGTCAAGACTTAGAGGCTCAGCTTTGACATGGTGGAAATATGTAAAAAATGAGAAGATTAGTATGGGAAAGAATCATATAGCCAACTAGAATGAAATGGTAACCAATTTGAAGGAGAAATTCCTACCATAAGACTTTGAAATCCAACCTCAAAAAAGGAGACAAGGACTGAAATTGAAAGATTTGGATGTAGCCTCTTATATAGAGGAGTTTTAGAGGTTATGCCTTAGATCCAAGAAGTAGGAACAAGAGCCACTAAAGGTTGCTAGGTATTTGGGTGGTTTAAAGTGGAATATCCAAGAGGAGCTTAGTTTGTGGGCACCTACTATAGCTCAAAGTTGCCATCAACTAGATCTAAAGGTGGAGGAAGATAATAAGAATAAAGGAGATCCCAACTTCAAAGATAGAGGCAAGGGCAGAAATCAAAGAGGACAAAGAGGAGGATGCCAAGGTAGAGGCAATGAGCAAAGGAACCAAGGTGAGACTAAGCTCATTGAGAAAACCAATGAAGAAACTCCTAGAGGAGGTTATGGTAGAGGAATGGGTAACCAAGGAGGCTCAAATAGAGGTAGAGGATTGGGTAGGAATAGCTCTTATTTTTCCACTATGAAGTGTTATAACTGTGGACAACTAGGCCATCCATTATATAGATGCCCTAAGAAACCCTCTTCTTCTAACCATGACAAGAGGGTAGCATATGATCAAGAGGAAAATGCATCAAGGACTTTGAAGTGGACCTCATATAATTAGAGAAGAGTGAAAACCTTATGTTAAACAAATCCTGATGAACCTAACCATAGGAGGGCTCTATTTAGGATTAGATGTAAGATCCTAAGGAAGGTATGCAAAGTGGTAGTAGACTTTGGATCTATTGACAACATAATATTAGGGGAGGCAATCAATAATTCTAGGTTGACCAAAATACCCCATGTGAACCCCTATAAAGTGACTTGGCTCAATAAGGGTCAAAGTGTACTGGTAAATGAAGAGACATGGGTGGATTTTTCTATAGCAGGGTATAAAGGACAAATTATTGTGATTCATCCTACCCATAGATGCTTTCCATCCATTGTTAGGCAAACCTTAGAAATTTGATAGAGAAGTAATATATAATGGAAATGCAAATTCCATCTCATTTAAGAAGTGTGGTAGACCCTTTAAGATCCAGTCCCTATTTGAAGAAGATGCATCACAATCCAAAGTTCCTAGTGTCTTGTTGTGTAGTTGAAAGGAATTTGTAAAGGACCTCAAGGATGAGGATACCAAAGGTTATGCAATAGTATTGAAGTCCAAAGGAGAGGAGAATATATTCAAAGATTCATTACTAAAGGAGGTACCAGCATTACTTGAGAAATATAAGGATATAGTAAGTGATGGAAGTCCTGCTACTCTACCTCCTAGAAGATCCATAAGTCATCAAATAGACTTTGTTTCTGGTGAATCCATAGTATCATACAAGCTCACTCTAGACCAAAACTTGGAAGTAGCAAGATGGGTGAAAGAATTATTGGAGCAAGGTCTAATTAAGAAGAGCATAAGCTCGTGTGCAGTCTATATTGTGTTAGCATCCAAGAAAGGGGGAAATGGAGATTATGTATAGACTAAAGATCCATGAATAGGATCATAATTAGGCATAGGTTTTCTATACCTAGGATTTAGAATCTCATGGATTTCCTTGGAGGAGCAATGTACTTCACAAAATTGGGCTTGAAGAGTGGGTACCACCAAATTAGGATTTAAGGAGGAAGATGAATAGAAGACAACATTCAAGACCATGGATGGGATATATGAAGGGCTAGTGATTCCATTTGGGATCTCTAATACTTCTAGCACATTCATGAGGCTCATGAATGAAGTGCTTCAAGACTTCATAGGAAGATTTGTGGTGGTGTATCTAGATGATATACTCATCTTTAGCAAGACTAAGGAGGAACACGTCAAGCATGTGGAGGAAATATTATAGAGACTTCATGAGGAAAAGCTTGCTATCAACCTTGAGTAGTGTGACTTCTTCAAAAAAGATCTTGTGTACTTAGGCTTTATGGTGTCTAAGGGATCCCTAAGATGGATCAAGAGAAGGTTGTTGCAATCCTAAATTGGCCACCACCTACTACAACAACTAAGGTAAGGATTTTTCATGGTCTAGTTCAACTCTATATGAAGTTCATTAGAAATTTTAGTGGCATATGTGCAACTTTTCTAGATACCATAAAGGGTGGGGTCAAGTCCAAGTTTAGATGCACCTTAGAAGCTAAAAAATCATTTGAGATGCTTAAGAAGCAAGTAGCTACCCAACCTATTTTCCAATTACCTAGCTTTGAAAAACTATTCACCCTAGAGTGTGATGCAAGTGGCCTGGTAGTAGTGAGAGTGTTGAGTCAATAAGGTAGGCCAATAGCCTTCTTTAGTGAAAAACTCATTGAAGCCAAAAAGAAATATTCTTCCTATGACCTTGACCTTTATGCCTTAGTTCAGTCCCTTAAGAAGTGGAGGCACTATCTATTGCCCAAGGAATTTGTTGTATTTACTAATAATCAAGCCCTAACCTACATCAACACTCAAGAAAAGTTGAGTAATAGGCACTTGAAGTGGATGGAGTACTTGCAGGCATTCACTTTCACAATCAAGCACAAGAAAGGGAAAATGAACAAGGTAATAGATGCCTTGAGTAGGAGGTTGTTAGCTATCCAAGAAGTCTAACTACATAGAATTGGGATAGAGAGCTTTAATATTTTCTATAAGGAGGATGAATACTTTACAAAGGAATACAAGGTATGTTCTAATTTTGAGAACTATTTTCATAGCAAGTACTCTAAATTTACCTTACAAAATGGGTTGCTCTTTAAGGGTAATTAGTTGTGTGTACCAAGGGGATCCATAAGGGAGAATCTAATACATGAGAAGTACAAGGCAGTCTTGGTGAGCACTTTGGTGCCAGCAAAACCTTAGAACTGGTCCAAAGATTCTACAATTGGCCTAAATTAGTCAAAGATGTAATTGAGTATGTGGAACAATGTATGATGTATGAAAGCTAAAGGTGGGATGAGTAATGTAGGTATTTATTAGCCCTTACCTACCCAAAATAGACCATATAAGTGTGTGAGCATGGACTTCATAGTAAGACTACCCAAGACAAAATAGGGTTATGATAGTGTCTATGTAGTTATTGATAGATTCAGCAAGATGGGGTACTTCATTCCATGAAAAACTACTAATGATGCAAGATACATTGCACATTTTTTCTTCAAAGAGTTTGTGTGGATTCATGGCCTTCCATTAAGAATGATTTCAGATAGGGATGTGAAATTCATGAGTCACTTTTGCAAGACTTTATGGGGTAGATTGGGTACAAACTTGTCATTTAGCTTAGCCTACTATCCTCAAACTGATGATTAGAATGAGGTGGTTAATAGGGTGTTGGGTAACCTCTTGAGGTTCCTAACTAAGGAGTATGGGAAAAAATGGGATGTGGTTGTTCCCCAACAAGAGTATGCTTATAATGATAGCAAGAATAGGATCACAGGAAGAAGCTCATTTGAGATTGTATATGGGATGCATCCAAGGGGTGTATGTGAGTTGAGAGATCTTTGAGGCATGGAATATAGGAATGGGTATGCTCATGATTTTCCCAAACAATAAAGGAAATACAAGAGTAGGTGAGGAAGACCATCCAAAACAATACACAAAGGATAAAAGCTAAGGTAGATGGAAGGAGACATGAAATTTAGTTGTCCATTGGAGATTATGTAATGGTGCACTTAAACAAGGAAAGATTGCAGAAAGGTGTACCTACTAAGTTGCAGATGAAAAGAGTAGGGCCTTGCAAGATCATAGAAAAATATGGGAAAATGCATAAAAGATTGATTTACCATCAAATTTGGGCATATCTATAATTTTTAACGTGTAGTACTTGGTTCAGTTCAAAAGTACATGACCTATTGATGGTCACAGTAGTCAAGGACTTTAGGATGACTTGGAACCTATGTAATCCCTTCCACTAACAAGTTGGAATCTAAAAAGGTGTTAGAATCAAGAGTCAAGAAAACCACTAGGAAAAAGGTGTACATGGAACACCTTTTCAAGTGGAGACACAAAAAACTTAGAAGCCACATGGATTACTGAAAAATATTTCAAAAAGTTGGGCATTAGCACAAAACTATTGTCCATAAGAGTGTCAATGTTTTTATTTGTGGGGGAGTATGTTGTAGGGGCACATAGATGGGATAAGGAATGCCTAGGGATCCCTTTTGTATTTTGTCTTTTATTGGTACTAGTCACACCACTAGGTGAATAAAGGGACTAATGTGGTCCTAATAATGTGGGTGTTAGGTATGACAAGCCCAAATAGGTCAAAGTTGCTCCTAGTTGAATTCTAGGCCAAGCTAGGTGTTTTGGACCCTAGAAGGGTAGAATGGAAAAATATAGGTTTTAAGGTCATATTTATGTGGTTTAAGTACAAATTATATATTAGGAAAAAATTTATGACCTTTGGAGAAAGTTGGAGAGGCTAACTCAACAAGATGCAAAAGTTGCTCACTTGTTGTCAATGTTGTCATTGACAACATTGATGATTTTTCTTGCAATTATGCAACTTTTTTAAGAAGGGGAGATAAATATCTAAAATAATTAGTGTCACTCATGGTAAACCTATATGATTCCATTCTCAACCTATTCAAGGTGTTGGAGAATTTTGTGGTTTGATTGTACAAACTAAGCAATGATATTAGTTACAATTTTTTGGTATTTAGCAAGTGTAGTGTGCTTTATTAGATTAAAAACAATGGTTTAAACATTTGGAGTGTTTCTTTATTTAATTTTCAATATGTTTTCATCCTTTTTTTTTTTTTTTATACTTTCAATTAGATAAATTATTTATTTTTTCTACTAGCATGTTGTCCTAAATTAGGTTGTTTGCAAGAATGGGATCATAGGGCCACTTCCCATTATAGATTCGGTATGGACTTTTTGGATTTGGAACATGACTCCATGTACATATTTTATAGTGAATATGGGGCCCTAGAATGCTAAGGAGTTATTTTGAAGTGATGCCCTAGGCAAGTCCTAGTAACATGGTTAGGAATCACAATACAAAGCAAGTGGATTGGGAGAGGTTGAATGTTGTAATATGTTCAACTAGAGATTGAAGTAGGATGGAAGGATGTGTTTTGGATCCCTACCAAGAGTAGGAGACCATGGTGGAGTTTCCTTGAATGGTGAGAAACAAATTCTTGATAGACTAGTTCAAGTGCCTTGAAAATCCTGATTTATAGGCCATATGGAAAACCATATTGTACAAAGAACTTAGAGATTTGAGACCTCAAAAATTCTTGATAAGTCTAAAAAGGGTATTCAAGTCAAGTATTATTTTCCCAATTTTGAGAAAATAGTTAGAATTTCTTTGAAGGATCTAAAAATTATCCTAGAATTTTCTTCTTTGTTTGGGAATGGAGATTTAGGTGTTGGCGCAAGATTCTTATCTTGTTGCAAAGGTATCTAGGACTACTTAGTGTGTTAGCAAGTATGTTTTTTCTAATTAATTGATGTACACCAATTGAATAGTTTAGGATCTCTTGAATAGAGTCCTAAGGAGTATAGGGTGAGTAGAAGCCCTATTTGGTTAGGTGGATGACCTAAGAAAGCCCTAAGAGAGCTTGAGGGAGAAGCAATATTTGTTGCTACATTAGTTTGGCTATATTATCATAATTTTTTTATTTCGTTAAAAGAAAATGTCCCCTTTTAATTTAATAAAATACCCCCTTCTTCTAACCCACTCAATGTGCACCACATAAAGTCTATTTTCAAATTAAAAGAAATGGCTTTTTGTCTCACTTGAAATGTCAACTTCTCTCCATTGGTTGACTTACTCTTGCACATGAATCATGCCAAAGTCAACTCTCACCCTTGATCATACATCTCTTGATTTTTATCTCCATCATCCATACACCTTTAAAAGGAATAGCTCTCCCCTTCTCAAAAGATCCACAGTCTTGGGTATTTTTATACTACAGGTTTATTAGTAGATCTTCTTGAGAGCTTGTGGAGAACTTCTATTTCATTGTCTAATTCTCTCATACCATGGCATATTAGCTTAGAATCATATAGTATAGATTTCTATTTTTCAATAATCTAGCTCACATAGTTTAATTAGCATGGACTTGTAATACTCTCTAATTTTCTTAATATAGTTGCATTATGCATTGCATACTAGTTTAGTCCATATTTGCATTGCATATCTTGGGAGTTTCTTGTGGACACTCACATTCTTGCATCTTGTCTTAAGAACCTCCTGTTGCATGGTTTACTAGCATGGGTTTTGTCTCAAAGGCTCGGCTGAGAGCTATTTACATTTGCTCAAAACACCCCTTTGCACTCCATGGGTAGGGATTTCTAAGTACTCATCAAGTGTTTATCAAAAGTGAATGTCTACTACCTATAACAAGAAGGTTCATTCCCATGAGTTCCAAGTGGGTGAGCTTGTTCTTGGAGCAAACCCAAAATATTAGTAGAATAGAGACCAAAAAGGAAAATTTGAGCCTAATTAGTTGGGTCCTTACATTGTAACAACAACATTTGGATCTATTGCTTATCAACTTTCTACTCTTGAAGGGGAACATCTGGTTGATCTTATCAATATTCTACATTTGAAGAAATTCTATGCCTAAGGCTCATAGCTTAGCTATATTTATATATCTATTGATCCTAAAAAAATCCTAAAAATCAAAAAATGTCCTAAAAAAATGATAATCTTAGTCAAAACCTAGCAAAAGGCACTTTGATGTATCACCAAAAAAATTAAAAATTAAAAAAATTTGAAAAAAGTCCTTAAACAAATCTACCAAGTGGTGAAAACCTAGAAATAGGCACTACTTGAGACCCTCACATCTATGTCTATTAGTCTCAGTCATTCACTTTGCAACACATTTCCTAGCTTGGAATTATCCCTTGTCCTCATCTCGGGGACACAACTACTTAGCCTATTGAGGTCTCCTTGTATATTAGGGTTTCTTTGGTGACTCACAAATGGTGTTTTTAAACACTACCCTAACTTGACATCAAGTATTTCTCAACACTTTTTGAATGGTCTACCTACAGTCTAGGGTGCTACGATATTTCTCACTATCAGAATCAAGTCTTGGGGAAATGGCCATGTGACTTACACACATGCACTTAAATGTTAAAATTTTTGAGATATGATTAACTTTATCTTTCCTTGTGTGTTGTTTATGACAATTTCTTTGCTGAGTGTTCCCTCCCTAGTAGTCTTTCAAGAATGTCATGGACTAGAAGACTGGGGGCATGGGGTATGTTTTACTTTTTTTCTACTTTTGGGTATACTTTGTTAGTCTAAGGTGTTTAGAGAATTCATTCTTGTCCTACTTGACACTTTGGACCTACAACATATCATCCTTGACTATTTTTGCAAGACCACACTCAAGGGTTATCCTAGCATTTATGCCTTGATATAGGTGTAATCTTGCTATATTAAACCTAGAGAATCTAGTTTCATAGCCATCTTGACTTACATGTCTTTGATTCTTAGGTTGGATTCCCACATTCCTATCTGGTATTGATCATATTCATATCCTCATAGTTTCACTAGTGTTAATTGTATGATCTTATGATGTCCCTGATAAATGCTCAATGATAAAATTAGAGTCTAAATGTTTTGCTTCCCTTGTAAGTAAACCAATTTTTGTGCTAGTTTGCATCATAGGTACATTTTATCTTAGTCTTTCATTTTTTTTCATATGGGGAGATCTCTCCCTTCATCTTTTCTCATACGTATTGGCTAGCTACTTTCATTTTTTCTTTTTTTCTTATTGATCATGTTTTTTCATCTTCTTGATCTTTCACTTTGTCTCTTTGTTATCCTATCATCATAAGGGGTTAATCTACAAATCACATCTAATCTATCCAAGTATTACATTTCCAAAACATGAGTCTATATCATACACATGAGAGCTAAAAGCTATACATGAGAGAGATTCATGAGCATATCAACATGAACATTAAAAACTATGCATACATGAGCAAGAAACTAGAAACATAAAAACTAAAACATCCATATACAACATTCATAAAATGAAACAAGTACATAAAGGTATTGATCAAATCTAGTATCTCATATATCTATCAAAGATGTCACAATATAATATGTGATCTAAAATCTGGGTATATATCTCAAAACACACATGGTATAACAAAAATGTCACAAGGACATCATCCTAGGCGACTCCTAACTCTATGACTGACTCCCTCCCTCTTGGGCTAGTGGTGGTCATGGAGATGGAGTGTGCCTCCTATCTAGTGGTTGTACAACACCCTTTGATCTTCTTTCTTGCTTTGAATAATCTAGCAACCCCTCTCCTAGAGGCACCACACTCCTATGTGCTACATAATAGTATGTAGCTCATGTGTCATGATGCATTGACTCTCACCTAGTATCATATCACTCCATATAGAGCTCATATCCTCATGTTTGCTCATCTATAAGTTGTTGATCTTGCACAGTGATGGTAACCCACACCACCTATAACTTTGCCTCCAAATCCTAAACCCTACCATCTTATTCACCCTCCCCTCCATCTCCACTAGCAAGCTACTCCTTTTGTGCCTCCACCCATGCCACTCTCATGTATCTCAATGGATGCTCCTTCTCTTCCTCCTCCTCCTCTCTTGTAGCCTAGGCCCACATCAAGCTCCTCCCACTAGATCAGGAACTACTAGAAACCTCCATATGCTTGTCACCTCAACCCTCACCTCCACTAGCCTCTCCTCCATCTCCCCCCTATCCTACTACCATGGGTGGGGCATCTAGTCATGTGAATCTAGGAATAGGATGCCTATGCATCTCATACATATAGATCAAATCTAATCTCACATCTGACACCTCCAAAAAATAGTCCCAAGGCTCACACATGAAATTTTTTGTCTCTCGTAAGGTGGCTTGATAGTATAGAATGGGAAGCCAACCCTAAGCCTCCTCCTCAAGGAACTATACATAAGTATTGGTCTCCACTAAGATCCCCTATTGCTAGCCAAATTGATGCCATACTCAGCTAATGAAAAAATACTTCACTATATCTAAATGTCTCCCGACTAGTGGCTGATTATAGTGCATATACTCAAGCTCCCATGAATTAGACCATCTATGGAAATTATGATATGGATGCTAAACAAAAGAAGTAAGGTCATCAAAGAGACAGTGATAGTAGGTCACATTTCTATTGTAAGTCTATGGGATTAACCTTGTATACTTAAAAATGTAGGGCTCGTTGCACTCTTATGGCTACACCCACAATTGAATCATTGTGATATCCTTCCACACCCATACCTGGGCTAGCACCATACCACATGCCCAGGTCTACCCTAATCAATAGGTATCTCATGGAGCTCCCTATACAATTTTGCATAATTGCAAGCCCCCATGCCATAGAAAGTGTACACTAGAAAGTGTGTCACACTCTAAACCCTTCTATCCAAATGATTCCATGAGTTTGGAATGCTTGGATGCCAGCTTAGAGCTCCCTATCCACGTAGTGCAAGAGAGTGTATTTCAAGTTTAAGGGCTCTCAGATGAGCCTTACAGATACTCTTCTTGCTAGTAAACCATGCAATGGGAGGTTCCAAAGACAAGATGCAAGAATGCAAATGTCCCAAGGAGTTCCTCAAGAATGCAATGCAAATGAAAATTAAGCTAGAATGAGATGCAAAACGGAGCTATGCTAAAACATGTATGAGAGTGTTAAAATCCAAATATTAAGCTATGTGAGATAGATTATTGCAAAATAGAAGCTAAACTAACATGCAACATGAATCTAAGCTAAAATGCTATGGTATGAGAGAATGTAGACAAGAAATAAAAGTTCTCCACAAAGCTCCAAAGAAACCTGTTAGAAAACCTACAGCATAACAATATTCAAAATGAAGATGGATTTTTTGAGGGGGAAAGCTCTCTCCCTTTTAAATTTGTATGGATGGTAGAGATCAAGATGAAGATGGTGGATGATCAACAGTGGAATTCGAAAAGAGGAGTGATCCATGTGCACACACAAGTCAACCAATAGAATATAAGTTGACTTGTCAAATAAGACAAAAGTCTCACAAGCCTTTTCTTTTAATTGTAAAATAGAAAAAGGACTTTATGTGTGCACTTTAAGTGGGTTAGAAGAATGGGGTGTTTTATTTAATTAAAAGGAGGCATGTTCTTTTAATCAAATAATGAACTTAGGATAGCATAGTCAAACTATAGGTCATAATCAAATAAATTGATTATTAGCAATTTGGTCTAGGTAAATGATTAAATTAATTTAGCCAAAATGCTGAGAAGGGGGCTAATAGTCTAGATGACCATTTGTAGGTGATTACATTTGCCCCTCTTTGACTAATGCGTGATCGATCTGGGAACAAATTATGTCAAAGAAAATCGAAGCCAAGTAGGCGATGATAGATATAGATATCTGATTCCAAAGAATGAAATGCAGAAATAGATAGCAAGTCCTAAATGTACAGCCTGATAGTGGTAGTACTGAACACTAGGAAAAGATTATGTCAAAATTCAAGAAGAATACTAACACCTAGCAAAGTAGATAGATCAAGAGCAAGTGAAAAGATCAAACAAGTGCTCAAAATAAGTAGATAATTGTAGCAAGTATTGATAGACTATTTCTGCCCCCTCAGGATCGAAATGGAAATGAGGTAAGGGGATGTAGAAACTAGCTATACATGAAAAAAATAGAATATAGCAATGTCCAAGATGACAGATAGATGATTAGAACCCAAGAATGACTATAAGAAACTGATAAAATGCCCCACTTTGACTAGAGTTGACCTTGAAGGATATAGCATAAAAATTAGGTCGAAACGAGTAGAAAGGTGATTTTAGACATGAAATAATGAATTGAAGTAGATATGAAGTATGGAAATGATGAAGACATGAAGAAATGAAGATGCCCCAGTGATGATTCAGAGATTAGACCTCAAAAGGTTAGCTAACTACTCAGAAGAAAGTAGAATTTTAAAAGACAATTTTGACCATCAAGATGAACTCAAATTTGGATTTCAATCTCGAAAATGAATCTAGGATGTTGAAATTATTTAAGAGGTCAAAACTTTATATAATGTGATGATAAGATAGAAAAGAGATGAAGTGAAAGATTAAGAAGGTGAAAAGACATGGACAAGAAGAAAGTAAAGAAATATATGAAAGGAGTTAGTTGATATGTCCACAAAAAAGATGAAGAGAGAGCTCTCCCCATATGCAAGAATGCAAGACTAATCTAGAAAATGAACCTAAAATGCAAGCTAATATGCAAAGTGGTTTACTAACAAGAAGTACATAACATTTAGACTCTTAATTTCATCATTGAGTGTTTATTAGGGACATCATGAGATCATACAACCATCACTAGTATAACAATGAGGATATGAATATGATCGATATCAGATAGGGATGTGGAAATCCAATCTAAGCATCAGAGACATGTAAGTCAAGATAACTACACAATTAGATTCCCTAAGTTTAATTTAGCAAGATTACACCTATATCCAAGCATAAGCACTAGGATAAACCCTGAGTGTGGTCTTGCAAAAATAGTCAAGGATGATACATTTATAAGTCAAAGTGTCAAATAGGACAAGCATGAATGATTAAAACACTATAGACAAATAAAGTATACCCACAATCAGAAATCAAGAAAACATGCCCCATGTCCCCAGTCTTCTAGTCAATGACATCCTTGAAAGACTATTAGGGATGGAACATATAGTAAACAGATCATCATAGACATCACACAAAGTAGATAAAGATTAGCATAGCTTAGTCATTTAAGTGTTAAAGTGTGTGTGTGTAAGTCACTTGGCCATTTTTTCAAGACTTGATTCTGATAGTGAGAAATATCATGACATCAAAGACCGTAGGTAAACTATCTGAAAAGTGTTGAAAAACACTTGATGTCAAGGTGGGGGAAGTGTTGAGAAACACTATTTTGTGAGTTGTCCAAGAAACCCTAATGCACAAGAATACCTCAATAGGCTAAGCAGTTGTGCCCCCAAGACGAGGACAAGAAATAATTCCAAGCTAAGAAATGTGTAGCAAAATAGGTGATTGAGACTAATAGACAGAGGTGCAAGGGTCTCAAGTAGCACCTATTTTTAGATTTTCACCACTTGACAGATTTTTTTAGGACCTTTTTCAATTTTTTGTATTTTTGTATTTTTAATTTTTTTTGGTGATACATCAAAGTGCCTATTTCTAGGTTTTCACTAAGAAGATCTTTTTTTCAGGACATTTTCTGATTTTTAGGATTTTTTTCAGGATCATATATGATTTTTTTTGGAATTTTTTACAAGGTTTTAGATATCACTAGTTCTCAAGAAAGATCACATCATTTTCTCCTAATGTCTAGCAAGGTATAGGACACAATGGAGAAATAAGTCAATGGATAAGCAAAGATGGATAAGAAAGGAGTATGAAGCAAGTAAAAGTGATCCTCAAGGACTGACTCCTCAAGAGTACCCAAGCTAGGGAAAGAGGTGAAATAGTCATATGAAGCATATTTTTGATAAGAAATGGAAGAAATGAGCAAGATAGCATGTAGGATAAGCAGTGAAGCCAACAAGTGAGATATCATATAAGATAAGCAATGGAAGCTAATGAGTAAGATAGCATGAAAGCGTGCAGTCCAAAAGAGTAGCCATGTCAAGAGACCTATGAGAACCATGTTTCATTTATTATGATCAAGACCAAGGGGTCAACTAGATAAGATAGCGATGGGATAGAGCAATAAAAATAAAGCTCAAGATAGAGGCTATGAGTGAATGGGAGAGCACAATAGAAAATCTCATGGATAAGATAGCCAATATTCAAAGATAGCTCAACATTGTCAAGATCAAAGAGAGAAGAGGGGATAGATGGATGATGGAAGAATTACGCATGATGCCTGTTTGCCAGGTTTTCATCATGTTACTTATCCAAGGTGCCACAAGAAGTAGTTTTCACCATAGGATAAATTTATTTCTCTTTAATTTTGCTACCAAAGTGCCACAAGAAGTGGTTTTCACTAAGGCACATTTTCATTTTTTTCTATTTTTTTTCTTTTTTTTTTTGAATTTTTAGAAAGAGTTGAAGCTATTTGAATGTAGATAATGCTCCTATAGAAAAGATAAGTCATGATAAGCCAAGACCATAGAAAATTATGCTCAAAGATGTTGATAGGGTGATGAAAGAGAAATGGTAGTAGGAAGAGTATATGGAGGATAATAGTTCATGTATAGAAAGTTAGTGTAAGCTTTAGAGGATTTCATGAGGGTAGTTGAAATATTGGACAAGATCAACATTGACACATACCTTGAAGGGTATTGGAATGATGGAGGAATCATGGATGAAGTAGCTTGAGGTTTAGATGTATGAGGTGGTAAAAGAGATTTGGAAAAAGTTGGAGTGGAAGGCTTTGGAATATTTTAAGGAAGATTTTTGGAAGAAGATGGAATGGAAGCCTTTGGAAGTTTGAATGTCAACTTTGAAGTATTTTCAATCTTCAAGTCTTTTAAAAGAGACTTGGGAATCCATATAGCTTTAGATTTTCCTTTTTTTTTGGGTGCTTGAGATTGCATTTCTTCAATGATGGATTTAGGAACCGACATTTGCTTTGATTTAGCTCTCTTAATAGTTGACCTTTATAGTCTCTTTTGTGCATTTTCCTTCTTAGCATTCACATGTCGATTAGATGGGACATAACAATCTTCATTTTTCAATGGATTCTTATGTTAATTCTCACTTCCAAAGGACTTGGGATTTGTGGATGAATAAGGATGATATGACTAGTTTACATGTATAGATGGGTGAAAAGTCATCAAGGATGAGTGTCTTTGTTGATCTTGAGGTATGATGGGAGAGCTAGGAGTGAATGTAGGAGATGGAGGAACATAAGGCCCCAAAATGGATGGAAGGTTTGAATGTTGTAGCTTAGATGGATAAGGACCAAGGATAGATTTAGAAGATGCAAAGGGATAGTGGGAAGGGATATCAACATCTTTAGAATGAGCAACATGGTCAAAGCCATCAATAGACTCATGAGTACCTTTGATAGGAACAACATTTTTAATAGTAACACTTGAAGCTTGAGCACAATTTTGAAGTGGATATGTAGAAGTAGAACATGAGGGGATGCTTTGATCTTGACAAGTAGCTTTGGATAGCATATGAAGAGAAATTTTCTCATAATTTTCAGTAAGCTCAAGGGAGATAATGGAAGTGTTATCTTCATCATACTTAGGAGGTGGAAAAGATATAGGATATGGAGGGGAAAAATCTTGAAAGAGATGAAAGGGTGCTTGATCTTGATCTTTCTTGACATTTATAGCTTTTTCTTTTTGAGAGTCCTCTTGACATGGAGCCACTTCTAAGGACAAGGGAGAATGAAGAGTGAGTGGAGTAGTGCTTGGATTAGGCATAGTAGTGCATGAAGGTTGAGGATGTTTAGGATTAGTAGCATGGAAAAGGTTTGCAGCCAAGTGAAGGCTAGCTTGAGTTTTTTTTAGAGGTAGCCCTTTAGGATACATGTAGTCAATGTGGAAAGCATTAGGTTATTTATTTGATGGAGGCAAGTTGGAAATCTTTGAAGTGTTGGGAGATGCATGAGTGTTGGAAGAAGTGGAAGATGTAATGGAGCCACTACTAGACATAGGTTCATTAATGTAATCTTTCTCAAGAAAAGTATCCTCATCGCATGAATCATTAGAGGTATCAATAATTCCATTATCAATAAGATCTTGGATTTTATGTTTTAGCTCAATGCAATCTGAAGTACTATGCTCATTATGTTGATGATAAGAACAATAGATATCCAAGAATGGGTTTCCATATGGGCTAGACTTTGGTAACATGATGATCTTATTGCTAAGAAGTTTTTGCAAAGTGTCATCATAAGAATCTTCCAAGGGAGAAAAAGTTCTATTAGAAGTATGTCTACGATCTTCTTGTTGTTTCTCAAGTGAATAGAATGCATTCATGTCTTCATCATTATCTTGGTCAAAGATAGGTCCATCATGAAATTTTGGAATAGGCTCAAAGTAGGTATCACTTGCTTGTCCTCTAAAGAGGTCTTTAGGTCTAGAAAATGAAGACATTTGATGTCTTGAAGTAGAGCATGTAGACCTAGAAGAAGAGGATGACCTCAAAGAAGGTGACTCACATGCATGTTAAGACCTTAAGGAAGATTCATGTAATGATGCAATCTTCTCCTCTAACCTTTTCTCAAGTTTAGACTTCATTTTTGTCATGCGCTTAGAGAAATGAAGGTAAGAAAGATCATATGTCTCTTCTAGTTCTTTGTATTGTGCATATAGATCTTGAAACCCTTTAGTGACATGGAGGATATCATGATCATCTAGATTTGGTTGAAGTTTGGTAGCATAAGGTTTAGATCCCATAGTTTTAGATGCAAAGCCAAGCATAAAATAGTCTAGAAGATAACTTGATGTTGAAACTATAGGAGGTAGAGTGTTCACTTGCCAAGATATTAGAGAGAGATTAAAGTGACTTGTCAAACAATATGTCCAAGAAACTTTCGACATGAATGACTCAAGTCAATAGCTAGGAAAGATTCCCAAATAGCCAAATAGATAGAGCAAGCGGGGTGACAAGTGAACAATTCTCCAACCCAAGAGTGTAGTCAAGAAATCAAGGAAACCATTTCAGCAAAAGGATAACTAGCAAGCGGACATAGACCATGAAGATAGAAAGAACAAGAGCACCAAGACCAAAGAGTCACTTTAAGCATGTTCAAGAACTAGAGACATAGAAAATAAAAATCAAATGATGAGACTCCCCTTAGCAAGCAACACAAGAAAATGTTTGCATTTGATGTTTTGACTTGGTTGAAAAAGTTTGACAATAGTTGATAGCATAGGAAATTTGATGTTCAAAAACAATTTCTTTCCAAGAAAGATAGTGACACATGGAGTAGTATTCAAACAATCAAGCAAGGGACAAAGCAACCTTTCATGATACAGGCATATGTGAGGTCTTAAAAGAAAGCCGCGTAACTATCATCATGTGTATGTTCCAAACATTTCCACAGGTTTAGCACATTTGAGAACACATCAAGAAATATCTACCTAAAGGACATGGTTCATTACTCAACAACTTGGCCCACACTTGATGCTCCTTTGCCTCACACCAAGTGGTTTCCCACAAGAGATATTGGCTTTGTCATGGAAGTGCCATAAGCACAACCAAGGGAACACATATGGTGAGTGTAAATCTTGGGGTGATCTGGGTAGTCCACTAGGATCAATCCTTGCACCAAGAAGTTGAGCGGCTAAAAAAGGTAGTTACAAACTTGCGGTGTTTAGATAGGGCTTCCATTCATAGTGTTCCTCTTGCTCCCAATTATGAGACACCTCACCTTGCAATGAGTAACCAATCTCGCGATCACAAGAGTACCTTAAGCATTCTTGCCTAGTGATCTCCCTATGATCGAAATCCCATAAGGGATCACACTAGGTAAAGAAAAATACTCCCAAAGTTTTGTGTCCTTGATAGCCTTGAGTTTATAGTGGGTTGGAAGAGCTGGGTAATCTGCTTGTCCCCACTTGGGTCGTTCCTCTCAGGTTGTCCAAGAGCAGGCCCTCTAAAGGATTCTAAACTACACAAAGAGTGGATCAACTTTTGGAAGTCAAAATTTTTGATTCACCACAAAGGTGAAGAGCATACTCTCATATTCCAATAATTTTCTCCCAAACACACCAGGAATATTCAGTTGCCTCTTGCTCTTGAAACCAAATGGTAAGTCAAGATTTTTGATTCACCACAAAGGTGAAGATCATACTCTCCTATCACCAAAACATCCCAATTGTAAGTTTTAATGTGCCTAAAAATAAACAATTAGTATATGCCGCACATGTAAAAGTAAAGAACAAGAAAAATTGGGTTTTTATGCTTTGGGCAACCCTGCAAACAATCATTAGTAGCCCTTGTGCATTTGAATCTTTGACATGCATTCTTTTTATGCAATATTTTAATTTTTTTCGTAAGGATGGCAACCTGCAATCACAACTTGTTAGCACCACAAGTTAGTGTAAAATAATATAAAATATTGCAATAAAAAGTGGTTAGTTGACTCAAAAATCCAATTTATCTTCCAACCAAGTGCATGCAAAGAAAGTGCAAGTTAATCACAAATGCTCTCATTTTTACTCTTTGATTTTGACCTAGTCAACAAGATTGGACTTGTTTGCTATGATTTCATATCCAAAAATAAAAATAAAAAGAAAAGACCACTATTAAAAATCAGAGAGCTTCCCAAAAATGCAAGAAATTTAAAAAAATTTCTTCATTTGCGCTCTAGAGATCGATTTTGTCAAAATAGGCCAAATTTATCAAATCGAGTTTTTGATCCTTAATATGACCTCAAAATTCAAAATACAAATAAAGAACCCTCATTAGAATTGAAAACACTTTCTAGAAATGTAATTTTTTTCAAAAAATGCACTGATTTGCGATCAAAAATGGCTTTTTATGAAAAAAAAAAGAAAAAATCATAACTTTCAAAAATCGCATCACAATTTTTTGAAAATAGGACTGAGACATTTTAAACACATAACCAATCTACAAAAAAAAATTTAGAACCAAAACCCAAGCAGTTTAAAAGATATGATCAAATCTTTAAACCAACTAGATTTTTGGCCTTCAAACCAATCTACTTATGGGTTGGCCTTAAAACCCAAGTGCTAATTCTACAAAAGCACTTGATTAGATCCAATATGCTGCTGTAAAAAATTAGAGATGAAATATAAAATTAAATGGAGCTAGAAACTTGATTTAAGCCCCACGGTGGGCGCCAAAAATGTACACTAGAAAGTGTGTCACACTCTAAACCCTTCTATCCAAATGATTCCATGAGTTCGGAATGCTTGGATGTCGGCTTAGAGCTTCCTATCCACGGAGTGCAAGAGAGTGTATTTCAAGTTCAAGGGCTCTCAGATGAGCCCTAGAGATACTCTTCTTGCTAGTAAACCATGCAATGGGAGGTTCCAAAGACAAGATGCAAGAATGCAAATGTCCCAAGGAGTTCCTCAAGAATGCAATGCAAATGAAAATTAAGCTAGAATGAGATGCAAAACGGAGCTATGCTAAAACATGTATGAGAGTGTTAAAATCCAAATATTAAGCTATGTGAGATAGATTATTGCAAAATAGAAGCTAAACTAACATGCAACATGAATCTAAGCTAAAATGCTATGGTATGAGAGAATGTAGACAAGAAATAGAAGTTCTCCACAAAGCTCCAAAGAAACCTGTTAGAAAACCTGCAGCATAACAATATTCAAAATGAAGATGGATTTTTTGAGGGGGAAAGCTCTCTCCCTTTTAAAGTTGTACGAACGGTAGAGATCAAGATGAAGATGGTGGATGATCAACAGTGAAATTCGAAAAGAGGAGTGATCCATGTGCACACACAAGTCAACCAATAGAATATAAGTTGACTTGTCAAATAAGACAAAAGTTTCACAAGCCTTTTCTTTTAATTGTAAAATAGAAAAAGGACTTTATGTGTGCACTTTAAGTGGGTTAGAAGAATGGGGTGTTTTATTTAATTAAAAGGAGGCATGTTCTTTTAATCAAATAATGAACTTAGGATAGCATAGTCAAACTATAGGTTATAATCAAATAAATTGATTATTAGCAATTTGGTCTAGGTAAATGATTAAATTAATTTAGCCAAAATGCTGAGAAGGGGGATAATAGTCTAGATGACCATTTTTAGATGATTACACCTCCAATGTTGCCCCAATAAATCTATTAAAATTCTACCCCATCCTAGTGGGAAGCTCTTTTAGCCCATATCAATGACTAGAGCCTAGGCAATCAGTGAACACAAAAGACAAGGTAATGGATACTCATCCTTGTACCTGTCTATGAGCCACTCCCAGCTCAAGTGATGATCCAAGCATAAGACTAGAAAATAAGTAAATTTGCATAATGAAAGAAACCACAAAATTTCAAATAAATGTAAACCAATCTAATCTACCATTGAAGCCATTGAAACAAAGGTGCATAAATAAACATGAAAAACTCATAAAAACACTCTCTCCACATGATGCTCCAATGTTATCCTTTCTTCTCCATAGAGTTGATTTTTATGTAGCTCCAATTGACAAGATACACCTAAAATTGAAAGTAAGCTAATATAATATGATAGCAAGATGATATGATAGAGAGAATACTTGGATCGTGGTTAGCCAAAAAAAGTGCATAATGGCTCAATTTATAGGATTTCAAAGCCAAATGAAAGAAATGGAAAAGAGAAAGATGTCATAATCATGTGTGAATTTTGGAAATTTCTATGACAAAGAGGTGAAATTGGAAAATTATGACACAAACATGACAAATTATGACAATGTGAAAGAATTATGCATAGAAATGTGTAAGAAAAATGCATAGAAAGATGTACAATGTGTAAGATAAAAATTAGGAATGTGTAAGAATGGGAAATTTTGAATTTTAAAAACTCATAACTCCCTTTAAAGTGGAAATTAGAAATTATAGAATTAGGAAAATAGAAAATCGAAAAAAATGATAAATGAGAAATAGAATTTAGGAAATTAGAATTTGGAAAATTAGAATTAGAATTTAGGAAATTGGGAATTCTCATAATTCATGAAAATGGAATCAATTAATTAATAAAGATTAATCAATTGATAATGGTTAGTTAAGAAGAAGAATTAATAAGAGGGGATGAAATTAAATGGTTAAGACATAAGAATAAACTATGGGTTATCTAATCCTATAGGAGAAATAAAAAATTGATTGGCCAAGATGAAATAAATGCAAGATAACCCTATTGAAGGATCATTATGAAAATACAAATCAAATGTGACGATATTGGATTGAACCAAAGAAATGATCAAATGAAATAAATAACACTAGACAAATAATAGGAAATGATGACTTGTCAAGGACACATGACAAGGGTTGATGACATATGACATTTAATGAACATTGTAAATGCTATAAGATGGATTGAAATTGATTGATAGGGTTGATCACAATAACATCAACAAACATAGTCAATACTATTAAATTGATTAACTAAGGACGTGATTAGACATTGAAGGACTCAAAAATGCCAAGGATCAAATTGATGAAAAATGATGATATGCCAAGGACACCTAACATATATTAATGAATGTTGATATAACACTAAAGGATGTAACAATTCCTAAAGGATCAATGATAGTGAAAAGGTTTTGAATTGATTCTGACATGATCTACATTTTAATTCAATGATGATCAAGTTGGCCAAAAGATCAAAGTTAGTGAAATGATAAAATGGAAAAAGTTAGGATGTGAAGGTGATAAAAGAGTAGGCACGAACCATTTTTAAGTATCTACACCAAGATAATAACATCTTGGAATAATTTTTGTATGGCTACTCTCCCCTCTATTGGTGTATGATCATAATATACCTGTGACATGCAAAAACTCACATCATGGATATCAAAAAATCAATAGAAAATGAGCAACCAAATATAAAGACTCATTGGCTCTCCATAGCAGGGAACACAAAGGATGCAATATAAATCCTCCAATGTGATGGTAGCCTCTTCGGTTAGTAGGTGGAAGGTGTTGAGCTCTATGTGCCACCACTCAACTAAAGAACTTAGTATCCCATGATTCACCCAGATATGGGACATGTATATCACCCACTTCAGCCCCATACTCAATATAGCAGCCCTCTCGTCATCATTAAGACACTCAAAGATAGACAACTCTACCACTTTGGGGGCCCTAATATGAAGTGCAAGAAAAAAATCTACAAAACCAAGTAAAATGGACATCAATAACATCGAAACAATACTCAGACATGCAAAATTCAACTAAAAAGCTCAAAGAATAGGCCATACAAAACTTTCTACTATGTCCAAGTGATACTATTTGTTGATTAAGTATCATACAATACTTTTCATAATATTCAGGTGATGCTTTTTGCCTAAGAAACATTTCACTCAATGTGGGACAACATTTGGGTATGGTTGAGATGATACACTTTGTTAGGCAATATGACACTTTTGGTCTAACAAAAATATCGTGTGATATTTCTTAAAATACCCATTTGATGCTTTTAAAGTATCACACAATATTTCATTTTTAAACCATTGAAACATGCTAAAAATGTAATAAATGCTTCAAAAAATGACAAAATGTTGATAACTTATCAGTGCCTCATACTTAGGTAGTCACTTGTGCAATTAGTTGTACTCAAACCGATTATAGTGGGTCAGAATGCCTGCCAAAGCTATTTTCTCTCTCCAAATCACTCAAAGCTCTCAAAACCATAAAAAGAAAATGAATTGAAAATGACACTTGGACCCCTTATATAGCCTTTCGACCTCATTTTGACTCATTTTTCAAACTCCTTAGAATTTTGTGAAAATTGCACCCATAGCTAATTTCGATGTCCTAGATCCATTTTCAAGATCAAAATCAAAATCTGAGTTCATCTTGATAGTCAAAATTGTATTTCAAATTTTTTCCTTCTTCTATGCAATTAGCTTCCCTTTTGAGGTCTAATCTTTGAATCTTCACTAGGCCATCTTCATTTTTCCATGTTTTCACCATTTCTACTTCACTCCACATTTTCATGTCTAAATCATCTTTCTAATTAATTTGATATGTTTGGTCAACTCTAGCCAAACTAGGGTATTTTACCATTTCCTTATGGTCACCCTTTGGTTCTAATCACATATATGTTATCATGCACTTTGCTATATCTTGATTTTCTCATATCTAGCTCATTTCTACATCCCCTTAACCTCATTTCAATTTTGATCTTGAGGGGGCATAAATACTCTATAATTGCTTCCTACAAGTATTTATTTCTTAGGAGCATATTTTTGATATTTTCACATGCTCTTGATCTATCTAATTTTCTTGATATTAGTACTCTTCAGGAGTTCTGATATTGTATCTATCCTAGTGTTCAGTACTATCACTATCAGACTATACATTTAGGACTTGCTATTTCTTTCTGCATTTCATTCTTCAAAATTAGATCTCTCTATCTATTAATGCCTACTTGGCTTTTGTATTTATTTGATGTCACGTGTTCCCATATTCATCACACATTACTCAAAGAGGGGAAAATGTAATCACCTAAAAATGCTCATCTAGACTATTAGCCCCCTTCTTAGCATTTTGGCTAAATTAATTAATCATCTTCCTAGGCCAAATTGCTAAAATTCAATTAATTTTATTATAATCTATAGTTTGACTATATTATCCTAAGTTTATTATATGATTAAAAGAACATGTACCCTTTTAATTAAATAAAAGATCACATTCTTCTAACCCATTTAATGTGTACATATAAAGTCCTTTTTCAATTTTCAAATTAAAAGAAAAGCCTTTTTGTCTCACTTGAAAAGTAAACTTCTCTCCATTGGTTGACTTGCTCTTGCACATGGATCATGCCAAAGTCAACTCTCACCCTTGATAATCCATCCCTTGATTTTGATCTCCCTTGTCCATACACCTTTAAAAGGAAGAGGTCTCCCCTTCTCAAAAGATCCACACTCTTGAGTATTGTTATATTGTAGGTTTATTGGTTGATCTTCTTAAGTGCTTGTTGAGAACTTCTATTTCCTTGTATAATCCTCTCATACCATGGCATATTATCTTAGAATCATATAGTGTAGCTTTCTATTTTGCAATAATCTAGCTCACATAGTTTAATTAGCATGGACTTGTAATACTCTCTCATTTTCTCAATATAGTTGCATTATGCATTGTATACTAGTTTAGTCCATATTTGCAATTACATAGCTTGAGAGTTTCTTGTGGATACTTGCATTCTTGCATCTTGTCTTAAGAACCTCATGTTGCATGGTTTACTAGCAAGGGTTGTGTCTCAAAGGCTTAGCTGAGAGCTATTTACTATTTTCTCAAAACATCCCTTTGCACTCCATGGATAGGGAGCTCTAGATGCTCATCAAGGGTTTATAATCTAGTTGTAATAATGCCTCTTCAGTTTTGAATGCTTGTCTTATATCATACTCTGACAAAGCATTTTCAAATGTATCCCTAAATTGTTGAACTATTGTTTATGTAAGGAAACTTGCAACAAGGAATATAACTATTTCCACATAACCCATAATAGATCTGAAATAAATATGCAAATAAAATCCACATGCAAGAGAGTAGACAACATACCCACAAAATTGTGACATGACATATACCTTAGGAAACCTTAATTGAGGAAAAAACCCAGCCTCCAAAAGCATCCATCACCATGTATTATTTAGCAAAAAATACCATTGCAATACAACCATGGAAGCCTTCAAAGCCATAGCCACCACCGAGCAAACTATGTGAACAAACATGAATCCACACATCCCATGCCATTCTTCCAACCTTCACAAATGCTCCCTTGGCTAACTTGTCAAGCCTTGTCTCACTCGACTCTTGGCTTTTTGTCTTCTCTTTGTCACACCAACGACTACCCTTGTGGTTGCTTATATAGTAGCAAGTCCCAAAAAACCACCAAGTGGTATCACATAAACCATATGCTACCTAACCCATTGACCCCACATTTAATATTGGGCATTTAATTCTTTTTCCCAATATTAAATAATTACATAAAATATTATCACAATGTTACAATTCAACTCATCAAGAATATCCCATGGGAATATTTACATGTTGCACATCCATCTAGGTGCAACATTACATAATAAAATAAAATAATACAATATAACAATATTATGCAATGTTTGCCACACCCATTATCTCAATAGTTTACATTGAGGAAAGATTAGTCTTCAACTCCTCTTCAATTGTAGTATTTATCCACTTCTAAATTAAATTTATCTTGAGTCTTATTCTTTTTTTGTTGAATATCTTTGTGTTGTCCTTCCATGACTTTATTTGTAGAGGATATCTTCTCTATCCAATCATCTATTTTATCTAATTCCTTCATTGAGTATATCTCAATAAGAATCCAATACATTTCTCCTTTAATATATTTGAGTGTTTGCAAATCATTGGCCCAAGTGTATGCAAGAAAACCTAACATATTGGAAGCACACATAAACAAGAAAACATTAGTCGTACATGTGCATATCAAAGATCCAAAATAAATCAAAATACAACTAATGTTTATACTTGAGTTTTAAAACTATGCAATTGAAAAACTAGAATTCTCATGCAACCTCAAACAAGCTCAAAAAGGGCACCCATAAGAGGCCTTGTTGGTATGCTTAAGGATGATGGATGTGGATGTGCTCTCCCCAAACACAACTATGATGAATCCGAAAGTGATTGAAATGAAAATGTAATATGAAATATGAATCTAAACTAAGATGAGTGTAGAATACCTTCAAGAAATGGCTAAGCCAACCTCAAAGAATTCTAAAGATGTGAATATGGAAATGAAGTAAACTCAAAATAATAAGCTATCATGAAATATACAAGTATAAATGTAAGAAATCTAACATCTACCAAAGGGTTAGTAATAAGCATGCAAATCTCTAAGAAAGCTCTAACACTATACTAGCATGATAAAAATGCAAATGAGGGAGATGAGAAATGCTTGAGATAAGGGCTCTATTTATAGATTTGAGAGAGGCCTTGGGGAGGTGCAGCTATGTGGCATCCACATAGGTGCCACAAGGGAGACACATAGGCTAAGGGGACAAGTCATGCAAAGGTCAACATAAGCCTTTTTGGTGAAAGAGATAGCTCAAGGTGTGCTCACACATGTGTGAGCAACCTTGGAGAAAGAAAAGGGGGACAAGTGTGTAAGAGTGTAAGAGTATTTTTAGATAAAATAATAAAAGTGAGGCTTTCTTGGATTTTGAGTTTCTCACACATGTGTGAGAAAACATTTAGGGGCTAAAAGGTACTTAGAGAGGTATTTAGAATAATTAAGTGAGATTAAGTAGTGTGTAGACTTAAAAGAATGAGAATTATGGGTGGTAGATTAGGTTTTAGGTGAGATTAGGATTTAATTTAATCACAAGATTATTGAATTTAATAAAGTGGAGGGAATCAAATAAATTGAAATCTATTTAAAAGGGGATTTATGGAGCACTATGCATTAAATAAACTTAACACGTTAGAGGGGAAGTATTCAAATCAAATTTAAATACTTTAGGGAAGTGAACCTATTTAATTAAATAAATTTAATAAAATAAGGAGAAGATTATGAAAAATATAATTAATTAATAAATAATCAATTATAATGCTAAAGGAAATATTAAATAAATTAATATAATGTTTAGTACAATTTTAAGTGTCTACACCAGGTACATACCTCGTCCATCAACCCAAAATCTTGGTTTATAATGGAAACCAATTTTTCAGCATTAGTCTAGATGTTGTGCAAAAGGTTCAAATTACCTTATATTATTTTCACTTTCCTTTCCTCAAAACTATGACACTATTTCTAACAAGCTTCAAAAAATTAATCCATGGGTGGCCCTACCTACTTCATTTCTAATCCAACCCCCAAAGTGATCTTAGGATTTTCAAAGTCTATTGGCCCTACTACCTCATTCAAATACCATCTCAATAGCTCATTTTGTTTCCTCAGCATCAAAAGCTTTGATTTCTCTTTGTCTAAATGTGTGAATGCTTATTTGAGACATGTAGTGATTAGAAGCTTTGTTGTGTCCACCTTGGGTTTCGCTAATATTACATCCTTTATTTGGTAGTCCTTAGGAGTCAATTCCTCTGTATCTATGCAAGCAGGTGGAATGGCAATGTGTGCTAGAAGTTCCTAATCTTAATTCTTTGTTATAAAGGCCAAATTTTTTGCATCACCCTTAGGTGGCTGAAGCTTCTTAATTGTTTTATTAGTTCTGTCATTCCCTCCCCTTTTTTCAATTGCATCTACCTCTTTTATTTTAACATAACCTCTTTCTTAAGCCATGATGGTGTTGTCCCCACTAGTGACATATATTGTGATGAAGAGGTTGGCTCTACTATAAGTTCTTGTCCCTTATCACTCCTCTCAAGAGTCTTCACATGTTAAGGAGTAACTTCAAAGAGAGATTGTGTATCATGTTGGACAAGGGACCAAGCCTTTATATCCAAAGGATCTTACTTCCTTTCTTTTATTATATGTCCATCCTCAAATACTTCATCAACATGCAACTGTACGTATTCACCTTCCTCTGGATTTTGACTTTTAGATTCAATCATCGAAGGAGGTAGAGCCACTAATCCTTGATTCATTATCACTATTGTGTCCTATGCTAGTGGAGGAGGAATGCCCATAGTTCCTTAAGGTAGAGGAGATAATTGATTCCAATCATCTCCTAATGGCTCATTCTTGGGAGTGTCCCTTATTTTCTCTCCTACCATCTCAGTGCCTATAAGAATGAAATCAAAATTTGAGATGTCAAAAATGTTTGTCCCCTTGCCTCCATTTCTACAATCCATGTCCAAGGATCATCTTCAAAGGTCTTGACTTGAATGGGCTCCCTAGGAACAAAAGGTGGTGTCTAAGTTGAGCTTCTTCTCTCTTCGTAAATTGCATTAGTTGAGTGATTTGTCTTATTCAACAGTACAAACTCAATTTGTTCCCCTTCCTCCTTGTCTTCCACCTTAGGGATGGTTTCTTGAATCTGAGGTGAGGGGGTACTCTTCTTCTTTAGCCTCCTCCTCTTCAAACCTATAGCATCATCATCTTTGTTTAGGTTCTTTTGGGCATTGATGAGGAGGCTTCTTCTATTGAGGCTCGAGGTGGTGGAATTCCTTCTTGTGTTAGTTTCACCTATTCTTGCTCTTGTTGAGCTTGTTTTGGCTCTAGTTGGGCTTGTTCTTCTTGAACAATCAGTTCTTCTTGAGCCTCTTCCTCTTTCTCTCTTCTCCTAGGGGTCACCTTTCTCTTCTTTCCCTTTCTCTTTTGTGTCTCAAAATACTCAAACTCCCACTCATGGTGGTGTACCATCTCTGGCCTCACTTGTGATTTGGTAGGGTAGGTTGGTATTGTGACCTTTGTTCCTTTTGCTTTCTTTCATCAAGTTTTAACATGAAGAGGTAGTGCTTAGGGAATTAAATCCATCCAAAAATTTTTCCTAATCCATTTCCTTTTCAGTTCAACCACATGTTGACTCCAATGCTTAATATAATTATTCTCCTCGTGCCTAATTTCTGCATTCATAACAAGTCAATCATAGATCTTGTCCTGTTGTATAAGGGATCTATTATCTTAGGGACATCCTTGTCCTAGGCCTTGAGGGGAATATCCATATTCAATACTTTTTCTATGAGTTGTAGACATATCCTACAATAGTTCCTAATACAAACATCATAGTCATCTACTATGTTCATCCAGTGGTCTTCTAGGGCTTCTTTGGGTACAAATTTCTTCTCCACTAGATGTTCCACCATCTTGATGTTGTTGAAATATGGGTGGGGTTCCTAATAATCCCTAAGAGGATATTGGTCCCATTCTAATTCAAATGTGGTGATATATTTATTTTGTTTCACCTTGAATGTTCCAATGGTGATCATCCACGCCAACATCTTCTTGTGTTGTTTCCTTACCCTATCATATGTAGAGGCAAGTTGTTGGACTATTTACAATAGTATAAGCCTATCTAATGGGTATCTTAGAATATTTTTAATATACAAGAGAGAATTAGCTACCTGAAGATAAGTGAAGGTCATAAATTGGATGTAGTAGGCACCAACCTCTGTTATCTATGTTGTAGCTTCTACTGAAATCCTCTTTGTATAGTCCCCTTCTATGAACCTAATGATGGTAAATATGAAACTACCATTAACCACCTTGTATTCCAAACTATGTAGTGGGAACTTATTTTTTACTATTTGTGGATAGATGAAATAAGGCCAAGCATTTCCATCTTGCATGCTTCTCTTTCTATATAATCCTAGATAACCTATAGTCCTTGCTACCAAGAGATACACCAATCACAACCAAATCTATATGAAATAGAGAAATAAGAAAAACCATGTGGGAAAAAACCTTTTCCAAAAATATATAGAAAGAAAATAAATAAGGAAGGACTCATTAGTGAGACCCCCCAAGGACAACTTACTTCACCCCAAGAATAGAACTAAGTTGAAGATAATAAAAAGATGCAAAAGGTTTAGTGAAGATATTAGCAATCAGCTAAGTAGTAGGAATGTACTCCAAGCTTAAAGATCCATACTAAATCAGATGCCTAATGAAGTGCATGTGAAGCTCAATATGCTTGGTCCTCTGATGCTTAACTAGGTTTTGGGAAATATGTATATCACTATGATTGTCACACCAAAGAAAGGTTAGACTATCAAGAGGAAATCCAAACTCTATCATTAACAATCAAAGCTATAAAACCTCCTAACTAGATAGCACAACTACCCTATACTCTCCTCTGTAGATGATAATGTGTGAGCATGCTGCTACTTGTAAGACCATGTAATAGTACTAGAACCAAGACAAAAAACAAAACCAAAAGTAGACTTGTGATCATCAATATGACTAGCCCAATCTGAGTTTGTGTAAACAAAAATGTAAGGATCCCCTTATGTGTAGTGAATACCACAGCATGTAGTACCATGGATGTACCTCAAGATACATTTTTAATCTTGCCAATAACTCTCATGTGGATCATGTAATAGAGACAAGGCCAAATATAAAGGAAATATTAGAACATGTGTGGATCAGGTACAACAAACTACCCACAAGTTTTCTATATAATTTGGAATCCATTGTACGAGTAATGCAAGTGGAGACAAAACTACACCCAATTGAAAAGGTGTGGGAGCAGGCTTGCAATCAAGAATGTTGAATATCTAAAGCATATCAATAGCATACTTTTTCTGGAGTATGGCTATCCCATCTAAAGATTGAAAAACATGTAGGCCCCCAAAAATAGTGCAAAAGTCCAAGGTCTATCATCTCAAACTACTCTCTCAAAGCTCATTGAACACTTAGTGTCATGGAGGATGAGCTACTTGTAATGATGAGATCATCTATATAAATAACAAGTATCAATAAGTCAGCCTCAAGATGTTGAATGTAAATTTTAGGATTGGAATGACACTAAGTGAACTGTGAAGCAAGCAAGAAAGAATCCATCTTCTCATACCATGCCCAAAGGGCTTGTTTGAGACCATATTAAGACCTTTGAAGCCTGCATACCAATGAAAATTCCTACAAAAAACCATGAGGTTGCTCCATATAGATCTTGTAATGAAGGTCTCCATGCAAAAAGTCACCCTTCACGTCCATCTAAAAAATTGTCCATCCCTCTAAAGCTACAAGAGATAGTATAGGTGAATAGAATTTATCTTGGTGACATGAGAAAAGGTCTCAAATCAATCAACACCATCAACCTATGAAAATCCCTTTACAACAAGATGTGCCATATCCCTATCAATAGAACCATCTATAGCATACTTGGTATGGTATGCCCACTGGCACCAAACCAACTTTCTTCCTTTCAGAAGAGGACAAAGATCCCTTGTGTTCTTCTTCGTCAAATAATAGTACTCATCCATAGCCCTATCCCACTCTATGTGTCTTGTCACCTATGAAAAAATCTATGGATCATCTAAAATGGCATGACTCAATAGTCCAATATCATAAGTATGAGCGTGAGTGCGACAAGAATCTAAAGGATCACCTACCATAGGTCTTAATACATCAATAGTATCACAAGCCCACTTGGGCACTCATTGAACAATTGGTGGAGGTTTTGAAGGGGGATCAATACCAATATATTCCTCAAAGGATACATAATCTTGTGAAGGAGAAGAGGAAGTATTGGGTACTGAGGGAGAAGCTAGTGATAGAGGCTGCAACTGAGGATAACACTTATCACACCGGACATCTTGTCAAAATAAGACATCACTGGAATCAGGATCAAACAACTTGTACACCTTCACATCCTCACAATGGCCAAAAAAGATGAGTGGTCATCTCTTCTTCTCCATGGTTTTCTATTAAGAATTTAGAATAAATGCCCAATCCTCACTACCCAAAATGTCAAATGTAGAAATATTGGACTTGACATGAGTCTAAGCCTCCTCAAGAGTCAAATGTTACAATGCCTTTTGAGGCATCTAATTCTCAATATAGTTGGCACAATTGGTAGCCTCAGCCTAAAATGATCTCATAGCTCAAGACTATATCATACAATTGGTCATCTCCTATAATGTCCTACTCTTTCTCTCTACAACACCATTCTACTGAGGGGTATGGGGAACTGTAAATTGATGTTGTAAACCATGCATAGTGCAAAGATCTCTAAAATATTGATTCACATATTTCCTACCATTTTCAATTCATATATGCCTAAAAAAGAACACATTTCTTCTCCACAAATGTCTTAAAGATCCAAAATGAATCAAAGAAATCAAACTTGTACTTCAAAAAGTACACCCATGTGTGTCTAGAGAATTCATCTATGAAGGTAAGCACATATCGAGCACCTAAAAAGGATGGAGTGGAGAATTACATAAGATCACTATGTATAAAATCTAATGGTGCCTTAGCACATGTGGATATACCTACCAAAAATGGATCTTTGTGATCTTTTCCAAGTGCACAATCTTGAAAAACAATGTCAGTACAAGAGATCTGAGGTAGCCTAATCACTAGCTCCTATGTACTCATTTGTTGTAGATATCTATAGTTGACATAGCCAAAATTCTCATGCCAAATCTTTCTCACTATTTTTACATAAGAAATAAGAGAAACACGTATAGAATCAGAGCTCTCAAAGCTATGAAACTGATATAAGTAAGACTATATATCAACACTCTCGCTAACAACAACCAAGTTAGGATCATGAAGGTCTCCAATAACCACATCATGTGGTGAGAACTCAATTGTCTTACCAAATCCATAATGAGAAATTTGAAAGAAAGATAGGAGGCTCATAGAAATGGTTAGAACCAAGAGAACGTCATGTAGGGAACCACCCTCTAAAGAGATAGTTCCTAAACTTGAAATTGAAAGGTGTGTGGAGTCACCAACTACAATTTGTGTAGTAACACTCTAAGAGATTTAGATAACCAAATTAGGTGAATGTTTCATATGGTGGAAAGCACCTGAATCAAGAATCTAAGTAGTTGTAGAAGATAATGCTTGTGTGGAAAGAGCATGTCCTTTCCCAAAAGGAGGTGGTGTCTTTGGAGAAGCAATATTATTTTGTTGCATGGCCTCCTATAAAGCCTCAAGATTTTTCCAACACCTAGAAACTAGATGTCCTTCCTTGCCACAAAAACTACAAGGATCACCTATAAACTTCTTAGTCTTGGAAGAAGACTCACTAGACTTAGAAGATTTACCCGTCAAAGTAAATTTTTGAGCATCTGATTTAGGATTAGGCTTGGAGGAACTTCACTACCTATTGATTTTTTCTTGGGCTTCAACTTCTACTTTGGCTTCCTTCTAGATTTCTAAGCAACCAATCCCTATTTCTTTGAACCTTTGATAGTTTCCAACTATGTAAGCTTGGAATTATCTCTAGTTAATCAATCACAAAAAAACCTCAAAAGTGGGCATGGTAAATCTAGGACCCAAAGCATCCATAGTGGAATGGAAGGTAGAATAGAAAATATGAAATTTTCCTTGAAGCTTTGATAGAATTAGATAGATGCATTCTTTGTCTATCTTCTCTTTCCCGCATCCCTATAACAAAGTTCTTTACTATTTAAAGCTCATGAGAAAGTCCACAATAGAGGAAAAAGTATCTAGTACAAGTGAAGTAAGCTCTACCTCAATCAAAAAGGCTCTAAACTCATTGATGGTACCAAACAAATCCTTAAATGTGTCCCACATTTCTTAAGGAGTGGAACACTCATCAAGTTGAAACTATAAGTTATCTAAAACACTCAAATAAATCAAACCCATGGATTCATCCATCTTATTCATGTGTTGCAAAGTCTAGTATTGACTCTAAAAAAATCGGTTGCACTATATGAAAACAAGACTACAAACCCTATGAATAGAGAAGTTGTTGCATAACAAATTTCCATGTGTGATAGTTATGTGGGTTTAGAAGTATTAGACAAGAAGAGGTTTTCTAATATACTGATATTGTAATAGAGAATAATGAAAAAAACCCCCCACAATGCAAAAAAAAAAACCTAGTATGCAGAAGGAATGTGTATACAAGAATAGAGAAAAAAAGTTTTAGTTGAGTATCATGAATACCTAGTAAAAAATATTGGTGAAATGATAGAAAATCTATAAAGTGATTGAGAAGATATTTCTGAAACTTCTTTTAGATCAAAAAAATGGAGCTTAAATGAGCAAGTTATGCCCCCTAGAAGATATAAAGTATCATTTGAATTTGAGAAAAAAATAGGTACCAAACTGGGGAAAATTTCAAAAAATACCTTCACCATCATGTCTTCTCAGAGTCATCTTTCTAGCACTTTTTTTGTATCCAAAAAATACCTCCATATGCTCAAGTTAGAGCCAAAAAATTGATAGGACCTCTATATAGAAAAGAAAAAGAGCTAAGCCCCTTCATCACTAATGTGACTATAGGTGGGTGGAGTAGGGGCTCAATGGCATGTTGATGGTTTGGCAGTGGTAGTAGTGGCATGGTAGAAGTGGCTCAACAGAGTACTAGTGGCACAATGGAGGAGCACTAGTGGTCATGTGGTGGAGCTCCACTGTAGCAAAAGGTGACCACAAGTAGTGACTATTGAAGATTAATTAAATTGTCAATGGTTTCACTAACAATTGTGGTAAACTTCAAACTACTAGTGCTTTAAAATGTGCTTTTTAATTTTTTTCTATGATTTTCTAAATTTTCCACCTCAGAGTGCATGTCAAGGGTCGTATGACCCTAGTAGGTAGTATAATTTTTTCTCATAATGTAAAGTTGGCTAAAATAGATGTACTTTATGTGAAAGTGGGAGTTTTGACATCTTTTGAATCCAATTATGAGATCTATTTGGCCTCAAAGTGCTCCAAACTTCAAAGAATGCTTATTTTCACAAAAAAATAATCTAAAAAATAGCTAGATTTATTCCAACAAAAACGCATTTTCACTTTCTTCAAAAAATGAACAAGCTACAATAGATATGGCCCTAATACCATGAAGGATTTGAGTAATATAAATCCACAAAACCCAAAGAACACCTGCATACAAGAACCTATCGCAGAGAAGAAAAGATAAAGAAGAGGCAAGGGTTTTTCTCTAAGAATATGGAAAATTATATTGCTAGACTTAAAAATAATTGAATGAAATTTAAAATTGATCAATCCATATAGAAGGAGATCATAAAGTCTAAAAGGGAACCCCTAAGAGGTAAATGACATTTAATAATTACTATTTAATTATTAAATGGGAATGCAAGTACATAAAGGAAAATCTTAAGAAGGGAGTAAAAGTAATTTAATAAATAATATTAAATTATGTTGTGCTCTATCAGAAAAATATGAAGGAAAGTTACATTTGATATATTTTTCACTTAGTAAGATTGATCATTTTGCATCTAGATTTCCTAAGTATAAGCCTAAGCCTTTCAAGTATAAATATCCTAAAGAATGTTATTATGTTAATGAAGGAGAATTAGATAATGATTCAGATGAAAGTGATGATTATGAAATTAGTTTTTTTCTATAAAATAAGAAAGTCATGTAAATGAGGAAAAAGCATTAGTTTTACATGTTGAGAAGAAAATTAAATGGATAAGAGATAGTGGATGCTCACATCATATGACAAGTGATAAAGATAAGTTTACAACATTGTTAGGTTTGGTGATAACACCCTTTGTTTGATTAAAAGAAAAACATTTATTGCCCCTGATGGAAAACATAACACTGATTATTTCTTATTTTTTGATGGATTGAATCATAACTTGTTGAGTGGTGTTCAACTTTTAGATAAGGGTTATCATTTGGAGTTCATGGATGGATGTTGTATAATCAGATATTAGTTAGGGAATTTGATCACATATGGTGAAAAGACTATAGGTAATGCATTTTATTGATATCCTTCTGGAGTAAGTTTCTTTTTTTTGTAAATATTGATGATACTTGGTTGTGGCATAAGAGATTTTTCTATATGAACTTGCATAATATGTTAAGGATTGTTAATTCAAATGTAGTCATAGATTTACCTAAGATTGTGAATCCTAATAATATATTGTAAAAGGAATGTGTGATAGGTAAATAAATAAGGAATAAATTTTAAATAAAGACACATTATGCTGAGGGAAATTTGGATCTAGTGCATAAAGATCTCTATGGTCCTATAAAGACTAGATCATATGGTGAGAGATAATTTATTGTTCTTGTTTATGATTATTCTAGGATGATGTAGGTTACATTTCTTAGATAGAAATATTATGCCTTTTATAATTTCAAGATATATAAATTCATTGTAGAGAATAAATCAAGTTTGAAGATCAAATGCTTAAGGTCTAACAGAGGTGGATAATTCATATTAGAGAGATTCAATGCTTATTGCAAACAACATGGTATATTTAGGTAGACATCAAATCCTACAATTCTAAGACATGATGGAGTAGCAAAAGGAAAATAAAAGAAACTTGATACAAAAAAGAATATGATATTCAAGGGATAGGCATCTCATGTTCATTAGAGGGAAGCAGTTATCACGGATAAAAATTTGTAATAACTTTGGTTTGGTTTATACCATTAGTTAAGTATTTTAAAAAATTTGCGTAGCAAGTTTTGTATCATAAGAGATGATAATATAGTGAATTTGTATCCTAGAAGTGATGAAGGAATATTTCTTGGATATTATACTAAGAGGAATCATATAGATGTAACAAATAGAGATTGAGGAAGATAATTGAAAGTGTTGTGTATGAAAGATTTCAAGTACATGAAAGAACATTTGATTGTGACTTAGATATTGGTGCAAATCATACATCTACAAGTCAAAAGAATAATTATAACCAAGAGCAAGAATATTGTTTTGGGATAGATAATGGAATATAGGTACAAATTGAAGAGCTAAGAGAAGCACCTAATACACCAAGGCATGTTTATTAAATCATTTAGATGATTAGCTTATTGGTAGTGCTAGTAGTGTTGTGATGACAAGAGAAATAATGAGGAACTATTTATGTTGGATATCATAACTTGAGTCTAAAATTACTAATGAAGAATGTAAATATGAATCATGAATTAAAGTGATCAAAGAAGACTTAAAATAGATTGAGAAGAACAATATATGGGAATTGGTTCTTAGATCTAAAGATTAAAAATTTATAAGAACTAAGTGAGTATTTAGGAACAAAATGAATGAGAAAGGTGAAGTTGTAAGGAAAATATAAAGGGTACTATGTAAAATATATTCAAAATAAGAAGGTATAGATCTTGAGGAGACCTTTTATCATGTGGCTAGAAAAAAACTAGTAAGACTATATTTGGCTTATGCAACTAATAAGAACTTTAAGGTTTTTTAGATGGATGTAAAATATGCTTTCTTGACTAGATAACTTGAAGAATAAGTGTACATTAAGAAACCCAATAGGATTCCTTTTAAAAATCAAGAAGGTATGGTTTTTAGGTTGAAGAAAACATTATATGATTTGAAGCGAGCTTCAAGATCTTTGTATGCGAGATTAGACATGTATCTTTTACATTTGGATTTCAAGAAAGGTAGTGCATATAGTACTTTGAATTTGAGAACTAATCCTAAAAGTATATTGATTATTGAAGTCATTGTTGTTGATATTATCTTTGGTGGAAATGAAAAAATGAGTAATAAGTTTTATAAATAAATGAACTATGAATTTGAAATTTCTATGATAGGAGAGATGGAATTCTTTCTTGATTTGCAAATAACTTAGAATGGTGATGGAATTTTCATATCACAAACTAAGTGTAATAAGGAATAATTGGTAAATTTTGGAATGGAAAATTTTAAACCAAGACTCCTATGGGAATAGGTTATAAATTTAGTCTTGAATTCTACTAATAATTCACTTAACACATTTAGACTAGGTACAAATCTATGATAGGATGATTCTAATATCTAACTCACACTAGGCTAGACATGTCTAATGAAGTTGGAATTATTGCAAGATTATAAGTAGAACCTAAGGAACATACTTAGTGAATATAAAGATATTTTTCATATACTTGAAGGGAACTTTGGATTATATGCATTATGGTATGGAATATCTAAATATATTACCTCATATGATTATATTGATGTGGATTGGATAGGTTATCTTGATGACAATAAATGTACTAGCAGAGGGGCATTGTTTATGTTAGCATGAACGTTGATTGTATTCCTATGGGGGAGTATTTTAGCATTTCTAAGACATGATTCAATGCTTATGTGTTGTATTCATGATAGTGTTTTTCATTGATGTCAACATACACTTTATTCTATGAAGATTTCCAAAGTTGCAGAGGTGGATGCATTTGGTGTGGTCAATGGTCAAAGAGTTGGGTTATGCACTCTTAGTTATATATTCAAATATGTATGAAGATGCTACAATAAAGTGTAAAAAATAGATATGAAGATATGATAGAGTTATCCAATATTTTATGGAGGTAGCTTTCAAATAGAGTTTATGGAAAGTGGGTACTTATAAATTGGTTCTATCTTTTAGTAGAAATGGAATTGTGTTTAGCACATTTAGAGGATTGTTACAGACATTAAAGATGTTATGTTCCAAATAGAAAAATCAAATATGCAATTTGAGCCAACTTATGAAGCTTATTCAGAATGTTTGTCCCTATGAGCTAACTATTGATAAAATCATTATGGAAAAAGTATAATTGTAATGTAATGTGTATTTTAATATCTTGATGATGTCTTATATTAATTGCAAATTCAAAAAGCCACAAGGCCAAATCAGTACATTTTTTAGGACTTGGTACAAAGTAAAGAACATTTCCTTCTGGTAAATCATCATATGTGGTCATTTGCATTATAATTTTTGGTCATGCAATCTTAAATGTAAATTTTTGTTTGATCAGAGTAGACATTGATGTTGAGGATGTACTCTGAGCTTCAAAGAAAATGTATTGGAAATGAAGTTAATGTTTAGTTAGTTCAAATTTTAGATATGATATCTTCAAGATTGTTTAGTGAAGACAGTCTAGGGTTATTTAAATAGTGGATTCATTTGTCCTCTTTTCCACTCCTAACAAGGTTGCCACAGCTCCTAACAGGGTTTCTACGACTCCTAACAAGGATTAAAACTCTCCAAATAGAGACTCATATGTATTAATTGTAAATCATTGGCTCCTAATAGAGTCCACCCTTTTACAAGAAACTTTTATATTAGTACATCATCTTGTGGGAATCAAACCCACCAAGGTTTTCCTTCTAATCAAGGGTTTCTTAGCTAACATATCTAGTGTTATTGTGCATGGTTATCTTTTATCATGCCCAAAATACAGGGGCAAAAACACAAGTAAAAAAAAAAATTAAGATTAATAACACCACTAAGTTGATCAGGGGTTTTGATAAAGTTTACTATGTTTGATTTATCGGTTAAACTATGGGGATGTTGCAATACAAATAAATGTTCCCCTATCAATGCCTTAAGACTACATCTCAATTTTTTTTTTTAAACATGAAGGAATGGATTTTTTAATTAAACCTTCATTATTAAATTGAATAATTAAATTGAACAATCCAATTTAAATTAATTAAAATATTTAACTCATTATCACTTTTATTTACTTTTTAAAATATTAATGAACAATAAATTTAATTCATTTGTATAAAAATTTAAATAAATACAAATCTAATTATTTCAACATATTAAAATCATAGAACTAACTCTAATTATTCGAAATGTTTGAAATAAAAAGAACTCACTAATTAATATAACATCACATCCATCATACATATAATTAAACTTTATTTAACTTAACATAACAAACATCCTTTAATTCTAAACCTACGGCAAAATAATAATATAAATGATACCTCAAACTAATATTTTACGCTATCTAATTTATATTAAAATCTAATTTAACTACACACTAACTACCTTTAACTATAAATAAAATAAATTCTAATAATAAAATATACTAACAAAATATCTTAACTTAACTAAAACTAACTATTTACATAATACTAGTTAACTAATATTTAAAACATTAAATTACACCAAACAAGAACATAATAATTACTTTAAAATTAATACTAACTACACTATCAAAACTTCCTAACATCTAACTTAATATTACACTCAAAGTAATATTCAATTCACTTAATTGAAACTAAAATATAAAATAACAACTAACTATAACTTTAATTATACCAAATAAAAAAAAATTTAACTAACACAATCTAACATAATACTAACATTAACATATACTAATTAATTAATAAAAAACATACTAATTACATTTTAAAACTTTATGAAAAAATGCTACTAACTAAACCCACTACCATTCTAATACCCCATACCCCGTAACACTACCTACCCACCAACCCACATCACACCCCACCCCTTCTCCCCAAGCACTTTAAAAGCACCTACGCCTAATATTAAGCCAACCACCACCCCCCCGTTTTCACGTGGGCATGTTTCCTTGGGCACGGTTGGGTGGTAATGTTGGAATTAAAGACAGAGTAACTGAGAGGGGGGTGGGTGAATCAGTTACTTTCAAAAACTTTAATCACAGATCCCTTCGATGTCTTAAAGATCTAGTTATTGCTGATACTCGATAAGCATAACTAAAATGTTGTAACTCGGTAAATTAAACTGTTACTTATCTTCAAGCAAGCATGCATGCAATTGAAAACAAAATGAACACAAGAGACACCAAATTTAACATGCAAACTCAATATGGGAAAAACCACCAAGTAACTAGCTACCAACTTTTCACTCTTCTAAAGTGAGCCCTGTTAGGAGCCAACCTTGTTAAAGGTTACAATACACACTATTAGGTGTGGCCCTATTCGAGGATTTTGATCACCCTGTTAGGAGTGGCCTTGTTAGAGGCCTTTAGAACAATTCAACTAAACTGCCACCTTGTTAGAGGATTTACAAAATAGTTGTTAAACCAACTCTATTAAGAGATTTAAAATCATTGCTACAATTGTTAGAAAGCAACAATGAATTGACCTGAACAAGATGTAACTGAATTTGCTGACTACAGGTCTTTGTTATGCATTATTAGATCCTCCTTGATCAAATATGGCTTTGTTGCTCCTCAATTATCTCTGATCATCCTTCAAATTTACTTCCACAATAATCAATCCTCATATCACATTAATTCCATTACCACCTCACTCACGCTTAGAATTCGCAAGTTGACCTCTTAATTATACCATTCAAATTGTCAAGTCGGCTCATTCACATGTTACATTTACCAATAAACCATAAATTAGTCAGCTACAAATATTACTCTAAATAAATAAACATTATTTCATAAAACAATGAAATCCTTTACTGGCCGACCCTTCTCGGTAAATACTGGTTCCAAAAAATTTTTGAGTTAACATTGCAATATCTATAAAATCCTTTGGTTGCTGAGTTTACTTTGTAAGAATTGCTTCTACCACATTTCCTTTGATGATCCGGTGAGCTCGGTAAGAACTGCTTCTACCACATTTCCTTTGATGACCGAGTGAGCTCAGTAAGAATTGATTCTAGTACATTTCCTTTGATTACCAAGTGAGCTCAGTAAGAACTGCTTCTGGCACATTTCCTTTGATGACCTTGAAAGCTCGATAACAACTATTTACTTAGTAGATACTACAAGTTTTCTTTACTAACCTTCTAAGCTCCGTAGACTCTGTCCTTTGCCTTGCTAACCTTCTGAGCTCGGTAGACACTATTCTTTGCCTTACTGACCATATAAGCTTGGTGGACTCTATCTAATGATTGATATGACATTTGTGTGACATCAAAGACAACACACAATTGAACAATTGTATCCAACAAGTAATTCCCACCAAATCAGATGCATGTCACCCCCTCCAACACCCTTTTCATTAACATATACACCTCCTCCAATAAAAAGGCATCAGTCAACATGGGGAAAAAATGCAAGGGATATGTCAGCAGGAGGGAATAAAAATTTAATGTGCCAGAGGTTAAGGGGATTGCAACAAGGTAAGAGGAGTTATGAATAAAACTAAAGTAGATAGGATTTTAGAAGGTTGGGATATTTTAGGATATAAACATATGTTATTTCTTTTCTTTTTGTTATTTATTTATTATTTAAATTTTTAAAAAAATATCAACAGAGAATATTCTCTGTTATCTAAAGGGAAATATTTATTTTTCCCATACAAACTCCATAGGGCTTTTTTGCTCTAGGAGGTTTTTTTTTTTTCTCAAGCCTATTTTTTTTCCTAAGTTTGGATTTTCTAAGAAAATTATTTTTATAACAAGGAGGTTTATATTTTTCTTTTCTTAATTAAATTTACTAAATACTTAATTAAACAAAGGGGTTGAATAATTTGTTTTAACATCAATGTAAGATTGTTTTTTCTTCTAATAATCACAAAAAATGAATCAAAATTCCAACCATAACATAAATTTTTCCTTAACATATTTGAACTTAAAATTTGCACAATTGTATATCACCATTTTATCTATTTTTCAATACACACAAGCATATAATTGAATTTCAAGAAGAAGTCATATGAAAGAATACTACTCTCTCTTTTTTTTAATTGAACTACCTGATTCAAAGGCTCTGCCAGGAAAGAACTAGGAAGAAAACTTGACTTTGTAGTCACTTCAACAATAGTTTAAATATAACATTTTTACACAGGATATTATCCCGAGGAGAAATCTCCCAATATAATTGAAATCCAACAACAATTCTGAATTTCCTTCGTGGCTCCTCAATAGGGAAACCATTACAAAATTTGCAATACATCACAGTGATCATGGAGAGAATGAAAACTAACCAGGAGACAACCAACCATAACATGAAGAAAAAATCAAACATTCACTCCCATCCCAGTTTGCACAATAGGTTCAACATTGAACCAAACTAGGGAGAAGGTGGATTTTTTCAATACGAGATGTTAGACAAAAAACCATAACAGGTGCCCTTTTGGGACTAAAAACTCAAGAACTTATGTTCTTCCATTCTTACATTCCAAAAATCAAAACATGGTTTATTCTAACAAGTAAGGGCCCATAACACCCTACCTTCTCTCCCTCTTCTTGTCCTTAGAAGAGACTCTACACTGTCAGAGTCCAACTAAAGACCTCCTCCTGTACATGGCCACTTCTTCCCTATCTGAGGGTGAGTAATGCCAATACAACTCATACAATCCCTTCAAAAATTCAAAGAAAAATACAAAGGAAAAATATTTAAGAAAACCTATTTCAATCCCTTCCAAACATACTCAACACACACACGAACATACATATGCAACAAAATAACTTAAGCATGAAACAAAACATGAACAACATGAGCTGAGGGATTCCTACCTTCACAATAAAATTATGGAAATTGAATAAATTTGAGATGAGCTTCCTTTCCTCTCCTTCTCCTTTAATCCTAAATTGCTCTCTAAAACTAGAGGTTGGATGAACACTCAAACCCTCTCAAATTTGCCTCTAAATCAGACACTAACTCAACCAACTCCCAAAATGCAATAACTCCCCCACTTGCCTAAAATTTCTAGAGTCTTCTAACTAAACTAGACATAAGGCTAACCTCAATCTGGAGTTAAAGTTATCCAACTCATGATGAAAACATTCAATTTTTTCAATAAAGCAAAAATGGGGTTTTTGAGTGACCATAAAAGTCAACAAAAGGGGCTAGGCGGGTGGAAAATGCCCCCAATCCATACCATACCCCTTAGGTACTTATATTTCATGATTTTTGGCCTTTAGGATTAATTAGGGACCTATCAAAAGTTTGGAAAGTTTAGGACTTTCTAACAACCTTTAGAGATGCAGATTACTCACTAATCTTGATTAGGGTAATTAATCTCAATTACTAACTGATTAGCAAAAAGGTTACTAACCTAGTCCAACTTAGATCTTTAGGTTACTCAATTAACCCTAAATATCATGCTGGAATGCATATACAATTCACAAGTGTCAAGCAACACGGAAAAATCACTGTTACAAAACATTAACACTTAAAGATTACAAAATGATACATTCATTCAATCCATTATACAAATAAAATATGAACAACAGGGTTTGCATCTTTTGTTAGACTCAACCCTATTTTCCACAAATAGTACATAGGGTTCAATTTTGTTTCCCCATTAGATTTTCTGGCTAAAATATCCTGCACACTCATTGCACATATCAGTAGCTCAAGAAAATCACATGCATATATATATAACTTATCAGGGAAATCACATAACTCAAAACATAATCTTTCAATTAATTAACTATTTATCTCTCATCTGCTCATATACTTAGGCACTAAAATTACATAATCAAAGTGTTAGTTTTGCATTCACTTTCTACACTACTTCATCAATATACATGTTTGTAAAACATTAAACAACATAATTAAACATTTGAAAGTAAAACATCACACAACATAAAATATCATAATAATGTTTAGTGTATCCGATAGTGTCTCGAGATATTGAGTCATGAGTATCAAAATAATAATGCATCAACTATGCTAAGATGGGTTGGGGTGAGGCCTCACATCCTCCCCCACTAGGCATGAACTTCCTCCTAGAATTCATCAAAAAGATATGGGTACTAAGATTGCATATGTGCTGCATCCTCCCATGAAATCATGACCTCATCATAATAGTCCTATTGGACCCTAACCTAGTCCAGCTCTTGACCTCGAAGAGCTAGGGTCTATTAGGAAATAATACAAATAGGCTCCAGTGCTAGCTACCCGTCTGACTCCACCTACAAGGCATCCCAATCTATAATGTGAGACTCATCATAAATGTATCCTCTAAGTACTAAAATGTTAAACACATCACAAATGCATGATAGGCTAGGTGGCAAGGCTAAATGGTATGCAACTAGTCCTATCCTCTCTAGGATCTTGAATAGTCCAATGAATCAAGGTGCCAACTTAGAGCCTTTTCCAAATCGAATCAAAATATTGTGTGGTTACACCCTCAAGAAAACTCTATCACCAACATGATACTCTTGATCTATCCTCTTCACATAAACATACTTCTTCTACCTATCTTGTGCCTCTCTCATGCACTATCTAATCAGGGTCACCTATTGTTCCTTCTCTTTGACCAATTGAGGGCCAATAGACAATTGATCATTGATCCTATCCCAACTCAAGGGCAGTCTACAAGTTCTTCCATACAAGGCTTCATATGACAGCATACCAATGGAGGAATGGTGCCCATTATTATAGGCAAACTCAACAAGATGTAAGTATTCCTCCCATTTGACCTGATGGTCCATCACGTACATACATAGCATGTCCTCCAAAACCTGATTCACTCACTTTGTTTGACTATCAGTCTGAGGATGGTACATTGTACTAAAATTGAGCCTAGTGCCCAATGCTACCTACAACTCTCTCCAAAAAAATTAAGTGAACAGTGAGTCTCTATTGGAGATGAACTTACGAAGAATTCCATGAATTCTAACAATGTCCTACAAAAACACCTAAGCTATGCCTTGTGTTGTGTATGTAGTACGCACGGGTGAGAAATGGGAAACCTTGGTCAACATGTCAACTATCACCAAAATGGCATCATGGCAGCAAGATGACATGGGGAGACCAACAATAAAATTGATATATATAGCATCCCACTTCCACTCTGCAATCTCATGAGGCTGAAGAAGCCCATCGAGATGATGATGTTTTGCCTTCACCCTCTAATACTTGAGGTATCTTGCAACTATGTTAGAAATTTGCACTCTCATGCCTAGCTAGTGATACAACTATCTTAGATCAGCATGTAACTTCTTAATACTGGGGTGTGCTGCATAAGGTGCTTTGTAAGCCTCAAGTACAATGAGCTCACACAAACCCCCAATGGAAGGTACATACATACATCCTCTATGACACAAGAGTCCATCGAACTCCAAAGAATACTCTAAATACTTCCCTTCCAAGGGTCTCTGAGAATGTACCATCTGACTAACTTCTACTTAAAGCTCATCTACTGGCAAGTGTTGTAGGATACACTCTCTCAAATTGATGCAAGTAGTCATAGATGAAAGCTTGTGATGCCTTCTACTTAGGGCATCTGCAACCACATTTCTCATTTCCCTTGATGTAATGAACATAACATAATCACAAAGGAACTCCATCCACCTTCTTTACCTAGCTTTAAGGTTCAACTAAGTAAATATGTACTGCAAGCTCTGGTGGTTGAAATGAAGTTTGAATCTGTGACCTAGAAGAAAGTGTCACCACCTCATTAAAGCATGAACAACTATTGCAAGCTCTAGGTCATGAGTAGGGTAATTGAGTTCATGAGTCTTTAACTTCCTAGACTCGAAGGAAATAGGTCATCCATCCTACATAAGAACTACCCCTATACCATCCAAAGATGCATCAGTGCACACCACAAAATTTTTAGAAGGATCTGGTACTACGAGAATTGGTGCACTCGTGAGGGCTCTCTTTGTACACTCAAAAGTGTCCCACTCTAAACCCTTCTATCCAAATGATTCCATGAGTTTGGAATGCTTGGATGTTAGCTTAGAGTTCCCTATCCATGAAGTGCAAGAGAGTATATTTCAAGAATAAGAAGGCTCTCAGATGAGCCTTAGAGATACTCTTCTTGCTAGTAAACCATGCAATGAGAGATTCCAAAGATAAGATGCAAGAATACAAATGTCCCAAGGAGTTCCTCAAGGATGCAATACAAATATGGAAACTAAGCTAAGATGAGAATGCAAAATGCAGCTATGCTAAAACATGTAAGAGAGTGTTACAATCTAAATATTAAGCTATGTGAGATAGATTATTGCAAAATAGAAGCTAAACTAACATGCAACATGAATCTAAGCTAAAATTCTATGGTATGAGAGAATGTAGACAAAAAATAGAAGTTCTCCACAAAGCTCCAAAGAAACTTGTTAGAAAATCTGCAACATAACAATACTCAAAATATGGATCATTTGAGGGGGAAAGCTCTCTCCCTTTTAAAGTTGTATGGATGGTGGAGATCAAGATGAAGATGGTGGATGATCAACGGTGGAATTCAAAAAGAGGAGTGATCCATGTACACGCACAAATTAACCGATAGAATATAAGTTGACTTGTCATATAAGACAAAAATTCACAAAGCCTTTTCTTTTAATTGCAAAATAGAAAAAGGACTTTATGTGTGCACTTTAAGTGGGTTAGAAGAATGGGGTCTTTTATTTAATTAAAAGGGGACATGTTCTTTTAATCAAATAATGAACTTAGGATAGCATAGTCAAACTATAGGTTATAATCAAATTGATTAATTACTAGAAATTTGGTCTAGGTAAATGATTTAATTAATTTAGCCAAAATATTGAGAAGGGAGCTAATAGTCTAGATGTACATTTTTAGGTGATTACATTTGCCCGTCTTTGACTAATGTGTGATCGATCTAGGAACACATTATGTCAAAGAAAATGAAAGCCAAGTAGAAAAAAATAGATATAGATATCTGATTCCAAAGAATGAAATGCAGAAAGTGATAGTGAGTCCTGAATGTAAAGCCTTATAGCAGTAGTACTGAACACTAGGAAAAGATGTCAAAATTCAAGAAGAATGCTAACACTTAGCAAAGTAGATAGATCAAGAACAAGTGAGAAGATCAAACAAATGCTCCTAAGAAGTAGATAGATGTAGCAAGTATTGATAGACTATTTCTACCCCCTTGGGATCAAAATTGAAATGAAGGGGAATGTAGAAATGAGCTAGATATGAATAAATCGAGATATAGCAATGTCCATGATGATAGATGAATGATTAGAACCAAAGAGTGACTATAAGAAATTGATAGAATGCCCTAGTTTGACCAAAGTTGACCATGAAGGATAAATCATAAAAATTAGGTCAAATCGAGTAGAAATATTATTTAGATGTGAAAAGGTGAATAGAAGTAGATATGAAGCATAGAAATGATGAAGACCTAAAGAAATGAAGATGCCCCAGTGATGATTCAAAGATTAGACCTCAAAGGGTCAGCTAACTCAGATTTCAATTTTGATCCTAAAAATGGGTCCGAGATGTCAAAATTAGCCAAGGGTGATATTTTTGTGATATTTTGAGATGTTTGAAAATTGGGTCAAAATTAGGTCAAAAGCTATAAAAGGGGCCCAATGTGTTATTTTCAAAAATCATGTGTCTTTTGTGCCTTGTGGAGAGCTTTTGAGTGGTTAAGAGGAAACGATGGCTTTGGCAAACATTTTGCTTCACCGACATTGTTTCGAGCGCAGCCGGTTACACAACCGGCCAGAGCAGTATGGGGTGCTGGTAAGTAACCACTTTTTTGTCATGTTTTTGAGCTTTTTTGGTGTTTTTTTGCACATACGAAGGGTTTTTTACAAAATATCATGCGATAATTAAAAAGTATTGCACAGCCACTTTGTGAAATGTCGCACGACAAAATTTTGCAAATAAAGTGTTGCACGACTATTTTAGGTTCTATTGTATGGGATATACCCATATGTCACATGAGCCGATGTGAAATGTCGCACGACATAAATGTGTCACATTACTTTAATATAAGTATCGTACGATACTGTTTCGGAAAATTGTATCACCCTCAATGAAAAAAAGATTGCACAGATGCATTTTGGCATGTTTTTATGAGTTTTGTGCATTATGATCATGTTTTTGATATGTTACTGATGTTTGCATGTTTTTGTGTTAATAGGAGATATTTCTGGCATTACATATCAGAGCCCCCAAGGTGGTGGGGTTGCGTGTGGTAGACCTTTTTAGTGATGCTAAGCAGGCTACTATATTTGCTATGGGTTTGCGATGGGTCATACGGATGCCCCATATATGGGCAAACCATGGATTGCTGACTGTGCTGGCCGAGTGGTGGCACAGTGAGCATAACACCTTTCATTTACCAACTGGAGAGGTGTCTATTACACTGGAGCACGTGTATCACATCTTGCGAGTGCCATGCCATGGTGAGCCGGTAAGTTTGTCTGATTGATCAATCATGTTTTTAGCAAGTTGATGTTGATGCCAATGATACTAATGTCAAGTTTGGTGATATGTCACAGGTGTACTATGATCAGACCTCGATAGAGGGGCAAGCATCTATGTAGCAGATGTTCCAAGATGTGACCATCCTAGACCATCATCTGAGTTGGGAGTGACTGATTGATGATTATGGTTTTGGCTACCCTCTACCGAGTTTTTTATGTTCATTGGTTGCTCAGGCCTTGGTGATCAATAGGAGCCAAAAGAGCTTCCCACTGGGATAGGGCAAACTGGTGGCAGATTTGATTACTTGATCATGCAGGATGGCATGGGGGCCAGTGATCCTAGTTAATATGTATCATGAGCTCCATGAGATAGTATACCATTGTAGTGGTTCCTGAGCATGTGGAGCTGTGTTGGCATAGATTTGGGCTTGGCAACACATTGCGAAGATCCAACCATAGGTGCAGCCACAAGAGCACAACCAGCCTTACATTTTTTGTTAAAAAGGTTTTATCCCATAGAGACATAGTGGGGATGTGACCTATTATTGATGAGTATTTGATGAGATGATGGAATTCATGTGGCAGCTGTACTGAGTGCCAATAGTGGTTAGATTCATGGGAGCTAGACAATATGTGATATAACAGGCCATTGGTGGGTTGGAGCATAGATATAGTAGAGCGATTCATGATCAACCAAGTATAGCGGTAGTTTGCAGAGTGACACGAGATATCGGTGGAGATGACCACCTATGCTTAGATGCATGCTAATGAGGCCCTAGGATGGTTACTAATGCTAGAATATCAAATGGCAGTACGGGATACAACAACTCTAGTGGCAACTCCCTAAGATTACCACCCAAATGTGGCAGATGCAAGGGCAGATCTAGTATACCTTTATGAGAGGCAGAGGCACCCATTCCCATGGCTTACAAAGCCTAATGCACTACCTACAGGAGGTGGACACAGAGGGGGTAGAGGGGGGAGATGGATGGAGGTTGGAGAGGGATCTTGAGCAAGGATGAGGAGGATGTGGGCACAAGCTATGAGGGAGATGGAGGAGGAGGAGGAGAAGGTTCCACTGAGGCAATGGTGGGTGGCACAGGTAGAGGAGGTGCAGGCAGAGTAGGTGCAAGTAGAGTAGGTGTAGGTAGAGCAGCCAACATGAGGAGGCAATGACCAGGATGCAAGGATCCATGCTCTGGAGGTAGAGCTACAGACAGCTTGGGTAGCCATCACAATGTGAGACCAGCAGTTGATAGATGAGCGAGCACAATTGGATGAGCTCTGAAGGGAGCGAGACACTTCTAAGTGAGAGGCAACACATCATGGTGCATGTGTCACTTATTATTATGCCACCTATAGGGGTGTGGTGCCACCAGGGCAAGGACTTCTCGATTACTCAAAGAAAGCAAGCAAATCAGAGGGTGTGGTATAGCTACCAGATAGGAGACAGGCTCCACCACCAGGGCCACCACCTCCTCCTACTACAGAGGATGCCAGTCAGTCATAGGCTGATAGTTTTGACATTTTGAGTGTATAGCATGTATTTTTGAGATGGATATCCAAATTTTGGATCTCATTTTGTATATGTACTATGACACATTGAGAAATATATATATGAGATACTAGATTTTGATTTGGCAGTTTTGTGTACTTATCTCAAATGGATGTTTTAGCGTTTTGGTTTTCATGTGATGTTTCAATTTTTGTTTCTTGCCCATGTATGTGTTGGCTTGGATAGTTATGCTCATGTATCTCCCTTATGTGTGATGTTTTTAGCTCTTATGTGTATGATGTAGACTTTATGTTTCTGAAAACATGTGACACATGGATAAATTGAATGTGATGTTTAGATTAACCCCTTATGATGATAGGATAGCAAGATAGAGATGAAATGAAAGCTCAAGAAGAGGAAAGATAAAGAAAGCAAAGAAGAAATAGTTAGCCAAAATGTTTGCAAAAGGATGAAGAGAGAGCTCTCCCCACACGCAGGAAATGCAAGACTAGACTAAAAAAATGGACCTAAAATGCAAGCTAATATGCAAAGTGGTTTACCAGCAAGAAGCACATAACATTTAGACTCTTAATTTCATCATTAAGCATTTATTAGGGAAATCATGAGATCATAAAATCATCACTAGTATAACTATGAGGATATGAATATGATTGATATCAGATAGGTATGTGAAAATTCAATCTAAGAATCAGAGACATGTAAGTCAAGATAACTACGTGATTAGATTCCCTAGCTTTAATTTAGCAAGATTACACCTATATAAGCACTAGGATAACCCTCGAGTGCGATCTTGCAAAAATAGTCAAGGATGATATGTTTATAAGTCAAAGTGTCACATAGGACAAGCATGAATGCTTAAAACACTATAGACAAATAAAGTATACCCACAAGCAAAAATCAAGAAAACATGCCCCATGCCCCCAATCTTCTAGTCAATGACATCCTTGAAAGACTATTAGGGATGGTACATATAGTAAAGAAATCATCATAGATAGCACACAAAGTAGATAAAGATCAGCATAGCTCAATCATCTAAGTGTTTAAGTGTGTGTGTGTGTGTGTAAGTCAATTGGCCATTTCTTCAAGACTTGATCCTGATAGTGAGAAATATCATGACATCGAAGACCTTAGGTAAACTCTCTGAGAAGTGTTGAGAAACACTTGATGTCAAGTTGGGGGGTAGTGTTGAGAAACATTGTTTTGTAAGTTGCCAAAGAAACCCTAATGCACAAGGATACCTCAAAATAGGTTAAGCAGTTGTGCCCCCTAGACGAGGACAAGAAAACAATCCCAAGCTAGGGAATGTGTAGCGAAGTAGGTGATTGAGACTCATAGACATAGGTGCAAGGGTTTCAAGTAGTGCTTGTTTCCAGGTTTTCACCACTTGACAAAAAATTTTAGGACTTTTTTTTCAATTTTTAAAGTATTTTTTTATTTTGAATTTTTTTGGTGATACATCAAAGCACCTATTGCTAGGTTTTCACTAAGATTATCATTTTTTCAAGACATTTTCTAATGTTTAGGATTTTTTCAGCATCATATTTGATTTTTTGAATTTTTTAGAATAATTTAGAGATCACTAGTTCTCAAGCAAGATCACATCATTTTTTCCCAATATCTAGCAAGGTATAAGACACGATGGAGAAACAAGCCAGTGGATAAGTAGAGATGGATAAGAAAGGAGTATGAAGCGAGTAAAAGTGATCCTCAAGGACTGACTCCTTAAGAGTACCCAAGCTACGGAAAGAGGTGAAATAGTCATATGAAGCATGTTTTGGATAAGCAATGGAAGTAATGAGAAAGATAGCATGTAGGATAAGTGGTGAAGCCAACAAGTGCGATATCATATAAGATAAGCGATGGAAGCCAATTAGTCAGATAGCATGAAAGCATGCAATCCAAGAGAGTAGACATGTCAAGCGGCCTATGAGAACCATGTTTTATATATTTTGATCAAGACTCATGGGGTCAACTAGATAGGATAGTGATGGGATAGAGCAATAAAAATAAAGCTCAAGATGGAGGCTATGAGGGAATGAGAAAGCACAAATAGAGAATCTCATGGATAAGATAGCCAATATGCAAAGATAGCTCAACATTTTCAAGATCAAAGAGAGAAGAGGGGATAGATGGATGATGGAAGAATTATGCTTGATGCCTATTTACCAAGTTTTCATCATGGTACTTATCCAAGGTACCACAAGATGAAGTTTTCACCATAGGACGCATTTATTTCTCTTTACTTTTGCTACCAAGGTTCCACAAGAAGTAGTTTTCACCAAGGCACATTTTCACTTCTTCTTCTTTTTTTCTTCTTCTCTTTTTCTTTTTTTCTTTTTTTTTTTTTTTTTTGAATTTTTTGAATTTTTAGAAAGAGCTAAAGCTTTTTGAATGTAGATAGTGCTCCTATAAGAAAGATAAGTCATGATAAGCCAAGACCATAGAAAGGTATGTGCAAAGATGTTGATAGGGTGATGAAAGAGAAATGGTAGTAGGAAGAATATATTGAGGATAAGAGTTCATGTATAGAAAGTAAGTGTAAGCTTTAGAGAATTTCATGAGGGTAGCTCAAATATTGGACAAGATCAACATTGACACACACCTTGAAGGGTATTGGAACAATGGAGGAATCATGGATGAAATAGCTTGAGATTTAGATGTATGAGATGGTAGAAGAGAATTGGAAAAAAGTGGAGTGGAAGGCTTTGGAATATTTTTAGGAATATTTTTGGAAGAAGACAGAATGGAAGCCTTTGGAAGATTGAATGTCAACTTTGAAGTATTTTCTGTAAGGAAACTCAGGTGCAGAAACAGCTTCCTACACTAATCTCATAAGGAAAGTATGATGCAAATCCTATTAAAATCTTCTACACTTACAGATTCAATATCATGTAAACAACAATATTGTAGCCAAACATGCATATAGAAAATAGATAGAGAAAGGAACACATAACACAAGGATTTTCTAGTGGAGAAAAACCTTTTGGTAAAACAACCCCACCCCTTCAGAACCTGTACAATGTATTATCTTCAAAACAAGATTACAATACACTTGCAATGCAAGTTCAACATCGACAACAGAAGACTCCAGTAGCTACATGCAATACCAACAATACACCTTTTTTGTATCACTTCTCTTTGCAACCCTAAAAATGCTTATAACATAGCTCTTACGTGTCATAGGAATCTGTCATAACTGTTTTAATCATGATCTCCTTACACACAATTCAAGATATTGACACATCAACATTATTTGCAAGAAATACATTTTACAAAACAAATAATAAGAATAGGAATTATACAAGGTTGAGACACCTTATTCCTAACATTTTCAATATTCAAGTCTTCTAAAAGAGATTTGGGAATCCATATAGCTTTAGATTTTCCTTTGGATACTTCAAAACACATTTCTTCAATAATGGGTTTAGGAACCCATATTTTCTTTGATTTAGTTTTTTTAATAGTGGACCTTTGTGGTCTCTTTTTTGCATTCTCCTTCTTAGCATTCACATGTTGATTAGATGGGACATAGTGATCTTTATTTTTCAGTGGATTCTTATGTTTATTCTCAATTCCAAAGGACATAGGATTTGTTGATGAATAAGGATGATATGACTGGTTTAGATGTATAGATGGGTGAAAATTCATCAAGGATGAGTGTCTTTGCTGATCTTGAGGTATTATAGGAGAGCTAGGGAATGAGCTAGGAGTGAATGTAGGAGATAGAGGAACATAAGGCCCCAATATGGATGGAAGGTTTGAATGCTTTAGCTTAGGTGGATACGGACCAAGGATAGATTTAGAAGATGCAAAGGGATAGTGGGAAGGGATATCAACATCTTTAGAGTGAGAAACATGGTCAAAGCCATCAATAGACTCATGAGTACCTCTGATAGGAACAACATTTTTAATAGAAGCACTTGAAGCTTGAGCACAGTTTTGAAGTGGATGTGGAGAAGTAGAACATGAGGGGATGCTTTGATCTTGACAAGTAGCTTTGGATAGCATATGAAGAGAACTTTTCTCATAATTTTCAGTAAGCTCAAGGGAGATAATGGAAGTGGTATCTTCATCATACTTGGGGGATGGAAAAGACATAGGATATGGAGGGGTGAAATTTTGAAGATGAAAGGGTGCTTGATCTTGATCTTTCTTGACATATATAGCTTTTTCTTTTTGAGATTCCTCTTGACATGGAGCTCCTTCTAAGGACAAGGGAGAATGAAGAGTGAATGAATAAGTGCATGGATCAGGCATAGTAGTGCATGAAGGTTGAGGATATTTAGGATTAGTAGCATGGAAAAGGTTTGCATCCAAGTGAAGGTTAGCTTGAGTTTCTTTTAGAGGTATCCCTTGAGGGTACGCATATTGCATATGAAAAGCACTAGATTTTTTGTTTGATGGAGGCATGTTGGAAAGCTTTGAAGTGTTGAGAGATGCACAAGTGTTGGAAGAAGTGGAGGTATCAAAGAAACCATCACTAGATATAGGTTCACTAATATGATCTTTCTCAAGAAAAGTATCCTCATCACATGAGTCATTAGAGGTATCAATAATTCCATTATCAATAAGATCTTGGATTTTATGTTTTAGCTCAATGCAATCTGAAGTACTATGCTCATTATGTTGATGATAAGCACAATAGATATCCAAGAATGGGTTTCCATATGAGCTATACTTAGGTAACCTGATGAGCTTGGTGCTAAGAAGTGTTTGCAAAGTGTCATCATAAGAATCTTCCAAGGGAGCAAAATTTCTATCAAAATTATGTCTAGAGTCCTTTTTTTGTTTCTCAAGTGAATGGTATGCATCCATGTCTTCATCACTGTCTTGGTCAAATATAGGTCCATCATGATATATTGGAATAGGCTCAAAGTAGGTATCACTTTCTTTCTCCCTAAGGAGGTCTTTAGATCTAGAAGATGAAGACATTTGATGTTTTGGAGTAGAATATGTAGACCTAAAAGAAGATGAACCATGTGTATGTAAAGGTCTTAAGGGAGAATTATTTAAGAATGCAATCTTCTCCTCTAACCTTTTCTCAAGTTTAGACTTCATTTCTATCATGAACTTAGAGAGATGAAGATAAGAAAGATCATTTGTCTCTTCTTGTTCTTTGTATTGTGCATATAGATCTTGAAACTCTTTAGCAGCATGGAGGATATCATGATCATCTAGATTTTGCCAAGGTTTGATAGCATAGGTTTTGAATGCCATAGTGGTAGATAGATAATCAAGCATGAAGGAGACTAGATGAAGCTAACAAGGTGACATAAGATAACTTGATGTCCAAACTAGAGAGGTAGATTATTCACTTGCCAATATAGTAAAGATAGAGTAAAGTGACTTGTCAAGAAAGTGTCCAAGTTACTTATGACACTAGTGACTCAAGTCAAGAGCTAGGAAAGAAGCCAAATAGCCAAGTAGATAGAGCAAGTGGGGTAACAAGTGAACAACTTTCCCAACCCAAGAGTGTAGTCAAGAAATCAAGGTAACCATTTTAGCAAAAGGATAACTAGCAAACATGCATAGACCATGAAGAGAAAAAGACCAAGAGCACTAAGACCAAAGAGCCACTTTAAGCATATTTAAGCACTAGAGACAACAAATCACAACCAAATGATGAAAACCCCCTTAGTAAGTAACACAAGAGAATGTTTGCACTTGACATTTTAACTTGGTTGACAAAGTTTGACAATAATTGATAGCATAGCAAATTTGATGTTCAAAAGAAATTTCTTTCTAAGCAAGATAGTGACACATGGAGTATTCTTCAAACAATCAAGCAAGGGACAAAGCAACCTTGCATGATACAAGCATATGTGAGGTCTCAAAAGAAATCCCTAGAACTATCATCATGTGTATGTTCCAAAGATTTCCACAGGTCTAGCACATTTGAGAACACATCAAGCAATATCTACCTAAAAGTTATGGTTCATTACTCAACAACTTGGCCCACACTTGATGCTCCTTTACCTCACACCAAGTGGTTTCCCACAAGAGATATTGGCTTTTTCATGGAAGTTCCATAAGCACAACCAAGGGAACACATATGGTGAGTGTAAATCTTGGGGTGATCTGGGTAGTCCACTAGCATCGATCCTTGCACCAAGAAGTTGAGTGGTTAAAAATGGTAGTTACTAACTTAGAGTGTTTAGATAGGGCTTCCATTCATAGTGTTCCTCTTGCTTCCAATTATGGGACACCTCACCTTGTGATGAATAACTGATCTCATGACCACAAGAGTACCTTAAGCATTCTTGCCTAGTGATCTCCCTATGGTCAAAATCCCATAAGCGATCACACTAGGTGAAGGCAAACACTATGTCTACAAAAGTTTTGTGTCCTTGATAGCCTTGATTTTATAGTGGGTTGGAAGAGCCGGGTAATCTGCTTGTCCCCACTTGGGTCGTTCCTTTCAGGTTGTCTGAGAGTAGGCCCTTTAAAGGATCCTAACTACTACAAAATGGATCCCCTCTCAAGAGTCAAGATTTTAGATTCACCTCAAGGGTGAAGAGCATACTCTCCTACCTTGATTGCTTCCCCCAAACACACCAAGAAGATTCAGTTGCCTCTTACTCTTGAAACCAAATGGTAAGTCAAGATTTCTAATTCACCACAAGGGTGAAGACATACTCTCCTATCACCAAAAGATCATAATCATAAGTTTTAATGTTCCTAAAAAAAAATAACTAGTATATGTTGCACATGTAAAAAGTAAAGAACAAGAAAAATTGGGTTTTTATGCATTGGACAGCCCTACAAACAATCGTTAATAGCCCTTGTGCATTTGAAGCTTTGGCATGTATTCTTTTTATGCAATGTTTCAATTTTTTTCACAAGGATGGCACCCTGAAATCACAACTTGTTAGCACCAAAAGTTAGTGTGAAATAACATAAAAATCTGCAATAAAAAGTGGTTAGTTTCCTCAAAAAGCCAATTTATTTTCCAACCAAGTGCATGCAAAGAGAGTGCAAGTTAATCACAAATGCTCTCATTTTTACTCTTTGATTTTGACCTAGTCAATAAGATTGGACTTGTTTTCTATGATTTTGGATCCAAAAATAGAAATGCAAAGAAGAGACCCCCACTAAAAACTAGAGATCTTTCCAAAAATGCAAGTAATTCAAAAAAATCTCTTCATTTGTGACCTAGGGACCCATTTTGTCAAAATAGGCCAGATTTATCAAATTGGGTTTTTTACCCCTAATACGACCTCAAAAGTCAAAACACAAAGAAAGAACCCCCCTTACTTTTTGAAAATGTAAATTTTTCAAAAAAATACATTGATTTAGGATCAAAAATAGCTTTTTATGAAAAATAAAGAAAAAATCATAACTTTTGATAATCAAATAAATATGCTCTGAAAATTGGACTGAGACATTTTGGATACATAACCAACCTGCAAAAAAAATTTCAAAACCAAACTCCAAGCAGTTTAAAAGATATGATCAAATCTTTAAACCAACTAGATTTTTGGCCTTCAAACCAATCTACTTATGGGTTGACCTTAAAACCAAAGTGATAATTCTACAAAAGCACTTGATTAGATCCAATATGCTATTGTAAAAAACTAGAGGTAAAAAATAAAAGCAAATGGAGCTAGAAATTTGATTCAAGCCCCACGGTGGGTGCCAAAAATGTACAGTCAAAAGTGTCCCACTCTAAACCCTTCTATCCAAATGATTCCATGAATTTGGAATGCTTGGATGTCAGCTTAGAGCTCTCATTGCATGGTTTAATAGCAAGAAGAAGATCTCTAAGGCTCATCTAAGAGCCTTCCTATTCTTGAAATATACTCTCTTGCACTCCATGGATAGGGAGCTCTAAGCTAACATCCAAGCATTTCAAACTCATAGAATCGTTTGGATAGAAGGGTTTAGAGTGGGATACTTTTGATTGTACACTCTTGAGCTCTTGATAAGCTCTATCACACTTCTCTATCCACTCATATTTCTTCCCCTTTTTCTAAAGAGATGTCATTGGGTGTGCCAGAGAATCTCACAATGAAGTGTCAGTAATATCCTGCTAGTCCCATAAAGCTCCTCACTTCAATGACACTAGTGGGTGCTGGCCAATCCATGATAGCCCTAATCTTTGATGGGTCTACTGAGACACCATTGCCTGATATGACATGACCCAAATAATGTATCTCAGGTCTATAGAATGCACACTTTGACAAGCTTCCATACAACTGATTCTCTCTCAATTTCTTCAATACTTGTCTCAGGTGCTCTTCATGCTCCTTCTCATCACAAGAATATATTAGAATGTCATTGAGGAAAATGACCAAAAACTTATCCAAAAAGGTATTGAATACTCCATTCATGAGGCTCATGAATACAGTTGGAGCATTCATGAGGCCAAATGGTACCACGATGAACTCGTAGTGACCATACCTCGTATGGAATGTAGTCTTGGGGATGTCACTATCCACAATCCTCAATTGATGATAACCAAACTTTGAATCAATCTTTGAAAATACCCAGGCACCTTGTAACTAATCAAAGAGATCATCAATCTTAGGAAGTGAGTATTGATTCTTGATGGTTACTTTGTTCAACTGTCGATAATCAATACACAACCTAAGTGATCCATCCTTCTTCTTTACAAAGATCACTAGTGTAGCCCAAGGTGACACACTAGGTCAAATATGCCCTTTCTCTAAGAGTTCCTTCAACTAATTCTTTGGTTCAGTAAGCTCATGAGTAGTCATCCTGTATAGTAATCTTGATACTGGCTCAACTCCTAGTATAAGATCAATATAAAAATCCACCACTATAGGTGGAGGCATATCAAGGATCTCTAAAGGAAACACATCTACAAAATCTTGCAAGATTGGAAAATCATCGAGGGATGGCTCTCCCTCTAAACCTTCCTCTCTGTCATTAATGGTGATAGTGAACCATTGACATCCCTTTCACATGCACTGTCTAAGCTGCATAGCAGAAATCATATGAAGGGATACTGGTTTCCTTACTGCAAAGATTACTCTAGAGATCCCATCTTCATCCACACATTCCACCCTCTTCTATCGACAATCCATCTTAGCATAATGGGCATAAAGCTAATCCATGCAAAGAACATCATAAGAACCTAGAGGGGTAATGCATAGATTAGACATCATGGACATGTCTCCAATCTAAATCGAGCAATTATGTACCATGGAACTAACTAACACTCTGGCTCCTAAGGCTAACTCTACTTCCCAACTGACATCCTGTCTAATTGCCACTAGCCCACAATGCTCCACTACATATGGAGATATAAAAGAGTTAGTAGCTTCAAAATAAAATAAGATAGCAACCATACTACCCTGTACTATACCTATAGCCTTGATAACTATGCCCTAATGCTCAGCCTGGTAGTTATCAACCACTGCAAAAACTATGTTGGATCTGCCCATATCACCAACTTTTGGCTCTAAAAAATCCCCTCTCTGATCACCAAATGACTATCCCTATAGACACTCTCTAGCTATATGACCCATGCCACCACAAGTATAGCATGGTCCTCATGTATAAGACCATACACTCTATGATCCAAACTATTGTGGACCTCTTGACCTGTTAGATCCACTATATCCACCCTTGGAAGACTATTGAGTCTTTGCTAACTATGACTATAGGGCCTATACCTTCCAATCCTATTTGGGACCTTGTGACTGCCACTACTTGGGCTTGGAGCCCTGATAACTTTATGAGGGTTTCTACTACTACTTTTGTGGTTTCTACTGCTGAGACTATTAGCCCTTAGAGGACCCTACTGTATAGTTTTGATTCCCTTTCCAAGGAGGTTTCTGGTGGGTAGAGTTTTGGTTCTAAGACCAATCCCATGACTCCTATTTACCACGAGTATCCTCAACAACTAATGTTATCTCAACTACTTGTCTAAAGGTGGTAAGGAAGGCCAAATAGATTGGACCTTAGAGTGATAAATTTAGTCCCATGATGAAATGATGTACTCGCGATTTCTCATCTTTCATGTGTTCAACATAAGGAAGGAGCTCGAGAAACCTACTCTCATACTAAGCTACTATGAGATCTCTCTAATATAGAGAATGAAATTCCTCTATCTTCTTTTGTTTGAAGTGCTCAGACAGGTGCCTCTCCTAGAATCTCTCCAAGAATGACTCCCATGTGAGGGTATCCATCCTCACTCCTCCTATAGTCTCCTCCTGATGCCACCAATTGGAGGCATCTCCCCTCAACTAATGGACTACTAGACATGCCTTCAGATTACTACCATAAGGATGTAACATAAAGCACCATTGTAGACTCTGTAACCAAACCTCTGCTACTATTCCCTTAGTGGAACTTGTATAGAATGGTGGCTGGAGTTGTATCAACTCCCTGATATCATCTCCTACATGTCTAGGAGGTCTATCGAGTGGTGGTCCTCTCTGATGTATCAACTCACCCTAATGTTGCCATGTCCCTCTACCTGCCTTGGTGGGGGACTCCTACTCCTCTCTCTACCATTGGGCCCTCCTCCTCTAGGTCCCTATGCTTCCTTTTTGGGAATCTGTTACCTTGGCTATACTATAGGTGGTAGCCTCTACTGGACTACACCAATCAATGTCTAAAGGGCATCCAAAATGTCCTAGTTTGGGTTCCATGGTGGTGGTGGTGGAGGTGGTGGTCCATCCTCCTGTTTCACTCTACCACCTCTCACCCTATGACCTATGCCTCGTCGATTACTTCATGTGACAGAAAGCATCCTACACAATTTAAAGTTTAGATTAAGTTTTAGAAGCATAATGGTTTAGGCTCCTAGTGTTGAAACACAGGCTCTAATACGAAAATATCATCCCCAAAATATAGGGGCAAAAACACACATAAAAATTATTATTTTTTAAAGATTAATAACACCACTAAGTTGATCAGGGGTTTTGATAAAGTTTACTATGTTTGATTTACCAATTAAACTATAGGGATGTTGCAATATAGATAAATGTTCCCCTATCAATACCTTAAGACTACATCTTAGTTTTTTAAAAAACAACATGGAGGAATGGATCATTTAATTAAACCTTCATTATTAAATTGAATAATTAAATTAAGCAATCCAATTTCAATTAATTAAAAAATTTAACTCATTATCACTTTTATTTACTTTTTAAAATATTAATGAACAATACATTTCATTCATTCATATAACAATTTAAATAAATACAAATCTAATTATTTCAACATATTAAAATCATAGAACTAACTCTAATCATTTGAAAATTTTGAAATAAAAAGAACTCACTAATTAAGATAACATCACATCCATCATACATATAATTTTATTTTATTTAACTTAACACAACAAACATCCTTTAATTCTAAACCTAGGGAAAAATAATAATATAAATGATACATCAAACTAATATTTTAACACTATCTAATTTATAATAAAAACTAATTTAACAAAACACTAACTACCTTTAACTATAAATAAAATAAATTCTAATAATAAAATATACTAACAAAATATCTTAACTAAAACTAACTATCTACATAATACTAGTTAAACATAAACTAATTAAATTTTAAAACTTTATTTAAAATACTTGCTAACCTAAACTAAACAAGAACATAATAATTACTTTAAAATTAAAACTAACCACACTATCAAAACTTCCTAACATCTAACTTAATATCACACTCAAAGTAATATTCACTTCACTTAATTAAAACCAAAATATAAAATAACAACTAACTATAACTTTAATTATACCAAATGAATTTTTTTTAACTAACACAATCTAACATAATACTAACATTAGCATATACTAATTAATTAATAAAAAACATACTAATTACATTTTAAAACTTTATGAAAAACTGCTACTAACCCCAGTAGCATTCTAACTACCCCATACCCCCTAACACTACCTACCCACCAACCCATGTCACACCCCACCCCTTCTCCCCAAGCGCTTTAAAAGCACCTATGACTAACATTAAGTAGCCAACCCCACCCCCCCCCCCCCCCATGCTTCACGTGGTTGTGTTTGCCTGGGCATGGTTGGGTGGTAATTTCCACCAAATCAAACACGTCACCCCCTCCCACACCCTTTTCATTAACATATACACCTCCTCCAATAAAAAGGCATCAGTCAACTTGGGGGGGAAACACAAGGGATATGTTAACGGGAGGGAATAAAAATTTAATGTGCCAAAGGTTAAGGGGATTGTGACAAGGCTTTAAACAAAGTAAGAGTTATGAATAAAAGTAAAGTAGATAGGATTTTAGAAAGGTTAGGATATTTTAGGATATAAACATATATTATTTCTTTTCTTTTTGTTATTTATTTATTATTTAAATTTTTAAAAATTATCAATAGAGAATATTCTCTATTATCTGAAGGGGAATATTTATTTTTCCCTTACAAACTCCAGAGGGCTTTTTTGCTCTAGGAGGTTTTTTTTTTTCTCAAGCCTATTTTTTTCCTAAGTGTGGATTTTCTAAGAAAATTATTTTTATAACAAGCAGGTTTATATTTTTCTTTTTTTAATTGAATTTAATAAATACTTAGTTAAACAAAGGGGTTGAATAATTTGTTTTAGCAAAAATTTAAGACTATTTTGTCTCCTAATAATCATGAAAATGAATCGAAGTTCCAACCATAACATAAATATTGCCTTAACATATTTGAACTTAAAATTTGCATAATTGTATATCAACATTTTATCTATTTTTCAATACACACATGCATATAACTAAATTACAAGAAGAACTCATATGAAGAAATACTACTGATTTATTTTTTATTGAACTATCTGATTCAAAGACTCCGCCGGGAAAGAACCAAGAAGAAAACCTGACTTTGTAGCCACTTCAACAATAGTTTAATTATAACATTTTTACACAGGATATTATCCCGAGGAGAAATCTCCCAACATAATTGAAATCCAACAACAATTTTGAATTTTATTCTTGGCTCCTCAACAAGGAAACCATTACAAAATTTGAAATACATCACGGTGATCATGGAGAGAATGAAAACTGATCAGGAGACAACCAACCATAACGTGAAGACAAAATCAAACATTCACTCCCATCCTGATTTGCACAACAGGTTCAACATTGAACTAGACTAGGGAGAAGGTGGATTTTTCCAACATGAGATGTTAGACACAACACCATAATAGGTGCTCTTTCAGGGCTAAAAACTCAAGAACTTCCATTCTTACATTCCAAAACTCAAACGTGGTTTGCGCTGACAAGTAGGGGCCCATAACACCACACCCTCTCTCCCTCTTCTTGTACTGAGAAGAGACTCTACACTGTCAGAGTCCAACTAAAGACCTTCTCTTGTACATGGCCACTTCTTCCCTATCTGAGGGTGAGTAATGCCAATACAACCCATACAATCCCTTTGAAAATTCAAAGCAAAATACAAAGGAAAAAAATTTAAGAAAACCTATTTGAATCCCTCCCAAACATACTCAACACACACATGAACATACATATGCAAAAAGATAACTTATGCAAGAAACAAAACATGAACACCATGAGCTGAGAGATTCTTACCTTCACAATAAGGTTATGGCAATTGAACAAATTTGAGATGAGCTTCCTTTCCTCTTCTTCTCCATCAATCCTGAATTGTTCTCTAAAAGTAGAGGTTGGGTGAACACTCAAATCCTCTCAAATTTGCCTCTAAATAAGACACTAACTCAACCAACTCCCAAAATGCAATGACTCTCCCACTTGTCTAAAAGTTCTAGAGTCTTCTAACTCAACTAGACATAAGGCTAACCTCAAGGTAAGGTTAAAGTTATCCAACTCATGATGAAAACATTCAATTTTCGCAATAAAGCAAAAATGGGGATTTTGAGTGACCATAAAAGTCAACAAAAGGGGCTAGGGGGGTGGAAAATACCCCCAACCCATACCCATACCCGTTACGTACTTAGATTTCATGATTTTTGGCCTTTAGGATTAATTAGGGACCTATCAAAAGCTTAGAAATTTTAGAACTTTCTAACAACCTTCAAAAATGTAGATTACTCACTAATCCTAATTAGGGTAATTAATCTTGATTACTAACTGATTAGCAAAAAGGTCACTAACTTAGTCCAACTTAGATCTTTAGGTTACTCGATTAACCCTAACTATCATGCTGGAATGCATATACAATTCACAAGTATCAAGCGACACTAAAAAATCACCGTTCCAAAACATTAACACTTAAAGATTACAAAATGATACATTCATTCAATCCATGATACAAATATAATACGAACAACGGGGTTTGCATCTTTTGTTAAACTCAACCTTATTTTCCACAAATGGTACATAGGGTTCAATTTCATTTCTCCATTAGATTTTCTAGCTAAAATATTTTGTACACTCATTGCAAACATTAGTAGCTCAAGAAAATCGCATATATATATATATATATATATATATATATATATATATATATATATATATATATATATATATATATATATATATATATATATATATATATATATATATATATAACTTATCATGGAAATCACATAACTCATAACATAATCTTTCAATTAATTAACTATTTATCTCTCATCTACTCATATACTTAACCTCTAAAATTGCATAATCAAAGTGTTAATTCTACATTCACTTTCTACACTACTTCATCAGTATACATGTTCATAAAACATTAAATAACATAATTAAACATCTGAAAGTAAAACATCACACAACATAAAATATCATAATAATATTCAATGTATCCAATAGTGTCTTGACATATTGATTCATGAGTATCAAAATAATAATGCATCAACTATGCTAAGATGGGTCGAGGCAAGGCCTCACATCTTTCTATGGTTGTTACATCTATTGTTTTCATTTTTGGAATTAATAATGATATTAAGAGTTTTTTAAAGAACATAATAGATTCCCTCCCCCCACCCTCTCAATTATCTTGGTGGACTTTACTTTCTAATAATTGGTATCAAAGGATCAGATCCTTGAAGGAAAATTTTAACTATTTGAAGAGATCTATGGCATTTTTCAAGAAAGAAAGTCTGAATTTTGATAAAATTAACTATGAAAGCTAGAAGGAGAAGATAAAGAATCACCTACTATGCATGGGTTTGGAATTCTAGTTACTTACTATGAAAAAAAAGATTGCACTAGGAGAAGATAAGCTTAACTTATTTGAGCAAACTAAAAAAGATCTATTCATGCACAATATGCTTGCTAGAGAAGCACTATTAACAAAACTTTGTGAAACAAAATATGAAGAGGTAAAATCTTTGAATCTTGCACATAAAATTTGGATTACTTTACAAAGGATATTTGAAGGTGATGAACATGCTAAAAAGGCTATATTCAAATTTGGATATGTATGTTTCAATATGGTAAAATGTAAGAAGATGAAACTATAATAGCTTATTTTGGTAGAATGTTAGAATTTTTTGTTGGAATATATCAATGATTTAAAATTCTTTTAAAAACTTGAAAAAGTTACAAGTTATAAAAATTTAACACCTGAGAAAGATAGTTAATGAATAACAAAGTGACATAATATTTTAACAAGGAAAACCCCTTAGGGTAAATAACCACTTTGAATCTGAAACTTAATTGGCCTCTTGGGTAAATATTTTAGAGCTACAACTATGGGAATCACCAACACCCTGTTTTAGAAACACCAATTTCAAGGAACACCAATCCCTTACACCTGAAGCACCAACTTAAAAAATGAACAAGTGAGATATAAAATCTAAGTATCATCTATATTACAACACAAATCATGAATCACTAGTTTCAACTTCTTGTTGAAAACACAATGCAAGATATACTTCTATTCTCCTCAAAACATCCAATATCCAAATATATTTTCTTTTTCCATTAAAAGATCTAATCAAATACTAATATGAATGAATGAAAAAGTAATATATAACCCTTTGTCTACCTCTAATGAACTTCTACAATTAAAATCAAATCACAAATATGAAATAAGAAACATAAAGCATTACCCTCTTCTTTGTTGTTAAAAATATGTCTACAAATTGTTCAGTCTACAAGGAATTCCACACCAATTCTACAACTTCTATAAAAACCACTTATTGGATGTTTTAGAGAAATTTATCCTCTACTTATAACCCAAGAAATCAAAAATTTTGGAGGTAGATACACACCCCAAACGTCCATTAGACCAAAACCACTCAAAACTACTAAAACTCTCACAACAATTTGGTAATTGTTTCTAATAAATAGACTTTTTCTCTTTCTGTACATGTGTTATGCAAAAACTAACAAAGACCCATTTTATTTAACTTTGAGGCCTTTCCAAAAAGGGGTGATAGCTGGGGTCTATCTAATAAAAAAAGCTTGTTGACTTTCTAATAGACCAAAACTATTTTATTTTTATCCGTTTTCAAAACCAATGTGAACATTAAGTGTTAATTGTATAAAAGTATTTTTCTTGAATATGTTTTGAACAATATTGAAGGACATCAAATAAGATAATTACATGATGTTAGCCATACCATATGCTCATTATTGACATCAATGACAACAATCAAAGACCAAATACCAAGGGTTCAACATACTTCCCTTTGGCATTGATGTCAATACCAACTTCCACCTGTATATCCATGTGTACTTGCATATCCTATATCTATACCTATATACCTATATATCCATGTGTACCTATACCTCTATATCCATCATGTAGACATCTTCTTCATTTTTCTCCCCCTTTGACATCAATGACAAAGGAGATATACCAAGGTTTTGGTGTAACAAAAGGATAAGAAAAATATGTTTCCCTTGAAACCTATCACTCATTTATGAACTTATGCAAGAGAAGAGAGGGATAAAGCCCCCAATCTTGTTCTTATCCCTTCAAATGTGGTGCTTGAGACAGGTTTTGTAAATATGTCAGCAAGTTGATATGAAGAAGGAACAAATTCTAATTCAACATTACCATTCAAGACATGTTCCCTTATGAAATGGTAATGAACATCAATGTGCTTAGTGCATGAATGCATAACTGGATTCTTAGAAATATTAATTGCACTCTGATTATTACAATAGATATGAAATGGTTTAGATAACTATTACTTTCATATTTGATAAAGTTTGAACCATCCAAAGAACCTGTTGACAATAAGAACATGCAGCTATATATTCAACCTTTGCAGTATAAACTATAATAATTTTTTTCTTTTTACTATACCAACACACTAGATTGTTACCCAAGAAAAATGCTACTCTTGAAGTAATTTCTCTTTCATCTATACAACCTACCCAATCTAAGTCAGTATAAGCAAAAAATATGAAATCATCATGTTTAGGATGCCAAATCTCATAATCCAAATTACCCCAAATATATCTGAAAATTCTTTTAATTACCATAACATGAGATTCTTTAGGTGATGATTGAAATCTTGCAACCAAACATATAGCATGCATGATATTAGGCCTTGAAGCTATGAGATATAGTAAACTACCAATCATGGATCTATAAGTAGTTTGATCAACATCAGGAGAATCATTATTTTTAGTAAGTTTACATCCTATTATCATTGGTGTTCTCATAGGCTTACAATCTTCCATATGAAATTTCTTTAACATTTCTTTTTCATACTTAGTTTGGGATAAGAATATACCATTTTCCAAGTGATAACTATGCAACTAAAGGAAATAGGGTAGTTCCCCAAGCATGGACATTTCAAATTAAAATTGCATAAGCTTTGAAAAACCTTGACTTAAAGCATCATCATTAGATCCAAATACTATATCATCAACATAAACAAGAACAATGAGAACATCATCACATGTACCATATATGTACAAATTTCTATCAACACCACCTCTTCTAAAGCCATTTTTGATAAGATACTGATCCAACCTAGAATACGAAGCCCTCAAAACTTGTTTCAAACCATAAAGAGTCTTTTTTTAACCTGTTAACATGATTAAGATAGTCTTTGTTTTAAAATCCTTCAGGTTTATCTATATAAACCTCTTCATCAAGATAACCATTAAGAAATGCCATTTTAACATCCATTTGGTACATTTTAAAGCCCTTGAAAGATAACTATGCAAGAACGATTCTAATTGCTTCAATTCTAGCCACTGGTGCAAAATTTTCATCAAAGTCTACACCTTCTATTTGTGCATAACCCTTACAAACCAATATATCCTTGTTTCTAGAGACCCATTTAGAACCTATTACATTTTTACATTTAGGTCTAGGAACTAATTTCCAAGTTTTTTTTTCCAGTTTGACTTAGTTCCTCTTTCATTGCATTAACCCAAAACTCATCCATACTAGCTTCTTTATATGACTTGGGTTCAATTTGAGATAACAAACAAAGATTAGCACATTCAATAGATGTAGTTCTTGTTCTCATTTTAATACTTGCATGTTTATCCCCTATAATCTATTCTTGAGGATGGTACTTCTTCAATCTTGTTCCTACAGCCTTTATATCTATGGGTTCTAGTGTTTCTATTTGATCTTTTATCTCTTCTTCAACTTCAACAACTTTATTATCTACTTCTTTGAAGTCTTTATCACTATCTTGTAGGAAAGTATTATCCATTCTTATTTTCTTTTTATCATGCACAATTTTGTCCACTTTCACATGTATAGTTTCAACAAGTTTATTCAACCTTTTATTAAAATATTTGTAAGCTTTACTTTGAGTATAATATCCTAAAAAGATTCCTTCATCACATCTTGAATCAAAGCTTCATGTTTTATCATTAGAATTATTAATGAAGCATCTACTTCCAAATATTCTAAAATGCTTAACAGATGTAGGATGTCCATACCATAACTCATAAGGAGTGTACTTAGTTTTTACCCTTAGTTGTGCCCTATTTAAAATATATATTTATGTTTGAACTACTTCTTTCCAATACTTGTTTGGTAATTTGGATTAATCTAACATAGTCCTTGTCATTTCTTTTACTGTTTGGTTCTTTCTCTCAACAACTTTATTTTTTTGAGGTGTCCTGGATGCTACATATTGTCTTTTGATGCCATGTTTTTCACAATAATCAACAAATTCATCTAAAGTAAACTCACCACCTTTATCTGATTGTAAGCATTTAATCTTCATGTCTGACTCATTTTCAACCATTTTTTTGAAAATCTTAAAATTGTTAAATGCCTTTGATTTATGTTTTAAGTATGTTACCCATGTCATTCTTGCATAATCACGTATAAAAAGAATGAAATACTTTTCACCATTTAACGACATTTTCCTTGTAGGACCACATAAATTGGTATGTACTAATTGCAATGGTTTAGAAGGAAAAACATTATTTACCTCTTACTTTTTGATGCTTACTAACTTTTACCAAGTTTTCAAAATTCAAGTGTCCAAGCCTTTTGTGCCATAACCAAATTTCATTCACCTGTACCATAAGATAAACATCTTCATGATTGTTATTATTTGTGATATCTTTTAAATTGTATACATTCCCTTTAGATCTTTTACCTAATGCAACTAACTGTCCAGATTTTACTTTGATTTGGCAACCATGGTCATCAAAAACAATTTCATATCCATGATCACAAACCTAACACACACTTAGAAGATTGTATTTTAATCCATCAACATAATACACATAATGAATGGACATTTTGTCACTAAGAATCAAAGAACCCAAACCTTTAATTTTCCTTGAAGAATCATCACCAAAACTAACATTGCCACCTTTGTAGTTAATCAATTTGTCAAACTTCATTCTATCTCCTGCCATGTGTCTAGAAACACCATTATCAATTATCTAAAAGTCCTTTTCTTCAAAATGTAGAGCCATTTAAACAAACATAGACATATTAATCTTAGGCCTCCATATCTTAGTCACTTTAGCATCAAATTCTTTATCAACTTGTAGATTAGCATAAGATTGGTCATTTTGAATTGGCTTAGTTTTGCAATTACTCATAACATGACCAAAGAGATTGCATTTGTAACTTCTTAGACTATTCATTTTAGGAAAGGAATAACCAAAATGAAACTTTGAATACCTCCTTGAAATGTATTTGCAATTACTTATTCTATGTCCATATTGATGACACATGAAGCAATACCCATCAAAGAAATAAGTGAACCTATTTGAGTATCTTTTACCCATGAATGAAGTTTTTGTTATAACCTAATTTTTATCATTATAAATTTGATTAAAATCTGCATTTTTACCTGCATTTGAAGTGGTAAAATTCTGATTTGTATCCTTACTTTCAGATTTAAATATCTCGAATAAAGATTTATCTTTCGTGTCACTAGAAGATTGTCCAAGTTCAAAACCAATTCATGTTAGATCATCAGTTCTTCTTCTTTTTCCTTAATATATCATCCAAAGTAGTGTTCTCATATTTTTCTAACTTTCTTCTATATGATACTACTTCATTCATTAACCTTGTACATTCCCAATCTTTAGAACTTAATTCTTCCTTAGTGACAAAGACAATTCTCTTTTGTTCCTCAACTTGTAATTTCAATTCTATAACTTGTTGATTTAAGTCCTTATTTTCTTTTTCAAAGTTCTCTTTTTCTTTTAAGAATTGATTTTCTTGAACTCTTAAATTCCTTTTTAATTCCTTGATCTTTTTAAGTGCATAAAGAAATTCACATTCTAAATCAGCCTAAACAAGTTCAACATCATCATCACTTTCTGATTCTTGACAATTAGTTTCTATAGCCATAAATGAAACTTCATTTTCATCACATTCAAAACTACTAGAGTCACTATCTAATACATCAGCAATCAAACTCTTCTTCTTCTTAAAGAACTTCTTTTTGTTATAGAATTTCTTTTTACTTCATTTCTCTTTCTCATTATCTACTTCATCATAACTATTATAAGGACATTTAGATGCAAAGTATCCTATTTTACCACAATTAAAGCATTTGAAAGGAATTTTACCTTTGTATTTATCTACTCCTTTATTTAATTTCTTTGAAAAATGTACTTCAAGACCATCGAGATCATCTGATTCTAAAGAGACTTGCTTCACTTTATTTTCCAATTTGAATGTTGCTTCTTTTCTTGTGGATTCCTATTTTCCAAACTTTCTCATTTCATAAGCTACAAGTGCTCCATGAATATCTTGCATTGTATACTTGTTAATATCTTTAGTTTCTTCTATTGAAGATATCTTAGAATTAAATTTATTAGGAAGAGATCTCAAAGCTTTGTTTACAACATCAATATCATCAATTTTTTTACCAAGTCCTCTTATGTTATTTATAGTTTCATCTATCTTAAGGAGATAGTCTTCTACCTTTTCATCATTACCCATCTTAAGGTCTTCAAATATTGATTTCAAATGTTGTATCTTGGATTCTTTAACTCTATAATTACCATGATATGTGTTTTTCAATTTTTCCCATGCTTCTCTAGAAGAACTGCAATGCATTACCTTAACAAAAACATCTTTAGATAAACTGTTAAGTATAGCAAATTTAGCTTTCATATCAGTTTCATACTTCCTCTTTTCATCAGGATCTATAGGTAAAGTATTAGGAACTTTATAACCATTAACAACTAAAGCCTAAATGTTAACATTAATAGATAAAAAATATGTATAAATCATTGCTTCCCAAAAAGCATAATTTGATCCATCAAAAATAGGAACCTTTGAAGAACTATCTTGAGCCATAAAAGATAAGTATTCCACTCAACGAAAATCTACCCAAAGTTTTTAAACTTGATGTAGGGAACCTTGATCTAATACCACTTTTTGGAATAAAAACAACACTAAGAGGGGGGGTGAATCAGTGGTTTAAAATACTTTTAAAAAACTTGGAACAATTACAAGTTATAAAAATTTAACACATGAGCAAGATAGTTAATGATTAAAAAAGTGACATAGTATTTTAATGTGGAAAACCCCTTAGGGTTAAAACCCACTTTGAATATGAAACTTTATTGGCCTCTTGGGAAAATCTTTTAGAGCTACAAATCTAGGAAGCACCAACACCTTGTTTTAGAAACACCAATTTCAAGGAACACCAATCCCTTACACCTGAAGCACCAACCTCATGAATACAAGAAGCACAAACTTCAAAAATGAACAAGTGAGATGTAAAATTAGAGGATCATCTATGTTACAACAAAAATCATGAATCACTAGTTTCAACTTCTTGTTGAAAACACAATGCAGGATATACTTCTATTCTCCTCAACACATCCAATATCCAAATATATTTTCTTTTTCCATTAAAAGATCTGATCAAATACTGATATGAATGAATGAAGAATAAATATATAACCCTTCTTTTTTCTCTTATAAACTTCTACAATGAAAATCAAATTACAAATATGAAATAAGAAACATAAAACATTACCCTCTTCTTTGTTGTTAAAAATATGCCTACAAATTGTTCGGTCTACAAGGAATTCCACACCAATTCTGCAACTTCTATAAAAACCACCCATTGGATTTTTTATATGAATGTATCATCTACTTATAAACTAAGAAAGTCAAAATTTTGGAGGTAGGTACATACCACAAACTTCCATTAGACCAAAACCACTCAAAACTGCTAAAGTTGTCATAACAATTTGGTAACTATTTCTAATAAACATACCTTTTTCTCTTTCCTTACATGTGTCATGCAAAAACTAATAAAGATCCATTTTAGCTAACTCTGAAAACTTTCCAAAAAGGCATGATAGTTTGGGTCTATCTGATAAAAAAGCTTGTTGACTTTCTAATAGACCAAAACTTTTTTTTTTTATTCGTTTTCAAAACCAATGTGAACATTAAGTGTTAATTGTATAACACTTAAGTATGTGGCTTGAATATGTTTTGAACAATATTGAAGGATGTCAAATAAGATAATTACATGATTTTATCCATACCATATACTCATTATTGACATCGATGACAAATACCAAGGGTTCAACAAAGTTGTGTTGGTGAAAAGATAGAATATGAAATTGTATGGAAAATATGGAAGACTATGACACATTATTTTCTTTAGAGGGATCAAATAATCAAAAATTTTATATTGTATACACCTAAGTTTACAAGAGAGACTCTTCTTGCAAGGTTTTAGACATATGGATTATGGATGAAAAAAAATGGAGAATTTCCTAGAGTGGAAACTAATTTTAGTGTACAGAGAGACAGGCATATATTAACAATAAGTATGAGTAAAAGTTGAGATTATGCTAACAGCAATCAAGAAAAAAAAAAAAAAAATTTGATGAAGGACTTGCTTTGCTTATGAAGAGAGACCCTAAAGTAACAAAATTCTTGTTTGTTGAACATGTAAAGAACTTGGTCATTATTCTTATAAATGTCTTAAGAGAGTGAAAAATTTTAAGCTTAGAAAGCCTTACAAGTCAAGAATACCTAAGGATTGCTTCTTTGTCAATGAGAATGATGAAATTGAATTGAAGATGGTAAATTTCCTAGATTATAGTGATGATGAGTATGATGAGATAGGATTTGTTGATAGTAAATAAGAAAGCCCTAAAAAAAGAAATAAAAGAGGAAGTAAAAGAAGAAAAAGCATTAGTATTAGAGATTGAGAAGAAAAAGTTTGATTGTATAATAGATAGTGGTTGTTCCCATCATGTGACTAGAGATATGAATAAATTTATAAATTTAATAGTTATGATGGTGGTATAGTCAAAGTTAGAAATAACGCAACATGTCACATAAAAGGAAATGGATCTACTATTACTCTTGATGGAAAGACTAACACTGGGGATGTTTACTTTATTGATGGAATGAAACATAACCTTTTGAGTGTTGGATAGTTTTTTGACAAGGGATATTAGTTAAAATTTATAGAAAATACTTGCATTATCAAGGATAAGAATGGTACATTGATTAGTACTGACCTACAAGAACAAAAGGTAATGTATTTCAGTTGAACCCTACTAAATGACTTGTTTGGTTGCTAAAGTGGATGATGTTTGGTTATGGCATAAGAAACTTATTCATATACACTTTGATAAAATTGTGAAGATCAGTACTACATTTGTAGTTAGAGATTTGTCGAAGATTAAGAAACTTACAAACATGATGTGCAAATAATGTGTGTTGGCAAAATTGAAGAAAAGTTCATTTCCAAGCAAGATGTTTACTACTTTTGAAAAGTTGAGATTGTGCATATAGATCTAAATGGTCCTAAAAGAGCAAGAGTTTTTTTTATGGTGAAAGGTATTTAATTCTTCTTATTGATGATTTCACTAGAATGATGTGGGTTGCATTTCTTAGAGATAAATTTGAAGCTTTTGAGAAATTCAAGATATTTGAGAGTAGAGTTGAGAATGAATATGGTTTGAAGATTAAGTGATTGAGATCTAACAAAGGAGGAGAATTTATTTCAAATGAATCTAACAATTTTTGTGAGGATAATGGTAGAAAGAGATAGCTTTCAGCCCCTGAGACTCTACAAAAGAATGATATAGTAGAAAGAAGGAACTTATTAGTGACAAAAGAAGCTAGAGAAATAATATTTGAGAATAATTTAGCACTTATATTTTGAAGAGAAGTAGTGTATATTATAAAAAGAGTATAGATTAGACAAGGTATTGGTAAGACACCTTATGAACTTTGGTTTGGACATACACCTACTATGAAATACTTTAGAGTCTTTGGAAGTAAATTATATATTAAGAGGGATGATGATAGAAAGTTTGATTATAGAAGTGATGAAGGAATTTTTCTTGGTTATTCAGTAAAAAGTGAAGCATAAAAATGTTTAAATAATAGATTGAAGACTATTTTGAAAGTCCTAATGTGAGAGTTGATGAAAAGTTTAGAATTCAAGAAAGGATACTAATTATATTTCTGATGAAGAGACTCATTGAATGACTATCAATAAGAATGTTGAGCATAAATTATTTTATGAAACTAGCACTAATTTGTTGACTAAATTACAGAGAGAATAACCTAGATCTGAACCTAGAGCAAAAATTAGAATTGAGTAAGTGACAACTAATAGAAATATTGCAAAGAATCACCCTATTGAACATATTTTTCAAAGTATGAACAAAGGAGTTATGACAAGAAACAAGTTTAGTGAAGTATTATGTATAATTTCTCAAATTGAACCTAAGAATGCTTGTAATACCTGTCCCTTTTTATATCATTGTGTATTCTTTGTCAAGTTCTATTTGAATCTTCTGTGAATGTGTTAACCTCAAGTGTTATTTGAATGCAAATACTTCAATATGTAAATATAATTATTTTCTTGATGATACCATATGTTATGTCTATAAATGATGATTATTGTATCTTCATGATGATGAGTTGTTATAGTGAAATCTGATGTTATTTATATCCATGATTTATTTATGGTACTTACCACATACTTGAATGTGTATGGTGTGAGTGTTTATTTTATATTTTTGTCTAATATGTCTGATGTGGTTAGGGGAGAGAGTCATAGTCACCTGCTAGCCGAGATCTACATGATGTACCACTCCCTACCATTACATGTTTAACTTAGATATGTATACACATGTACATGCTCATCTTTAGCAGGTTGCAAGTGTCAGGCATCAACTTCCATGAATTGTCATGATATTGAGCATATGGCCTATTGCAATAACTCAAATGGTAAGAATGGGAAGATAATGGTCATGTCTAATCCCATCCATAGCCCACATACTTTTCCTATAAGGAGGACTCATATCTGACTATCTACCATTTTTTAACTTGTGAGTCTTTCTGTGTGTATTTTGTTTGACCTTTGCTTTGGTTGATTCTCCATATGCATTTTATGCAGTTTGACTTTATGATTTTCTTGGTAGAATACTTATTTATGATCTTATAGATTAATCTTTGATATTTGAATTATTTAATATTATTTAATTAAAAAAGGAAAATATTAAAATAAGACAATATTTAGTTCATTAGAATTATTTGAATATATGTTTAATTTAAAAGATTTAGTTTAAAGTTCCAAATTAGAAAACTAAATAAAAAGAATTTAAATTTTTTTTTAAATTTCCTCTAAAGATTTAATTAATATTGATTAAAATCAAAGTTGCATTTAAATAATGCACTCTAATTATCTTTATTGATTAAAATAAAAAATAATTGCTTCTAACGTGCTTGTATTAAATAATAAAGTGGGAAACCAAAATTTTTTTTTAAAAATTAATTAAAAAGTGAGTTAAATGTGCATGAAAGGATTAATTAAATTAAATAATTACATTTTAGGGCTTTTAGAAATAAAAATCTTGAAGGGGATTAGGGCTCTATATTAGAGATTTTTCGGTTGATTATTTCATACATGGGTTTTGGGGAGCAATTTTTGGATTTTGAATAAAAAGAAATTTTAGAAGCTTTTAGTCATTTTAGAGTTAGAAAAGTTTCGAGAGAGAAATTGTGGAGAGAAAATTTAAATAATTCCTTAAAAGCTTAGGAGTATTTTGGATCGCATATTTTGGGATTGTGTTGTCTAGGAAATTCTATTGGTAGATTTGAGTTAGGGGTTGAGAACCTTACAAATATTTCCTTTAAAAGATTGTCTTCTTTGTGTCTGTTGGGTTGTGTTGTAGTGAATGTTAAAATTTATGCATGGATTTTATTTGTGAAATTTAAAAGAGAAATTCCTTTTAGGTTATATTATTTTTGAGAAATTAGGTTAAAATAACTTATTGTTTTTATGCAGAAAACTTTGGTAAAACTCAAATCAAAAAACCCTTATTTTAAATTGGTTAAAAACCATGTTACATGAAACCTATCAAAACCCTATGTTCTTCTTGAGAAAACTTACATATAAAATAATTAGAAAATATGAATATTCATCCAAATTGGAGTTTGATTGAGAATGTGGAGAAGCGTTGGCTGCCAGCTGGGCTAGGGTTTTTCCCCTAGCCTGTTCTTGGTGTTTGATGTTTACTATTTTTCATTTCTGTTTGGATTGCTAGCTACTGGACATAATTTGCGTTAGTGTTTTTGGAAATCTTCTGCAGTCAATTTTGGATTGGGGTTTTATTGTTTGCATGGCAGGGCCTGGGATTTCTTCTCCATTGGTGAGAACAGATGGTTCTTCTCCAACTATGCATGCAATGCGATCTGAATCGTTTTATTCAGGGGAGAGCTCCAAGCTGAAAAAAGTTAATGGTTGTTTTCCACGTAGCCATGATCACCCTATTCTGGTTATTCCTCCAACGGCTGTAATGGAGGACATTGATTATTGGACCAAGCATGCTTTGATATGCAAATTTCTTGGAATCCAGATTTCTCTATCCACTCTTGAGGCATGGATCCGCCGCTCATGGTAGGTGGAAGGCGATATGGAGATTATGTTGGCAGGGAATAGTTATTTTTTTGTTGTATTCTCTTGCATGTCTGATCGGGATCATGTTTTTGAAGGAGGCCCTTATTTCTACAACCATGTGGGGTTATTTGTCAAACCTTGGCATTCAGGTTTTAATTCTGTTGAGGATCTCCCTTTAACAGTGCCATTTTGGATTCGCTTGCCTCGTCTTCCCTTGGAATTTTGGCATGAAGACATCCTTCGACAAATTGCTGCTTTGTTGGGGAAGCCGGCTGCGATCGCACATCAATCCCTCAATAAAAAGGTTATTTCTTATGCTAGAATTGTGTTGAAATTAATTTGAATAACCCATTACCAGATTCTTTGGAAATTTGTATGGGGGATTCTTCTTGGGTGCAGCAGTTAGATTATGAATCCCTCCCTTTTCATTGTTGGATTTGTCATGAGTATGGTCATTTATAGTGTCATTGACCCCGTAACTTGAGTTTCAAAGGAGTGGATGGTTCTACAGCTGGCAATGCTGGTGGTTTGGCAGATACTATAGGGAAAGGACAATCTCAAATGGCTAATACTACCAAGGGGATGAATTCGCAAGATGCTATAGGTAAGGGTAAGGCTCAAATGCAAGATAAGGATGGATTTACCCTTGTTCGCCCTTGAGCTAAGGGACATGGTCAGAAGAGGCCTTTGAAAGAAAGATTATCTGATTCAGGTTTTAACCGCTTTGAGGTGCTGGATAGTATGGTTCTAGAGGAGGGTATTCCTCCTCCTATCTCTTCTAATCTAGTTTTTCCAGATGAGAGATCTGTTCCTAATGATGCTTGTGGGGCATCCCAAGTTGTAGTATATCAGAACTGCGAGGTCCCTGTAGCTCCTGTGACAGAGGCTCTGGTGACCCCTGCAGTATTGGAGGATAATTATGTTGTTTTAGTTGACTTGGTTAAGGATGTGCTACCATCAGGTAAGGGCAAGGGATCTCCTCTCCCCTTGGGGTTGATGTCTCGACCCTTTAAGCGGGCTTCTTCTACTCCCCCTCTAAGGAGTGGGCGCAAAACAGACCAAGAGAAGATTAAACTCACAGGAGATATATTGATTGAGTCTGGTTCAGTGAAACCTTTGGATTCTCATTTTCCCAATTCTACCCAATGATGATTATTCTCTCATGGAATGTAAGGGGGTTGAATAGCATCCCTAGAAAAAAGGCTATTCATAACTTGGTGGTTGATCATAGTCCTGATGTTTTTTGTATCCAAGAGACTAAGCTCTCTGTGGAGTCTATGGTCCAACATGCCTCTAGTATTTGGTATCATGGCCAATGCCAGTGTGTTGGGGAAACAGGTAGTGTGGGTGGTTTAGCTATATTTTGAGATCCTCAAAAAATTTCTCCTCTTGGATGGATATCTTCTCACTCAGCTCTCTCTATGGTAGCTTTTGCTCTAGACTTAGGAGAGGTAATCATGGTTACTAATGTGTATGCACCTATTGATCTTGTGGGAAAGGAGGAACTTTGGGAACATATTCAATATGTTAGAAATTGTCATCCTTATCATCCTTGGGTGTTAGCAAGGGACTTCAATTTAGTTTTAAGTCTGGAGGAGAAGCATGGTGGTTTGGCTAGATTGGGGCCTTCTTCTGCTCTTCTTTGGCAACACATATCTCTTTTGCATCTCTCTGATGTTAAGCCTTCTAATGGTCTCTATACATGGAATAATCGCAGGACTGGTGTTGCTGCTATCTCAGAACGTCTGGATAGATTTCTTGTTTATTACTTCTGGGTTAGTGGCACCCTTACTATCTCTCCAGAAATCCTTGATTGGAGGGGTTCAGATCATTGGCCAATCAAATTTTCTTCTATAGGGGCTTATGTTCCGAAGCATCCTCCTTTTAAGTTCCAATTGATGTGGCTTCGTGACTCCTCTCTTCATGATTTTGTTTTTTGTTGGTGGAAAGATGGTGCTCCTACATATGGTACTGCAATGTTCTCATTTTCTAAAAGGCTTCAATATGTTAAAAGGAAGCTCAAGATATGGAATATGGAATGTTTTGGGAACCTTCACTTTATGAAGAGGCTTGCTCAAGAAGATCTCGATGTCATCACAAGGGAGATTAGAGATCTAGGTTTCTCAGAGGATCTTGGCAAGGTTGAATCCCTTGCTTCTAGAGCTCTAGAAGAATGGGAACTTCGAGAGGAAATTTTTTGGAAGCAAAAGGCTAGAGTTGATTGGCTCCAAGAAGGTGATCGAAACACTTCCTTTTTCCATAAAATAGTGCAATCTCGCCGAAATCAGAGCACTATCTCTTCTTTGGTTAATTCTCAAGGTATCCAATTGAATTCCTTGCCAGCTTTGTTCTAGGAGGCTATTTGGTACTTCTCTACCCTCTTCTCTGAGGACTCTCCTCCTACTGATAATGAAGAAAATCTTATTTTGTCCTATATTCCTTCCCTTATCACTTTGGAAATGAATGATTATCTCATGCGTCCTATCTCTTTGGAAGAGCTGGAGGAGGTGGTCTTTGGCATGCCTAAGGGGAAGGCTCCTAGTCCTGATGGCTTTCTAGTTGAATTCTTTTAGGAATTTTGGGACATCATTAATCATGATTTGTTGGAGGTGGTTAAAGAATCCTATGCTAGCAAGCAGATGCTTCGAGCTGTGAACTCTACATTCTTGACTCTTATTCCTAAGAGAGAGGGTGCTAATCAATTGGAGTTTTTTAGACCAATTGCCTGATGTAATGTGGTTTAAAAGTTATTACTAAGTTGATTGCTGAGAGACTAAAAAGGTGGCTTCCCATTATTATCTCAGAAGAACAAGGTGGTTTTGTTGCTGGCAGACAAATTTTGGATGGGGTGGTTATTTCTACTGAGGCTATTCACTCTATGGCTACTTCAAGGGAGAGAGCCATGTTTGTTAAGCTGGATATGGCTAAGGCCTACGATAGAGTTAAATGGAGCTTCCTAAGGAGTATTCTTCTTTCTTTTGGATTTAGCTCTGACTGGGTGAGTTGGATTATGAGTTGTGTTACTTCTGCCTCTTTTTCTGTTCTTATTAATGGTCAACCTTCTCAACTATTTGGTGCTTCTAGAGGCCTCTGCCAGGGTGACCCTCTCTCCCCATATCTATTCATCATCATGGCTGAAGGCTTGGGCAGATTCATTAAGCATCAGGTGTCCCAGAATTCTATTCAAGGCTGGCGGTGGGATAATGGCTTACCTTCTCTTTCCCATCTTCAATTTGTTGATGATTTTGCTCTTGCCGGTCTTGCTAGGATCAAGAAAGCTGAAGCCTTTTGACATGCTTTGGACATTTATTTGGCAGCTTCAGTCTGAAAATTTAATGAGCACAAATCTTCCATTTGCTTTTTTAACACTCTTGATTCTATTCAGCACGGGATTGTTGGTATCTTACGATTTCAGATAGGATCACTTCCTTTGACTTATCTTGGCATTCCTATTGCTGTTTCCAGGCAGCCACCTCTCTTATGGCAAAATTTGATTACCAAGCTTCAGGATAAGGTAAATCATTGGACTCATAGATGTCTTTCTACTGCTGCCCGGGTTACTCTTCTTCAAGCTGTTATCCAAGCTCTTCCTACTTATAGAAGCATGGTTCACGCTGCACCTATTTACTTTCTCAAGGAGTTTGATGCTCTTTCTCAACAATTCCTTTGGAGTGGTAATTTGTGTAGTACTAAATGGAGCTTGGTTAATTGGGCAACTATTTGTAGGCCTGAAAAGGAGGGTGGTCTTGGTCTTCAATCTGCTCTATTGAGTAGTCAAGCTTTGGCTGCTCAACTTTATTGGCGATGGTGCTCTGGACAACATCAACTTTGGGCTCATATTATCACTCATAAATATTTTCATGGTGCTGATCCTTGCTCTATTTCTGCACTTCCTCTTGAAGGTCGTGGCTCAATGGTTTGGCATACTTTGAAGACAGGTGCGATGTTGGTGAAGAGGGGTCTGTTTTGGATATGTAAAGGAGGTTCTCAGGATTTTTTTTGGTCTGATGCTTGGGATGGATTCCCTTCCATTTTATCCATATACCCTCATCTTCAGCCTCTTTGTGACTCTTTTCTTGCCACTGGATGGGATAAAGTGGCTCATTACAAGACTCCTTATCAATTGGGACTTGTTGTTGGTTACAGATGGAAGCATTCTTCTAATTGGCCTCCTAGAGGTACAGACATGGATCGTCAGGAGCTTTCTCAAATTTTGGCCTTTAGAGAGTGTTCTTCTTTGCTTGGTCTAGATGTTTTGGCTTGGGGCGGTACCTTGTATGGTAAATATCATGTCTCTGCTAGGTATCAGGAGATAACTAGACAATTATTTGGGGATGCTGAGGTCCCTTGGTGGAAGCAAGTTTGGAATAAAGTTTCTTGGTCCAAGTGCAATTTTTTCATGTGGCTAGTGGCTCACAATTGTTGTCTTACCTGGGATAATCTTTGTAAACGTGGATTTCAGGACCCCTCTTATTGTGTTTTGTGTGGTAATGGAGAGGAGTCTATCTCCCATCTATTCTTCCATTGCTCCTATTCTACTTAGATATGGCACCTTTGGTGGAGCGCTTAGGGTTGCTCTTGTCGGCATGCTTCCTCTTTGCCTGAGTTCTAGGCCCACTTGGGTAGTGCTCCCTCCAAATCTTCTTCTCTCCATGCTGCTTGGATTGCTGGCCCATCTTTCATGCTTTGGCATATCTGGTTGGAGAGGAATCATTGCATATTCCAAGATGTTCAGCTTGGTGTTTTGCATCTTTGGTGGAAAATATCACATTCTCTTCAGGAAACTATTCTTGTGAAGTGTGAGCTTGATGGGGGTATGGATCTGGTTGATCTTGCTATCTGTAATCGCCTCAATTTTCATCTGTAGGATGGGGCTGCAACTCATAGGTTTCCTTCTATGTCCAAGTAGCTTCACCATCAGAGGAAGGGTCGAGTTAATCGGGATGGGCACTGGACTCCTCCTCCCTGTGGAGTTCTGAAAATTAACACTGATGGTTCTTCCCATGGGAATCTTGGTTCGGCTGGTATTGGCGGAGTGGCTCATTGTAGTTCTAGGGATGTTAATTTTTTCTTCTCAGTTCATAAGGGTGATTATACTAACAATCTCATGGAAGCTCAGGCTATTTTATATGTTGTGGAACAGTGTTGCTTGCGGGGATGGAGTAAGATTATCTGTGAGTCTGATTCACAGGTGGTGGTGAACATGCTTTCTTCGCAAGAGCTTGAGGATGTTAGTTGGCAGCTGGCCACTATTGTTAAGCAGATTCTTTTCTTCTCTTCCTCTTTTTAGTTCATTAGGTTCGCGTATATTCCTCATGAATGGAATAGAACTGCTAATTGTTTAGCCAAATGGGCTTCTAGTCATGATCCGAGTTGGAATATTAGGGATAGGAGGCAACTGTCCTTTGAGATGGTGCAAGAATTTGATGATCTTGTTGCTCAGAATCGAGCTCCTTGTTGTATTCCTTTCTATCTTAATAAATTTTTACCCCTCTTTTTGCCAAATTGGAGTTTGATTAAATGCCTTTGCAAATCCTTTATAAAATTATAACATATTGAAAGTCAAAGATAAATTAGGCATTATTATGCAAGTTAAAAGTTAAATCTAATATTTGGAGATAAAAAGTAAAATAAAATTGAAAAAATTATGACAAAATTTATTTATATATTCAAAATAGAATATATTTATTATGAAAAGAATTATGTTTTTAAAAAAAATAAATGCATAAAGATATGCATGTAAATCAATGTAGTTATGCATGTAAAGGAATAAATATAAATATATATATTTATATATGTGGAAAAAGAATAAATGCATGTAAAAAAATTTGATATAATAATCTTTCATGTTTAAGAGTAAATAGACATGTGAAAAAAAAAAATCATGTAAGCTTATTTTTGTTTTTAAACAGGTATATGTATTAATTTTTGAAATTTAAAAAAAATTATTATTATGTATCAAATCCGAAAATTGAAAAAAGAAAATTAAATAAATATTATTCATTAATTTGTAAAATGGATGTTAGTATTAATTATATCTTAAGTCTATTTAAACTATTAGTTGCATATAAGTGATTATATATTTATTAATGCAAGTGGGAAGTTAATGAATAAATATTTATGTTTTAAATTATATTTTAAAAGGAGTTATAGTAGAGTTAACTATATAATCATCTAGTAAATATTGGACTTAAATAGAAGTCAAACTAATAATTTAGAAATGAAATTGTTATTAATATTTAAATCTTATTATATATAGTTTGTCATTATGTAAAACGAGTTTTAAAGGGATCCCGAAACCCAAAAAATTTTACAACATATCTTAAATAGAAATATTAAATAAAGTCTAGCTACAATGCATCTACTTAACTAAAGCCAAACCCAAATAATAGGCTTGCAGCTAGGATACAAAAGACCGACAACATTAGAAAAAGACAAGACAAAAAGAAAGCACTAACTATTAGTTCTCCCTATCAAGAACCTGCAGGGTCTCTATAGCTTCATTGGTCTTCTGGTTGTTTGCATCCTCCTGGTCCTAGTTCTGAGCAACTGTCAGATCCCTGGTTTCTTTTGAATCATCCTCAACCTGTCGAATGTCCAAGCTTGTCTTCTCTATCTTTTCCCTGCCAAATCTAGCACTCGTCAGTGATTCACCCAAACTATTAATATTCTCATTCAGGGTGTTCAATGTAGCAATCACCTAATTAGCCAGGTTCTAATGGGAGAACTCCATCCTTTGGACTCTTTGTTCAACTTGGTGATTCTATCCTCCTATTCAACATTGTGTCCCTGGACATTGTTGTGTCATTGGCTTCTCTTCTCTTCATTGTGCCCCTGGTCGTTGTTGATTACCTAGCTTATTTTCCCCTTAAGGTCTTCAATTTCATGGAACAACCATTTGATAGACCAAAAATTGTCTATCATGTTGTTCTTTGCATTGTTTAGAAGATTAAGCCTAGTTTCCCTTGCATTATCTAAGATAACAACTAGAGCAAGGTCTATGAGCTCATCAAAGTGGGCTTTGCCATCGTTGTCTTCCATCACTTGGAGATTCATCAGGTCCCTGACTATCCCCAATTTCATGATATTCATGTTAAAATTCCTCCAAGACCTCCTCCTATGTTTTGTTATCACCTCCCCATTCTCTTTCACCAGAATTTCTATCTTCCCCTCAAACGGAGAATTTATATCTTAAAATATATAGTTGTTCTTAATTATTAAGTCATTTATGATTTAAGATTGTTCAAATTAATAATATGAAAATATTGCATGACATTTTATATGCATAAAGATATTTGACATTTAAATAATTAGTCATTAAAATAAGTATATTAACTCATTTATATAAATAGGTATATACTTGTGGCTCAATCTAAATATATAAAATCATGGAATCAAACTATATGGCTGAAAACTGTGTGTTTTTTAATATTTTATTTATAGTCTTGTGATGTTTGTTCTTTTATGATTTTTTGAATGAATGTCATAATGTACTTTATGATTTGAAATTGAGACTTATATTAATGAGATTAATTTGATGAGCATTTGTGATAGCTTGGGTTTTGAGAACTAACTATTATTTTTGAGTTGCTTGTTATGGAACCAAATTTGATCACTGTATTTTTTGTGGTGTGGGACGCAATTATCATTTTTGAGCTTTAGGAAGGTTGCCTAGGTGTATTTCTATGGCAGTTTCTTGCAATGGAGGTTGGGAAGTAACTCATTGTAAGTTGAGTAATAAGTGATAACATAGTAATTTAAAATATTTAGACACACATTAAATAGATAAGTTAGAGATATTGTCTAGCTCATGCCTTGAGTGCTTGTATAGGCTAAGGATGGGAATGGTATCATACCTAGTGAAAGGTATGATTAGTTTTCCTCATCTTCATGAGAGGGTATTTTGGTTTCACATGTGTCATGTTGAGACTCTGGGGTCCAAACTGGCCAATTCAAGGTAACTCAATGCTTGAGGGTTTGGGGTCTAATGAGAGACCAATCCAAGATAACTCAAGTAGTTGATCATGTGATGACACTCCCTAGGATGTAGCCCAAGTCTCCTTCATATTTTTTATATTTGCCTCTGGTAGTGTACTTATTGATGTTCCTCTTGTTGGATGTTTCTATTTTGAGTTGTTACATATTGGTTGGATGTCATTTATGGTTGGCAGTTTACTTTTATTGATGATAGTTGGTGATCTTTGGGTTATTGTACTTTTGGCATGTGGCTTTTGACTTGGAATAGATATCTTTCATTGACTTTATCTCTTGATTTCTAATATTTGATTCATTCATGGTATCTGTATGTTGACTTGGTATGTGATATTGGTATTAGTTTGAGTGTCCTTTCAATTTTGACTATATTTCCTCTTTAGTAGTTTGTGTACCCTTGAGATAGATTTGGCTTTTAATATTTGTTGCCTAGTATTACTTTGTGGTTTGATTATGTGTATGTGGATCATTCACTATCTTCCCTGCATGGTAGGAGTGGAAGCCTAGCTAGGTGATCACACGGTTGGGAGGTAGTTTATTCTTACCATTTGGGTACCCCTCATATTTGCAGATGTTGGATGCATGTTGATGCAGTTGTGCCCTTTATCATTATTATTCATATCTTGGGCACTTCTATTCAGTTGATGTATATATTTTATCATGTATCTTGTATTTGGATGTATTTGTATCTATTATCGCATACCCTGCAACATGTGTAGAGGATGTTGTTCAATTGAGATATTCTATTGTATTAGTTGTATTCATGTACTTCCTTATGAGATGATGTATTTTTTATTTCTTTATGCTCATGGAACATGTACTTGAGACTTTAGCTAACTAATATAAACTTCTTAAACATGACTCAATGTAAAGGAACCCTTGAGGAGTTAAATGTCTATTGTTTTTGTTAATGTGTACTTGATGTGTTTATGTATATTGCTTCTACATTATTACTTTGATGTTGTTTAAACTTTAATTTTAAAAAAATAGTTTACTAACATTGTTGCATGTTAGGTTTATTTATCTTTGGTTCCCAAGCGAGGCATTACAATGATAATGAAGCTTGTCAAGATGACTATTAGATAAGAGCTATGAAATAGGAATTTGAGGATATTGAAAAGAACAAGACTTTAGAATTGGTTCTTGTACCTAAAGATAATAATGTTATTAGAACTAAATGGGTATGTAGAAACAAGATGAATGAACAAGGTGAAGTTTTAAGAAATCAATCAAGACTACGTTTTAAAGGATATTCACAATAAGAAGGAATTGATTTTGAAGAAACTTTTGCACATATTGCTAGATTAGAATTAGTGAGAATGTTTTTGGCATGTGTAGCTAACAAGACCTTCAAATTTTATCACATGGATGTTAAATTATCTTTTCTAAATGAAGAACTTAAATAAGATGTATATATTGAGCAACCTAATATCTTTCCCTTGATAGAAGAAATATTAATGGTTTGTAGATTGAAGAAAGTGTTGTATAGATTGAAACAAGCACCTAGAGCGTGATATGCAAGATTGGATAAACATTTGACTAATTTGAGATTTGGAAAAGGTAATATTGATAGTAATTTGTACCTGAGAAAGAACGAAGATGGTTTTTTGATTGTTGTAGTATTTGTGGATGACATTATTTTTGGAGGTAATGATAAAGCTAGCAAGACATTTTCAGAAGAAATGAAGAAAGAATTTGAGATGGGTACGATTTGAGAGATAAAATACTTCTTAAGCTTGAAGATTGTGTCAAACAAAGATGGGATTTTTATATCACAAGCTAAGTATCTTAGAGATTTGTTGAAGAGATTTGGAATGGAGAATTGTAAACATGTTGGAACACCTATGGTAATTAGATGTAAGTTATCTAGAAAAGATGAATCCCTTAGTGTAGAACAAACAAAGTACAAATCTATGATTGGTGAATTACAAGTATTTAAAACATACAAGACCTAATATAGAAAATATAGTTGGAATTGTGGCAAGATTTCAAGAATATTCTAAAGAGACACACCTTGCAGTAGTAAAGAATTTTCACATATTTTGAAAGAAACTACTAATTATGGTTTATAGTATGACAAATTATATGATTTCACATTGTGTACATATATTGATGGGTGGGAAGTGTAGATGATAGAAAAAGCACCAATGATGGAGCATTCTTCTTGGGAGGAAGATTGGTTTCTTGGATAAGAAAGAAATAGGATTGTATTTCACATAGTACAATAGAAGCAGAGTATGTTGTAGAAGCAAATAATTATAATCAGATTATTTGGATGAAGAAAATATTGAAAGATATTGGAATTGAGTTTATTGAGACTGTATCATACATTATAATAACAAAAGTATAGTATGTAAAAGAATCCAATTTTACATTCAATGACAAAGCACATGCCTATTAAGAATCAATTTTTGAGAGAGAAGGTTTCTAAGAAAGAGATCATATTGAAATATGTTAGCATAAAGGAGCAAAAAGAAAATGTATTTACAAAACCTTTAGCTAAGGACGCATTTGAGTATTTGAGAGGTAAGTTGGGGTTATGCCCCAACCTACTTCAAAGTAGTTGATTCATGGATTGCATTAGTCTAGTATGTAGCATAGCATTATTTCTTTTGTTTGGACTAGATGCTTGATGCTTCTCCTATAGGGGAGTATTTGATGCTTCTTCTTATGTGCTGATTTTAATGAGTTAAAGTTCATTTTGTAAGGACTAGTTATAGATATATCACAAAGAATAATGCCAAAGGTAGTTGTAGTATTTTGTATATAATATTATTGTGAGATGGCCTTAAGGTTTGCAAGATTAGAGGATGGTAGAAGACTTTCATGTGTGCATGCCTTTGGATTTGTTTTTCATTTGGTTCATGCTGGTTTTATTGCTAGTGTGTGATGTGTGGAACATCATTCTAGTAGCTGACAAGATGGTGTAACATGATAATTTCATACAACCAATGTTAATTATAGATCTTTTTTGTATCTTATGAATTATAATTTTTGTATATTTTCTTAAGAATGAGAGAATATCTTAGCATGGGTTTACTCTTTTAGTTGGGCATTGGGGAAGTCCTAATAGGGAAACCTAATTTCTTGCTTGTAACTTGTATAAAGAAAATTAATTTTGTCATTTGTAATGTATGGAATGAGGATATATGTGCAAGCCTTGATATTGGATATTAGAGTAGACCTAAAGGACAACCAAATGCTTTAAGAAGAGGTGTGAGTGGAATTAATTATCATTCCTAGTGGACTTCAATGAAATTGTAAAGACAATTGAGTTGTTAATTAGTCAATTTAACAAAGACAAATTTATCCTTTACTCTATCAGATAGTGAGTCTCTTCAAGGTGGGTTTAACCTTCTCTCTTTACACAGTGTTCTTAGATAGAGATCCTTTTGTTTTCATCAATTCCTAATAAGGTTAAAATATTTTAACAAGGACAAATGTACTAAATGCATTATATCACCTCCTAATAGGTTTGATCCTTTAAAATGGATAATTCTATATTAGTACATGATCGTGTGGGTATCATCCCCAATGGATTTTATCCCTTAATAAGGTTTTCCTTCAGAAAAAAATCCTTGTGTTATGATTTTGTCTTTCTTATTGTTGTGCATTTTTATATTGTCGATTCGTGATTAGTTTAAGAGATTAGAATTTGATACTTATAACCCACAATTGATTCACTACCCTCGCCCCCAATCTGTGGTGTGTGGACTTTGATTACTAACAAGTTGTTATATTTTTGAATACTATTGTGCAGGAGCATACCTTTAAATTAGCATCATTTTCATGACAATGTAGAGGAGAACAGACATATGGTTCTTTAGATAATACTTGTTTTAAAATATAATATCTTCTTGAGATAACACTTTTAGTTACCCTTGTTGGCACTGGAACTTTAGTAACTCCCCCATATACATCAAGGATGGAAATCAAAGGTATCTCTAACCTACAAGAATCCTAGTTGATAATAAGGGTAGACAATAAGGATGCAATAAAAAGAGGAATACTTTTGCAACATGATGTGATGGTGGAATTATTGTTTACAAACATCGATGTATATGGACACATCCCCAAAATTCTATCCATGTCATAGATCAAACAAGAAGAGAATAAATCTAATTTTACAATCTTTGTAGAATAGTTTGAACCCATTAAATTATGTTTTTGAGAACTAGGTTATTTTTAGGGAGGGACTTTCTCAATAGAACATGAGCCAACCAATGAGAGATTAGATAACTCTAATTGATTTGAAATTTGTCACATATAAAATCATAATTATTTAAATTATATTGACACTGGGAAGTGAAATGTACTAAAAGTTTACTATTTAGGTGGACATTTTTCCCATTCAAAGAGAAGATTTAAAATTCCACAAGACTATGTTTTTTGAGTTGCAAAAGAGTGTACAATCTAATGGACAAATATGGTTGTCCAAAAGGTCTAAGATCATGCTTTAGGAAAATACCTGCTTGGTTTTCCAATGCTTCAACCACCTCCAAATATTTGATCTTGAGAAGGGAAGAATAAAGATAAAATTAGAACATAATGGTAGTGGACGAAGGATAAACGTGTTGAGTTCAGCATTGAGAAAAGAGTACAAAGCCTACCATAAACCAAGAATTGGTTTTACGAATTGGAACCTTATCTAACTTTTTTTTTTTAAATGAAAGAATTATCTATATATAAAACTTCGCTCACATTTCTCTATGAATTAGAACACTATTTTTGGAGATTTGAATAGGAAGGGTCCAATTTCAAAACTTACATGTTAGTTTTATATCTGAGAGCTTTGAAATCTAGGGTTGTGGGAGATCACAAGAGACTGTCAATCTGAGGGTTCCATCCATTGTAACTCTTCCAATATTATGTGTAAATCAAACTCTAGATGGATCATGGATCCCTTGCGAGATGACCCTTAGGAGAGGTAGAATCTCAAAAACTCTATTCCAAGAGGTAGATCCCTTGAGAGAAAATTTTAAAAAATCTTAGCCTTCAAGAATTTATGGGTATTCCTCTTAAATGGTAAGTTGTTAGGAAAATAGGTATGTATGGGGAACAAAATAAGGGGCACCAAATACATCTATTACTAATGCAATATGAAAATAGTTCACCACTAAAGCCTTCATGTTATCAAGATCACGAAAAAACTCAACATCATGTGGTCTACAAATGTCAACCCAATTTTTATTTTGTAATACCCACTGAAAAATCCATGTCCTAGCTTGCAATCCTTTGGTTGAGTACTGAGCATTTAATGTCCCTTCCCTATCTTGGAACTTCTTTGGTTGCACAAATTTCCCCTAAAAATCTTGTGGGACACAATTGAATGGGTTAGGAATTCTGCTCAATGGAAGTCATTTCCATTGAACTCGACGAGTCATATAATATTATCCTAAAAATTTTATTTGATAATAAAAGTTATCATTAATGAACTTGAAGGAATGAAACCAAAAAACTACTACATAAAATAGAGAGAAATGGACCCTCAACCACCACACTACCCCTTGAATCCCACCAATCACCCCCAACCCATATAATTAGTATTTATTTATTTTCAAATACTATTAATTGAATTAAATGCAATTTTCATCTAAATAGATGCAATAGAATTCCTCTAATAATAATACTCATATTACAATATATAAATAATCAATAGAATTCTACTTAGTGATCATATTGAATTTTTCTTTTATTTTGTTTAAAATGTAAATTTATAAGAATTTTGTTTATTGTCTAAATGGATAAGTGGTTTGGATAGTAAAAAAAATTAATTAATTATTAAGAATTTGCCTTTAGACTAATGACTTTTCATATACAATTGAATATTTTTACTATAGAAAATAGTATTATTCTCTTATTCTAGTGTTAATATTAGTTTAGAAATAAGTTTTAGCATCTTATTGATTTGATTAATTTAATTAAAAGGGGGAAGAGATTTTCTTTTTCCAACAAATGAAATCTCGTAAAAAACTTTTTTTTAAATTCATGTGTGTTTTAGTTTATGGAGGGGAGGTATCAAGGAAGGATAGGTGTTTTATATTATTAATCTATTTGCAAGGAATCAAGTATATTATGTTTTGACAAAACTGATTGCTTTGTATTCATTTGATAATAGTGAATGTTTACTATTTTGATTAAGTAAAAATAGGTTTTGAAGGACCCAAAACCTTTTACATAGTATCAGATAGAATAAGCATAGAAATCCCACAAGGAACTATGCATCAGCACCAAAAAAACTAAGCAAACTAAGACAAGAAGCCTTAACACAACAAACAAGAAAAAAAAAACCAAAAAGATAGCACCAAGACAGCTACAAAGTCTTCATTAAATCAACAGCCTGATCTACAAGGATATTCATTTCACAGCAAAGGCGTTCAGCTCATCAATTTCTCTGTCTTTCAGCACCTTAGTCTTCTTTGAATTAGCTCTAGTGTGTTTATTGGGGCGTCGATCCTCTTTCATGTCCTTGAGTCCTTGAATTCTCCCTTCTTCTAGTTTGTCCAATAGAGTTTTAATGTTATTAGCAATAGTCTTCAAGATGAAGCAACTCTAGTCTACAAGTTTTTTAACTACATTCTTTGTGTTGTCAACTCTTTTGCCCATGACATCCATCTTTTTCTACATATCCTTCATTATTTGTTCCATATCTCTTTTCTTCACTTTCAACAATGGGTTTCTCTCCATTAAATTCTTGAATTCTTTCGCATTTCCAATAACCTCAGAGAGTCTATCTAGATGATGACCAAGAGTCCTCTCGCCTCTTGTAGTCCTACTCAGCTAATCAAAATCCCTCCTAATATCCTGTATTTGTTCCTTCATACTACTAATATCCCTTTTCATCACACCTGGGTTTCTAAGGATGCCCTTCATATACCCCTATTCATCATAGTCCTTGCTCTGATTCATGTTTTCCTCATCCATATCCATAGTGTCTCTTTCAATATCTGCCTCTTTGATGCCAATGTCGTCAGCCTTTCCTTGAGATAGCACTTTCTTACCTCTTAGCTCCTTCTTTATCAGAGGCTCATCATTAGAGGGAATTTTCATAACTCTGTCAGTCTTCTTCACCTTGGTTCTAGTAACCATACTAGTTTTTCCCTTGGTTTTCTTCCCTATAACCTACTCACTATCCTCATAAGATTTTGTCTTCACCTCATAATCCACATCCTTGTTCTTCCTTTTCTTAGGAGATGATCTCCTAGGTGAAAGGGTTTTCCTCTTCTTATCAACCATCTCCTATGATTCTTCTTTCATTTCCTCTTCATAAACCTTATCTGGATCATTCCCCTTAGTATCACACTCGAGGGTTTTTTGTTGATACGAGATCTATCCACTTTTTTCTTTAAGAAGATTCATGATCAGCACCATCAAAACCTCATAGAAAGCATGATCCTCTTAAAGGTCATTCTAGATAGCTAAAATGGTATTATCTAGCAACTACCTTAGGTAGAAAGGGAAATTAATTCTAACCCTATGCCTAAAATGATTTACTAGCATAAAGTGGTGCCCAAAAATCTTATTAAAAAGGCCATCAAGGGTTAGGTATTCAATCACAACAAACATAATAAACCTCCATGGTCTAGAAATGGAATGTGGGATAAAATATAAGTTGCTAGTTTTGACCAACCTATTTCTCTCCTTGGTTGTCTCTGCAAACTCATCAATAGCACGATCAGATAGCTTCCTATCTCTGTAGAATTTAATCCCATCCATATCGACACCGGTGGCTTCATCTATAATGTCCTTTGTGACTTCCATTCTTTGATTTCCCACCAAGATGTTGTCATTCTTCCATGTCTTGATAAATTGGCAGGTTATGGATGAATTATTACCCTTTAACTTCTCCATGCAACCTGTAAATTGCCCCTATTCTAAAATATCCCAAATTTCAGTCTTCTGCTTCCATTTCTTGCAACTTGCAAGCTTGACCATCTTTCTCTTACCACCCATATTACTCAAATTGCAACAATTACTCATAGTCCTACCAGGTGCAAACAAAATGGAGATCTTTGTATTGAAATACAAGCAAAGCTTTCTCTTAAGTAGAAAAACCCACAATCCATGTGATCATGAATGAGTTGTCTCATAAAAAATAATCATAATTTGCAACTCCCCATTCCTATGCAAATCATAATTGTTCCTAAATGCCTTTTCCATCATTATTAAAACTCTTTTGCATACTTCTCACCTTGTCCCACTCTATCAATGATAGCTCATTAGTAGGGATTTTGTCACCATAATTCCATATCATCTTAGTGTGGCTTTTGCATGCCACATTCACAGCCCAATCGGCCACTTTATTTGTTTCTCTATAGTTATGAGTAATAACACATTCTGCAAAGGAATTAATCAAATTACTAGCCTTGCAAATAATATTATGGATGGTCCAAGAAGATTTCTTAACTTTATTAAGACAATTAATAACATTAAGGGAATCCCCTTCTAGCCAAATTTTCTCCAAATTCATGCTCTTGGCAAATAAAAGACCATGGAGATCCACACTAGCTTCCACAACATGATTGGTTTGATCCCCAATAGGAATAGCCATAACACCCAAACTATCCACATTTGCATTTCTAATAATAACACCACAACCCATCCCTGGGTTGCCCTTAGAGGCCCCATCAAAATTAATCTTAAACTAACCTTGTGGTGGACAATCCCACCTAGCCACATTTCTAAGGTTATTAACATTCTGAGAGTATATGATCCTATCCAATTCCTAGTTTTGAATCACCTTGGCTTCTTAGTCATTTTGAGACTCTTGACCTTTCTCAATAATCCTAATATTCTCAATCATCATATGCTTAATCTTATGTGAAATATGAATGGGAGAAGACTCCTATCATGTATTTTCCTCCAAAAACCCCAACATAAATATAGAAGGATAAAATCCCATATATTGATAAGAAAAGCATTATGAGAAGGAGACTTCCAGGATAAGAATAAATCTTGAATACTAAGGGGGAAAACCCAATCCACATCCAGAAGTCCATAAATCCTTTCTCGTAACCTTCTTGTGTAAGAGCAATGAATGGTCAAATGATTAATCAACTCTTCCTCTTCCTTACAAAGATAACATCTACTAATAAGATACATACCTTTCTTCATTAAATTGTCAGTAGTAAGAATTTTATCCTATAGTAAGATCCCAAAAAATATGTTAACTTTGGGCGTCAAGCCTCTAAACCAGGCTTAGCCTAGCAAGGAACATGATAATCTTTAAAAGTATTGCCATACAGAGATGAGACCAAAAAAATCCATTTGGATTAAATTTCCATATTAAAGTAACTCTATGCCTAAAATGATTTACTAGCATAAAGTGGTGCCCAAAAATTTTAGTAAAATGACTATCAAGGGTTAGGTATTCAATCACAACAAGCATAATAAACCTCCATGGTCTAGAAATGGAATGTGGGATAAAATATGACTTGCCAATTTTTACCAACTTGTTTCTCTCCTTGGTCATCTCTACAAACTCATCAACAACATGATCAGATAGCTTTATGTCTCTGTAGAAGATGATCCCATCCATATCGACACTAGTTGCTCCATCTATAATGTCCTTTGTGACTTCCATTCTCTAATTTTCCACCAAGATGTTGCCATTCTTCCAAGTCTTGATAAATTGGTGAGTTATGGATGGATTATTGCCCTTTAACTTCTCCATGAAGCTTGTAAATTGCCCCTATTCTAAAATATCCCAAATTTTAGTCTTATACTTCCATTTCTTGCAACTTGTAGGCTCAACCATCTTTTTCTTATCACTCATATTACTCAAATTGCAACAATTCCTCACATTGAAATACCAACAAAGTTTTCTCTTAAGAAAAATAACCCACAATCCATGTGGTAATGAATGAGTTGTCTCATAAAAAATAATCATAATTTGCAACTCCTCATTCCTATGCAAATCATAATTGTTCCTAAATGCCTTTTCCATCATTATTAAAACTCTTTTGCATACTTCTCACCTTGTCGTACTCTATCAATGATAGCCCGTCAGTAGGGATGTTGTCACCATTATTCCATATCATCTTAGTATGGCTTTTGTATGCCACATTTGCAACCCAATCGGCCACTTTATTTGTTTCTTTGTAGTTATGAGTGATAACACATTCTGCAAAGGAATTAATCAAATTACTAGCCTTGCAAATAATATTATGGATGGTCCAAGAAGAGTTATTAACTTTATTAAGACAATTAATAATATTAAGGGAATCCCATTCTAGCCATATTTTCTCCAAATTCATGCTCTTGGCAAATAAAAGACCATGGAGAGCCGCACTAGCTTCCGCAACATGATTGGTTTGATCCCCAATAGGAATAGCCATAACACCCAAACTATCCACATTTTCATTTATGATAATAATACCACAACCCACTATCCCTAGGTTGCCCTTGGAGGCCCATAAAAATTAATCTTAAACCAACCATGTAGTGGACAATCCCACCTAGCCACATTTCTAAGGTTATTATCATTCTGAGAATATCTGATCCCATCCAATTTCCAGTTATGAATCACTTTGGCTTCTCAATCATCTTGAGGCTCCTGACCTTTCTCAATAATCCTAATATTCTCAATCATCATATGCTTAATCTTATGAAAAATATGAATCGGAGAAGACTCCTTACCCTTGAAAATCCTATCATTTCTTTCCCTCCAAACAACCCAACATAAATACTGAAGGATAAAATCCCATATATTGATAAGAAAAGCATTACAACAAGGAGACTTCCAAGCTAAGAATAAATCTTTAATACTAAGGGGGAAAACCCAATCCACATCTAGAAGTCCATAAATCCTTTCCCATAACCTTCTTATGTAAGAGCAATGAATGGTCAAATGATTAACTGACTCTTCCTCTTCCTTACAAAGATAACATCTACTAACAAGATACATACCTTTCTTCATTAAATTTTCACTAGTAAGAATTTTATCCTACAGTAAGATCCAAAAAAATATGTTAAATTTGGGTGTTAAGCCTCTAAACCAAGCTTTAGCCCAACAAGGCACATGATTATCTTCAAAAGTATTGCAATAGAGAGATGAGACTGAAAAACAATCCATTTGAATTAAATTTCCATATTAAAGTATCCTCCTCATGAAATAAAAAGATAGCATTCAACATTTTGTTAAGGTCATTAAGAGACTCATCAACTCTAGTAAGGTTCACCCATATATCTTCTTCCCAATAATCAGCAACATGTCTCCCAAAAATAGTCTTCCATTGATCCATATACCCATTCCATTTATGATATGTACTTAAATCATGATCAAGAATCCATATGTCATCCCAAAATTGAATAGACTTCCCATTTCCAACCTTCCATCTTACCCCTTTATTAAATAATCTGCTTGTTTTTCTGAGCCTGCTTCCAAATCATAGAACCTCCTTAAGTATCCTAAATGCTAAGGAAAAGATTAAATCCTTGATTCTCCCTAGTGTATTTATCATTCCATATGTCTTTCCATTCTCCATTTTCATTATATAATCTCCAAATAAGCTTAGTCAATAAAAAATCATTCAAACTATTAATCTTTCTTAGACCTAGCCATCCCTTTTTGCTGGACATACAAACCTCATCCCAAAAAATCAAGGTCAATATTTTCTTCTTTTCCATACCAGTCCATAAGAAATTCTTTTGAATTTTTTTGATGGCCAAAGCATAGTTCCTAGGAATCTTAAAGACACTCAAAGTATATAGGGGTGTGTTCTGTAAGTGGATTTTAGAACAATTATCTTACTAGCCTGGCTAAGGAGGGATCCTTTCAAGCTGTTTAACTTTGAGTGGATTTTTTCAATCAGGGAACTACAGAAGGACTCAAGAGGGTCAAGACAAAGAGGCAAACCAAGATATGACCCCGGTAGGCTACCAACCTCACATCCCATGATTCTTTTAATTTTATTTTGTCTATGCAAAGGAAAACAACATATTCACCAACTCCAAAAATCTATTGTTGAACTCGAAATCTTCCATCCCACACTTTAAGAACTCCCAATCCACCCTATCATAAGCCTTGGATAAATCCAACTATAATAAGAACCCTTCTTTCTTTGATTTGGTGAGGGAGTGAATATTTTCATGAACTGATATAATAGAATCCAAAATTTGCCTACCTGGAACAAACCCATTCTACTATCTCAAAATCAAATTAGGTAATAAAGAAAAAATCATGAGTGAGAACTTTAGAGTTAATCTTATAAAAAAATTGTAGAGATTGATTGGTCTAAATTGGTCCATACTATCAACTCGCAATTTTTTGGGTTTTCAATACTAGAAAAGTACCATTCAACTCTTTAAGTAGTTTTCTAGAACCAAAGAATTCTTTAACTCAATTAAAAATATCCTCTTGAATGATATGCCAATAGGTTTGAAAAAAGAGGAAGAAGAAACCATCCAAACTAGGAGCCTTGTCTCCCTCAAAGGAAAAAACCACCTTAGTTATTTCAACATTAGAAGGGATGGCAGTGAGATTTGTGTTTTGATCTTCAAATATGATTATTGGAAAACATTTCAGAAACTCCTTATGTTTTTCCTTTTCTAGATTGTGCTCTCTCTCCAACAAACCACTGAAAAAATTCATGGCTTCCTTTTTGATAGCCTCATCCTTATTAGTAATAGCACCTTGAACATTTAACCTAGGAATTTTATTAGTCATTCTATGTTTCAAAGTGGTCATATGGAAAAATTTAGGATTCCTATCCCCTTCTTTAATAAACACTTTTCTAGACTGCCATCTCCAATATATCTCCTCCTTGGTAATAATATCATGCAACTCAATCAAATTCAGATCATCCTCCTCCCTAGAAACATTCTCATAACCCTGCGACTAAATGCTCTCTTGAATCTCTTTTAATTCTTCTAGAATCCTACTTTTGTTGTCAAAAATATTCCCAAAAGTTTCCCTATTCCATCTTTTGATATTATCTTTAACATTTCTCATCTTTTTAGCAACATTAAACATCATTGTTCCCTCAACTTGAATCTCCCACCAATCCTTAATAAGGTTTTCCATCCTAGGATGTAATGTCCATTTTTTTTCAAAACAAAAAGGATAGTTCTTTTTAATGGTAATCAGGTCAACTAGAAGTGAAGTGGGATAATGATTAGAACCCACTCTCACATGAGTTGATAAGAAACATTTATAACTTTGAAACCAATCGTTACTAATAAGGGCTCTATCAAGGTTTACTTGGATGAGATCCTTACCCAACCTTCTATTCGTCCAAGTATAGTCAACACCTTGCAAATCCATGTCATGCAGAAAATGATTGTCAATAAATTCCATTAGATCCATTTTGCTTTCCAAATTGGTCTAACGGCCCCCCTTCTTCTCATTCTCTTGTAGTGGTGTATTGAAATCTCCCATAATGACCTAGTTCTTTCTCTAATTAGGAAGTTCAATCCAAAGATCTTTCCTACCCCCAGTTGCATTCGATGCATAAACATTAGTTTACACCCATGAAGTGCCATCCTTAGCATTAGAAAATCTAATATTTATCATATTCCTATTTTGTGATACAAGTTTGTGTGAATATATTTATCATTCCAAAAGACAACCATACCTCTCGAGGCCCCATCAACATCACCCACTAAGATCTTGCCATTTTTAAACAAAAACATATTTCCAAATTTATCTTTTAGCATCTTAGTTTCCTACAGAAGAACAATATCTAGTTTATTATCTCTAATTATGTTCCTAACCATATCTTGCTTGTGAGGATTATTTAATCATCTGATATTCCATGAAATAATCTCCATTTCTTTTGGAATGATTTTGATTCTAAGATAGTCCTTTGACTACCATCCGCTATACTTCTGTTGCTCTCCAACATTCTTTTCTTTTGATTAGTGGGTCTCCCTAATGGGATAGGGGTTTGACCAACATCCCATGTTTTAATACACTTCCCTACTGGGGTTAGGGAATGACTAACATCCCCAACTTTGTTACTCCTTAGATCCCCTGTTGTGTTAATATTTCATGTTGGTGTAAGGAAATGAATAGAATCCCTGGACTTGTTACTCCTTGTTTTCTTGTTCATCAAGGAATTTTATTTGTTCTTTTTTTAAAGTTGATATCCTCCTTCTTAGTTCTAAATTTATTCTTGGACCCCACATCTGTCTAGTCAACTCCATTAACTTCTTTCTCATCCATCAAAGCTCTGGAGATATCTTTTGCATCCTCCCACTTGGGTGAGTTATCCTTTACTGGTCCTTCCCTATGAGGTGAGCTCAAGTTATCCTTGGAGCCCAACCCTAGAATAATACATTCTTGTGCCTCTTGATGATTTGAATCCTTGCTGCTAGCATTATTCTCGCTATAGTCACCCGAGATTTCAACTTCTAAAATCTCTTGATCCTCAACCTCTTCCATCTTTCTATTCTTACCATCATCATCAAAGTTATCCTTATTCTCTAGATTATTAATGGTAATAGCTACATCATTTTCCAAGTTCTCCTTCTCATTAATTTTACTCAACTGGAGAGTCTCCACCTGAGTACAGACATAATCCTCATTATTCCCCTTCACAACTTGGTTTTTTTCCATGACCTTAGCATACTTAGAGCCTTTTCAAACCCATTCATTCTTTTAAAAAATTAGAATGTTGAACTTTGTCAAGAATTTCTTTGTGCAGTGGCCAATTTTTTAGAATGGAAGCATGCAAAAGGAATGGTTTCATATTCAATCTTCTGCTGCCAAACTCCCAATTTAGATATGAGTGTAATATCTTTAGGAATATCCACCACTGGAATGACCCCCACACAAATTCTAGCATAAGTTAATCTCCTTCTTGAAACTGTTAGTAGGTCCATACCCTTCTTGAAAGTGTTAGTGGGTCCATAGATAAGAGTTCTCCAAAGGTATTAGCTATTCCTTGGAAGACATCTTTAACACAGAACTCAAGAGGCATTCCTGGAAGCTTGATCTAGATAGGGGCTTGAACCATTGATTCATCTTGTGATTTTAAGTTAGGAGACCATTTTTGTAAAATCATTGTATTCTTACCTACAACCCATGGTCCACTACATAAAATGTCTCTTCTATCTTCATTGCAAGATTAAGAAAAAGGATAAGCATCTTTTTGACATTGCAACAATATCAACCTATCCCTTCAAAGTTCATTTCCTTTTAACAAATGCTCTAACAATTTTGCTATTCAGTCTGGATCCCAAGAACCTCACCATAAGGGTTTGATCCATCTTAGAGATATTCATATCTATAATCTGGTATGGGATTTCCAAAATAAACAAATCCTGCTCAGAAATAGAAACATTATTAACCAGAGGAAAGGAAGACTTACCCATCGGCTTGATACCAAACAAATTTTCTAGCAAGAATATTAACAACAACCCCAAACTTGGGTCCCCCCCCTTGGATCCCTAGGTGCCCCACCTCCATCGAGTTCCTTCCCAATCTAACCTACATCCATAGTGTTCTCCCCTTGACCTGCCTCTCCTGACGGGCCTACACCATTCCCAATCCAAGTCCCATTTGAATTTTGAATTCCACCTTTCCAGCTCACCGCTCCAAAATTTCCATATTATTCTATGAATATTCATTGTTATACTTTTTATAATTAAAAATAATTATTAGTCATAGGTGTAGTTTGCTAGGTTCCTCATGCAAAGGTTAGTTGCTCAATATTTTATGTTGAGTACCACAAAACTAACAACTTTCTAATTGGGGAGAGAAAGTATCTAGACCTTATTTTCATATTGAAAATATATGACTAAAAGAGTGAAGTGATACATAGTATCACTTTTTAAATTATATGGTTTACTTACCCTTTAGCAATTGATTTATATAGTTAGCATTTGATTTATCCATAAGTTGATTGATTTGGGTGTGAAAATTTTGGAAAAGTTTTGAGCCCTCTTCTGAATAAATTTCTTTTTTGGCTATGGTTTTTTTTATTTTTTAAGAAATTAACAATCAATTTTAAAATTATAAATAAGAAGTTATTCTTAAATCTAATATTTTTTAATATGATCTATGATTTTGTTTTTAGTTTTGGTTTGATTTGTAAAATTGATCAAGCCTTACAAAATTGCATTTTTGTCGTGCCTAATTGTCTTAAGGATAAGGAACATGTTTCTTTGTGAGCAAATCCTCACCATTAGTGACCTTAAGGAAGTTGTATTCTCCATGGTACACGACAAGGCCCCTAGGTGTGATTGGTTTTCGTGTAAATTTTATAAAACCTTTTGAAAATCCATTGGCCCTGATCTTCATAAAATATACCTCGAAGCACTTTACATTCTAAATCTCTTAGCAGTATCATCAATAAAGGAAACATCAATATTCATACCTAAGGTCGAAGACCCTAAAGATATTTGCAGTTGGAGACCTGCCACTCTTTTGAATATCTCATATAAAATTGTTTCTAGAGCACTGGACCTCAAAATTTGTCATCTCTTGCTTTTGATTGTGCACCCAGAGTAGACTAGTTTCATCAAATCTAGGTTTATTCTAGATAATATCATTGTTGTTTAGGAATTTATGGAGTGGGTTTGGAAATCTAAGCAGCAAGCTCTCTTCCTCAAAATTGATTTTGCTAAAGGTTATGATCGCATTGAATGGCCTTTTATTCTTGCAATGCTTAAAACCCTTGGGTTTGGTCTTATTTTCCTTCAATCAATTTAAATCCTTTTTGGGGATGCTTCTACTAGCATCACCATCAATGGTATGCAATTTACAGCTTTTGGGTTGTTCAAATCCGTCCTCCAAGATTTTCCTTTAGCCTTGGCACTGATGTGCTTGTTGCTAAAGGTTTTGGGTATTTTCTCACCTGTGTCATACCTTTTGGTCTAGTTTGTGGTCTTTGATTGCCTTATTCTTCTACCAACTGGTCAAGTAGCACTTTTTCAAAGAATCCTTCCTCACTCTCATTAAGAATTTTAGATTTGTTTGAATGTTTTAGCAGATACTCATGTTTATTATTCTTCTTTTGGGCACCCTTTAAAGCTTCCTATCTAAAATTGGAGTGTCTTCTAAGGAATTTTCTTTGGGCAGTGGACTCTAAGCATCATAGCTTTCACAAAGTGGCCTGAGAATATTGATGTCTCCCTAAAGAGTTTAGAGGCCTTGACCTTCTATCTACACAAAAGTTGGGTATTGTCTTATGTGCTCAATGGGTAATCTATGCTCTTGTTGGAAATGAATCTTGGAAGATTCTTCTCAAGCATTGCATTTCTTTAGGATATCCAATCAATAAACTGGCTTGGAAGGGGATTTTCTTTTAAACCCTTTCTAATTGCTCTTGAACCAATGCAAATCAAGGGTACTTTTGTAGTGAAAAGTATTTGGAAAACATAGGAAGCCCTCAAGCCATGGCTTCACTAGGCTAGAGATGGTTTTAGGGATGGTCTTTCTATGAACCAATACAATATTTGGTGGTCCCCCTTGTTTATTGTTGAATGAATCACATTGGCTAAGGTTCAAGGGGCTAGTACTCTACAATTTTTCAAATGTGGCATCCAGACTCCTAAAGACCTCTTCTCCAGATCCACCATGAGTCTCTACTCATGGGAGGACACGCAAGTCTAGTTTCGTCTTAATTGTCCAAATTGGTAGACAAGTGATATCCTACTATTTGAAGTACCTCTTCATGTGCTACACAAACTAGGGGTTCAATCGGTAAAACCATGGTGGAAGGATTGGAAGTGGTACCCTACTACTCCTATGACTAGCTACAAACCCAATATGAGTTATCTTTGGTTGGTTCCTCACCTACCTATGGTTGATGTGCTCAATTAATGATGGCATTTGCATTTGAAAAATTTGAGACTTAGATTTAGCACTATCTGGAATGCTATCACTAAGTCAAAGATTGCACACTTTTCCTAGTGTGTTCTTTTCCATGGTTTTCCCCTAGGCCCTTGACTCAAGCATTTGGGAGTCCTAGACCCTAGGTGCCCTTTCTATGGGTAACCTGAAACTTTCATTTATATTTTTTGGTTTTTTTGAAGGGCCTAGCAATATTGGCTCTGTGTTCATTAGCTCTTCAAACCATCTTAGCCCGAGCACTTCTCTTGGCATATGATCATGTTGGGATATTCTCCCAAAATTCCCTTTACATATTCTTAGATATGGCATGCTTTTGGGATGGAGATCTTATTTACTCTATAGAAGGATAGAAAAAAAATTTGTTCACTCATAGTTTTCTAGATATTAATGTTTCTATGTAGACTAAGGCTTGTATATGTAACAATGTCATAATGTAGATTCAAGTTCAAACTGACAAGGTTGCACTGGAGGTGATCGACCTTCAAGTGTTGCTTAACCATTGGGGTAACATGCCATGTACAATTTCCATAATGTCATCAAATTCTATTTCTATGGACCATACTCCACCTCGTGGCCACTAGCGGGGTCATAGTTCCTCTACTCGCCGCTCCCAGATGCCACTTTCTTAGGTTCCCCATGCTCTCCTAGTGGTGGTTTTGATGGCTAGTATCATTGTTGAACCTCTCTGTAATGGGGCTATGGTTGGTCCTCTATTGTTCCTTGTGTTGCTCTTGTTGTTTCTGGTTGACCTTCCTCTAGTAGAGATCCCACCAACCCAGCTAATGTGTGGATTTTTTATTATCATTGTGGTCCTCTGTCCTCAGCTGGCACTGTTTTGGCTGCCTGAGGGCAGTTTATCTAATTTTTTTATGAATAGTTGTTAGTTTTCTGACATTGGATTGTGTGAACTCTCACGGGGTGATCTTTGTAGCCCCCGACCCTTTTTTGCAAATACATAACTTCAATATTATAATTAATAGAAAGGGGGCTATTCATCACAAAAATTGGTATGGGTTTTAGTTTTTTAATTATTTTAGTTTTTCAATTTAAATATTGATTTTAAGTTTTAATAATTTATTTAACGAATACAAATATAATATTTGTGGGAGGATGCAAATTATTTGATTTCTATATCTTCTAATCTTTTTTTTATTTTTCCAACTAGTTTTTTACAATATTTTTTAATCATTTTATTAAAATATGATAAATTGAATATAAATAAATAATATTTCCTATCTATTAAAAAAAAATTAAATAGTTTACTCAAATTGAAACTTATTTATAATTAGTCCATAAGCTATTATAGAGAAGACTTTGACCATAAAATATGATGTCTCATACCTAAAAAGAAAAATAGATGCTAGAAAAAAAATGGCAAACACTAAATATTAGGTAGCATTATAAGCACAAGAAAAGATCATGATACCAAATGTGAAGCACGGACTAAAAAAAGACACTAGCAATTCAGAGACTTTCTCTACATAAAACAACAGTTAACAAACTATCCAAATATTACAACTAACGAACTTTTTCATTGTCCAAACACTTTCTTTCTTTGTTTCGTGCAAAGAATGCTTCACTTGAGAGAGAAAACAAGTTGTTGTCAATTCAACATCTGTCAATCAATGTCTTTCTAGTGAGTGGAAAAAAAATTCATTAGAGTTATGTGCCTCTTCTTTAATGCCCTTGTTGTTGGAGTTAATGTTCCAACAATAGTGTCATGAGTGATTGTTGCATATGTGGCAACCTGTTTTGAGTTGTTGGCAGCATAAGTTCAGTTCAAGTGTATGAATCATAGAGTTTTAGTTTGAAACAATACTTAGTTGTAGATGTGTCCTCCTTCTCATAGTTAGTTGTCATTCCTATGTAGTTTGTTGTCAATTAAGAAAGTTATTTGTCCCCATAATTGTAAAAATAAGTATCATTTGATCAATATAATATAGCATATTATTTGTTTGTTCTATCGTCTTTGTTTCATTGATCTTTTTTTCTAATATGGTATCGAAGTCATCTTCCTGATAAATTGTGTGTTAGAGAAGAAGGTATCAAAGAGATAAGGCCTAGAGAAGAACCAATAGATCTTGATGGTGATGATGATTTCATTGAAGATGAAGAAATTGTTTTATTTTGAAGAAGCCAGTGCTTTGAAAATAAGAAAAGATGTAGTAGAGGCTAGATAGATGCTCAATAATATGAGGTGCTAAAGGGTCAGAGAAACTATGCCTCATTGGGATAATGAGACACACATATGTGGATTGGTATCCAATAGTTCAGGGAGATCTTAAAATATGAAAGCTTTGCATCATATATTTACGAGGGTTATGAGGCATTTTATGTGCAAATGGTGTCCAATGGTGTTTCCCGGTTTGGATGATAGTTGCATGACTATACCATCTTTAGGGAGCAACTTGAGGAAGTCTTAGTGGTGCATGAACCATCTTTCAAGGAATAGTTTCTACATGATGCTTCTTTTAATTGTTACATTAAGTGGGGGTGTTGGAGTTAATATTCCAACAACAGTGTTTGAGTTCCTGGCAACATAAGTTCAATTCAATGTGTATGAGTCATAGAGTTTTAGTTTGAAAAAATAACTAGTTGTATATGTGTCCTCATAGTTAGATGTCATTCCTCTGTAGTTTGTTGTTAGTAAGTTTAGCTAATTTATAAGAAATTTAATTCTCCCCATTAATATATAAATAAGGATCATTTGATCAATATAATATAGCATATTCTTTCTTTGTTCTATCTTCTTTGTTTTTAATTTCTAATGCTCATGGCATCCCTCTTCCTCATATGCACACTCCTGTATTACCTTGTCTTCTTCTCCATCAAACTCTTAATTAGAGTCGAATGAGGCAAAATAGATTACAATATGAAAGAATATAAAATTTGTAGAAGGAAAAACTACAACTGCCAAACTAGCGCAAGTAGGTAAGGTAGCACAAGGTTATAATGTTACCCAATTCTAGGGGAATTTCATCTCCATAGTGAGTATATATGACAAGTTTGGGAAAGTAAGGAAGTATGGCAGTGCCACTAAACTCATTTGTGCTCAAATCAAGGTGCTACAAGGTTGTAATGTTACACAAGTCCGATGGAATCTCACCTCCAAAATCAACACCTACTAAGTTCAAGAATGTAAGATTCTGGAGTTTTGCCAATTAAGGAGGTATGGCAGTACCATAGAAGTCATTCCACCTCAAATTCAAATGTTGTAGCTTGAACAGGGAGGGATGGATCTTCCCCTGCTAACGTGATTGTCGGTCACGACTAGGGCATTTGAGTTCAAGGAAACATGGCTGGAGTGATAGTCACAAATGATGCACTCTCATTAGCAATAGATGAATCACTGCCATAAGAAAATTATTGGGGGCAAAATGCTTACTCTACCTGGGGATTCAAAGCTTTGACACATGCTTCACCTTTAGATATGTATAGGAAATAAAATGTTTTATACTAATCGGTTTAAATCACATTATCAAAGCATGAATTAAAGGAGAATATGAAAATTAGTGTTGGTGTATTAATTATTTCAAAGAAGATTAATTTTCTATCAATCATATTGTACATGCTTTAAGCATTATGAAGGTGATTTAACGAATATTCTTTTATTGAAATGTAAAGTTATACAAGAAAAGTTTTCAATTAAAAAATTTATTTTAAATGTTTTGAAATATTATTTAATTTCAAGTATTTTTAACAAATGTTCAATTAAAGTATAAATTTATTACATATAACAAATAAATTATAATTTAATATTTTAAAAATATATATATATTATATTCAAAATGAATTTAAGACTTGATGTAACCCCAATATCATTAAACAATAAATCTGAATTCGACACAAGATAAGTGTTTCAGAATAACCAAGCTCTTCATTAAAAAATATTATCCAACTCTACTCTACCTCTACAATGAAAAAAAACATCTACTTATTACAATTTCAAAAATTACCATATTTGACAATTTTTTGGGAAAAACAAAAATTTCCATTTTTGGTAATTTTTAAAACTTATCCTATGAATCTCGATTTTTCCCAAGAAAAGCCCCCAACTAAGGCAAGACGAATTGCCAACTAATCAATGAAATCAAAGATATGATTTTGGATTTATTACAAAAACAAAATTCTAAAAAAATTGGAAAAACACTAAAAGTTGATTTCCAAGGTCAATATGAGTTTTCAAGATCCCAGAAAAATGTCAAAACGGCCACCTATCGAGTTGAGCTCTATCAGCAATCCAAATAACTCCTACTGCAACTACTTGTAAAATTTTAGCGAAAACCCACATCCGAGTCAAAAGTTATGACCCCCGAAAGTAAATCTCGACTAAAACCCACATTTGAGTCAACAGCCTTGACCCTCGAATGCCCCTACATCATTCTCTCATGCTTGAAAAGGATGAAGCTCCTGCGAGTTTCGGTCCTCAAACTGCTTCCTTTTAGGCTCATCCAGCTTCTGCAACTCTCATTCCGCAATCCAAGTGTTATCTGTCGGTGCCAACCCTTCCCACTATACAAGATAATTATTGTAGTCACCCTAACGAGTCTAAACAGTCTTCTTGTCTAGAATCTGTGCAACCTTTTCTCTCTTTTTGATGGGTATGGTGTGTGTCTAGTCTACCTCATCCTCTTTTTCAACAGAGGTATGATCACCATGGGAAGTATACAAATCAGAAATATTAAACACCGGAGATATATCAAGACCACTTGGGAGCTCTACCTCATACGCATTATCATTAATCTTCTTCAAAATCTTGCAGGGACCAATTTTCTTATATTTCAATTTATGATAAGTCATAGTAGGAAACCTCGCCTTTCTGAGGTAAACTATCACTAGATCCCCTACATTAAAAACTTGATACCTTCAAGTAGCGTTTGTAGAAGCTCTGTATTGCTCATTGTTGTCCTGCAACTTCTGTCTTACATTTTCTTGCAACTGGTGGAGCTGCTCTGCAAAGGCTTCTCCATCATCACTAACTCTATCACCCAAAGGAAGCGGCACCAAATCGAGAACACCCTGAGGGTTATGTCCATAAATAACTTGAAATGGTGACTTACCAATGGACCTGTTCACTAAGCTATTATAAGAAAATTACGTTTGAGGCAATGCCAAATCCCATTGTTTGGGTTTCTCTCCAACAATACATTGCAACAGATTACCCAAACTACAATTGACAACCTCTATTTGTCCATCTATTTGTGGATGGTAAGCACTACTGAACTGCAATTTTGTTTCCATTTTCTTCCATAACGTCTGCCAAAAATGACTCAAGAACTTGGTATCTCAGTCAAAGGTGATTGTTTTAGGAACCCCATGCAATCTGATTATCTCATAAAAGAATAACTCAGCCACCCTAGTAGCATCACTAGTTTTCTTACAAGCAATGAAATGAACCATTTTTGAGAATCTGTCCACAACTACAAAAATAGAGTCATTACCTCGTTGTGTATGTGGCAATCCCAATACAAAATCCATACTCAAATCTGACCATGGTCTAATTGGTACTGGTAATGGCATGTATAATCCAGTGTTCTGGGAGTGCCCTTTGGCTACTTAACAAACTCGACACCTTTCCACAAACTTGGTGATATCTTGCTTCATCTTTGGCCAATAGTACTTATCTGCCACCAAAGCTATTGTTTTATCCTTCCCGAAATGCCCAGCCATACCACTACTATGAAATTCCCGAATAATGTTTTCTTGCATTGAGCCTCCAGGAACACATAGCTGATTTCCCTTGAATAAGTAACCATCTTGAAGTAGATAATCACCTTGAATAGTGTCTGCATGTCCAGGTACTGGATTCTTCAACTGATCAAGAACTTCCCAAAAGTCACTATCAGATTCATACAAGTCTTTGATTGCATCAAAGCCAACCACCTCTGTTTCCATGATATTCAGAAGAACTCACCTGCTTAAGGCATCTGCAACTTGATTCTGTTTCCTTGATTTATGCTTTAGAACAAAGGTATACCCTTGTAGGAAAGAGACCAACTTTGCACGTCTAGTGTTCAATTTCTTTTGTGTGCTCAAATATTTTAGAGCAATATGGTCTGTAAACAACACAAATTCTTTGGGAACAAGATAATGCCTCCACTGCCTCAAAGCTTGCAACAATTGCATAGAATTCTATATCATATGTTTAATATTTCTTCCGCACATCTTCAATTTTTCACTAAAAAAGGCAATGGGTTTACCTTCTTGGCTAAGTATAGTACCAATGCCCACATGTGAGGCATCACAGTCCACTTCAAACACTTTGTCAAACTCTAGCAGTGCTAGTACTAGAGCTTCAGTGACCTTCTTCTTTAGGTATTGGAAACTCTCTTCAGCCTCTTTGGCCCATGAGAACTCTCGACCCTTAGTGAAATCTATCATAGGTGCTACAATGCTACTGAAATTACAAATGAACTTTCTATAGAAAGTAGCCAAGCCATGGAAACTTCTCACCTCGGTGATACTACGTGGACTAGGCCATTCAAGAATGGCTCGAACTTTCTCTGGATCCATCTTGACACCATCTGCAAAATGACAAATCCTAGAAAAACCAAGCTTTCTTGCATGAACCTAAACTTCTTTAAATTAGCATAGAGCTTTTCTCTCCTCAATACCCTCAATATTATCCTCAAATGTTGCAGATGTTCTTCCCTTCCCTTACTAAAAATCGGTATATCATCAAAATAAACTACTACAAACTTACCAATGTAGTGACGCAACACAGTGTTCATGAGTCTCATAAAAGTACTAGGTGCATTAGATAAACCAAAAGGCATAACCTTCCATTCATACAAACCATCCCTAGTTTTGAAAGTTGTTTTCCAGTCATCCACCTCTCGGATGCAGACCTGATGGTACCCACTTCATAGATCAATCTTAGAGAAATACTTCGCTCCAGCAAGAACATCCAACATGTCATCCAAACGTGTGATAGGAAAACGATACCTGATGGTTATCCTATTGATGGCTCGACTGTTTGTGCACATCCTCCATGTTCCATCTTTCTTTGGAGTTAATAAAGCTAGGACAGCACAGGGGCTCATGCGTTCTTGTACTAACCCCTTTTCTATGACCTCAGTCACTTGTTTGTCTAGTTTTGCATGTTGTGTTGGACTCATTCTATATGCTACTTGATTAGGAAGACTTGCTCCTAGAATAAGATCAATATGATGTTGGATATCTCAATTTGGGGGAAGTTCATCAGGTAGCTCCTCTAAAATGACATCTAAATATTCTTCCAATACTGCAGCTGCTTCTGGTGGTATAGTCAAGTCTTCCTCTTTCCCCTTTTGTACTACCAATGCATAACAACACCTTGTCACTTTCATCTCCTTGACAAGTTCCTTTTCAAACAACATACTTTCAATTTTTCCATCACCTTTTAGAGGTAATAAGACTACCTTAGATCCATCCTTCCAAAAGGTGTAAGTATTCTTTTCCCCATTATAAACAACCTTTGGGTCATACTACCAAGGTCGACCCAAGAGGATGCGGCATGCATCCATCGGAATCACATCACACCATAGCTCATCCTTGTAGACCTTTCCTATGGAAAATTTAACAAGGCATCTCTTATCTACTGTGACTTCACTTCCCTTTTTAAACCATGCAATGCGATAAGAACGAGGGTGCTTTTCACACTAGAGATTTAGTTTATCTACCATTTCTTTAGAAACCATATTCTCACAACTACCTCCATCAACAATTACCTGACATACCTTTCCCCCTAAGGTACACCTTGTCTAAAATATGTTGGTCCTGAGCCATGAATCATCTATGCCTTTCTCCTCCACATCCTCCTTGGTTGGAATAATCATTGTCCTTCTCATCATGAGGCTTTCTCCCATATCTAGAGGTACTTCTTGTTCAAATTCATTGTTAGCTTGGGCTAGGTTCACTCTGGATGGTCCTCCTTGATTTCTATCTTGCATGTTGAAATTGGAACACTCAAAAGCCCTGTGGCCTTCTTCTCCACACCTAAAACAAGGGAAAGGCTTTCTTTGGTTTTCCCAGCCTCTTTCACTTCCGTAGCCTCAACCTCGCTGAAACCCCCTTCCTCTTTCTTGATTCAAAGGATCCTGCCTAGCATCTATACTTTTTTCAAAGCCTTGAAAACTCTCTTCCTAGCCACTATTAAAACCTCCCTGAAATGGAGTTGACGTGCCCCTTCGACCACCTCTATTCCTCTAGTTATATTGCCTATTCTACTTTTCTTCAGCCTTCAGAGCTAGTTGATAGGCTTCCTCCATACTACTAACACGATGCATGCTCAGTTCATCTTGAATAGAGAATTTCAAGCCATTAACATATCTAGCAGCCATCTGCTCATTATTTTCTTGATGCTCTATGCGCATGGATAGCTTGTAGAACTCATTTGTATAGTCTTGCACTGAAGACAAGTTTTGCTTCAAAATCTGGAATCTACGAAAGAGGGTTTGTGAATAATCCATGGGTAAGAATTTTTCTCTCATCTTTTTCTCCATCTTGATCCATGTCTTAATCTTCTTCTTTCCATTTCTAACTTGTTCCTTTTGGAGGTGATCCCACCATATCATTGCATGTTCTTTTAACTTTGTGCACGCAAACTTCATCTTCTTTTCTTCTGTCATGGGCTTCCATTCAAAAAAAATTCCCATCTCATTCAGCCAGTCTATTAGTTCTTTTGGCTTAAGACTACCAACATAGTCTGACACATCAATTTTTATTGCTTCACTCCTTCCTTCTAAAGCCCTAAGAACTCTATCTTCATAGCTCAGTTCTCCCAGTCTCTCGTCTTCATTTTCTCCCTCTTCATCTGTACCATTTCCTCTTTGTATTTCTTGATTATCTAGCCGCTCAGTGAGTCAATCTCCCTTTGCATATCTAGTACCAATCTTTGCATCGGCGTGATGCCTCCTCTTCCTCTTCCTCTTCCTCTTCCGCTCCCAGCCATCTTACTACTTTGATACCAAATGATGTAACCCCAATATCATTAAACAATAAATCTAAATTTGACACAAGATAAGTGTTTCAAAATAACCAAGCTCTTCATTAAAAAATATTCTCCAACTCTACTTTGCCTCTACAATGAAAAAAAATATCTACTTATTACAATTTTGAAAATTACCATATTTTGCAAATTTTCGGGAAAAACGAAAATTTTCATTTTTGGTAATTTTTAAAACTTATCTTATGAATCCCGATTTTTCCCATAGTTGAATTGCCAACTAATCAACGAAATCAAAGATATGATTTCGCATTTATTACAAAAACAAAATTCTAAAAAAAATGGAAAAAACACTAAAACTCAATTTCCAAGGTCAAGATGAGTTTTTAGGATCTCGTAAAAATGTTGAAATGGCCACCTATCGAGCTAAGCTCTATCAACAATCCAAATAACTCCTAATGCAACTACCTGTAAAATTTTAGCGAAAACCCACATCCAAGTCAAAAGTTATGACCCCAGAAAGTAAATCTCGACTAAAACCCACATCTGAGTCAACAGCCTTGACCCTCGAATGCCCTTGCATTAAGACTTCACATATTACATTCTTTATTGAAAATATAATATAAACAATTTTACTTATAGTAAAGAAATTGACCCTAAAAAATAGTATAGGACACTATCTCTTTTCTTTTAAACAACATAATAAGGGGAAGAGGAAATGAAAAAGTGGAAGAAGAATAAAATAAGAATAAGAAGGAAAAAATGAAAGAGAAGAATAAAATGGGAGGCAAAAGGAGGAGGAAACTAGAAATAATGGGTAAAAAAGGAGAAGAAAGAGAAGAATGAAAAGGAGAATGTGGATAAAAAGAAAAAGAAGAAGCTTTAGAAGAAGACAAAGGATGACAAGAAACAAAAGGAGGAGACCTTCCTTTAACTTCCTAATATGTTAACCAAGTTATAAGTGAATTTTATTTTTTCTAACTTTATTATATTATCAAAAATATTACACAAGTTAGGCATGTTGATGGGCTTGTAAGAGTTGATCCTACTCGTAGAGGAGAACAATGTTGTTGGCAACCACCAAAGGAGGGATGGATTAAAATAAATTTCAATGGGGCTACTCAAGGAAACTCAAGTAAATTTGGATGTGGATGTATAGCACAAGACCATAAGGAAAATTCCTTAGCCTTTGTGGCTAAACATCTAAGGGATGGCACAGATAATGTGGCAGAATGCAAAGTAGCCAAGAAGGCTTTAGTTCTAGGAGTTAAGCTTGGTATACGTAGAGTGCATCTGTAAGAGATTCAGAGATTATCATCAATGGAATAAAAAAGGGGAAATTGGAGTCGTGGCACCTTGATAAACACATTTCTAGATTAAGTGTATGTTGACGGAATTTGAAGACTTTAGGATAACCCATGTCTATCGGGAGGCAAAAAAGTTGGCAGACAAGTAGGCCAACTTGGGAGTGGATGGTTACTTGGGGAACTGAGATGACATTTTTGAAGACCTTAGGCTTCTCAATTTGAAGTAAGGGCTATGGGTGTTGGAATGGTTTTTTTACGTGTGTTTAAAGTTCTCCATTGCATGTGTGTGTCTCTCAATTATGAGATTGAGCTCCCAAACTGAAGGGCACTCATGAAGGATTAATACCTCGTGCATGCCAAAGGATATGTAATCATAAAGCAACAACTCTCGAAGTCTGGGCTTCCAGAGTTTTCGAGGGCATGATTTAAGGTGGGCAGGGATTGATTTCAGCAGTAAACTTTGCTCGGAAAATCGAGATGGAGGCCAATTTTGCACTGGAATTGAACAACCAAACCCAGATGTATGAAGGAAAGATCACAATGAGGAGACTAAAAAATATTTTCTTGTTTGAAGACCAAGAATTTATGGCTGTCATCCATGAGATTTTCGGGTCGGAATACTTGGACACTTATTGGAGGCGAAGGTCCAATTTGGACATTGTGTCTCTCCTCGTGGCTCTAGCTCTGTTAATTTGTGAATCAAACGTGGAAGTTTGTTGGGTTGTGGCAGCTTGTATAAATCCATAATGGTTGCTGGGGATTGATGATATAGTTGACAAAGTAGTGTTGGGTGTTGAATTGGAAATGGGGCAAGGCTCGTGGAGGATGATTGAGGGAGGGGGGGTGAGATTCTCAGATTCAACCTCTGGTAATTTGGTCTTCTGCATCTCCACAAGGGGTGCATTTGCCAAAAGTTGCAAAAGGATGGAGGAAAGTGGTCACTTTCCTAGAGGAAATGGTTTGGTTTAAGGATGAGGCAAGCGGGTGGGGGGGGTGTTTTCATGAAGTCAACTCTATGTAAGAGCATTAGGATGCCAAGGGAGTCGTTGAGATTTTAGATGGCAAGGGACGGACAAGATGCCTCTGGGGAGACCATGGGGGCTGATGCATGGATGAATGTGTTCCTGGAAGCGGAGGCAGGCACAACTTCAACCAGCTCGAAGCGCCCTCGATGACCAAAACGCAAGGGCATGCCATACGTTGTGGAGGATGACCGTGCAATTCCAAATTTCACCAAAGAGGATGCGGCTAAATGGTTCAAGTGGCTGAAACCAGAGCCTTTTGGCTTTTGTTTTGGGGTCCTGATTTTGCTTGTTTTGCTTACGTTCTTCATGAAATATGAAAATTATTGTGAAAGGGTTTGGCCTTTTTGTCGGGTGTTAATGTCCCCTTTTGTAAATATTGACTATCTAATGCCAATGGGGAATGGGAGATTAGGCAAGTATGTGTGTTTTTGGCCACTTAGTACTATGGCATATCTAAAACTTTTATCTCTGGAAGCTCTATCTTTACTTAATAAAATCAATATGTTACCTATCAAAAAAAAAATTACACTAGTCAATGGGTCCTTGGTCTACTAGTGAAGTTGAATTGCTCACAAAAAGTCCACCAGGAATCAAGTCTAGATAAGTGCAAGGCTCCAACTTCTTCAATACAATGTTTGAATAAAACCACCGCAGAGCCCAGGTGGAGGCTGAGCCTAAATTTCTCCAAGAAGATACAGGGCTTGCAGCGGGGGACGACGAACAGGAGAAGAATGGTGTTCAAGGTGGAGATGCATCTGCCCTCGTTACAACTGGATAAGAGCGTGACCTTACCTTCCTTTTCTAGCGATGTGATCATGATTTGGGAATAGTAGTTTGTTCTGGTTAAGTGCAGAATGTATTGAGGTAAATCAGCAACCTTTACGTGATGGGAGTGGCGTTGACTAATAATAATAATGGAAATGAATTTTTTTAATAATTTATGGTATCAAACAATTAAATTTTATTTTAATGACGGATGGTTTGTGATAGTATAATTATCTTGAACTTCATTTAAGAGAGATATACATGTCTTACCCTGCAAGATTTGAACATGTGATCTCATTTACCTCTCTTCCAAGAATATGGAATTTCTGTGAAATTTCTATGTTGTTTTCTTCCAATGCCAAGTATCGCACAAAGAGGCAAACACAATCACTATGATCACCAGTAATCTCTGCATGTACATATCCCGTCCTTAAAATGGTGAAAACGGCGTGTATCCCTCACTATTATTTTTCGCCTAACCAGCTTGGAAATGAACCTGGCAGCAGTGTGGCAATCTCCACATATGCGAAGGTTTTTGACTACTCTGATAGGTTTTCCGGGTTGTGTGCTAATGAGACCAAAAGCAATTGCCAGCTTTTCACTATGATAGTTGAGCAAGTGCTCCTTTTGCTTTTCCTCTACATCATGCAACACGAAGCTTGTATTGGGCACATACCCTGCTTCTTTCATTTGCTTGGTTAATTCTTTCAACACTGAATAGATCTCCTTCGTTTGGGGATGAGATTTATCTCTTGCAATAAATGTATGCACTCTGCTCCCAGCCTCAATCCAGCTCTGCCCAAGCTCTTTTTTCAGTCCTCTGTTGTCCAGCAATTTTCTTATCTTTTCCCTCTCCTCCCACCTTCCTGATGCAGCATAAAGATTTGACAAAAGAACGTATGTTGATGGATCTTCCGGTTCCAACTCAAGAATTCTTTCTGCAACAAGCTTTCCCAACTCAATATTTCCATAAATACAGCATGCCCCCAACAAGGGTTTCAATACAAATGCATTGGGCTTAAATGGCATTTTCGATATGACTTCCTCTGCCTCACTTAGGCGGCCAGCCCGACCAAGGATGTCAACCATACAAGCGTAATGTTCCAGCCTAGGTGTAATACCAAAGTCATCTTTCATGGAATCAAAGTAAACGAGCCCTTCATCTACAAGTCCCACATGGCTGCATGCTGCTAGTAAGCAAACCATAGTGATGTCATCTGGCTTTATACCTGAACCTTGCATTTGGTCAGCCAGTTTAAAAACCTCTTTGCCTCGGCCATGCTGAGCATGGCCAGAAATGATCGCATTCCATGAAACCACATCTCGCACAGAAATTCTTTTGAACACACTTTGCGCTTCCCCCAGGCTCCCACATTTAGAGTACAAGGTAACAAGAGCATTCTCCACTTTCACATCTGACCAATACATGTTTTTAACGCAGATAGCATGAATTTGCTTCCCCTGTTCAAGCAATGCCAAGCTACCGCAAGCGCCAAGGGCACTAGCATAAGTGAATTGATTTGATTGAAATCCCAACTCCTGCATCTGACGGAGCATTATCAAGGACTCTCCTCCTTGCCTATTCTGAGCACAACCTGTTATCACTGCAGACCATGTAACTGAATCTCGTTCAGGCATTCTATCAAACACCTGAAGTGCATCTTCCAGTATTCCACATTTAGCATACATGGTAACAAGTGCATTTCCTACATGGATATCTGAGTTAAACCTTAATTTGATGACATGGGCATGGAGTTGTCTGCCCTGTTCCGGAGCTACTAACATGGCACACGCCCCGACAACACAAGTACAAGTGAATTCATTAGGTTCTATTCCGGATCCGAGCATTTGGCTATATAGTTTCAGGGCTTTCTCCTCAAAACCATTATGAGAACAGCCAGCGATCATGGACGTCCAGGCGATCAAATTTCGCTGAGGCATTTTGTCAAATACTCGGCGTGCATCCTCTACGGTATTGCATTTCCCATACATATCAATCAGCGCAGTGCCCACACTCACATCCGACTCAAATCCGCTCTTAACAACATAACCCTGGACCTGCTTCCCACCCAAAAAAATGGTGAGACTAGTGCAAGCTGTAAGAATACTATTCAATGTGAACTGATTTGGCCTGACGTCTTCCCACATCATTTGCCTCAACAATCTCAGAGCCTCTTCATAATACCCGTTCTGAACGTACCCTGCAATCATGGTAGTCCAGACGACCACGTTTCGTTCAGGCATTTTGTCAAACACATCGCGCGCATCCAAAACGCTTGCGCACTTGACATACATATGCAGAAGAATGCTTTGCACAAAAGCATCCGATTGAAACCCAGAATGAATCACCTTGGTATGGAATTTCTTCCCATCGGCCAACGACTTCAGTCGAATACAATACTGCACAAGTTTAACATAGATTTGTGAATCTACCTTGGCTGTGTGAAGCACTTCCTTCCACAACATACCCACTTCCTTGGAGTCCTTGTTTATTGTTTCAGCCACTCTGCAAACTTAATTTCGATGAACTCTTATCTCCATGAAAAGATTGTGTCAGCTAATACAAATGGTTCTCTGTTTGAACTTGAACTTCAACCATGGATGGATCAGCTTGAGCAAGTGTCTGTATGGTTTTGTCGCAGAAAGTGCTACAACAGAGGGATGACAGAAGGCTATACGGACACAACTCCCCCCTCCTCCACTCTTAAACCACGGGCCTTCAGTAAGTTAACCAGCCTATTTTGGCTAGGAAAAAAATGAATGTTTAAATGAAATCTTCTAACAGTAAATTTTGTCGAAATTTTTTATTGAGAAACAATAAGAACCAAATTAAAAAGAGAAAATTTATTTGTGAAATTATGGGTAGTTTTTTGGTCAAATAACCTTTAGTGTTTATTTCAATCTCCTCTTTTTACAAAGTCTTTGCTGTTTTTTTTTTGTTAGTGGTTGTTTTACCAAAGTAGGATAAATTTCTTGTTCTTTTCATGTGTTTAAAAATCGTATGGAAATAATCTAGTTACTTAAATTTAAACAAGATTGGCATTAAGCAATTAATGGGAAAATAACATGACTCCACCTTTACAAATTGATACTAAAATTTAAGCTAGAGTTGCATGGGCTTTACCCTTTTTTATTTTTTAAGTAGTTATTGCTCCATTATAATAAGAAAAGATTTCAATTTATCTTCTCTCCCTAACATTAGAACACTTCCACTCTTTAAAATTTAAGTAGAAATTATAGGACATTTGAACATGGAGCTATTTGAACCTATTTTATTTGAGATAATATATTATTTTATAAAGTAATTAAATCAAGTTAATAGGATAAACTTTATAATAAAAGGAAATATAAATTATAAATTGTAATCACTTATTTAGATTTTAAAAAATGAAAGTTGAAGAATTATGTTGAATACTAGATTTTTATTTTTCTTTCCATTTTTGGGATCAAAATACATTATACATCAATCAGTAGGGAGAATACATGACTCATGAAACATGCAAGATAACCTAACAAAATGCACCTTTGACCAAAATTGAAAAAATTGAAAACACAACAGATTTTACTTAAACTTTTAGCATTTGTTCTTCATGATCTATATGTTTTATAATCAAAAATAGCAAAAAAATTGAAAAAACATCACTATATTTTTAGAGATCTGAAGAAAGAAAGAAAATTGACTTTTGGTGCATTCTGTCTGGAAGATAGTCAGCGACTACATTTTCTTTATTTCATTCAATTTAGTACACATAAAAATACATTAAACATACAAAAGATTAATCATAAATATTGAAAAATAGTCTATGTATCTTCATTCTTCTATTGATCATTATAAAATTATTTTCAATATATACATTTGAGAATTACTGAATAGTCTATTTTTAGAATTGTTGATTCTAAGAGGCTCACGCCTAAATAAGGGCATTTGGGGAGCTTAACACAAGCAGAGACAACTTTAAGAAAAACCCCCTCTATGAAAAAATTATAGATTCGTAGTGAATCCAACATTAGTTTCAGGGGAAAAAATAATTTCTATTAGCAATTTTTTTTTCAAAATTCGGAAAAGTTTAATGTTAGCAGCAATTTTTCTCCAACCAATTTTGTCCATTGTAATGGAAAAAATTATACTGTATGACACAATTTTTTCCATGTACTAGAAAAAATATAGATTGTATTAGGTGATTTTTCCCTTCTAATGAATATATATATATATATATATATATATATATATATATATATATATATATATATATATATATATAATGTGTTGGCGAATGTGCACTTTGAGACAACAAATAAGGTCATATCATCTGCAAATGACATGATTACTAAATGAATCGATGACTACAAATTGATCGTATGGTTATCAAATTAGTTGTCAGATTACCAAAAGATTACGATCAATATTAAATCGAGTATTGATAAGAAAGTGAGGTATCAAAAAGATGATACATATGTGGAATTTCCTATTGCATTTATGGTAAAATGGAAACTGGTCAAAAAAACATTCTTTAAAATGCAAACATCCTGCTTGCCATTATGAGAAACATAGTTGATTGCTAGAAATGGGATGGTCTGTGGTAGAGAGATCGTCAAAATAAAATTCAAGCCCTGTTGTTAACCCAAATTTGACTTAAGATGAGGATGAGAAGCAATGTGATATTATTATTGGGCTTATGGCAGCTTCACAAGTTCTCTGTGCTAATCCTAGGGATGTCATGAAAGAGCTATAAAAAGAGCAACAAAAGGAAGATCTTCGAGCTATGTTCACTGAAATGGGTTTTGACCTTTCTAATTTTGAAGAACAATTTGTAAATGTGGTGGAATAGGAAAACTAGAACTTTGATGCTTTTGGAATGTTTTTAAGGATAGAAGAAGTGTTACACAAAGAATCAATGGTTCGGGGTTTATTTTGTAAAATGTATTATCAAAAAATTTATAAAATGTAATGGTAAAAAACTTATTGCTTCCCATTTTTAGGGAAACCACAATCATTTTTGGTATAGAATATTATGAAAAGCAAACCCCTTTTTGATATTTCTGTGGCACAATATTTTCTTTTGGGCTCTAGTTCTTTTATAGTAATAGGATGATGTATTTGATTGTTACTTTCAAAACTTGTGTGAATCCTAATTTAATTTTCTAGTTAGTAAGTATTTTATTACAGTTAAAACTTTGGGTACATAGTACACATGCGAACTTGAATTACATATTTGAAGTGATGGTTTTTTTATAAATGTTTAAAACTTGTTGGTATTGGTATTTTTATATGTATCATGTGTCATCTCTCCAACATGCACGCAACATCCATCTACCATCCAATGATTTAATATCAACGGTTAATACTTTATTTTAGGCCAAACATCTCGAACAAAAACCTCAACCTTATTCAAGTCTCTAAAACTTGAGAAAACATCACTATATTTTCGAAGATTTGAAGAAGAAGAAAATTTTGACTTTTGGTGCATTCTGTCTGCAGGATAGTCAATGCCTACATTTTCTTTATTTCATTCAATTTTAGTACACATAAAAATACTTTAAACATACAAAAGATTATTCATAAATCTTAAAATATAATCTATGTATCTTCATTCTTCTATTGATCATTATAAAATTATTTTCAATATATACATTTAAGAATTGCTGAATAGTCTATTTTTAGAATTCTTGATTCTAAGAGGCTCGCACTTAAATAAGGGCAATTGGGAAGCTTAACACAAGTAGGGATAACTTTAAGAAACCACCTTTATGAAAAAATTATAAATTCGTAGCAAATCCAACTTTAGTTTCAAGGGAAAAAATAATTTCTATTGGCAATTTTTTTGCAAATTTTGGAAAAGCTTAAATTTAGAGGTGATTTTTCTCAAAACGATTTTGTTCCTTGTAATGGAAAATATATATACCATATGACACAATTTTTCCCACGTACTAGAAAAATATGTACTGTATTAGGTGATTTTTCCCTTCTAATGAAAATATATATATAATGTATTGGTGAATGTGCACTTGGAGAAAACAAATAAGATCATATCATCTGCAAATGACATGATTACTAAATGAATCGACGACTAGGAATTCATTGTATGGTTATCAAATCGATTTTCATATTACCAAAAGATTATGATTAGTATAAAATCGAGTATTGATAAGAAAATGAGGTATCCAAAAGATGACATGTATGTGGAATTTCCTATTGCAATTATGGAAAAATGGAAATTAGTCAAAAAAAAATTCTTTAACATACAAACATCGTGCTTACCTCTATCAAAAACATAGTTGTGATGGGGACACAACCCAAGAACATAATGGACACAACAGAAAAAGGAAAATTGTATTAACTGAAAAATAAGCTAGTACATTCAGTATAGAGAAAATAAACTTCAAAACATGCCCTAAGGGCTTACAATAGCATAAATGTGGAGATAATTTCTCCTTTCAGTACCTCCTCTCAAACTCCACTCCGAACTGCCTTTTACAATGCCAAGAATCTCCTTAAATAGACCCCAGAGGGTTAAGGACTAGGAATACATTCTAGAAAGTGCTAGTAGGCATCCACTGACCAAATAGAAGGCTCCAGAAGCTGTGTTAGAAGTCGGCGCAAATCTAGAAGAATCCAAAAATGGTAACCAAACTTCCGAGAGGCATAACTTTTGAACCGTAGCTCCGATTGACGAACCGTTTACATTTCTGGAAAGCTCTCGAAGCGCTCTATAGCCCTATGGACTAGCTTCGCTCCTCCCCCATTTTTGGCCCTTTTTGAGGTCATTTAATGCCCCTAACCTGACTTTGAAGCATTCTTAAGAGGTCTCCAAAACCCAAAAAATTGCAATAACTTTCAAACCGTGGGGCCTTTTAACTTGATTCTTTTTCTAGAATGCTCTAAATCACAGTTACATTCATCTGGAAAATTCACACCTTCTAGTTTACCAAAATTATGGCCCAATTACATACTCCTATTTTTTCGGGATTTTCTAGCACACTGATAGTGGAACTGTGAGAGTTGGAACCTTTATTTGACCCAAATGGGTGTCCAAAAATGAAAACACATGAAATAGAAACTAAGTCTAAGTACATTTTTTGGGTGACACAGGATTGCCCTTATACCTCTAGATGCTCCTGCATCAGACACCCAGGGTAGATTGAAAAGTGATCCTGTCACTTTATGAATGGTAGAGGAAATCCCAAATGGGAAACCTCAGCTGCTAAAATCCAAGTTGAGTCCTTGATCGGTCGTCCTTTCCATTTGACCAAATACTCTTCATATTGCTTGTTTCTAGTACTCCTACCCACACGATGATCTAGAATGTCTTCTATCTCCTCCTTCTTAGAAGCAGGAATCGGACATGGCTCTAAAACCAGCTCCTCATCTGCACCATCATCATGATACTCTGTTAAATCTGCAATGTTGAAAATGGGAGAAATGTGAATACCAACTGGCAGCTCCACCTCATATGCATTTCCTGAGTCATGTTTCTTCAAAATTTTGCAGGGGGCAAATTTCTTCATTTTCAGCTTGTTGTAAGTATCGGCTGGAAATCTTTCTTTTCGTAAGTGCACCATGACTAGATCCCCTACTTGGAATTCCTTATGTCTTCTCCTTTGATCAACCCTAGCTTCATACTCTTGATTCATCTTGGTAATGTGTGCCTAAACCTCCTCATGTAGACGCTTGATATGTTCAGCAAATTCTTCTACTTTAGCACTTGTCCTCTCCCCTTGCTCTATCTTCCTCAATTCTGTTGCAGTCCTTGGGCTATTCCCATATACAATTTGGAATGGTGATTTTCCAGTACTCCTATTTATAGAGTTATTGTAAGAAAACTCTGCTTGTGGTAGAATCAAATCCCATCCCTTGGGTTTATCCCCAACTAAACATCTCAGCAAATTGCCCAGACTTCTGTTTGGCCGTCAGTTTGTGGGTGATGCGTGAAACTGAATTTCAAGTCTGTTCTCAACTTTTTCCACAATGTCCTCCAGAAATACCCACAAATTTAGTATCTCTGTCAGAAACTATACTCCTTGGAAGACCATGTAGTCTTACCACCTCTTTGAAAAACAGGTCTGCAATATGGACAGCATCATGAGTTTTGTGGCATGGAATGAAATGTTCCATTTTGGAGAACCTATCAACCACCACGAATACTGAGTCATTACCCCTTTGTGTCCTTGGCAATCCAAGAACAAAATCCATACTTATGTCCTCCCATGGCCTTGATGGAATAGGCAATGGCTGATATAGGCCAGTATTGTGACTAAACCCCTTGGCAACTTGACAAACCTGGCAACTCTATACAAACTTCTTCACATCCTGTGAAATTTGAGGCCAAAAATAATGTTCTCTAAGAATGGAAATGGTCTTATCTTGACCAAAATGTCCTGCCATCCCTCCACTGTGTTTCTCCTTAATTAGATTTTCCCTCATGGAACTCCTTGGAATGCACAATTGACTACCCTTGAACAACATGCCATCCTGAATCAAATAGTCTAACCACTTAGTTCTATCTACAACAATAGGTTCTTTACAAGCTTTCCATGCTTTAGCAAAATCAGGATCCTCGGGGTACAAATTCTTGAGTTCATCAAACCCAACTACTTCAACCTGCATTACTGTAAGCAACAACTGTCTCCTACTTAGTGCATCTGCAACCCTGTTAGATTTTCCACTTCTATGCTTCAACACAAATGTATAATTCTGCAAGAACTCTACCCACTTCATATGCCTCTCATTTAATTTACCTTGGCTATTTAGGTATTGTAATGCCTGATGATCGGTATACAAAACAAATTCCTTTGGCAATAAATAATGCCTCCATTTCTTTAAGGCCTGAACTATTGCATAGAACTCTTGATCATAAACAGAATACTTCTTCTTTGCATCATTAAATTTTTCACTAAAATATGCAATAGGCTTACCTTCTTGGCTTAATACAGCCCCAATAGCGCTGCCAGTGGCATCACAATCCACCTAGAAAACCTTTCTAAAATTTGGAAGTGCTAACATAGGTTGTTCTGTTACCTTCTTCTTCAGCAATTCAAAACTTCTCACAGCTACTGCAGTCCATTTGAACTCTTTTCTATCCCCTCTTATTGTATTAGTTAGGGGTGCACATATGCCACTGAAATTCTTAATAAACTTCCTGTAAAAACTAACCAGACCATAAAATGATCTTACCTCAGTAGCAGACCTTGGAGTAGGCCATTCCAAGATGGCTTTTACCTTCTCTGGATCCATTTTGAGACCTTCAGGTGATATAACAAACCCCAAATAGACTAACTCCCCTTTTGCAAAGATACACTTCTTCAGATTAATTAACAATTTCTCTTCCCTTAGCCTTTCAAGGACACTACAAATATGCAGTAAATGTTCTTCCAAAGTCTCACTGAAAATTAAAATATCATCCAAATAGACAATAACAAATTTTCCCAAGAACTTCTTAAGTACCTCATTCATGAGCCACATGAAGGTGCTTGGGGCGTTCGTCAATCCAAAGGGCATGACTAACCACTCATAAAGACCCTCCTTGGTCTTGAAGGCTATTTTCCACTCATCTCCTTCTCGAATCTATATCTGGTGATAACCACTCTTCAGATCTATCTTTGTGAAGTATTGAGCTCCACTCAAGCAGTCCATAAGATCATCCATCCTTGGCAAAGGAAACCGGTACTTGATGGTTATCCTATTTATAGCTTGAGAATCTGTACACATCCTCCACTCTCCATCCTTCTTTGGTGCGAGTACTACAGGTACTGCACATGGACTCAAGCTCTCTCGAATCAAGCCCTTCCTCAACAGCTCCCGAACCTGTCTGTTTAGCTCCTCTGCTTCAGTAGGAGTCATCCTGTAAGCAGCCTTGTTAGGCATACTAGCTCCTGGGATTAAATCTATCTGATGACTGATTTGCCTTACTAGTGGCAACCCATCTAGAACATTATCATAGATAATATCTCCAAACTCACCTAGTAAATCTAAAACTTCAAGTGGTATTTCACTACTACCTTCTTTATCTTTCCTAAGAATCAAAGCATAGCACATATGTTGATGTTTCATGCCATCTAAAAACTTCCTTCCATCAACAAGACAAATCCTAGCACTGCTACATACCTTTTCACCTTCCTTTTTCATGGGCTTCAATTTGTGGTGAACTCCATCCTTTGTCAGAGAGTATGTGTTTTCATGTCCATCGTGTACTGCATGTCTATCAAACTGCCATGGTCTACCCAACAATAGATGGCAAACATCCATCGGAATAACATCACAGAGAACTTCATCATGGTAACTCCCAATTTTGAATTTCACTAAACATTGTTCACTTACCAGGACCTTATGATCATCTTTTACCCAAGCAATCTGATAGGGCTGGGGATGTTTCTCCCTCTTGAGCTTTAGCTTAGAGACCATCTCTTCTGATACCAAGTTATCAGTGCTACCACCATCAATGATCATGTCACAACATTTATCCTCACACTTGCATCTGGTACGGAACAAACTCCTCTGTTGTCCTAGTTCAATCTCACCACTTAGTAGGACTCTTTCATTTACCAAGGTCTCTCCTCTTTCTGCATCCTCTAAATGTGATGATTGTGCATCCTCATCCACATGAGCAACCCTAGCTTGGCCCTCAACTCTCCTATCTATCCTTCCTTGTCGTTGAGGGCATTCAAAGGCACGATGACCTTCTTCATTGCAATGGAAATAGGTACCACAGAAGCCTCCTCTTCCTTGTCCATGTCCTCTACCTCTTCCTCTCTGATTTCCAAAGTCTTGATCATGGGATCGGTTGAAACCCTCATTCTTCTGGTTCCTGCTAGTACCCACATCTTCATTTTTCTTTTGGGTTTCATTGCGGCCTCCAGATGATCTACCGCTTCCCCTTCCTCCTTGACCGCGCCCTCTTTGTCTTCCTTCAAACCTTTTATTCAGCTTCTCTTCAACTCGTAGGGCAAATTGGTATGCCTCTTCAACGCTGGTCATTCTTACCAGACTTAATTCCTCCTAGATGCTAGGTCGCAACCCACTGATATAACGAGCAACCTTCTCCTTATTTGCTTTTGCATGCCCCGCTCTAATCAAGAGTCAGTAAAATTCCTCTGTATATTCTTGGATTGATCTTCCTGCTTGCTTTAACACATGCATCTTCTTAAACAAATCAAGCTCGTAGTCCACAGGAATGAACTGCTTCTTCAATTTGTCCACCATGCGATCCCATCTTGTGATCTTCTCCTTTCCTCTTCTGTTTCTTTCCAATTGAACCTCTTGCCACCAGATTTTGGCATGGCCTTTCAGTTTGGCCTTTGCAAACTTAACCCTATCTAGGTCCCTGATATCTTCATACTCAAAGTATTCTTCCAGTTCATTGATCCAATCAATCAACTCATCTGGTTTCAGATTTCCTAAAAATACACCCACTTCAATTGTAGGTCTTTTCCCAAACTTAGTAATGGCCCTAAAAGCCTTTCCTCTACATGATTCAGAACTTCCCTATCAAATTCCCTTCTGGTCCCATTTCTTCTTCTTCATTGTCATCCTCACTGTCGTCACCTGCGGCAACATTTGCTCCTCTACGGAGCTCCTCTTGCAATGCTTGTACCTGCCTTTGGAGGGCTCTAACCTCCTCAGGATTAATAGCTTTGGCCCTTTCGCCACGCTCTCTTCATGGAGGCATCTTCTAACTCGAACCCACAACCACATAGTCCTGGTGCAAACTGCCTCATAGTCGGCGCTCTGTCTACACACTCAGGAAAACTAGCTCTGATACCACTTGATGGGGACACAACCCAAGAATAGAATGGACACAACAGAAAAAGGAAAATTGTATTAATTGAAAAATAAGCTAGTACATTCAGTATAGAGAAAATAAACTTCAAAACATGCCCTAAGGGCTTACAATAGCATAAATGTGGAGATGATTTTTCCTTTCAGTACCTCCTCTCAAACTCCACTCTGAACTGCCTTTTACAATGCCAGGAATCTTTTTAAATAGACCTCAGAGGGTTAAGGACTAGGAATACATTCTAGAAAGTGCTAGTAGGCATCCACCGACCAAATAGAAGGCTCCAGAAGCTGCGTTAGAAGTCGGCGCAAATCTAGAAGAATCCAAAAACGATAACCGAACTTTCGGGAGGCATAACTTTTGAACCGTAGCTCCGATTGACGAACCGTTTACACTTTTGGAAAGCTCTCAAAGTGCTCTATAGCCCTATGGACAACTTTTCTTGTCCCCCATTTTTTGGCCCTTTTTGAGGTCATTTAATGCCCCTAACCTGACTTTGAAGCATTCTTAGGAGGTCTCCAAAACTTGAAAAATTGCAATAACTTTCAAACCGTGGGGCCTTTTGACCTGATTCTTTTTTTGGAATACTCTAAATCATAGTTACATTCATCTGGCCAATTCACACCTTCTAGTTTACCAAAATGATGGCCCAATTACATGCTCCTATTTTTTCTGGATTTTCTAGCACACTAATAGTGGAACTGTGAGAGTTGGAACCTTTATTTGACCCAAATGGGTGTCCAAAAATGAAAACACATGAAATAGAAACTAAGTCTAAGTACATTTTTTTGGGTGACACAGGATTGCCCTTATACCTCTGGATGCTCCTACATCAAGTTGATTGCCAACGACCTATAGTAGATAGATCGTCAAATTAAAATCCAAGCCCTATTGTCAACCCATATTTGACTCAAGATGAGGATGAGGAGCAAATTGATATTATTATTAGGTTTATGGAAGCTTCACAAGTTATCTTTGCTAATCTTGGGGACTACATGAAAGAGATGGAAAAGGAGGAGGAAAAGACAGACCTTCAAGCTATGTTCACTGAAATGGGTTTTGACCCTAATAATTTTGAAGAATAAATTGGAAATATGGGGGAATAGGAAAACTAGAACGTTAGTATTTTTGGGATGTTTTGAATGATAGAAGAAGCGTTACACAAAGAATCATTGGTTTAAAGTTTATTTTGTAAAATATATTATCAAAAATTTTATAAAACTTAATGGTTAAAAGCTTGTCAATTCCCTTTTTTAGGGAAACCACAATCATTTTTGGTATAGAATATTATGAAAAGCAAGCACCTTTTTTATATTTGTGTGGCACGGTATTTTCATTTTGGCTCTAGTTCTTTTATAATAATGAGATGATGTATTTGATTATTACTTTTAGAACTTGCGTGAATCCGAATTTAATTTTCTAGTTAGTAAGTATTTTATTATAAATAAAAGTTAGGGTGCATAGTACACACACGTATTTGAATTACATATTTGAAGTGATGGTTTTTTGGGAAATATTTCAAACTTGTTAGTATTCATATTGGGTGCAACACTTTATATCTCCAATATGCACGTAACATTTGTCTATCATCCAATGATTTAATATCAATACTTAATACTTTATTTCATGCAAAACATCTTGAACAAAACCTCAACCTTATTCAAGTCTCCAAAATTTGAGAAAACATCGTTGTATTTTCAAAGATTTGAAGAAGAAGAAGAAATTTGACTTTTGGTTCACTATGTCTGGAGGATAGTCATCGCCTACATTTTCTTTATTTCATTCAATTTTATTACATATAAAAATACTTTAAACATATAAAAGATTATTCATAAATCTTGAAAGATAATCTATGTATCTTCATCCTTCTATTGATCACTATACAATTATTTTCAATAAATACATTTGAGAACTACTGAATAGTCTATTTTTAGAATTGTTGATTCTAAGAGGTTCACAGCTAAATAAGGGCCATTGGGAAGCTTAACACGAGCAGGGATAACTTTAAGAAACCCTCTCTATGAAAAATTATAAATTCATAGTAAATCCAACATTAGTTTCTGGTGAAATAATAATTTCTATTGGTGAATTCATTTTTGAAGTTGGGAAAAGTTTTATTTTAGAGGTTATTTTTCTCCTGTCAATTTTGTCCCTTGTAATGGAAAATATATATATTGTATGATGCAATTTTTCCCATGTACTAGAAAAAAATATTGTATTAGGTGCTTTTTCCCTTCTAATGAATGTGTGTGTGTGTGTGTGTGTGTGTGTGTGTGTGTGTGTGTGTGTTCCTGCTTGCGTGCGTGTAATGTATTCGCGAATGTGCACTTCGAGACAATAAATAAGGTCATATCATCTGGAAATGATATGATTATCAAATGAATCAATGACTAGAAATTGATCGTATGGTTATCAAATTGGTTGTCAGATTACGAAAAGATTACAATCAATATTGAGTCGAGTATTGATAAGAAAGTGAGGTATCAAAAAGATGACATGTATGTGGAATTTCCTATTGCATTTATAGAAAAATAAAAACTGGTCAAAAAAAACATTCTTTAAAATGAAGACATCTTGCTTGTCATTATCAGAAATATAGTTGATTGCCAAAAATGGGAGGGCATGTGGTAGAGGGATCATCAAATTAAAATCTAAGCCCTATTGTCAACCCAGATTTGGCTCAAGATGAAGATGAGGAGCAAAGTGATATTATTATTGGGCTTATGGAAACTTCACAAGTTCTCTTTGCTAATCTTGGGGACACCATGAAAAAGATGGAAAAGAAGCAAGAATAGGCAGACCTTCAAGCTATGTTCACTAAAATGGGTTTTGACCCTACTAATTGTGAAGAACAAATTGCAAATGCAGTGGAATAGGAAATCTAGAGCATCAACACTTTTGGGATGTTTAAAAGGATATAGGAAGCATTACACTAAGAATCGTTGGTTTAGGGTTTATTTTGTAAAATGTATTATCAAAAATTGTATAAAATATAATGGTTAAAATCTTGTCACTTCCCTTTTTTAGGGAAACCGCAATCATTTTTGGTATAGAATACTATGAAAAGAAAACCCATTTTTTATATTTCTATGGGACGTTGTTTTCTTTTCAACTCTAGTTCTTTTATAGTAATGAAATGATGTATTTGATTATTACTTTTAGAGCTTGTGTGAATCCTAATTTAATTTTCTAGTTAGTAAGTATTTTATTACAATTAAAAGTTTGGGCACATAGTACACACACGAACTTGAATTTCACTTATGAAGTGATGGCTTTTTGGGAAATGTTTCAAACTTGTTGGTATTCGTATTGGGTCCAACACTTTTTATATGTATTATGTGTCATATCTCTGGCATGCATGTAACATTTGTCTACCATCCAATGATTCAATATCAATGGTTAATACTTTATTTCATGCCAAAAGTCTCAAACAAAACATCAACCTTATTAAAGTCTCTAAAATTTGAGAAAACATCACTGTATTTTCGGAGATTTACGAAGCAAAAATTTTACTTTTGGTGCATATTTTATGGAGGATAGTCAGCACCTACATTTTCTTTATTTCATTCAATTTTAGTACACATAAAAATACTTTAAACATACAAGATATTATTCATAATTCTTGAAAGATAATCTATATATCTTTATTCTTCTATTGATCATTATCAAATTATTTTCAATATATAGATTTGAGAATTACTAAATAGTCTATTTTTAGAATTGCTGATTCTATGAGGCTCATACCTAAATATGAGAAGCTTAATATGAGTAGGTATAACTTTAAGAAACCCTCCCTATGAAAAATTATGAATTCGTAGTGAATCCAACATTAGTTTTGAGGAAAAAATAATTTCTATTGGTGATTTTTTTTTCAAAGTTGGGAAAAAATTTATTTTAGATGTTATTTTTCTCTGGTTGATTTTTGTCCGTTGTAATGGAATATATATATATATATATATATTGTATGATGCAATTTTTCCCATGTACAAGAAAAAAATCATATTAGGTGATTTTTCCCTTCTAATAAAAATATATATAATATTGGTGAATGTGCACTTCGAGACAACAAATAAGGTCATATCATCTATAAATGACATGATTAGTAAATGAATCAACGACTAGAAACTGATCATATGGTTATCAAATTAGTTGTCAGATTACCAAAAGATTATGATCCCTATTAAATAGAGTATTGATAAGAAAGTGAGGTATGAAAAAGATGACACATATGTGGAATTTCTTGTTGCATTTATGGAAAAATAGAAACTAGTCAAGAAAAACAATATTTAGAATCAAAACATCCTACTTTTCATTATCAAAAACATAGTTGATTGCCAAAAATGGGATGGCATGTGGTAGAGGGATCATCAAATTAAAATCCAAGCCCTATTGTCAATCCAGATTTGACTCAAGATGAGGATGAGGAGCAGAGTGATATTATTATTTGGCTAATGGTAGCTTCACAAGTTCTCTTTGATAATCCTAGTATGTTCACTAAAATGGGTTTTGACTCTGCTAATTTTGAAGAACAAATTGCAAATGCAGTGGAATAGGGAATCTAGAACATCAATGCTTTTGGAATGTTTTGAAGGATGGAAGAATTGTTTATTCAGGGTTTATTTTGTAAAATGTATTATCAAAATTTTTATAAAAGATAATGTTTAAAAACTTGTCACTTCCCATTTTTGGGGAAACCACAATCATTTTTGGCATAGAATATTATGAAAAGCAAACCCCTTTTTGATATTTCTATGGTACGGTGTTTTCTTTTCAGCTCTAGTTCTTTTATAGTAATAGAATGATGCATTTGATTATTACTTTTAGAACTTGTATGAATCTTAATTTAATTTTATACTTAATAGTTATTTTATTATAATTAAAAGTTTGGGTACATAGTACACACACAAACTTGAATTACATAATTGAAGTGATGGCTTTTTGGGAAATGTTTCAAATTGTTGGTATTGGTATTGGTACCAACACATTTTATATGTATCATGTGTCATATCTCCAACATGCACATAGAATTCATCTACCATCTAATGATTTAATATCAATGGTTAATACTTTATTTTAGGCCAAACGTCTCAAACGAAACCTCAACCTTATTCAAGTCTCTGAAATTTGAGAACAAAAATCTGTATTTTTAGAGATTTGAAGAAGAAAAAATGTTTGCCTTTTGGTGCATTCTATCTAGAGGATAGTCAGTGCCTACATTTTCTTTATTTCATTCAATTTTAGTACACATAAAAATACATTAAACATACAAAAGATTATTCATAAATCTTGAAAGATAATCTATGTATCTTCATTCTTCTATTGATCATTATAAAATTATTTTCAATATATACATTTAAGAATTACTAAATAGTCTATTTTTAGAATTGTTGATTTTGAGAGGCTCACACCTAAGTGAGGGCAGTTGGGAAGCTTAACATGAGTAGGGATAACTTTAAGAAACCCCCTATATGAAAAATTTATAAATTCATAGTGAATCCAACATTAGTTTCATGGGAAAAATAATTTATATTCGTGATTTTTTTTCAATGTTGGGAAAAGTTTTATTTTAGAGGCAATTTTTCTCCAACCGATTTTGTCTCTTGTAATGGAAAATATATGTATAGTATGACACAAATTTCCCTATGTACTAGAGAAATATATATTGTATTAGGTGATTTTTCCCTTCTAAATAATATATATAATGTATTGGCCAATGTGCACTTCAAGACAATAAATAAGGTCATATCATCTAAAAACGACATGATTACTAAATGAATCGAAGACTAGAAATTGATTGTATGGTTATCAAATCAGTTGTCAGATTACCAAAAGATTACAATCAATATATAAATTGAGTATTTATAAGAAAGAGGGGTATCATAAAGATGACACGTATGTGGAATTTCCTATTGCATTTATGGAAAAATGGGAACTAGTCAAAAAAAGATTCTTTAAAATGCAAACATCTTGCTTGCCATTATCAAAAACATAGTTGATTTCCAGAATTGGGACAACTTGTGGTAGAGGGATCATCAAATTAAAATTCAAGCCCGGTTGTCAATGCAGATTTGACTCAAGATGAGGATGAGGAGCAAAGTGATATTATTATTGGGCTTATGGAAGCTTCCCAAGTTCTCTTTGCTAATCCTAGGGACGCTGTGAAAGAGCTAGAAAAGGAGAAGGAAAAGGTGGACCTTCGAGCTATGTTCACTAAAATGGGTTTTGACCCTACTAATTTTGAAGAACAAATTACAAATGCAGTGGAATAGGAAACCTAGAACTTCAACACTTTTGGGATGTTTTGAAGGATAGAAGAAGTGTTACACAAATAATCATTGGTTTAGGGTTTATTTTGTAAAATGTACTATCAATTATTTTATAAAATGTAATGGTTAAAAGCTTCTCGCTTCCCTTTTTTAGGGAAACCACAATCACTTTTGCTATAGAATATTATGAAAAGGAAACCTCTTTTTTATATATATGTGGCACGATGTTTTCTTTTCGACTCTAGTTCTTTTACAATAATAAGCAGGGATAAATTTAAGAAACCCCCCTTTAGAAAAATGTATAAATTTTTCACGAATCAAACGTTAGCTCAAGGGAAAAAAATTAATTGAGAATCAAGATGGATAGTCCAATTTGTCTCACATGCAAATTGGAAGAGTTGCAGGAGGTCATTTTAGGTGATGTCCCTAATGAAAACCTCCACTCAATTTGCAATAAAGTCAAGCCTTTCAACTTTCATGTTGTTAAAATGGTGCTCAGTCATGAGTTTCTTGAAAAAATTAACATGTACCATGTCAACATGACAATTATGTCTCATTTTATGGCCTCTCTCCTTGACCTCAAGGTAAAAAGGGTCAACATTATGATGTTGTTCAGGAAAACCTTTACATCAAACTACCTGGGTAATGACATTAAAGTTAATGTTCATGTAGAATCAAGGGTGGGGATCCCTTATGCAAGTGAACTCCACAAACTTCTACAACCTCATGGTTAGAATGTATCCATGTGACCATTTATGCTTGGCCTAAATGTTGGGCAGTTGAAGCACCATAGCAAATGGGTGCAAATTGGTAGTGATTTTTTTTTAAAAAAAATTTATCTAGATGAAGTGGAGGGCAACAACTAGCTTCAATAATTCATAGACATAATCGTGTCTGATGATTTCTACATAGATGTGGGAGAAAATCACTAGGGTTTTCCCAAGGCTCATCACCCTTGTTGACATTTTGTTTGGTTTATATTTTGTTATATATCAAATGACAATCATTGTACATACATCTAGCTATAAATTGTAATTTTTTTTAAATAACAATGAAAAATTCACATTTCCATTTAAAATTGTGTTTTATTGTTCTGTTTTAATGATTTGCCTTTTTTAAAATTTTCCTATAAATTTGTAAGAAACATAATATAACATTTAACATTGAATCAAACTTAAAATATTGAGGTTTAATAATTAACATGTAATTAATATTTGACTCATCTGATACCATCTCCTCCCCGGTCAAAAAAGATGGTATGGTAAACCGAAAGGCCCCCACTAACAATCTTGTGATGCATGATATCAGCAAAACTCTAGCAAATAGAAAGGCTTTAAAGTTGAAAATGGAGGAAAAAGGGGAGGTTACACTAATATTACAAGGGGAGGAATACATATTTTGCCTCACTAATATTACAATAAACTAATTATAATGTGAATACAATGATTCATTTGTTAACCTCTAGTCCCAAATTTCCAAAACACTTCTAGAATGTTTACACATGTCCCCCATCAATAATTGCTAATGATGATTACTTGTAAGAAACAAAAAATGATCTCCATTTGTTCAACTTAGATCAATGACCCAAGATGAATTTCGAGCAAATTTGGGGAATGCTCAACCAATTTTGAAAATTTTGTCTAGAAAGAAGACGTGTCAATTGTAATAACTAGCATTTACTATTGCAATTGCCTTTGCTTAAAATTCATGATTTATTAGTACTTGCCTTTTAGGCAATACTATAGTCTATTGCGTTCATTTTTTTTTTTTTGTATATATCTAATACGAACTATTGTATTGCTCTGTTATAGAAACATTATATTAATTATTTTTAAAACAATATAGAGCTAAGAAGATATTATTATTTAATTCTTTTAAAAATAAATGCTCACATTTTTAAGGGTTGTTTTTTGGTTTTTATTAATTTTATTTAAAATGTGATAATTAAATATCTTAAATTTGCAAAAAGAAATTATTTGTAATATATCAAATATCGATAATTATTAATATTATTGATCTTATGATATATATATTTCAAAATATCTATAATATAATTTATCTTATGATTAATATCAATTGTGTCTTTACTAACTACAATAATCAATGTTTGTTTATATAACTAATTATTACTAACCTAATTTGCAACTCCCAATCAATCAATCAATCTAATTGAATTTCAAAATTCATATTAATTATAATTATATGAAATATATTTTTATTATTATAATAATAATTATTATGAAGGCAAGTTGCTAAGTAGTGAGTACCAAGCCATTACATGGGCCATGGCACTTGTTAATATTCATAATAAATTTGATCCCTCTCATAAACATTGAATGATTTTTTAATTTTATACTTATTCATAACATAATACTTATAGTTATATTAAATTTAGATTTAACATGACAACCAGTAGATCACAATAATTCAATGAAGAAAAATAAACGAGAATTTTGCAATACCCTTCTAGAAATGTCACATGTGTACAGCGTACCAAAAAGGGGATGCACCAACTACCATTAAATCATCAAAGATCAATGACTTGAGATGTATTTTGGGCTGATTTTGGCAACACTTGACTATTTTTCCAAAACTCCCCCAGAGAGAAAATACATGGCATACATGTATCAAGTGTGACTAATCATTATTCATTATGATATGGTGCAGTGACACAACATCTATATCAATTATTGTCTACAATAGAGGTGACGCTTGACACACAGGCCACCTTTGGATCAACAAAGACCAATAACTTGAAATGTATTTCTGGCCGATTTCAATAATAGTTGACTTTTTTTCATAAATTCCCTCGGAAAGAAGACACTTGGCATACATGTATAAAGTTTTACTAATCATTATTCATTGTGACTTGGTGCAATGGAATGAAATCTATATCATTTACTACTATAGTAGAGGCAACAGTCAACGTGTCGACCACTGTTGGATCAACAAAGATCAACGACTCAAGATGCATTTCGAGCCGATTTCACCAACACTCGACCTTTTTTTTTTCAAATGCCCCTAGAAAGAAGACATGTGGCATACATGTATCAAGTATGACTAATCATTATTTATTAAGACATGGTGCAATGATGCAACATCTATATCATTTACTATCTATAATAGAGGCATTGGTTGACACACTAACCATTGTTGATCATCAAAGATCAACAACTCGAGATGTATTTTGGGCCAATTCTGACAACACTCGTCTTTTTTTCAAATTTCCTTGGAAAAGAAGTCTCCACAAAGAAGTCTTTGACTCTTCAGAAAGTATCAATAATTGTAAAAGTAAATGTCAAGTTATACATTACACATTTCACAATAATACCAGTTGTAAAATGTGCAATTGTAAAAGTAACAAAAATCAATATCAAACATAGTCTCCTGAGTCTAGAATTTGTAAAATTTATCATTTGTGTAGACTGTAAGGTTTTATTTTCAGTGTTCAATCTTGGATCAATATCTTTGTGTTCTACCAAGATTCAGTAAAAGCATTGGAGCATCAAAAAGCATTTACAATTTTCAAGTTGTAACATAGTCTTAGTCTTCTAAGACAACTCACAATTATCAATTCGAGTTTCAACTTTTAGGTAAAATCTTGTTCAAAAACATTTTTCTCACCATATTTTTTTTACTGAAAGTATAGTGAGAAGTGTAGAATTTAGGGATAAATTTTGAATCAATCATGCATTGGAAGCCTAAATTGTTACATTCTAGAACTTAGCTAGCTTTACAAAGTAAAATAATAGAATTACAATTTAGGGTTTAATCTTTAATCATCACTCTAAACTATAATTTTATGTATAGCTCTTTAAAAATTTCAATGATAATGAAAACATGCAAGAGGAGTGGCAATGACAATGCAAGTGCAACCCCAATTAAAATACAGGAGATTGGGAAGCTAATAATAGACTTCCAAAAGATGGTTACAATGTCAAGTTTCACCAATGAATTCCAAGATATTTATGATCTTGTTATCTATGGAAGGAGTATCAAGGAAGTTAGATTTGCAATTAAAAATATCACAAAAAACGAGTCAAAATATGTTAAATTTTGCACCATGATAGGGTCTTATGTAAATAAATTTGCAATGTTGATTGTAGGAACGACCTGCATAGGGTTATCTCTAGTATTCCCTTGTACAGAATTTGTAATGGTATGTGCTAAAAACTATTATGGAAATAGAAAGGCAATTGTCAATAAAAATACATAGGAAGTAATACTGTCGATAAATCTAAGTAGATTTTCTAGTCTATTGGACCTAGGATATGAAGCACAAAACTCAACCCCCATTGACCTATAAAATATGGTAGAAACATATCAGAATTATTAAGCAAATAGAAAATATTTGTATATCAGAGGATTAGTAGACATAAGAAAATCTAGCTTGTGATCATAAATTGCCTTATGATTTTGATATTTTTTACAATGGGTTCGAGATAGTATATCCCTTCCATCAATGTTTATGGGTTTGGAAAGTAATGATGAAGTGGGTGTCAGCATTCTAGAAGGGAATTTCATTATTCATTGTCAAAAAAAAAAGTAAAATATTGAGCATATTATTCATCACATAAAAGAACAATTGTTGATGATTAAAATAGGTTCACATAAGACATTTAGATTCACAGTCTACTTGAGCTATCTTTTGTTATCAAAGCATCATCAAATATTTGAAACAATACGCTTCAACTTAATTTTGAGAAAACAATAAATGAATGGACACCTCTAATAAGGATGAGTGATAACAAAAGTGACTATAACCACTATGTATACTTCTTTAAGGCACCTTTGTATCATAAAATTATAGGCACGTCAATGCCTAGATTGTTTATGCCTTGTAAACAATCGTACTTTATGCAAGAGTACATTGTATTAAGGTTTTATGGTTCAGTGGTAGAACTCTTCAAACTTTGAATACATGTGACATGTAGATTTTTTTGCATTAGAATATGTACGAAAGATGGAGAGAATAGATGTACATTTTCATGGTAAGCAAAAGAAAACCATATTTCCTTCCTTGTTTTTTTCATATGGAGGGGTCACATTTGAGAGAAAAGCATTCAAAGAAGCATTCAAAGTTGCATGGGATTTTTTTACAGTTTTTAAAAGTTATGTTGTTAGGAACTATAAATATGATCCACTAAGCATAATTGGTAGAAAGCTTATACAAAATAGGAACTCCACAAGCAAATGTCAACATGAAAGTATGTCATTGATTAAAATTTAGAAAAACATGGACTCCTGGGAAGTAGTAAAAAAAGAGATGGAGAAATGCGCCAGTAAAAACAACATTTCAAAAGAGGAATTATCAACACAAATAAAGAATTGCACAAATGGAAAGAAAAAGTGCAGCCCAAAACATCCTACAATTTCTACTAGAAAGTGGACTATTCACAAAAAAATATTTTCCAAATGCCATAAATAAAGACTGTGAGAAATAAAGAAGAATCTTGGTGAGCCTAATACCTCTACAAATTTTAAGGAGTTGGATAAGGATGAAACATTTAGTAAATTATAGGATAATCGGCATCTAGATGAAGCAATAGCACAACATGATGTTGAGGATGACAAAAATCAATATGAGATTTCTAAGGATTCTACATCCACTGGCACTAGTTCTACTCCCCAAACTACTACAAGTACATTTCCTTCACCATATATTGTACCCAATCAGGTAAAATCATGGCAAGGGGATAGTGATAATAGAAAAAATAGTTTATTCAAGTGATGGTGGGTTGGGCCCAATAGATCAAGGACCTTTGTATCCACTTCCTACACCAGCTCCACCAAAATGTAGTTTTACACCAGTCATTGGAGATGATCCATAAAGTTCATCAAAATAGGTAAATCCCTTCCAACATCATTTGTACCATTTTCAATTCCAACTCCACCTTTTCCAAACACTCAAATTCAATCTAACCCAAGTGTCACTACCATTGGTGGGGATACATGGGTAGTTCAAGTGGTCCAAAAAGGACATTAGGACTGCACTTTGACATGAAGAATATAGGTGATCTTAGCCAACAAGGTAGTGTAAAGAAGGAAAAGGTTATGGATAATCATACAATGACAGTCACAATTCCCTTAGGACAGTCTAAAAACTCCACTTGTTAGTGGTAGTGGGGTAGGATTAGGAATGGGTGAGGTTGCTACTAATCCTCATAATGCAATTATTACGACTTCGGGAATTGGTGGAGATAAGTACAATGTAAACACAAATTGAACAAAACCAATAAAATAGAAGAAATAATAAGGTATTGAAGAATGATGTACTTGACGCAGTTCATTTTCAAGAACCTGCATCAAGTAGGGTATTTCCAACATATAACCCAAATAAATAATTGATGGAGTTCATGTTTATTTCACCCCTACAACTAAATAATAATCAACCAAAGAGTGAGAAAAACCCACCAGCTTTTCATGCTAGCACTCTATCAATGGATTTCTCCAAAGTGGAAAATGTAGACAAAGTCAACGTTGCAAAAAAGACCAACTTTGTGGTCTACATTCCATAGTTCAAGAATGAGGGGGGGTGGAGGGGGAAATTGAAAATTTATAAGAAGACCTAGAAAATGCAAAGGTAGAGGAGAAAGTAGCTGATAATTGGTGCAAAGAAATAGAGAAAAGGATAAGAAATGCTTCCTCTCAAGAAGCAATTGCACAACCAAAAAATATGGAGGCAGAAATGAAAATTGTGACAGAATAGTTGGAAGAAAGAAATAATAAAATAAGTAATGTAAATGTGGAGAGAGAAAGAGAACTCAAGAAACTGATAGAACAATTGGAAGAAAGCAATAAAAAGCTTAGTGATGTTAATATGGATACAGAAGTAAAATCCAAATCATTAAGGGAAAAATTGCAAGAAAACAAGAAACAACTTGAGAATGAAAGAGCATCTTCACTAAATATTTTCAAAAACTTGGAGTCTAGCAGATATAGAATCATTAAATTAAATTAGGAATTGGGGAATGAGAAGGAAAAGGCAAAAAAATGGGAAGAGAAAGTAGAGAAAATAAAGAAACAAAGTGAAAATTAGTTTTCATAATTGGTGCAAGAAGTACAGAAGGCAAACAAAACAATCACAACCTATGAAAACAAATTGAATGATTAAAATGAGAAAATCAAAAATTCATACAAGAAAATAAAAGAAATCATATGCGGGGTAATTATGGAAAATGTTGATAGGTTGTGTGATTGGGAAACTATGGTAAAGACTCCAAGATAGATTATACACATAATCAACACAAATAGTGACAAGTATTTGGCAAGAAATGGAATTCATGACCACGTTTATGTATCAATAAAGACATCTACTATCATTAAAAAATGCTAGAGTATAAAAGAAGGAGAGGAATACTTGAACTCATTTGCGAGAAAGCTTGCCAAGATGAATGACAAAGAAAAATTATTTATAAGTGTTGGTTTGTCATATCCTTTCCCTAGTAACTCATCAACAAAATTCGTTGGAAAGGAAGCTTACTAAAAAGAGTTGGAGGCCAAAATGTGGTCTGAAATAGTCAAGTTTCCTCAAGATACAACTCCTAAAGGCATTATGAATTGCATCAAACCATTAGAAAATCTTAATGCACTACTGGATGTAGCATTGCTTTCAAGTAAATCTTCCAAATTTGGATGTCTAGAGAAGATGTTGGTCATTTACTTTAACATAAAAAAATTCAAATTCCAAAAAAAGCAAAATTGAACATCCTAAAAAAGTTGACATAATCTCCAATCAAATCATGATTCATCAGTCAAAGTATGTGAAACTTGGCAAGAAATTTTTATCATATTTAAAGTGTATATTGCATTTCTATTTCTAATGGTTTGATATGAGTTTTAAGTTTGAACTTTGTTTCTTGAATAGGATAAATGTAGCAGAATCCAAATGTTATTTTCTTGAACATGCCTTTCAAATGCAAATGCAAAAATACTTTTGATACTAAATTTGATTATACTCTTCCCATGAGGCAAATTGACTTGAAGTTGTTGTTGCTCCCTTATTTCTATAGAAGGGAATTCATGGTCATTTGCTAAATCTAATGTTTGTAAACTTAATACTTATGATTATAAAATTAGGTATTGAAATTTAACTTTTGCAAAATAAATTCATTGAATTTCATCAATTATCATGTGTAAATAAAGTAATGAGAATAAATATGAATTTTATCATATAAATTGCTATATTTTCATTATATTAATGAAAATTATTAAGGATTGTACCATAACAATGTATCATATAAGCATACTAATGCAAATAAATATTAATAATAACTGTAAAATTTGAATGATTTCTAGCATCATTTAACATATAATGTTCATGTTTGTTTAAGTACATTAGACATTTAGAATATGATATAAAATATCATGCATGATCGATGATGAGATACAAAGAATAGTGTCTAGAATCTAGAAAGTAGACTGTAGTAATTACTAATAAGCAATAAATTTAGAGTTTCCATATCATATCATAACTATTAGAGTTTTCATTGCATCTCTTCATCTGAATCTTTAAATCCCCTGTCATCAAGTTCAAAGAGTCCTTCATTATGCTCCATGTTTACTCCAGACTGCATATCTCTACTTACATGATCTTAACTTCAACATCAAAGCTACCAATACCATTACTTGAGTTACTGATCTCATTGTTTGAAATGTTTTCCAACCCTCTTCTTTGACATTTCTTCCTCCATGATTTCAGTTCCCTTTCGTAAGGAAAATTGTTGACTTCATATTTGGATGTATACAACCTCTCAAAATTTTCCAAATTCTTGTCTAGTTTATTTCTTACCTTTGACTTCAAGAACCCTAAAGCACTAAAAACTCTCTCATCCTCCGCAGACCCCAATATCATGGTCAAACATAACTCGGCAAGCTTGAAATATTATGAAATTGAATCCTTCAACACTTTGCTTTGAGCTAGATTTCTTGAAAACTTGGTTATCAATTCTTCTTCTCTAGAGTTCTACATACAATCATATTGTTCCTTCATTGTATATGTAGAATGACATAATTGTTCTCTCAAATGAGATCCATCTAAGATTTCATTTACAATTATCCCATTGATTTCATTGGTTTTGTAAAATTTATCTATCAAAACCATTAACTTATATATATATATATATATATATATATATATATATATATATATATATATATATATATAAAACTTATGAGACTCCAATAATTGGGAAATACAATACACATTTATTCAAGTAATTTGTGTGGAGACGATATTTCTCAAATTTATGAGGAAATCTTATAAGAAAATTCCTTCACAGAATTAATTACAAACTCAATAATCTTGTCAAACACTTCCTTTGTAATAGTTAATTTTGGTTGCATGGATTTATTCCCTTTATTCATGGACACAGGCCTACCATAGTAGTAGCATTGGTACCTCAGTACCACGTATATTGGCACATAACTCTCTATTTACATCAATCTTTAAAAAGCAATTAGGATTATCCAAATTTGTAATTATGATCCACCCTGAAAGTTTTTCATCAACACAAAATGAAATTGGATTTCTATAGAGATTATCAAGGGTTGCATATGTCATATTACACAACATATTATATTCTGCAATATGCATAAATATTTGTTGGATCTTCTTCATTATATTCATCATTTCCTCTAGCATGAGGAGAATGGTTGCTAACATTAATAGTGTTTCTATATTACTTAACCTTTCAATTAGCTCACCATATTTATATTGACCACCCTCGTAGAGAGTTGACTTCATTGTACTAAGCAATGATGGGTATTCAACAAACAATTAATGTGCTAGTCCATCCAAAGAGATCCATCTAGTATCATTATCCTTAAGAAGTTGGCTCCCATTAGTTAGTCCCTTATAAAATTATTGAAATTCCTTGAATCATTTAGGACTTTGACAAAAGTGTCTACAAATCTCTTTGATTAAAACTTCAACTTTTTATATTTGCAAATAGTTTCTAACGATTCCAAAAGCTAGATTTTTTATGTGGTCCATGCAATGAATGCCAACAACATAAGGTGCAAGAAAATATTTTAACTTTGTGATAAGATCATTCTTGTGGCCTTCCATTACTAAAGCTCCATCTACTCCACCACACACCAACTTTTGGGAAATCATCATGTCATATATACCTTCATGTTCAATAAGAGAACTCTTTACTAGTTCAAATATGATTTATGTTGTTGAATTATCCTTCATTTTAACAACAGTTAGTAGATTAGGTTGGCAGACAAAATTGTGTACAGTATAGATATGCATGAATACCCAAAAAGTATTATCTATTGATGTCACCTCATCTAAAGATAATGCAATAAAAGTTGACTTTTTAATTTTTGCCTTGATATTTTCCTTTTCAACCCCAACAAGACAACTTGCCCATTCCCATCTATTGTAACTAACTACTGACTCCTCGGTAACAACAAACTTTCAAAACATATAATAAAGCACTCAATGATTGGTAGTCTATCATGGCATACCCTTTGCTCAAAATATAAAAGACAACACTTAACTAAAGAGATTTACTCATTTCTTCTACTTCCATTGCTTTTCCAAGAAGATATTCAATTGACCCATTTACTTTAATAGGCTTCATCTGTATATTCTCTTGAAATTCAAAGATTTTTGTTTTCTTAACATGTTGACATTCCTCCTTGGTTTTCTATTTTATAATTTATTGTCCCACTCTATCTATGATTTTCTTCTCATAAACTTTACTGATATGTTTTTCTATGGTTTCAATTTTTAGTTGCAATCTATTTTCCTTTTTATTTATCCTTGTGCATATCATACAACTACATTCTACTAGAGGCTCATATTTATTTGGATTGCACATAGTTTCAATGAAAGGATACTTTGAGGCCCATTTTATTAGAAAAATCTTGATCGATAGATCCCAATTTTGTTCTTTTTTAAATGATTTTGCATCATTTTTTTCTTTGTATTTTCTTTTTGCCTTTCTTGGTCATGCATCATCACCATCTTTGGAATTCTCATCCAAGTTGATTATATGAATATTGTTATGTCAACTCTAAGTATTTACCTGAAGATCTTAGCTACTCTAAGTATTTACTTGAAGATCTTCAAGTTCACCATGATCAGAGATATCAAGTTTTCCAACTTCTTCAATATGTGGTAGTGGCACTGGAAGAGGTTGGGAATCTTATAAATGTACTTGTGATGTTGTAGCTTCCTAATTTTGGCCACAAATTTTTCTGCCACTCAATTAAGATGACAAGGTTTTGCGAGTGTGTTTGGTTAGTCTTTACTAGCTTCCACCACCTATATGACTCTTACCCTTGTTCATATTTGATGTCTCCAAAGAAATATAGGCTACCAAAAAAATCAACTTATTGAAAAAGTGGCACTTGACTATTGCATATATTTATCTAAATAGGATTCATTGGTCATACAACCTATACTATAAAATATAGATGTCATAGGTCTCCCTAGTTACTGTGTGACTCAGTGGTCACTGGTCTCAAGTGATAACTGACCACTAACAGTCTAAATTGTACCTACTAAATAAAAACAAACCAGAATTATACAGTCCAAATGGGGCTTTGAGTTACTCACCTTTGCCTCAACCATAGTCATCCCTCACCAATGCTCTTAGCATTTTGAAAATTTGAGACTTTGTTATTAGTCAAAATTGAAAGAACCTTTTGATCTATGAATTCATTTATACTGGTCCTTTTTAGCAAATTGTGTGAGAATATTATAGCATATACAAAATATTTTTTGAAGCCCACATAATAAAAACACGTCTTATGTAATTTCCAAGGTGATTATGGTCCGTCCAATATATGGCCATGCATCATATAGTTGGAAAATTCTAGTAGTGTGTGACACATGTCCACATAATTGTGGGGTAAATAGTGTTCCTCTCCCAAAAAGGCTTTTAAAACCATGGATGAATTTAGGCCATCCAAAAAGTTCCCTTCAAAAATCATAACTGAATGTGTTTAATTTATCATGTGAAAAAAATAATTTTGATTGGCTATATCACATGAAAAATAGATCTGAGGGCATGAATCGTTTGGCAATGGACCCGTGGGTGTGACCCATTTTTGGTAAAGTTAGAGCAACACACCCTACCACATATGTGAAAATAATTTTCCAAATTGACGTAGGATGATATGTGAAATTCACCAATTGGGGAATATTCACAACTAAAGTAAACACTAAATAGGAATGGGAGAAATTGTGCCATGTCAAAAAAAAAGGATTTTAGAAGTTAACTTTTCATCTTGGTGTTTTTAGCAAAAAGGAATAAAGTTAAAACATAAAAACTAAGGTGAGGCATCAAATATTTCAAGACACTTTTATGGGCCCTTTAAAAATTACAATAACATATGACCCCAAGAATGAGCATAGAACATCACAAACTCTTGATTATTAAAAAAATAAAAAAATGTTAAAGTCAAATAAAAATGAAGAAAAAAATTGGATCTTCCCATGAAAAACACTCGCTAAGGCTCAAAGGAGATGATCTTATTATCTCAGTGAAATAATTGTTCTGCAAGAATTGTGTTCACCAAAATGGCTAGTATAACCCATAGCACAATAATTGAAAGAATATAAATATAGTTTAATAACTTGTGAACCTATGATTAATTATAAAAGCCCAAAATAAAAAATCATAGTTATTTTCCTATAGAATGGGGAGCAAAAGACTCTAGAGAAGGAGATCTAGATTAAAATGTGCACACGAGCTCTTATAGAAGAATTATTTGAATTGAATCTTGAATATACAATTGAAGAGGGGCCTAGCAAATATTAAATGTGGAAATATCATTTGGTGGTTGCTACAAATGCTTTGGGGTTGCTTAGTAATGTCTCATTATTGTCATTTTGTGTGTGCAACATGGATCACTTGGGTCCTTTTCTAATTCCTCACCATTTGGAGAGAATAAATTCCCAACTCCACTTGTAGTAATTAATCATTTCTTGCACATCATATAACTTTCCTATTTAGATAAAAAAAATCCTTAAGGTTCGTTATTGAAAAGTGACAATACCTTGCAAGGTGTGGGTTACGTGGGTGTATCATCCAACAAGAACAAAGAGCACACATATGTTGCATGGGCATAAGTTCTTAAGTTTTTCCTTCCTTTTGAATCTTAGAAAATCCATAGTGTTGACATGTGGAACATGCTTCCATGGGTGCATGTTGAAGGATGAAACATTTGAAGCAAAAAAGGATCTCAAGCATGGTAAAAAATTATGTTATTTTAACATTTGGTTACCCTAACTTTCCAGGGTCAAATTTTTCACACATTGCCCAGAATTCAAAACACAATACATCATTTGAAAGGTCTCAAATATGTCTAGTTTTAATCCCTTCCCACTATGTCTTTGATACATCATGTTGGGGGACATATTATAGTCTCAACATCAATTTAGAAATGCACTTTTCTAAAGTATAGATGTATTGAAGAAAATGGTAAGAAATGTTAGGATGTAGAATCATTCAACAAGTTTCCTTTTGGGGATCATAAATTGGAATACAAAATTCCCCTTAAACAAATATTATTAGCACAACCAAAAGGATTAATAGATGCTAATGCAAAATCTACATTCAAGGATGTATTTGAACTCCTTAAGAAGATATGACGTAATGATAATATATGGATGATATGAAAGTGAATCGAAAAGGAGTAATAACACATTTGATCTATAAAATTAAGAGTAGGAAAAATGAAAGCAATGCATATATTGAATTAAGATGAAGAAATTTGAACATTGGATATGAATTTGACAGTTTCTAGAATGTCAGAATATACTAGAATTTCAATTGGATTTTCTAAGACTTATAGTTGTCTATTGTTCAATTTTTATCCAAAGTTTTCAAAGATAAGTCAATATTTTGACTCATCCCCAGTAGTGCCAAAATGAATAAAATTGGGAACCTGCAACTACATGTGTACTTTGTAGATCTAAATACACAACTCTGCAACTTGATCTTTTACATATAAAAATGAAGAAAAAGTTATTGAAATTGAAATAAAATTACATAAAAGGAAAGTAATGTAAACAAGATAATTTTTAGATTCACCTTGCATGAAAACCTCTCATGAACATATATAAGAATTTCTCAAATCCACGAAGATTCTTGAACATATTCATCATGGAATTATATGTAGAATCAAGGATTTTGTTATAAATGTATAGATCTATGATTTCCAATCCTAGATCTAGAATGTAGATGATGGGGAGCTTCTTCACTTAAGAACTTCCTTGCTCTTCCCAGGCTACTCTTAGCCTAATTATGGTTACTACTCCTAAACCTACCCTAGAGGATCCCTTCCCAATCCCCTTTCACCAAGAAACTCTCCCAACAATTCAAGCTTAAATACTATACCTCCAACTCACTAACTATGCATTCTTTGACCTTGAATGCCCAAACTTCACTATGTGCACTAAGAGGCCCAAATTCAAGGTTGAACACTCTTACTAAGGTTCTTGACCCATTTACCCCCATTGTGCATCATTCTTTCAAGTTTCACACTCATACATCTCCAAATGACCTAGTTAGCCCATGTAGCCCTAAGAGCCCCTATTAGCCATCCTAGAAACAAGGAATGTGCAATAAATCATAAAAAAATTTAACAATTCCCCTTGGTGTATTACAAACTTTTTTCCCTATGACCTAACCTTGAATATTTTTCAAGTCTTAGGCCCCTCGATTGTCTATGCAGTACGGCTTCAGAAAACCCTCATTTTAGGAGTTTCAAAGACAATGAACATGATTCCTTCACCACTAGCTTGAAACTCCATTCCCAACCTCCTCCTTTGATTTTTGAATCCCTGAAACTTTACTCCTTCATTCCCAATTTAATATTAGCTCATGCCAATCCACTATTCTTCTTCAAACTCCAATTCAAGCCTTCATTGCACCTTGCCAAGCTTACATTGCTTGCCTAGGGCTCACTTGAAAAATAAGCTTCCTAACTTGCACAGACTCTGAAGTTAATATTTACACTAATTACAAATTTTAGTTCTTGGTTTCCAAGATCCATGGTGTTTTGACCAGGGAAACTCAAGCCATAGCCATTTTCATGTTGGCAATACAAAACTAGACAACAGGAACACTAAAACTAAATAATTTTCTAAACCCTAATAAATGAAAGATTGAAATCAAAAAAACTATAAGCATACTTAAAACATGATCTCAAGACTATATTCTATCAAACACAATCAGTTATTCAATCCAATTCCTCTATTCAATCCTCAAAAACCATGTTCTAGTTCACAAAATTGCTTTGTTATGAGTGTTGTTCATACATCCAACTATCCAACCCCTAGAAATGAGTTGGAAGAGGTTTAAATAGTCTTCACTATCCATTCTAGCCTTCAACTCAAATCATAACTACCTAAGTAGTTTGTTCTTCTAAAACTACATAAAAATTTGTCAAGCAATTTTGCAAAAAATGCAAAGTTGTCAATGCAACTTTTTGACAACTTTTGCAATTTTTCTCATTGGCTCTTCAAACTTGGCCAATATGTTACCAAACCTCCTAAAATGACCTTAAGACACCTAAGGACCACCCTTACACACTTCTTTCCTCTTTTCAAGGCATTTTCCACATTTTTCCTCTTAGAGCAATTCTCAAGCATTTTTTCCTAATAGGACCTAATTGTCAAACCTTGATTCACATTCCAAATCCTACCTAGACAAACCTCCTAATCACACCTTGGTACTTTATACTTAGTCCTTATTTCCTCAATGGTTGGTTAGACCATACACAAACTAAAAATGCACTAGGTTTCCTATCTTACCCCTAGGTGCTCCTACACCATTCTCCCCCTGTAAGAAGAAAACTAAGGTGTTGCTAGAGATAAGAACTCCTTATATTATGTAATGTTGTATCTAGGAGCACCTAGATGGATGTGGAATATGTAAAGATTCCCATGGGATAGACTTCATGATTTGTATTGTAACATTGTGATAATATTTCATGTAATCATTTAATATTGGAGAAAATAATTAAATTTCCAATATTAAATGTGGGGTCAATGAGTTAGCTAGCACATGACTTATACTTGATGGTTTTGTGGGACTTTCTATTATATAAGAATTCACAAGGGTAGTTTTAGAAATAAGGAGAAGAAGAAGGCAAAAAAGGCAAGAGTCGAGCGGGACAAGACTTGACAGGTTAGCCAAGGGAGCATTTGCAAAGGTTGGAAGCATGGCATGGGATATGTGGATTCATTGTTGTTCACATGGATTGCTTGGTTGTGGCTATGCCATTGAAGGCTTCCATGGTTGTATTGCAATGTTATTTTGCTAAATAATACATGGTGATGGATGCTTTTGGAGGTTGGGTTTTTCCCTCAATGAGGGTTTCCCAGGGTATACCTTGTGTCACAATTTTTGTGGGTATGTTGTCTATTCTCTTGCATGTGAATTTCAATTTCATGTTTATTTTAGATCTATTATGGGTTATGTGGAAATGGTTATATTCTTTTCTACAAATTTTCTTACAAGTGGTATCAGAGCTATGGTTTTATTAATGTAACCCTATATTGAATCCATGGGAATGCATGAGAGGATAAAAGAAAGGGCAAGATATATGAGTTGTTTGTTGCAGATCTGAGGGTTTTGGGTTTTTTGTTATGATGGGATGTTGGTAGATTTTGGGCATGTGAAATTATTGGTCAATGGATTTTTTAGATTTTTAATTTAAATGAGGGTTTTAGGGGGAGCTTGCAAAAATGACCCCCTAGGAAAAAAAAAGACCTTACCATTAGATCTAGGTTGACATTTCCATAAATTTTGATATATAATATGCCCTAGTTTAGCCATGTTCAGAGGAAATGAAAGAGTTTTTTTAGTTTCAACTCGTGATGGCCGTCAAATTTAATCCTGTCAAGATTTTTGTCACAAAAAAAAATTGTATTGAAAATGGTAAAAAGACTATCTTAGTACAATGACCATCACTTTCTCTTAGGCTATTGGATTTTAGACTTCTTATTGGCATTGGAAAGCCAATTCAGAGCACTACAACTTGGTGTAGGTTTGGTTCTATGAATTTGATATTTTGTTAGGTTTCAAGAGCTCAAACGTTAGATGTTATTTATCTTGAGTACAGATTAGAGCATAACTTGAGCATACAGAGTTAGATTGTGGACTTTGAGTAGAACTCTTAGAAAGCTCTACACATTAGTTTAGATCGGTGTAGGTTTGGCATGGTTTATTTGGTGATATATTAATATGAATAGTTTATGGTATATATTGACTATGGTAGCATTGTGAGTTTATGACATTGTATGTTTAGAAATTTTAAGATTTGATGTCATTTTATACTCAGTTCATATTTTAGATTGGTCTCATGATCATATGGCTGTCAGTGTTTGATTGTATACAAGCTGTGCATTGTTGTAAGTTTTCTATACTGACAAGTTGCATTTATGACTTGGATATGGGTTGTATTTTTCCATGGATCTTTCATTATTTATGCATATTTAGATTGGTGGCTTGGATTTGGGTTGTCTATGCCCTAAGTCACATGATTTTCTGATTTTTCTTCATGTATAAGGGATGAGATATTGTTACTAGGAATAGTCATGGTGGAGGATTGTAGTTGACTATTTTATGTTAACAGATTGGACATATTGAGAGTCAGATGCTCGATTCATGGATGTGATCATGGTGCCATGGATTTTGGCATGACATGATTGGATATATAGGTAAATTCTTGATTTTTATTGGTTTGGATTCCTAATTTGGTTATGGTGGTATATCTTCTTGGTAGAGGATCATGGTTATTTGGTTTCTTTTGAGGAGCTCATGATGTGCACTTTGAGCTCTTTGATGGTTTGATGCCTTGGTTGATTCTCATGGTTAGAGAATGGTTTTTTCATCATTTTCTCATGGATATCTTGGATACATGGTTTAGTGGGAGCTTGTGACAGTGATGAGGTGGCAGTATGGGGATTAGTTCCTAGTTTGATTTTGTATCTTCTTAGTTTGGAGATCTTAATCTGGATACTTCATGATATTTCTATGTTGCATTTGGAGTTAGCATGGATTGATTGGTTACAAGTGCTCATGGATACTTAGAGATGGTGGTGATGTTGATTTCTCTTGGATTAGAAAGGTATTTGTTGGGATGGTTGATAGTTTCAGTAGGTAGTCTGAGGGGCATTCACCTAATATGGACTTGAGAGGAGATTGTGTTGTAATACTTTAGAATAACTGAGTAGGGGGGGTGAATCAGTTATCCAAGGTCTGAATGTATAAATAAAAAATTTTGTGGCTCAGTAAACCCATAAAACATTTATCTTCATGCATGCATCCATAAGATTATGCAATCACTTAAATCTTATAGATTACTATTAAATCAACTTGCAGAAATGTAAACATGAAACATAACAGATTCATCAACACACTTAACACAATGGTTTACATAGAAACTCAATTTGAGAAAAAACACTAGTAACATGCTACTCTTTTTCACTCTTCTGAAGTGATGCCTTATGAAAGGCCAACCCTGTTAAAGGTAACAATACACATTGTTAAATGTGACCCTATTATAAGATTTCAATCACCCTGTTAGGAGTGAGCCTTGTTAAAGGACTTTAGACCATTCACTTGGAATGTCACCCAATTAAAGGATTTACAAATTACTATTAGGTCAACCTTAATCCAAAGGATTTACTCTAGACTGATACAATTGTAAGAGAGTAACAGTAAGGCTTGATATGATAATAATTTACAACTCCATTTGCAGATTACATATCTCTATTTCATTCCTCCATTCTACTTGTCCTTCACACTTTTTAGCTCTGATAGCTTTTTCACCCTTCAAGCATTCATATCCTTAAGCATTCTTTCTTAACATGCCATTGCAGACTCTTCTCTTAGGTCTCTAATGAAGCAAAACACTTGACTCCTTGTCTTCCTTAGGTTCTTGCACATGATAACCTTTGCTTCTAATGAGCCATTCCTATAAATAGGAAATTAAGATCTTTTCCACTCATTCTCCATCATCCAATTTAGGGTTAGGATAGATTAGGTAGGATACAAAAAATTTCCCCCTTATTTCATATCTATTCTAGAAACTTCTCCTTGAATCCTCTTTGAATTTTCCTTAAAATGGTTTACCTTGAATTTTGTGCCACCAGCTCATCAATCTTATCTTCCACTAGGCTCACGCAATCCAATAAAAAAAACTTGTCAGCTTAGATCCATCAAATTCATGATCTTTCAAATAATGTAGTCACTCGTCATTAACTTGCTTCTAATTCTCGGCACATACTGTGTTACTCGGCATCCTTTATAAAATCACATGGCATGAACTAAAGTTTACTGGTGCTCGATATCAACTAAACTTTTCTTGGCATCTACTTTTTTTCTTGGCGTACACTAGAATAGACTTTTACTCAACTCCAACTAATTTTTTTCTCAGCTTGCACTGACTTTACTTGGCACCTACTATCCACTCGGTTAAGCTTTGCAAACAAACTTTGTGTAACTTGTTCTTCTAAACTTTCTTAGTGTAACCAGCCTTTCTAACCTCAAGTATATTATCAATATATCATGTTATCATTCTCTTAACTAATTCTTGTACTCCTTTACATGATCATAACTCAACCTTTCCTCTAGGTTCTATTGTTACATCTTTTGATCTAATCCTCTTCATCAATCAAATAAGTGATAGTACTTAAATCATATAAATAGTTTTCTTACCAAAAAGAAGAAGGTTCGACATCAATGACAAAACAATGATTGAATCATATTGATCATACTTGTATGTTCTCAACAATCTCCCTATTTGGCATTGATCGCAAACCAAACTGATCAACCAAACTAACTAGGTTAAAATAGTAAGACAATACCAAAAAGAAAATGATTTCTTGCATTGAAATCTCTTCCTCTATTAGCAACTTTCATCTTCTGAATAGGTTACAAAAATATTCCTTATAACTCCCTTTAAATTTCTCTTATATCTACCTCTTACTAGGTAGATGTTAGGATTTCTCCCTCTTTATTTTCCTGATCAATAACTGTCTCTATCTTTCTTGCATTTTACTATCTCTCTCTTTCTTGTATTTTCCTTGATTAGCAATTATCTCCCTCTTTGACAACAATGTCAAAGACTTGTCATCTTAACATGTAGATATGAACTTCTCTAGTTTCTCCCTCTATCACCTTACTTGTGACTGATTTGTAGTTTTAGCTCTTTGATTACTTTAGGCAGCTCCTAAAGTAAAATCCTCTACATCAATGTGTAACATATAAACATCATCTTGTTTGATGCAGAGTACTCCTCTTGTTACTTAGATAGCCTTTGATAGGGGTATCACCCCTAGTTTACCTCTTAAATACTCATGAGCATCCTTGGGTAATGCTTTTGTAAAGATATCAGCAATTTGTTCTTTTGTGTTAACATATTCCATCTTCACCTCTTTATCTTGAACTAATCCTCTCATGTAATGATACTTCATTGCAATGTGATTAGTCTTTGTGTGCATTACAGTATTCTTTGATATGTTTATAGCACTTGTATTATCACAATAAAGTGTCGCTGGTTTTGTGATCTCTTCCTTCATTCCTTTGAGTAACTATTTGATTCATACAATGTTTGTACAATTTATAGTAGTAGCAAAATATTCAGCTTTGGCAGTAGATTGTAAGGTGCAATTTTGTTTTTTGCTAGTCTATATAACCAGCCTCTTGTCTAAGAAAAATGCTCCTCCACTAGTTCTCTTTCTATCATCAATTTTTCTAGCCCAATCAACATCAATATAGGCTCTTAATTCAAATTTCTCATTTTTCTTATAGTATAGACCATACTCCTCTGTTCCTTTCAGATATCTCATTATTCTCTTTAAAGCCATCAAGTGATTCTCCCTAGGATTAGCAGAGAATCTTGCAACTATCCCTATAGATAATACTATATCAGGTGTTCCATGTACTACATATTGTAATTTTTCAATCATAGACCTGTACAATGTTTGATTTACCTCAGCTAATTCATCATTCTTTGACAACTTGTGTCCTATCACCATAGGTGTAATTACTGGCTTGGAGTCCTCCAGTCCAAAAGTTTTTAGTATTTCCTTGATATATTTGACCAAAAGTTTTTAGTATTTCCTTGATATATTTGACTAAGTGATGTATATACCATATTTCATCTGATATACTTGCAAACCCATAAAGAATTTGATCTCTCTAAACATAGACGTTTCAAATTCTTGCCTCATTTCATTTGTAAAAGCCTTACATAAAGCATCTTGACCTCCAAATATGATATCATCAACAAAAATTTTAGATAAAAAAATACCTTTGTCTTTCTTTGTCTTCATATAAAGATTGTTCTTATCATTAGTCCTTTACAATCCAATCTTCACAAGATAGTTATGAAATATCTCATACCATGCTCTTGGTGCTTGTTTCAAACCATATAGAGCTTTGTGTAATCTACATACTATGTTCTTATTGTTATCATCAACAAATCCTTTTGGCTATTCTATGTAAACTTCTTCCTCTAATATGTCATTCAGAAATGCAGATTTAACATTCATTTGATAAACTTTGAAACCTTTGTATGTAAAATAAGTAAGTAAAGTTCTTACTCATTCCAATCTAGCAACAGGAGAAAATGTCTCTCCATATTCAATTCCATCTTCTTGTGCATATCCTTTGCAAACTAATTTTGCCTTGTTCCTTGTGACTTCACCATTTTTAGCTAGCTTGTTTCTAAATACCCATTTGGTGCCAATCACATTTTTGTCTTTTGGTTTAGGAACTAAAGTCCATGTTTTGTTTTTATCAATTTTTTCAATCTCTTCTTCCATAGCTTTACTCCAGTCTACATCTTCTAAGGCATCTCTTACTAATTTGGTTTCCTTTATGCTTATTAAACATGTATCATTTCTTAATCTATTTCTTGTCATTGATCTAGCATCTTTATCTCCAATAATTTGTGCAAGAGGATGATGTCTCTTAATATATTTGGACAATCTTGGTTCAGTTCTAGTTTCTTCATTTTGTCTTTCAAAATTAGACTCACTATGTACATCTTTGTCATGTAGCTTAGCATCTCTTTCATGTACACTAATCTTAGAATTAGAATGTTCTTCGACTTCATTCTATAACTCAGCATCTGAATGTAGCTCGGTTCTTGAATACAACTCAACATTTGTGGTATATAACTCGACAATCACTAAAACTTGCTATTGGTTTGTAGCTTGATTTGTATCATCTTCTTTAGCAAGCATACCTTCATAAGAGTATACAAATTATTTGTGTTCTTTTAGTTCTTTCATAGGTTCAGCCTCATATACTTCTATATATTCATCAAAATTTACATTTGCACTTTCCACAACTTTGCTAGTGTTAGTATTTAAACACTTATAAGCTTTACTTCTTGTGGAATATCTTAGGAATATACCTTCTTCACTTTTTGTTAGGATTAAACCACAGATAAAAATAACAATTATATGCAAATATAACCAATAATAGAAAATAATATATCACACAGAAAAGAACACAAGGCAACAAGATTTATGATGGTTCGCCTAATCCCTGGGCTACATCCACCAAACAGAAAGTCCAATATTTTTATGATCCAATGATTACATCCTTATTACAATCTGTAATCCCTTACAACTCAATACTGCCCCAAGAACCAATTTCTCATCACACCCTTATGAAACAATCCCTAACCCTAAGCCCTTTTATATAAATATTTTAACCACTTTATGTTTATAATTAATAATTATATGTCAGCCCAAAATCTTTATAAAATAGGGCCCAAAATAAAATTTGGGAACCCCAAAGAATTTATGAAGTTTGTACAGTACTTTCCTGATCAATCACCATAATCTAACAATCTCTCACTTGGGTACTGATCAAGCTCCACACTAAATAACAATCTCCCACTTGGAGACTAATCTTGTAGCAATACCGCTACCACATGGGGCTCCCATTGGATCAAACCACCTTGGACTCTATTGTTCTTTTATTCATATTCATTCTAGAGAAGACCAACCGAAGCTGAAGAGGAGTTTAGCTTCTCCCTTGTTACTACCTATGTCAACATATCTACTAGATTGTCATTGGTATGTATCTTCTCCAACTTTAATTGTCCATCCTCCAAAACTAACCAAATGAAATGGTATCGCAACTGTATGTGTTTGGTCTTTGAATGCAGAGCTGAATTCTTTATAAAGATGAATGAAACTCTGACTATCTATGAACAAATAATTATCCTTTTGAGGATGTCCCAATTCTTGCAAGAAGAACTGAAGCCATATCATCTCCCTGGCTACTTCTGTAGTAGCTACATACTCTGCCTCTGCAGTGGATAAAGCATTAACCTTTTGTAACCTAGAAATCTAGCTCACAGCTGCCCCACCAACAGTAAAGATGTAACTTATAGTACTCTACCTGGTATCAGTATCTCCTGCCAAATCTGAGTCAACATAGCCCTGTAAATTAGTAGTAGAGCTCCCAAAGTGTAGACACTTATTGGATGTTCCTCTCAAATATCTAAGAATCCATTTGACTACATTCCAATGCCCAATTCCTGAATGACTCATATACCTACTAACAACTCCCACTGCATGTGCAATATCTGGTCTAGTACATACCATAGCATACATCAAGCTTCCTACAGCTGAAGCATAGGGTACCTTGCACATTTTCTCCTCCTCTTCTTGTGTCTTCGGACACATGTCCTTATTCAATTTCAAATGACTAGTTAAAGGTGTGCTGACAGCCTTAGCATTCTCCATAGAGAAACATTGCAACACCTTCTCAACATTATCAGCTTGAGATAGTGTCAATGTTCTATTTTTCCTATCTCTACAAATCTTCATACCAAGAATTTGTTTTGCTGCCCCCAAATCCTTCATAGCAAATGCATGTGTTAACTAGCTTTTTAGCCCCTTAATGTGATCCATGTTAGACCCAGCTACAAGTATATCATCAACATATAAACATAAAATAATGTAGCTATCATCATCCAACCTCTTAAAGTAAACATAGTGATCTGAATGACACCTACTGTAACCATGCTTATGCATAAAAACTATCAAATTTTAGATACCATTGCCGAGGTGCTTGCTTCAAGCCATATAAACTTTTCTTCAATTTGCACACTAAGTTATCCTTACCTTTGACTGCAAATCCCTGTGGTTGAGCCATATATATCTCTTCATCCAAATCACCATGAAGGAAGGTTGTTTTAACATCCAACTACTCTAAATGCAAATCTTTAGTAGCCACTAGACTTAAAACAGTATGGATAGAAGTCATTTTAACAATAGGAGAAAATATCTCATCAAAATCAATTCTCTTTTTCTATGCAAATCCTTTTACAACTAACCTAGCTTTAAATCTTTTCGTACCTCCATCCTCTTCTTTTAACTTGTAAACCCACTTATTCTGTAAAGCCTTTTTACCTGCAAGCAACTTGCACAAATCCCATGTCTTATTCTTCAGCAAAGAGTCTATTTCATCTTTCATTACAGACTCCCACTAAATCTTAGTATCCACCTGCATAGCTTCATCATAACTTTCAAGTTCACCAGCATCAATAAGTAAAATAGAATACAAAGAGGGGGAAAATCTTTGTGGAGGTCTAATTTACCTTGTTGATCGTCTAACATTCATTGGTGTGTGTGGTATTTTTTGTTGTGGTTGTTGCACATCATGAGGAATAGCTAGAACATCAACTTTTGGAGTATCATCCAACAGTACATAATCATCTTCTTTCTTCTCATGTTGTTGCAATAGATCTTTGTACAATACTTTCTCATTGAATATGACATCCCTGCTTCTTACAATTTTCTAATTTTCAAAATTCTAAAGCCGATAGCCAAATCCATTAATGCCATATCAAAAAAATACACATTTCTATGACTTAGCTTCTAGCTTGGTTCTATTTTTAGAGTTTATGTGAGAAAATGCTTCACAACACGAAGGTTTTGAGAAAAGAATAACTCACCTTCTTACCAATCCATGCCTCCTCTGGAATACCACAGCCCAAAGGAGTAGAGGGACCTCTATTAATCAAATATACAGTAGCATTGATAGCCTTCACCCACATGTGTAAGGGCAACCCAGCATGCAACCTCATGCTCCTTGCATATTCCATTATAGTCATGTTCATGCGTTCAACCACTCCATTTTCCTATGGAGTCCTTGGAACATATTTCTATCTACGAATACCATTAGTGGAGCAATAATCTTCAAATTCATGACTGCAATACTCACCACCATTATCAGATCTGAGACATTTTAATTTTTTACCAGTCTCATTTTCAACCAAGCATTTCCATTTCTTAAAAATTTGAAATACATTAGATTTTTGTCTAAGGAAATAACCCCATACTTTTCTGGTTGCATCATCAATAAATGTCACATAGTAATGAGAGCCACCAAGGGAAGATACTTGAGCTAGTCCCCATACATCGGTATGCACAAGCTCTAATTTCTCCTTTTTATTTTCCTTCCCAATCTTTGCAAAACTCACTCTCTTTTGTTTTCCATACACATAACTTTCACAGAAATCCATATTAACACATTTTAAACCTGGTAAAACTTTCTTTGAATGAAATACTTTCATACCTTTCTCACTCATGTGCCAAAGTCTATTGTGCCACAGCATTGTATTAGAATCTACAATAGTTATTTGTTCTCCCTGCTCAACTACAACAATTGTTCCTAAACATTCATTTTTCTCTAAAACAATTAAAGTAGAAGGAACAATATGACCTATACAAAGATATAAGGTGCCTACTTTCACACCTTTCACTACTACAAGGGAACCTTTTGAAACCTTCCAATTTTTATCATTAAAAGTAACTACACAACCCTCATCACCAAGTTGCCCTACTGAAATTAAATTCCTACTTAGCCTTGGAACATGTCTTACCTCATGTAGTAGCCAATGATTCCCATTCTGCAACTTAACCTTAATTTTTCCCTTTCCAACAATCTAACAGGGTTCATTATCTCCCAAATAAACAAGCCCAAAATCCCCTTGGACATAATCAATGAAATAACCTCTATGAGGTGTAGCATGAAATGAAGCACCAGGATCTAAAACCCATGAATCGTCAACACTTTCTAAAGATAGAAGCAAAGCATCCTCTTTGGATTTGTTACTTACCACATTTGCCTCTTTATCTCCATCTAATTTATCTCCTTCATTTTTCTTTCAATTCTAGCAATCTTTCTTTTTGTGCCCTAGTTTCCCACAGTACTAGTAGTCATTCGGTCCTCTCGATTGAGACCTCCTCCACTTTGACTTTCCTCTTGATTTTCCATGATTTCCAGAATTACTTCCTCTCTTAGTCGTTTTGCCCCTACTTTGTGCATTCAAAGCACTTCCTGATGTAGATCCACCTGAGGTTTTCCTACGAGTTTCCTTACTCAAAATAACATCGATCACATCATCATATTTTAGGGTACTAGATCCAAGAATAGAATTACTCACAGCCATTACCAAGCCATTATAGCTTTCAAGCAAAGAACACAAGATCAAGAGAGCCCTAATTTATTCTTCAAAATTGATACCCACAGAAGATAACTGACTAGTAATATTATTAAACTCATTTAAATGATCTGTAACAGATCCACCTTCTGCCATTTTTATATTAAATAAACGCTTCATGAGAAATACCTTGTTTGAAGTAGAGGGTTTTTTATATAATGTTGATGGGGTTTTCATCAATTCTTCTGTTGTCTTTGCTTTTGTTATATTAAATGGCATTGATGGTGCTAGGCATAATTGAATGCTTCCAAGTGCCTTTCTATCCAAAAGATCACATTCATCATTTGACATAGATCCTTGATTTTTGGCGTTTCCTTCCAACGGCTTCCATAAATCTTTCTGATATAGATAGTCTTCCATTTGCATCTTCCATAACTAAAAGTTCTACCCATTAAACCTATCAACCCTCAGCTTACCCTCATCTTCCATTGCTCCCACTCAACCGTGAGACTCCCACTCAACCGTGAAACTTTCCTACAGTGGATAACTAAAAAAATAACTAGAATCTGATACCACTTGTTAGGATTAAACCACAAACAGAAATAACAATTACATGCAAATATAACCAATAATAGAAAATAATAGATCACACAAAAAAGAACACAAGGCACCAAGATTTAACGTGGTTCACCCAATCCTTGGGCTACGTCTACCAAATAGCAAGTTCAATATTTTTATGATCCAGTGATTACATTCTAATTACAATTCATAATCCCTTACAGCTCAATACCGCCGCAAGAACCAATTTTGCATCACACCCTTATGAAACAATCCCTAACCTTAAGCCCTTTTATAGTATTTTAACTGCTTTAGGGTTATAATTAATAATTACATGTTGGCCCAAAATCCTAATAAAATAGGGCTCAAAAATTGAATTTATGAAGTATGTACAATACTTTCCTAATCAGTCACCACAATCTAACACTTTTTGCATCTAGTTTACCATTCTTGAAGTCCTTAAGAATGTAACACTTGCTTCTAAATCCCTTAAATTATTTTACATTGGGTGAGTATCCATACCATAGTTCAAAAGGTGTTGAATGAGTACCTTTCTTCACTTGTACATTGTTCAAGGTATAAACAGTTGTGCTTACAGCTTCTCTCCAGTATTTTAAAGCAACGTTTTCTCCATCATGAGTGTTCTAGCACAATCCATTATAGATCTATTTCTTCTTTCAGCAATTCTATTTTGTGGAGGTTTTCTTGGTGCAGATTTCTATCTTTTGATTCCTCTATCATTACAGAACATCTCAAACTCATTTGATATAAATTCTCCCCCTCTATCAGATCTCAAACACTTCAAAATTTTACCTATTTCCTTCTCGACTCTTGCTAAGTACCATTTAAAAATTTAGAAAGCATCAAATTTTTATTTTAGAAACATAACTGTCATCATTCTAGAATAGTCATCAACAAATAGAATAATGTACTTATCTCCTTTGTAGCTTTGCACTTCAATTGGTCCACATAAGTCAGTATGAACAATCTCTAGTATTCCTTTAGAGGTATGAGTTTTACTCTTAAAATTTGACTTTCTCATTTTTTCTAACTAACATTGTTTGCACATTATATTATCAAGCTTCTTTAACTTAGGAAAACCTCTAACTTTTCTCATGTTACTAATACTAACCAAGTTATCAAAATTGACATGACATAATCTTTTGTGCCACAACCACACATCATCAAATTTTACAACTAGATAAGTAGCATCCTCTATATCAAGATAGAATAGATTACTCCTAGTTTGATTACCCTTTCCAATTATTTTTTCATTTATGTCATATATATTAGCAATCTTATTTTCAAACTCAACCTTACATCTCAAATTATTCAATTGTGAAACACTTAAGAGATTATAGTTAAGTCCTTCAACATAGTAAGCATTGTCACATAAAATCTTATTTATGAGATTGATAGAACCTTTTCCTTTTATCAAACATGGTGCATTATTACCAAATCTTACACTATTTTCATCATAACAATTTAGGATAATGAACTTACTTTTGTCTACAGTTATCTGATGTGAACATCGATTGTCAATGATCCATCCGTCATTCTTGTTCACATAAGTTGCAAGTGCAGTTGCCTCATCTTCATCAAATTTTTCCTTCATTGCAACATACACCACTTCATCATCATGTTCATCAAATTCATCTTTTGTTTCCTTTTCAGCAATATAGCATGACTTTTTACCTTTGACTTTGTAGTCCTTGCTATCTTCATCTCTTGTACTTTTCACCACCCCTCTAGTTCTCCTTCTTTAGACATCTAGCAACAATATAACCAACCTCATTACAATGTAAATAAATGATAAGTAATTTACCTTTGAACTTTCCTTTACCTTTGTGGAATCTTCCTACTATAATGCTTCAAGCTATTCTACATCCTCCTCATCTGTATCACTATCACTAGACACATAGTTTATCTTTTTCTTCTTTTTCTTCTCATTAGGTTCCTTCAATCATACCTTAGCTTTGAAAGTAGATTCAATATTCTCAAGTTTTTAATTATCAAAGCTATATAGCTCAAAAGTAGTGAGTCTAGCTACCAAACCTCTAAGTGATAGATTATTTCCTAGTATAAATTTTAGTTCTTGAATTGTAGAAACTCTAATAGCATATATAGGAAATAGTGTTCTTAAAACTTTTCTTAGTATTGTATCATCATATAATTTTCCATTAGCTCCTCTTATTGCATTAACAACTTCTTTTATCCTTGCAACATATTGGGCAATATTTTCACCTTCTTCCATTCTCATATCATCAAACTTACCTCTGAGACTTTTAGCTTTAGCTCTTAGAACATTGGTGCCTCCTCCATAGATGGTGGTTAGGGAATCCGACATATTTTCAAGACCTTTGATATCATCAATTTTGGCATAGCTTAAGGTAGAGGCAATCTCCAGCATTGTCTGATTATGTTCTTTTTTCTTTTTCATATCCTCAATGATTGGGGCTCCAACAAGGTCAACATGCCTAGTAGTAACGATACAGTGTGCATGATCTCCAAGTCCTCCAAGGTGTAGCTTCATCAAACTTTTCCATGTAGAAAAGTTATCTCTATTAAGATTGGGTACTTCTCTTTTTGACATCTTGATCTTTGTGCTTCTAGTACCTTTAAACTAGTCCTCTTAAGTAGATGACTCTAATACCAATTGTTGAAATACTTTAGAATAACTGAGAGGTGGAGTGAATCAATTATCCAAGTTCCAGATGTATAAATAAACCTTTTCACAACTTAGTGAACCCATAAAACATTTATCTTCATGCATGCATCCATAAGATTATGCAATCACTTAAATCTTGTAGGTTATTGTTAAATCAATTTGTAAAAATGTAAACATGAAACATAACAGATTCATTAACACACTTGACACAATGATTTACGTAAAAACCCAATTTGCGAGAAACCACTAGTAACATGCTACTCTTTTTCACTCTTTTGAAGTGATGCCCTATGAAAGGCCAACCATGTTAAAGGTTACAATACAAGATGTTAAATGTGACCCTATTAAAGGATTTCAATCATCCTATTTGGAGTGAGCCTTGTTAGAGGACTTTAGACCATTCACTTGAAATGTCACCTGGTTAAAGGATTTACAAATCACTATTAGGTCAACCTTAATCCAAAGGATTTACCCTAGACTGATACAATTGTTAGAGAGTAACAATAAGACTTGATCTTATAACAATTTACAACTCCATTTGTAGATTACAAATCTCTATTTTAGTCCTTCATTCTACTTGGCCTTCACACTTTTCAACTTTGATAGCTTGTTCACCCTTCAAGCATTCATATCCTTAAGCCTTCTTTCTTAACATACCATTGCAAACTCTTCTCTTAGGTCACTTGACAAAGCAAAACCTTTGACTCCTTGTCTTCCTTAGGTTCTCACACATGACAAACTTTGCTTCTAACTAGCCATTCCTATAAATATGAAATTAATATCTTTTGCCACTCATTCTCCATCATCTAATTTAGGGTTAGGATATATTAGATAGGATACAACAAATCTACCCCTTATTCCATATATCTTCTAGAAACTTCTACTTGAATCCTCTTTGAATTTTCTTTAAAATGGTTTACCTTGAATTCTGTTCCACCAACTCATCAATCTTATCTTCCATTAGGTTGACACAATCCAAGAAAACAAACTTTTTAGCTCAGATCCATCAAATTCATGATCTTTCAAATAATACAGTCACTCAACATAAACTTGCTTCTAATGCTCAATGTAATCAACTAAAAATAGTCATCTAGACTATGAGCCCCCTTTCTAACATTTTTGCATAATCTATCTAATGCTTATCCTTGATCGAATCTCCAAAAATCTATTTATTTGATTTTATCCTATAGTTTGACCATTTTATCTTAAGTTCATATTTAATTAAAAGAACATGTTCCCCTTTTAATTAAATAAAATTCCCCACTCATCTCTTATCCTAAGTGTGCACACATAAAGCATTATTCCTATTTTAGAAATAAAAGAAAAGACATTTTTGTCTACACATGAATGCACAATTTTCTATGTGAGAGGAATCTTCTATTTTAAAATAACTTTAATTCTCCTCCATGCATTTCAAACCCTCTCAAAAGTCAACCATTAATTGTGATTGGTTGAGATGATTATGCACATAGATCACTCAAGATGTATTCTCCTTCCTTGATTATTCCTCTTTTGCCTCTTAATCTCTACCAGCTATTTTTTTTTTTAAGGGAGTGCTCTCTCCTCATTCAAAACATCTTAGTCTCTCATGCTATTGTTATGCTATAGGTTTTCTTGGTGATTTTGGAGACTTGGAGCATTCTTGCATTTTTGCATTTTAGCTTAGCTCTCATTCTACTTAAATTATGGCATACTTCTTTTCTTAGTTTCATTTATGCTTTAGCTTAGTTCTCTTTGTTATCTTATGTTTCATTTAGAATAGCTTGCATTTGCATTGCATTTTATTCTAGATTCTTGGATATTGGCACTCTTGCCTCTACTCTTTAAATCTATTGTTCTATGGTGCACCTTGCAAGGGTTGCATAGTTTGGTTCATTTGAGAGCCACCATCTCATAGCCTTTGCACATCATAGATATAGAGTTATAAGTAGGCTCTTGAGACTCCGTCTTCCATAGTTTCTCTCAAAAATAATGGTTTATAGAACCATGACACTTTTATGCACATATTTTTGGCACCCATTGTGGGGCTTGAATCAAGTTTCTAGCTCCATTTTCTTTCATTTCTCATTTCTATATTTTTACAACAGCATATTGGATCTAATCAAGTGGTTTGGTAGAGTTCTCACTTTGGTTTTAAGGCTAACTCATATGCAAATTGGTTCGAAGGCTAAAACCCTAAGTTTTTTAAGATTTGATCATATCTCCTAAACCACTTAGAGTTTCACTCTAAAAAAAAAATTCAAGTTGAATATGTATTTGCAATGTCTTAGTCTAATTTTTAGATCATTTTGACTTGATTTGCATTAGTTATGATTTTTTCTTTATTTTTCATAAAAATTCATTTTTGGTCGCAAATTAGCAATTTTTTTGAAAAAACATACATTTTTTAGAAAGGTTTTTGAATTCTATAGAGGGTACTTTCTTTGTGTTTTGAATTTTGAGGTCATATTAAGGATCAAAAATTCAATTTGATAAATTTGGTCTATTTTGACAAAATGGGTCCCTAGGGCACAAATGAAGAGATTTTTCTAAATTTCTTGCATTTTTGGAAAGCTCTCTGGTTTTTAGTAGGTGTCTCTTCTTTTTATTGTTATTTTTGGATCTAAAATCATAACAAAAAATTCTAATCTATTTGACTAGGTCAAAAGCAAAGAGGAAAAATGAGAGCATTTGTGATTAGCTTGCACTTTCTTTGCATACACTTGGTTGGAAGATAACTTGGATCTTTGAGGCAACTAACCACTTTATGTTACAGGTCTTTCTTAGTTGTTATTCCCTAACCTTGGTTGTTTTGTAGGGAGTTTTTCATTTTCATTACTAAAAAGAACACATGTCAAAGCTTTAAATACACAAGGGCTACTAAACTTGTTTGCAAGGCTACCCAAAGCATAAAAACCCAACTTGCTTGTTTTCTTTTATTCCATGTGTAGCATTGACTAGTTTTTTCATTTCCATAGGCACATTAAACTTGCAATTGGGATTCATTGGTGATAGGAGAGTATGCTCTTCACCCTTGTGGTGAATCAAAAATCTTGACTTACCTTTGGATTTTGAAAGCAAGCGGATAATTGAAGCTTCTTGGCATATTTGGGGAAAGCAATCAAGATAGGAGAGTATGCTTTTTACCCTTGTGGTGAATCAAAAATCTTGACCCTTCAAAGTTGATCCATTTTATGGTAGTTAGAATCCTTTAGAGGGCCTACTCTTGGATAACCTAAGAGGAATGACCCAAGTGGGGACAAGCTAATACCTGGTGCTTCCAAGTCACTATAAACTCAAGGCCATCAAGGACACAAAACTTTGGTAGATGTAGTATTTTTCTTCACTTAGTGTGATCGCTTATGGGATTTCAACTGTGAGGAGATCACTAGGAAAGAATTCTTAAGGTGCTCTTATGACTGTGAGTCCTATTACCCACCACAAATTGGGGTGTCGTTTAATTGGGTGCAAGAGGAACATTATGAACGTAAGCCCTTTTTGAACACCCTAGGTTAGTATCTACCCTATTTTTCTGCTCAACTTCTTGGTGCAAGGATTGATCCTAGTGGACTACCTGGATCACCCCAAGATTTTATACTCACCATATGTGTTCCTTTGGTTGTGCTTATTGAACTTCCATGATAAATCCAATATCTCTTATAGAAAACTACTTGGTGTGAGGTGAAGGAACATCAAGCATGGGCCAAGTTGTTGAGTAATAAACTGTGACTTTTAGGTAGATATTGTTTGATGTGTTCTTGTATGTGCTAGACTTGTGGAAATCTTTTGAACATACACATGACGATAGTTCTAGGGCTTTCTTTTAAGACCTCACATATGCTTGTATCATGCAAAGTTGTTGTGTCCCTTGATTGATTATTTGAAGAAAACTCCATGTGTCACTATCTTGCTTGCAAAGAAATTGCTTTTGAACATCAAACTTGCTATGCTATCAACTATTGTCAAACTGTCAACCAAGTTAAAGTATCAAGTCTTAACATTTTTCTTGTGTTGCTTGCTAAGGGGAGTCTCATCATTTGAATTTTTTTCTGTGTCTCTAGTGCTTGAACATGCTTAAAGTGAATCTTTGGTCTTAGTGCTCTTGGTTTTTCTATCTTCATGGTCTATGTCTACTTGCTAGTTATCTTTTTCTGAAATGGTTACCTTGATTTCTTGACTACACTCTTATGTTGGGAAAGTTGTTCACTTGTCACCCCGCTTGCTCTATCTACTTGGCTATTTGGCTTCTTGCCTAGATCTTGACTTGAGTCACTAGTTTTTTAAGTTTCTTGGACACTTTCTTAACAAGTCACTTTACTCTATCTTTACTATTTTGGCAAGTGAACACTCTACCTATTTAGTTTGGACATCAAGTTATATTGTGTCACCTTCTTAGCTTCCACTAGTCTCCTTCAGGCTTGATTATCTATTTACCACTATGGCATTCAAACCTTGTGCTACCAAACCTCAACCAAATATAGATGATCATGATATCCTCCATGCCACTAAAGAATTTCAAGGTCTATACACTCAATACAAAGAACTGAAAGAGACAAATGATCTTTCTTACCTTCATCTCTTTAAGCATATGATAGAAATGAAGTATAAACTTGAGAGAAGATTAGAGAAGTTTTCATTCTTAAATGAATCTCCCTTAAGACCTTTACATACACATGGTTCATCTTCTTCAAGGTCTACATATTCTACTCCAAGACTTCAAATCTCTTCATCTTCTAGATCTAAAGACCTCCTTAGAGAGAAAGAAATTGATACCTCCTTTTATCATATTCCAAGCTATCATGATGGACCTATCTTTGACCAAGACAATGATGAAGACATGGATGCATACCATTCACTTGAGAAATAACAAAAGGACTCTAGACATACTTTTGATGAAACTTTTGCTCCCTTGGAAGATGTGCATGATGACACTTTGCAAACATTTCTTAGCACCAAGCTCATCACATTGCCTAAGTCTAGCTCATATGGAAATCCATTCTTGGATATATGTTGTGCTTTCATCAACATAATGAGCATAGTACTTCAAATTGCATTGAGCTAAAACATAAAATCCAAGATCTTATTGATAATGGGGTTATTGATACCTCTAATGACTCATGTGATGAGGATACTTTTCTTGAGAAAGATCATATTAATGAACCTATGTCTGATGATGGTTTCCTTGATACATCCACTTCTTCCAACACTCATGTACCTCCCAATACTTTAAATCTTTCCAACATGCCTCTATCAAATAAAGAACATAATTTTTTTCATGTACACTATGCCTATCCTTAAGGGCTACCTCTAAAAGAAACTGAAGCTAATCTTCACTTGGTTGCAAACCTTTTCCATGCTACTAATCCTAAAGATCCAAGTACTACTCTACTCCCTCTTCATTCTCCCTTGTCCTTAAAAGTGGCTCCATGTTAGAGGACTCTCAAAAAGAAAAAGATATAAATTTCAAGAAAGATCAAGATTAAGCACCCTTTCATCTCTTTCAATATTTTTCCCCTCCATATCCTATGTCTTTTCCATCCCCCAAGTATGATGAAGACACCACTTCCACTATCTTCCTTGAGCTTACTAAAAATTATGAGAAACGTTCACTTCCTATGCTATCCAAAGCTACTTGTCAAGATCAAAGCATCCCCTCATGTTATTCCTATCAAAGCTACTCAGGAGTCTATTGATGGATTTGACCATGTTTCTCACTCTAAAGATGTTGGTAGCCCTTTCGACTATCCATTTGCATCTCCTAATTCTATCCTTGGTCCTCGTCCATCAAATCTAAAGCCTTCTAACCTTCCATCTATATTGGGACCTTATGTTCCTTCATCTCCTACATTTTCCACTCCTAGCTCTCCCATCATACCTTAGGATCAACAAAGACACTCATCCTTAATGAATTTTCACCCATCTATCCATCTAAAACAATCATATCAGCCTTATTCATCCACAAATTCCAAGTCCTTTGGAAGTGAGAATAACATAAGAATCCATTGAAAAATGATCACTATGTCCCATCTAAACGACATGTGAATGCTAAGAAGGACAATGCACAAAAGAGACTGCAAAGGTTCACTATTAAGAGAGCTAAATCAAAGAAAATATGGATTCCTAAATCCATCATTAAATAAATGCACTCTCAAGAATCCAAAGAACAAGAAAAATCTAAAGCTATATGGATTCCCAAGTCTCTTTTGAAAGACTTGAATATTGAAAATACATCAAAATTGATATTCAAGCTTCCAAAGGCTTCCACTCCATTTTCTTTTAAACATCTTCCTCAAAAGCTTCCAAAGCCTTCCACTCCATCTTCTTCCAAAATTGCTCTGCTACCTTATACATCTAAACCTCAAGCTATCTCATTCCAACACCCTTCAAGGTGTGTGTCAATGTTGATCTTGCCCAATATTTCACCTACCCTTATGAAATCCTCTAAAGCATATACTTGATATACATGAACTCTTGCCCTCCGTATATTGTTCCTACTATTATCTCTCTTCCATCACCCTATCAACATCTTTGAGCATACCTTTATATGGTCTTGGCTTATCATGACTTATCTTTCCTATAGGAGCACTATCTACATTCAAATAACTTGAGCTCTTTTTAAAAATTCAAAAAGTAAAAAGATAAAAATTCAAAAAAAAAATGAAAATGTGCCTTGGTGAAAACCACTTCTTGTGGCACCTTATTAGAAAAATTAAAGAGAAATAAAATTCATCCTATGGAGAAAAACTACTTCTTATGGTACCTTCGATAAGTACCATGATGAAAACTTGGTAAATAGGCATCATGCGTAATTCTTCCATCATCCATCTATCCCCTCTTCTCTCTTTGATCTTGACAATGTTGAGCTATCTTTTTATATTGGCTATCTTATCCATGAGATTCTCTATTTTGCTTTCTCATTCACTCATAACCTCCATCTTGAGCTTTATTCTTATTTCTCTATCTCATTGCTATCCTATCTAGTTGACCCCTTGGTCTTGATCACAATAAATAAAACATGGTTCACATAGATCTCTTGACATGGCTACTCTTTTGGACTACACGCTTCATGCTATCTCACTTGTTGGCTTCACTTCTTATCCTACATGCTATCTTGCTCATTAGTTCCATTGCTTATCCAAAACATACTTCATCTAACTATTTCACCTCTTTCCCTAGCTTGGGTACTCTTGAGGAGTCGATCCTTGAGGATGACTTTTACTTGCTTCATACTCCTTTATTATCCATCTCTACTTATCCACCGGCTTGTTGCTCCATCATGTCCTATATCTTACTAGACATTGGGAAAAAATGATGTGATCTTGCTTGAGAACTAGTGGTCTCTAAATCATTCTAAAAAATCCAAAATAAAATCATATATGATGCTGAAAAAATTCTAAAAATCAAAAAATGTCCTGAAAAAATGATCATCTTAGTGAAAACCTAGCAATAGGTGCTTTGATGTATCACCAAAAAAATTTAAAAAATCAAAAAAATTCAAAAAAGTTGGAAAAAGTCTTGAAAAAAAATCTATCAAGTGGTGAAAACCTTGAAACAAGCACCACTTGAGACCCTTGCACCTATGTCTATTAGTCTCAATCACCCATTTTGCTACACACTTCCTAGCTTGGGATTTTTTCTTGTCCTCATCTCAAGGACATTACTACTTAGTCTATTTGAGGTTTCCTTGTGTATTATGGTTTCTTTGGTAACTCACAAAATAGTATTTTTCAACACTACTCCTCCAACTTGACATCAAGTGTTTCTCAACATTTGTCAGATAGTTTACCTATAGTCTCCAATGTCATGATATTTCTCACTATCATAATCAAATCTTGAAGAAATGGCCAAGTGACTTACACACACGCACTTAAACATTTAAACAACTGAGCTATGATGAACTTTATCTTCTTTGTGTGTTCTCTATGATGATTTATGTACCATATGTTCCCTCCCTAATAGACTTTCGAGGATGTCATTGACTAGAAGACTAGGGGCATGGGGCATGTTTTACTTGCTTTCTACTTGTGGGTATACTTTTTTAGTCTAAGGTGTTTAGAGCATTCATGTTTGTTCTACTTGAGACTTTGGACTTACAATGTATCATCCTTGTCTATTTTTGTAAGACCACACTCAAAGGTTATCCTGGTACTTATGCCTTGATATAAGTGTAATCTTGTTATACTTAACTTAGGGAATCTAATCTCGTAGTCATCCTGACTTGCATGTCTATAATGCTTAGATTGGATTTCCACATACCTATTTGATATTGATCATATCCCTCATAGTTTATGCTAGTGATGATTATATGATCTTCTGATGTCCCTAATAAGGCTCGATGATAAAAAGTAGGACCTATTTATGTAACCCTTGCAATTGCACCTTTTCATACTAGCTTGCATTCTAGGGTTCTTTCTAGCTTTTGCATTTTACATGTTGAGAGAGCTCTCTTATTTATCTTTCATGGACTTGTTAGCTAACTATGTTCATCCTTCTCTTAAATCTTCTCAATCTTATCTTATCTCTTCTTTCCTATTTCTCACTTCTTTTCTATCTTACTATCTCATCTATTCTTTTGACCTATCTTTGCTAATCTTGACATCATGGATCCATTTTCAGGATCAAAATCCAAATTTGGGTTCATCTTGCTACTTAAAATTTATTCCTTCTTCTATGTAGTTGGCTGACTTATTGATGCTTAATCTTTGAATCTCATTGGGAAAATCATCATTTCTTCATTTCTTCATTATTTCTACTCTCTTCCACTCTTTTCTTGCAGTTCTATTTCATATCATTTCATCTTTCTTCTTTCTTTGACCTAATTCATATGCTTTATCTTTCTTAATTAAAGTTAGTCAAACTAGGGCATATCTTCATTGTTTGGTGGTCACTCTTTGGTCTTAATCTCTTATCTATCATCATGAACTTTTATTTATTCTAAATTGATCAAATCTAGCCTATTTATGCATCTCCTCTATCTCATTTTGATTTCAATCCCAAGGGGGCATGAATATTCTATCATTGTTGCAAATTGCTTTCTTCTACAACTATCTATTTTCTCTTGATCTATCTTCTTTTCTTGGTGTTAGTACTCTGCTTGAGTTTTGATATCATCTCTATCCTAATGTTTAGTACAATTGCTATCAGATTGTACATTCAGGACTTGCTATCTCTATCATTGTTGCAAATTGCTTTCTTCTACAACTATCTATTTTCTCTTGATTTATCTTCTTTTCTTGGTATTAGTACTCTTCTTGAGTTTTAATATCATCTCTATCCTAGTGTTCACTACTATCACTATCAAACTGTACATTCAAGACTTGTTATCTCTTTTTGCATTTCATTCTTCATAATCATATCTCTCTATCTATTGTTGCATACTTGGATTATGTATTCTTTGACATCATGTGTTCCCAGATCAATCACACATTAGTCAAAGAGGGGAAAATGTAATCAATTAAAAATGGTCATCTAGACTTGAGCCCCCTTTCTAGCTTTTTTGCATAATTTATCTAATGTGTATCCTTGATCAAACCTCCAAAAATCTATTTATTTGATTATATCCTATAGTTTGACCACTTTATCCTAAGTTCATATTTAATTAAAAGAACATATCCTCCTTTTAATTAAATAAAATTCCCCTTTATCCTAAGCTCTCATTCTACTTACATTATGGCATACATTTTATCTTAGTTTCATTTATGATTTAGCTTAATTATCTTTGTTAGCTTGCATTTCATTTAGAATAGCTTGCATTTGCATTGCATTTTATTCTAGATTCTTAGATATTGGTACTCTTACCAAGTCTCTAAATCTCTCATTCTATGGTGCACCTTATAAGGGTTGCATAGTTTGGTTCATTTGAGAACCACCATCCCATAGCCTTTTCACATCATAGATAGAGAGCTATAAGTTGGCTCTTGAGACTCTAGCTTCCATTGGTTCTCTCAAAAATAATGGTTTATAGAACTGTGACACTTTTATGCACACACTCAGCACATACTGCATTGCTCAGCATCCTTTGTAAAATCACTCGGCACGAAATAAAGTTTATTGGTGCTCGGCATCAACTAAACTTTACTCGGCATCCATTATTTTTCCCTGCATATACTAGAATAGACTTTTACTTGGCTCCAACTGATTTAATGCTCGGCTTGCACTGACTTTTCTCAGCACCTACCATCCGCTTGGTCAAGCTTTGTAGACAAACTTTATGTAACTTGTTCTTCAAAACTTTCTTAGAGTAACCAGCCTTTGTAACCTTAATTAGATTATCAATACATCATCTTATCACTATCTTAATTGATTCGTGTACTCCTTTACATGATCATAACTCAACCTTTCCTCTAGGTGCTATTGTTACATCTTTTGATCAAATCCTCTTCATTAATAAAATAAGTGGTAGTACTTAAACCATATAAGCAGTTGTCTTAACAGCAAATAGTAGGTTTGACATTAGTGACAAAATAATGATTGAAGCATATTTATCATACTTGTATGTTCTAAAAAATCTCCCTCTTCAATAATCTTCTTCAATCTATTCTCAACAAATTGTTCTTACATGAGTCTTGGTTGAAGACTTGGATATCTTGATGAGCATTCTCATTCCCCACTCTTGGTCTACTTGGTGGTTTTTCAACTTGAGAGGTATAGCCCATTGTTTCTCTCAAGTGCTTTATATTTGTGCTTTTTTTTCATGGATATGGATCTTGAGCTATTGTACTTGATTTAGTTCTAGAGGGTTCATTTGAAAGGGGGATTAGCCCCGGTTATCTCCATTTGCATATGATATTATGCTAGTTTAGTTTGGAAGATGGTTTTATATTGGGCATATTCCTGGGATTAGGAATGGTTATTTCTTAGTTTAAGAATGGTTTATGAGTTTGATCTTCTTGCAAGAGGCTTACATCCATGATTGGTTATATAGTATAGTTTGGGTGTTGTTGTGGCTTCTTGTTGGGGTTTTATGGAGGAGATCATACTTGCATAGTTTGCATCTAGAGGTGTGTGTAGAAGGACATGATACAGGTTATGATTTGCATGGTTTCTCTTTGCTCTTGGTTATTTTCTTGGATTTTCAGTTTCACTTACATTGGATTTGAGATTGGTTAGAGATTGTGATTATTGGTTTGTGCTCATGTATGTCATATGAGAGATGACATGGTTATTTCTTTATCTCTTTTCTCTGTTGGTTGTGGAGAGCTTGGGAGAGTGTTGGAGATTTTTTATGAGAGTTTTTTTTGTAGGTTATTGGTTTATGTGTTGTGGATGTCCTTGAGACTACATGGATTCACTTCTTTGAGATGTGAGTGGATTGGTTATATATTTGATATTATCTTTTGTAGTGGGAGCTTCATGGTATATATGTGGTAGGTATTTCTCTTGAGGCTTGTAATTGTATGTTACAGATTGGATATATTGATGATGTGAGATTCACTTGGTATATCTTTGGAGGTATGGATAGTTGGATGGGTTTGGCACTTGCTATGGGTGTTATTTCAGCTATGGATATTTTGACAACTATAGATACATGCGATTACCTTTAGATTAGGTTTTTGTGCTTGGCATTTTAGTTGGTACAAGATTTTATGATTTTCTAATGTGATAAGTTGGGTGGCTTTCTCTTTGAATGGCTTCTATGTATTGGAAACTAGATACTTTGTTTTTTTTGCAGGTATCAGGATGGAGCACTTCATATACTTTTATCCATGATGGTGGATGTGCTAGGAGGGATTGTTCCCTTGTTCATTTATGTGGCTACATATTGACCCTATGTAATGTATACAACAAGTGGGAGATTGTTGAGATAATGGGTGTTTCACACATTGTATACTATTTTTATATTGTATTATTTTATTTTATTATGTAATGTTGTATCTAGGAGCACCTAGATGAGCGTGGAACATGTAAAGATTCCCATGGGATAGACTTGATGAGCTGTATTGTAACATTGTGATAATATTTCATGTAATTATTTAATATTGGAGAAAAGAATTAAATTCCTAATATTAAATGTGGGGTCAATGGGTTAGGTAGCATATGGTTTATGTAATACCACTTGGTGGTTATGTGGGACTTGCTATTATATAAGCAACCACAAAGGTAGTTTTAGAAATAAGGAGAAGAAGAAGACAAAAAAGGCAAAGAGTCAAGTAGGACAAGGCTTGACAAGTTAGCCAAGAGAGCATTTGTGAAGTTTAAAAGCATGGAATGGGATGCGTGGATTCATGCTTGTTCACATGGATTGCTTGGTTGTGGCTATGGCATTGAAGGCTTCCATGGTTGTCTTGCAATGGTATTTCTGAATAATACATCATGGTGGATGCTTTTGGAGGCTACATTTTTCCCTCAATGAGGGTTTCCCATGGTATACCTTGTGTCACAATTTTTGTGGGTATGTTGTCTATTCTCTTGCATGTGGATTTCAATTGCATGTTTATTTCATATCTATTATGGGTTACATGGAAATGGTTATATTCTTTGTTGCAAGTTTCCTTACACCCTTCTTTGCCCTAGAATCCCAAATTTGCTCAACCTATGGTTGCTTCTTTTCACTTACCTTCATGTCTATGACATCCTTGCTCGGTTCTTCTTGATACTCCATGTTATCCATCTTAGGAGCTTTATAGGGTACTAGGTATTTAACATTGAAAATCGGAGACAGGGCTATGTCCTTTGGTAGATCTATCTTGTAGGCATTGGGTCCATACTTCTCAATTATTTTGCATGGCCTAATCCTCCTCATCTGCAACTTGCTAGGAATTACCTTTTCTAACCTAGCCTTGATCAAATAAGCCATCACCAAATCTCCTAATTTAAATTGTAACTACTTTCTCCCCTCATCTTTCTCCTCCTTCAATTTTTGATTTTCCTTCATTGATGTTTACATCACTTGACCATGCACCTCCTTCATTGAATAAACAAAATTATTAGCATGCCCACTAATTTTGTCATGTGAAGGTAGGTCCCTTAGTTCCATTATTCCTCTTAGGTGAGTTCCATATACTACTTGAAAAGAACTTAACCCTTTTGTCCTATTCTTACTATCATTGTATTTAAATTCAGCTTAGGGAATGACTTGTTTCCAACTTTTCCCATACTCATTAGTGAGACACCTTAATAGGTTTCCTAAGACTTTTTTATGACCTTTGTCCAACCATCTTTTTGAGGATGCTGGGAAAAACTACGTGCTAGATTTGTTCCAAGCCTCTTCCATAGGGTCTTCCAAAAGTACCCCATAAACTTGACATCCCTGTCAGCCACTATGCTCCTTGGCAAGCCATGTGTCCTAACCACCTCTCTGAAGAATAGATTGGAAACATTACTTGCATCATGGGGGTTCTTACATGGTATGAAGTGGCTCATTTTATTGAACCTATCTACTACTACAAACACATTGTCCATTCATGTCCGAGTCCCATGCAATCCCACTACGAAGTCCATGCTGATGCATTCCAAGGCCTATTAGGAATGGATAGAGGTTGGATAGTAAAAGTGTAGGACTACAAGAACTCCATCCATTTGATATGCCTCATAGTTAGCTTCTCTTGTGAATTGATAAAGCTTAGTGCTTGGTTATCTATGAAGACCAAAAACTCCTTGGGCAACAAGTAATGCCTCCACTTTTTGAGGGCTTGAACAAGTGCATAGAGGTCTAGGTCATATGTTGAGTACCTTGTCTTGGATTCATTAAGCCTCTCACTAAAAAACTCTATTGGTATGCCCTCTTGGCTCAAAACTACCCCAACTATTATTTTGCTAGCATCACACTCCACCATAAATGGCTTCTCAAAGCTAGGAAAAACTACTATTGGTTGTGTTTCCACTTCTATCTTTAACCTCTCAAAACTTGCATCTACTACCTTGGTCCATGTGAACTTGGTCTTCATGCCTCCATTTATGGTGTCATTCATAGGTGCACAAATTTCACTAAACCTCCTCACAAAATTTCTATAGAACTATGCCAAGCCATGAAAACTCTTGACTTCAGCAACAGATCTAAGGGTAGGCCAACTCAAGATTGCCTCCACCTTGTCCTTTTCCATCTTCAAATTCCCTTTGAATACTACAAACCCTAAATACACTAACTCCTACTTCATGAAATCACTCTTCTCTAGGTTTACTATCATCTTTTCCTCTTGGAGCTTCCTTAACACTAATTCTAGGTGCTTCATATGTTCTCCTTTGTCTTGTTGAAGATTAGGATTCCATCTAGGTATACAACAACAAATACACCTATGTAGTCTTTCAAGACTTCATTCATGAGTCTTATGAAGGTACTCAGTGCATTGGTAAGGCCAAATGGAATTACCAACCACTCATAGAGACTCTCAGTAGTCTTAAATGAAAATTTCCATTTATCTCCTTCTCTCAACCTAATATGATAATATCCACTTTTAAGATCAATTTTGGAAAAGTACCTAGCTCTACCTAGACAATCCATCAAATCCTCTATCCTAGGAATGGGGAATTTGTAACTAACGGTGATCCTATTAATTTCTCTAGAATCAGTGCACATTCTCCACTTACCTCCCTTTTTGGGTGCTAGGACCACTGGTATGGCACATGAACTTATGTTCTTCCTAATTAGCCCCTGATCAAGAAACTCTTGAACTTGCCTTGCAATATCCTTGTTCTTCTCTAGATTCATTTTGTATATAGCTTTGTTTGGCAATGATGCTCTGATATGAAGTCAATTTGATGACTTATGGATCTCTTAGGTGGTAGTGTTGGTGGTGCTTCATCACAGATGATATCTTTTCGATCCAATAGGTGTTGTACCTCTATACGGATAGGTGCTTGTGAGGTTGACTTCTCCTCTTTGGGCTTCACCATAATAGCATATCCTACTCCATCACCTTCCTTCAAGTCTTTGATGAACTCTTTCCCAGTCATTAACAAATTATTAGCAGTTTCCTTTTCCACCTTATCTTCCTCCACTATGGACCATATCTTGTATGTGACTTCATCCTTCTTAAAAGAATATTTATTATCCTTGCCATGGTGTATTGCCTTACTATCATATTTCCAAGGCCTTCCTAGTAGTAGGTGGCAAGCATCCATGGAGAGCACATCACATAGAATCTTATCATGATATTTTCTAATAGAGATGTCTACCAAAACTTGTTCATTCACTAGGATGTTATGCCCTTTGTTCAACAAAGTCACTTTATAAGGACATACATGTGGTATCTTTGTCCAACCAAGTTTTTGTACTAGCTCCTCTACCATGACATTGTTAGTAGACCCTGAGTCAATGATTACTTTGTATACCTTGCCTAATATCTTGCAATTAGTCCTAGATAATGTACTTCTCTTCTTGGGTTCCTCTTTTATTGGTTCCTTCACTAGAACTCTCCTCAACATGAGGTTTTCTCCCTTCTCAATATCTAAATCCACTTTACCTATTTTGGAGTTGTCTTCCCCTTGGACATAAGTGATCTTCTTCTCTCCATAAGATGATGATGCCTTCTCTGGACATCTATAGGTAGGTTGTCCCAACCTGCCATAGTTATAACACTTCATGTGTTTGAAGTGTGAGCCTTTGTTGCTATTCCCATATCTACCTCTACCACCATTGTTGGATCCTCTTCCTTTAAAAGCTCCCCTCTTTGACTGGTTTCATAGGCCTACTCATTCCATTTAGAATCTCCATAGCCTGTTTTCTCATTATATCTTCTACCAAAGCCTCCTCTTGAGCCACCTTTGAAGTCTTTATCTCTACCCCTGTTCTTGGAACTTGAGCCCCTTTCTTCTTTAGTTCATCTTCCACTTTTCTAGCCATTTGAAAATAGCTTTGCAAAGTGGTGAGACTAAACAAACTCAGATCATCTTAGATAGACCATTTAAGGAAATTTAGGTACCTATCCACCTTGATGTTCTATGCTTCTTGCATCCTTGATCTTAAGGCCAATTTCTAAAACTTCTTAGTATAGGTAGCCACACCAAGTCCCTTCTGCTTGAGATTCTACCTTTGCTTGTGAATCTAAATCTCATAGTCTTCTAGTAGGTAGGTTTCTTTTATCTTTTCCACTATATCCTTCTAATTAGCTATAGGTTTCTTCTCTTCGCTCTCTCTTTCCTCTTGCACAAACCTCCACCATGTCAATGCTTGACCTTACAATCTAGATTTTTCAAATCTCACCTTTTGAGCCTTTATTGTCCTTGCACATTTGAAGTAGTTCTCAATGCTGTCAAGCCATTCTAGGACCACCTCTATATCCACATTACCATGGAAAAGTGAGGCATTTTCTAGGTTCTTTCCTCCAAAATCTTTGAGGGCTTTGAGGAATAGTTCTTTTTCACCCAATAGAGGATCTAGTTCATGTATCTCATCCTCTAGACTTACCTTCTCTTTGCCCTTTCCAAAGTCTCCATCTTCCTTAGCTTGGGTTGCATCCTCCATCTCCTTTATCTTATATTTCATCTTCTCTAGGGCCTCATCAAGAAGCTTGGCTTTCTCTTCCATGAGCTTCTTTTTCTCATCTACCTCCTTTTCCAACTCTACATTGGTAACCATCTTTGTAGAACCACTTGACTTAGTGGAATACAACATACCACCACAAGCCTCAATCTTATGGCTCTGATACCACTTTGATGGGGAGCTTCTTCACTTAAGATCTTCCTTTCTCTTCCTAGGATACTCTTAGCCTACTTAGGGTTACTACTCCTAACCCTAACCTAGAGGATCCCTTCCCAATCCCCTTTCACCAAGAAACTCTCCCAATAATTCAAGCTTGAATATTATACCTCCAACTCATCAACTATGCATTCTTTGACCTCGGATGCCCAAACTTCATTGTGTGTACTAAGAGGCCCAAATTCAAGGTTGAACACTCTTACTAAGGTTCTTGATCCATTTCCCCCCATTCTGAATCATTCTTTCAAGTTTCATACTTATACATCTTCAAATTGCCTAGTTAGCCCTTATAGTCCTAAGAAGCCCTATTAGCCATCCTAGAAACAAGGAATGTGCAATAATTCATAAAAAAAACTTAACAAGGCCCCTTGGTTTATTTAGGATTTTTTTCCCTATCACCTAACCTTGAAGATTTTTTAGGTCTTAGGCCCTTGGGTTGTCCATCCAGTATGGCTTCAAAAAAACCCTCATTTAGGGGTTTCAAATGCAATGAACATAATTCCTTCACTACTAGCTTCAAAATCCATTCCCAACTTCCTCCTTTGAGTTTTGAATCCTTGAAACTCTGCCCCTTCATTTCCAATTTAAGATTAGCTCATGCCAATCCACTATTCTTCTTCAAACTCCAATTCAAGCCTTCATTGCACCTTGCCAAGCTTACATTACTTGCCTAGGGTTCACTTGAAAAATAATCTTCTCAACTTGCACAGAATCCAAAATTAATATTTACACTAATTACACAGGCTAGTGCTTGGTTTCCAAGAGCCATGGCATTTTGACTAGGGAAACTCAAGCCATAGCCATTTTCATGTTGGCAATACAAAACTGGACAACAGGAACACTAAAACTAAATAATTTTCTAAACCTTGAAATCAAAACAACTCTACATAGATTAAAAACATGATCTCAAGACTCTATTCCATCAAACTTAGTGAGGTATTCAATCCAATTCCTCTATTCAATCCTCAAAAACCACGTTCCAATTCACAAAATTGTTCTTCTATGGATGTTGTTCATACATCCAACTATCCAACCCTTGGAAATGAGTTGGAAAAGGTTTAAATATTCTTAAACCTCCATTATGGACTTCAATTTGAACCATAACTACCTAAGTAGTTCATTCTTCTAAAACTACATAAAAAGTTGTAAAGCAATTTTGCAAAAATTACAAAGTTGTCAATGCAACTTTTTGACAACTTTTGCAATTTTTCTCATTGGCTCTTCAAGCTTGGCCAATATGTTACAAAAATCCTAAAATTAACTTAGGACACCTAAGGACCACCCTTATACACTTCTTTCCCATTTTTAAGGCATTTTTTCCACATTTTGCCTCTTCGAGCAATTCTCAAGCACTTTTGCCTAATAGGACCTAATTTTCAAACCTTGACTCACATTCCAAATCCTACCTAGACAAATCTCCTAATCACACCTTGGGAATTTATACTTAGTCCTTATTCCCTCAATGGTTGATTAGATGATACACAAACCAAAAATGCACTAGGTTTCCTTTCTTACCCCTAGGTGCTCCTACACCAGTAAATATGGTTGATAACCACATGGAGAAGGAGATAAAGTAAGAATGGATGCGTGGATCATCTTTCTTGATTAAAAATTCCTCTAGTTGGCCATGATGGATAAGAAACTTGCAAAAATTAGAGAATATTGTCTTTTCTTGAGTGGATCTTGAAGAAATGGAGACTTTGAGATCTTGAATTGGATTTTTGACTTCGTATATTAAATCCAAATCCTTAATTATACAACTTGAATATTTGATGATAGCTTGCACTTTCTCATGAGATATTGAATATGTGTACTTGATTATTTTATTATTTACATGCAATTGATGGTTTCCAAATATAAGGAATTAGATGTCATTTTATACTCATTTTAGGATTTAAAACCCCACCATTGGGCCCTAGGCCAAATCTAGGCTCAAAAAACCAAGGACAAGTTGACCATTCAACTATCCTAGGTAAATATGCCTTGAAATTTTCTTAGGATCTTAGTGGTTTGATAAGATGTGAGGGGAAAAAATGCAAATTTTTTGGATCAATCATGACAAATATTGAGATGTCCAAATCACCAAAATGGGGTCTAATAAGTCCTAGAGCTTCTTATTATGGGTGTTAACATTTTAGGACATATTTAACCCCCACTTTAGTGGGAGTATGAGATGACCATGATAAATTAGATCAAACGCATAAGGATGATCTTGTTAGGATTAAACCTTAGATAGAAATAACAATTACATGCAAATATAAACAATATCAAAAAAAATAGATTACACAAAAAAGAACAAAAGATGCCAAGATTTAAGGCTATATCCACCAGGCACCAAGTCCAATATTATTACAATCTAGTGATTACGACCTGATTACAACATGTAATCCCTTATAGCTCAATACCACCACAAGAACTAATTTTCACATCACACACTATGAAAATGCCTAACCCTAAGCCCTTTTATACAAGTAATTTTATGCCGCTTTAGGGTTACAACATGTCAACCAAAGAATTTATGAAGTATGTATAGTACCTCCCTAATCAGTCACCACAAATTAACAATCTCCCACTTGGGGATTTATTAGACTCCATAGTAAATCTGAAGAGAAATTCAACTCTACCCTTGTCACTAACTTTGTAAACATATCCTTTTAAATTAGTAGTAGAGCCCCCAAAATGTAAACATTTACTGGATGTTTCTCTTAACTTTTTGAGAAAAAATTTAAACTGCATTCCAATGCTTAGGTTGTGGATGACTCATATACCTGCTAACAACTCCCACTGCATGTGCAATATCTGGCCTTGTACATACCATAGCATACATCAAGCTTCCTACAATTGAATCATATAGTACCTTGGACATCTTATCCTCCTCTTCTTGTGTCTTTGGACACATCTCCTTAGTCAACTTCAAGTGACCAAGTAAATGTGTACTAACAACTTTAGCATTCTCCATAGAGAAATGTTGCAACACCTTCTTAACATAATTAGCCTGAGATAGCATCAATTTCTTGTTCTTCCTATCTTTGCAAATCGTCATACCAAAGATTTGTTTTGCTGCCCCCAAATCCTTCATAGCAAATGCATGTGCTAACTAGAGTTTCAACCCCTTAATGTGATCCATGTTAGACCCAGCTATAAACATATCATCAACATATAAATATAAAATAATGTAGCTATCATCATCCAACCTCTTAAAATGAACACAATGATCTGAATGATACCTACTATATCCATGCTTATGCATAAAACTATCAAATTTTAGATACCATTGTCAAGGTGCTTGCTTCAAGCCATATAAACTTTTCTTCAATCTGCACACTAAGTTCTCCTTACCTTTGACCTCAAAACTCTGTGGCTGGGCCATATATATCTCTTCATTGAAAGTTATTTTTAACATCAAGCTGCTCCAAATGCAAATCCTTAGTAGCCAAAATACTTAAAATAGTACGAATAAAAGTCATTTTAACAACAAGAGAGAATATCTCATCAAAATTAATGCCTTTTTTCTATGCAAATCCTTTTACAACTAACTTGGCTTTAAATATTTTCTTACCTCCATCCTCTTCTTTTAAACTATAAAGCCATTTATTCTATAAAGCCTTTTTACCTATAGCCAATTTGCATAAATCTCAAGTCTTATTTTTTAGCAAGAGTCCATTTCATCTTTCATTGTAGACTCCCACTAAATCTTATTATCCACCTACACAGCTTCGTCATAACATTCAGGTTCACCAGCATCTGCTAGCAAAATAGAATACAAAGAGGGAAAAAATCTTTCTAGAGGTCTAATTAGCCTTGTTGACCATCTAACATTAGTGTGGGTGGTATTTGTTGTTGCAGTTGTTGCACATCATGAGGAATTGCTATAACATCATCTTTTGGAGTATCATCCAGTACTACATAATCATCTTCTTTCTTCTTATGTTGTTGCAATAGATCTTTGTACAACACTTTCTCATTGAATATGACTTCCTTGCTTCTTACAATTTTGCAATTTTAAAAATCCCAAAGCATATAACCAAATTTATTAATGCCATATCCAAAAACTATAAATTTCTTTGGCTTAGCTTCCAACTTGGTTCTATTTTTAGAATCTATATGAGCAAATGCTTCACAAATGAAGGTTTTGAGAAAAGAATAACTCACCTTCTTACTAGTCCAGGATTCCTCTAGAATACCACAACCCAAAGGAGTAGAGGGACCTCTATTAATTAAACATACAATAGTATTGATAGCCTTTTCCCACATGTGTAAGGACAACCCAGCATGGAACCTCATGCTCCTTGCAAGCTCCACTATAGTCATGTTCATGCATTCAGCCACTCCATTTTCTTGTGGAGTCCTTGGAATAATTTTCTATCTATGAATACCATTAGTAGAGCAATAATCTTCAAATTCATGACTACAATACTCACCACCATTATCAGATCTAAGATATTTTAATTTCTTACTAGTCTCATTTTCAACCAAGCATTTCCATTTCTTAAAAGTTTGAAATACATCAAATTTTTGTTTAAGGAAATAGACCCATACTTTTCTAGTTGCATCATTAATAAATGTAATGTAATAATGAGATCCACCAAGGGAAGATACCTGAGCCTATCTCCATACATTTGTATGCACAAGCTCTAATTTCTCCCTTTTATTTTCCTTTCCACTCTTCACAAAACTCACTCTCTTTTGTTTTCCATACACTCAACTTTCACTAAAATCCATATTAACACATTTTAGAGCTGGTAAAACTTTCTTTGAATGAAGTACTTTCATACCTTTCTCACTCATGTACCCAAGTCTGTAGTGTTATAGCAATGTATTAGAATCTATAGCAGATATCTATTCACCCTGCTCAACAAAAACAACTATTTTTAAACATTCATTTTTCTCTAAAATAATCAAAGTAGAAGGAATAATATGACTTGTACAACGATATAAGGTGCCTACTTTCACACCTCTTGCTACTACAAGGGAACCTTTTGAGACCTTCTAATTTTTATCATTAAAAGTAACTAAACAACCCTCATCACCGAGTTTCCCTACTAAAATTAAATTTATACTTAGCCTTGGAACATGTTCTACCTCATGTAGTAGCAAATGATTCCCATTCTACAACTTAATCTTAACTTTTCTTTTTCCAACAATCTGACAGGGTTCATTATCCCCCAAATAAACAAGCCCAAAATCCCCTTGGACATAATCAATGAAATAACCTCTATGAGATGTAGCATGAAATGAAGCACCAAAATCTAAAACCCATGAATTATCAACACTTTCTAAAGATAGAAGCAAAGCATCCTCTTTGGATTTGCTACTTACCACATTTGCCTCCTTGTCTCCATCTGGTTTATCTCCTTCATTTTTCTTTCAAGTCCAATAATCTTTCTTTTTATGTCCTAGTTTCCCATAGTACCAGTAGTCATTTAGTCCTCTCAATTAAGACCTCCTCCCTTTTGACTTTCCTCTTGATTTCCCACAATTTTGAGAATTATTTCCTCTCTCAGTCATTCTGCCTCTGCTTTGTGCATTCAAAGAACTTTCTAATGTAGACCCACCTAAGGATTTCCTATGAATTTCCTCACTCAAAATAACATCAATCACATCATCATATTTTAGGATATTAAATTCAGAAATAAAATTACTCACAGCCATTACCAAGCCATTCTAGCTTTCAAGAAAAATCAAGAGAGCCCTAATTTCTTCATCAAAACTAATACCCATAGAAGATAACTAACTAGCAATAGTATTAAACTCACTTAAATTATTTGAAATAGATCTATGTTCTGCCATTTTCATATTAAATAAATGCTTCATGAGAAATACCTTATTTGAAGCGGAGGGCTTTTCATACAATTTCACTAGGGTTTACATCAACTCTTCTATCCTCTTCATTTTTGTAATGTTAAATGCCACCAATAGTGCTAGGCATTACTGAATGCTTCCAAGTACCTTTCTATGTAAAAGATCTCAGTTGTCATTTGTCATAGTTCCTTGGTTTTTAGTTTTACCTACCAATGGCTTTCATGTATCCTTCTGATAAAGATAGTCCTTCATTTACATCTTCCATAACTAAAAGTTTTACCCATTAAACTTGTCAACCTTCAGTTTACCCTTGTCTGCCATTGCTCCCACTCAACCGTGAGACTCCCACTCAACTATGAGACTTTCTTGCAGAGGATAACTAAAAAATAACCTCACTCTAATACCACTTGTTAGGATTAAACCTTAGATAGAAATAACAATTACATGAAAATATAAATAATGTCATAAAATAATACATTACATAGAAAAGAACACAAGATACCAAGATTTAATGTGGTTCATTCAAACCCTAGGCTACGTCCACCAGACGGCAAGTCCAATATTATTATGATCCAAGGATTATAATCTGATTACAACCTGTAATCCCTTACAGCTCAATACCACCACAAGAACTAATTTTTGCATCACACGCTATGAAAGTGCCTACCCCTAAGCCCTTTTATACAAGTAATTTTATGTCACTTTAGGGTTACAACATGTTGGTACTTCCCTGATCAGTCACCACAAACTAATAGATCTCATCAAGGTCAAGGATATAAAGAAACAATAAGCCCCCAAGTGACTCAAGTATTCATCAAATCTAAAACCAAGACAAGAGAGAGGGGGGGAGGGGTGACCATTAGCCCAATAAAAGACTGTGATAGTATGGACCACACAAAATAAAGTGTCACTAAAGACGGTATTAAATGGTCTATCAAGCTCTCTTATGCTACTCAATCCATCACAAAGGATCATGCCTTAAGGAAAGCATTGTGTCCATTAAGAGATCTTTAAAAAGGAATGATCAAACCTAAGAAAGAATTATCTCTATAGGTATCAAATAAAGAAATCAAATGTAAGGAAAGAATTATCTCCTTAAGTATCAAAGAGGAAAGATTAGTCTTTAAGGAAATTTAGTTTCCCTTAAGGGATCCAATGAAAAAGGATAAATATAAGGAAATTATTATCTCCTTGGTCATCTACAAAATAGAGACTACATCAAATCAATGTGTTTATATGCACAAAATATAAAACACTTAGAAAAAAATTGCTTTGTTACATTACAATGATTGCAAATGCCTTGATAGGAGAAATATCTTTAACCGAGCATACCAACATCCACAAGAAATATTTACACTATGAGATGTTCCTAAGAAAAGACTATTCACACATATATATGACACAAGATATGATTGCCCAAAAACCCTCCAATGAGAAGGTAAAACTAGGGTGGGGATGACATCCACAAATCTTCACCACTGTAGTAATAAAGTGTATCCAATGAAGGTTACAATGTTTGATCATGAAAAATGATCTACCCTATGAAAGGTCTTCCCTATTAAAAGCTTACAGTGACTGTTAGGTCTTACCATGTTAAAAGATTTTAATGTCGTGTTAGAAGTGTGCCTGATTAAAGGACTTCAACTTAAAATTAAATAAGCACCTTGTTAGAATATTTCAATACATCCTATTAGGACTACTCTATTAAAAGAGTTGACTAATTCACCTATTAGAATGTCTCAGTAATGATCCTTTGATTAGCACTATATTGCTTGATGTCATATCACCTCTATATTGATATGTGTAATCACCTAAAAATGGTCATCTAGACTATTAGCCCCCTTTTCGACATTTTGGCTAAATTAATTTAATCACTTACCTAAGCCAAATTGCTAATAATCAATTTATTTGATTATAACCTATAGTTTGACTATGCTATCCTAAGTTCATTATTTGATTAAAAGAACATGTCCCCTTTTAATTAAATAAAAGACCTCATTCTTCTAACCCACTTAAAGTGCACACATAAAGTCCTTTTTCTATTTTGCAATTAAAAGAAAAGGCTTTGTGACTTTTGTCTTATATGACAAGTCAACTTATATTCTATTGGTTGACTTGTGTGTGCACATGGATCACTCCTATTTTCAAATTCAACCGTTGATCATCCACCATCTTCATCTTGATCTCCACCGTCTGTACATTTTTAAAAGGGAGAGAGTTTTCCCCCTCAAAGAATCCATCTTTTGAACATTGTTATGCTGCAGGTTTTCTAACAGGTTTCTTTGGAGCTTTGTGGAGAACTTCTATTTCTTGTCTACATTCTCTCATACCATAGCATCTTAGCTTAGCTTTCATTTTTACATGTAGCTTAATCTCACATAGCTTAATAATGGTATTGTAACACTCTCATACATGCTTTAGCATAGCTGCACTTTTCATATTCATTCTAGTTTAATCTTTAGTTGCATTGCATTCTTGAGGAACTCCTTGGAACATTTGCATTCTTACATCTTGTCTTTGGAACCTCCCATTGCATGGTTTACTAGCAAGAAGAGTATCTCTAAGGCTCATCTGAGAGCCTTCTTATTCTTGAAATATACTCTCTTGCACTCCATGGATAGGGAGCTCTAAGCCGGCATCCAAGCATTCCGAACTCATGGAACTGTTTGGATAGAAGGGTTTAGAGTGTGACACTTTCGAGTGTACATTTTTGGCGCCCACCGTGGGGCTTGAATCAAGTTCTAGCTCCATTTGCTTTCATTTTTTATCTCTAGTTTTTTACAACAGCATATTGGATCTAATCAAGTGCTTTTGTAGAATTATCACTTTGGTTTTAAGGTCAACCCATAAGTAGATTGGCTTGAAGGCTAAAAATCTAGTTGGTTTAAATATTTGATCATATCTTTTAAACCGCTTGGATTTTGATTCTAAATTTTTTTTTTCAAGTTGGGTATGTTTTCAAAATGTTTCAATCCAATTTTCAGAGCATTTTGATGTGATTTGCGAAAGTTATGATATTTTCTTATTTTTTCATAAAAAGTCGTTTTTGGTCGCACATCAGCGTTTTTTTCAAAAAAACTTACATTTGTAGAAATATTTTTCAATTTTAATGGGGGTTCTTTTTTTGTGTTTTGAATTTTGAGGTCGTATTAAGGATCAAAAACTCAATTTGAGAAATTTGGCCTGTTTTGAAAAAATCAATCTCTAGAGCGCAAATAAAGAGATTTTTTTAAATTTCTTGCATTTTTGGAAAGCTCTCTGATTTTTAATAGGGGTCTCTTCTTTTAATTTTTATTTTTTGATACAAAATCATAGTAAACAAGTCCAATCTTGTTGACTAGGTCAAAATCAAAGAGTAAAAATGAGAGCAGTTGTGATTAACTTGCACTTTCTTTGCATGCACTTGGTTGGAAGATAAATTGGATTTTTGAGGCAATTCACCAATTTTTATTTCATATTTTTATGTTATTTCATACTAACTTTTGGTGCTAACAAGTTGTGATTACAGGTTGCCATCCTTATCAAAAAAATTGAAACATTGCATAAAAAGAACGCATGTCAAAGCTTCAAATGCACAAGGGCTACTAACGATTGTTTGTAGGGCTCCCAATGCATAAAAACCTAATTTTTTTTATTTTTTACTTTTACATGTGCGGCATATACTAGTTGTTTATTTTTAGGCACATTAAAACTTACAATTGGAATCTTTTGGTGATAGGAGAGTATGCTTTTCACCCTTGTGGTGAATCAGAAATCTTGACTTACCATTTGGTTTCAAGAGTAAGAGGCAACTAGATCTTCTTGGCATGTTTGGAAAAAAATGATTGAAATAGGAGAGTATGCTCTTCACCCTTGTGGTGAATCAGAAATCTTGACTTCCAAAAGTTGATCCACTCTTTGTGTAGTTTAGAATCCTTTAGAGGGCCTGCTCTCAGACAACCTGAGAGGAATGACCCAAGTGAGGACAAGCCGATTACCTAGCTCTTCCAACCCACTATAAACTCAAGGCTACCAAAGACACAAAACTTTGGTAGACATAGTATTTGTCTTCGCCTAGTGTGATTTCTTATGGGATTTCGACCATAGGGAGATCACTAGGCAAGAATGCTTAAGGTACTCTTGTGATCGCGAGATCGATTACTCATCGCAAGGTGAGGTGTCCCATAATTGGGAGCAAGAGGAAAACTATGAACGGAAGCCCTATCTAAACACCCTAAGTTAGTAACTACCTTTTTTAGCCGCTCAACTTCTTGGTGCAAGGATTGATCCTAGTGGACTACCCGGATCACCCCAAGATTTACACTCACCATATGTGTTCCCTTGGTTATGCTTATGGCATTTCCATGACAAAGCCAATATCTCTTGTGGGAAACCACTTGGTGTGAGGCAAAGGAGCATCAAGCGTGGGCCAAGTTGTTGAGTAATGAACCATGACTTCTAGGTAGATATTGCTTGATGTGTTCTCGAATGTGGTATACTTGTGAAAATCTTTTGAACATACACATGACAATAATTCTAGGAAATTCTTTTGAGATGTCACATATGCTTGTATCATGCAAGGTTGCTTTGTCCCTTGCTTGATTGTTTGAAGACTACTCCATGTGTCACTATCTTGCTTGGAAAGAAATTATTTTTGAACATCAAACTTGCTATGCTATCAACTATTGTCAAACTTTGTCAACCAAGTCAAAACATCAAATTCAAACATTTTCTTGTGTTGCTTGCTAAGGGGAGTCTCATCATTTTATTTTTATTTTCTATGTCTCTAGTGCTTAAACATGCTTAAAGGGGCTCTTTGGTCTTAGTGATCTTGGTCTTTTTGTCTTCATGGTCTATGTGTGCTTGCTAGTTATCCTTTTGCTGAAATGGTTGCCTTGATTTCTTGACTACACTCTTGGGTTGGAAAGTTGTTCACTTGTCACCCTGCTTGCTCTATTTATTTGGCTATTTGGGCATCTTCCCTAGCTATTGACTTGAGCCATTCATGTCGTAAGTTTCTTGGACATATTGTTTGACAAGTCACTTTAATCTCTCTCTACTATATTGGCAAGTGAATAATCTACCTCTCTAGTTTGGACATCAAGTTATCTTGTGTCACCCTATTAGCTTCCTCCAGTCTCCTTCATGCTTGATTATCTATCTACGACTATGGAATTCAAAGCTTGTGCTACCAAACCTCAACCAAATCTAGATGATCATGATATCCTCCATGTCACTAAAGAGTTTCAAGATCTCTATGCACAATACAAAGAACTAGAAGAGACAAATGATCTTTCTTACCTTCATCTCTCTAAGCGCATGATAGAAATGATGTCTAAACTTGAGAAAAGGTTAGAGGAGAAGATTGCATCATTACATAAATCTTCCTTAAGGTCTTTACATGCATGTGAGTCACCTTCTTTGAGTTCATCCTCTTCATCTAGGTCTACATGCTCTACTTCAAGACATCAAATGTCTTCATCTTCTAGATCTAAAGACCTTTGTAGAGAACAAGCACTTGAGCCTATGCCAAAATTTCATGATGTACCTATCTTTGATGAAGATAATGATGAAGACATGAACGCATGCTATTCACTTGAGAAACAACAAGAAGATCCTAGACATATTTTTGAGAGGACTTTTACTCCCTTGGAACATTCTTATGATGACATTTTGCAAACACTTCTTGAAACTAAGCTCATCATGTTGCCTAAGTCTAGCTCCTATGGAAATCCTTTCTTAGATGCTTATTGTGCTTATCATCAATCTAATGACCATGCTACTTTTGATTGTATAGAGCTGAAACATAAAATCCAAGATCTCATTGATGATGAGATTGTTGATCTTGGAACCTCTAGTGACTCATGTGGTGAAGATACTTCTCTTGAGCAAGATTACATTAATGAACCTATGTCTAGTAGCGGCTCTATTACATCTTCCACTTCTTCCAACACTCGTACATGTCCCAACACTTCAAATCTTTCCAACATGCCTCTATCAAATAAAGAACCTAATGCTTTCCACATTGACTACATGTATCCTAAAGGGCTACCTCTAAAAGAAACTCAAGCTAACCTTCACTTGGCTGCAAACCTTTTCCATGCTACTAATCCTAAACATCCTCAACCTACATGCACTACTATGTCTAATCCAAGCACTACTCCATTCACTCTTCATTCTCCCTTGTCCTTAGAAGTGGCTCCATGTCAAGAGGACTCTCAAAAAGAAAAAGCTATAAATCTCAAGAAAGATCAAGATCAAGCACCCTTTCATCTCTTTCAAGATTTTTCCCCTCCATATCCTATAACTTGTCCACCTCCTAAGTATGATGAAGATACCACTTCCATTATCTCCCTTGAGCTTACTAAAAATTATGAGAAAAGTTCTCTTCATATGCTATCCAAAGCTACTTGTCAAGATCAAAGTGTCCCCTCATGTTCTACTTCTCCACATCCACTTCAAAATTGTGCTCAAGCTTCAAGTGCTTGTATTAAAAATGTTGTTCCTATCAAAGGTACTCATGAGTCTATTGATGGCTTTGACCATGTTGCTCACTCTAAAGATGTTGATATCCCTTCCCACTATCCCTTTGCATCTTCTAAATCTATCCTTGGTCCTTATCCATCTAAGCTAAAGCCTTCAAACCTTCCATCCATATTAGGGCCTTATGTTCCTACATCTCCTACATTCACTCCTAGCTCATTCCCTAGCTCTCCCATCATACCTCAAGATCAACAAAGACACCCATCCTTGATGACTTTTCACCCATCTATACATCTAAACCAGTCATATCAGCCTTATTCATCCACAAATCCCAAGTCCTTTGGAAGTGAGAATAAACATAAGAATCCATTGAAAAAGAAAGATCACTATGTCCCATCTAATCGACATGTGAATGCTAAGAAGGAGAAAGAACAAAAGAGGCTGCAAAGGTCCACTATTAAAAAAGCTAAATCAAAGAAAATATGGGTTCCTAAACCCATTATTGAAGAAATGTATTTTGAAGTATCCAAAGGAAAATCTAAAGCTATATGGATTCCCAAGTCTCTTTTAAAAGACTTGAATATTGAAAATACTTCAAAGTTGACATTCAAGCTCCCAAAGGCTTCCATTCCATCTTCTTCCGAAACTCTTTCTAAAAATATTCCAAAGCCTTCCACTCCACTTTTTTCCAAGTCTCTTCTACCACGTCATAGATCTAAACCTCAAGCTATTTCATCCATAATTCCTCCATTGTTCCAATACCCTTCAAGGTGTGTGTCAATGTTGACCTTGTCCAATATTTCAGCTACCCTCATGAAATCCTCTAAAGCTTACACTTACTTTCTATACATGAACTCTTACCCTCCATATACTCTTCCTACTACCATTTCTCTTTCATCACCCTATCAACATCTTTGAGCATACCTTTCTATGGTCTTGGCTTATCATGACTTATCTTTTCTATAGGAGCACTATCTACATTCAAAAAGCTTGAGCTCTTTCTAAAAATTCAAAAAATTCAAAAAAAATAAAAACAAAAAAAAAGAAAAAAGAAAAAAAAAATTGAAAATGTGCCTTGGTGAAAACCACTTCTTGTGGCACCTTGGTAGCAAAAGTAAAGAGAAATAAATGCATCGTATGGTGAAAACTACTTCTTGTGGCACCTTGGATAAGTACCATGATGAAAACTTGGCAAACAGGCATCATGCGTAATTCTTCCATCATCCATCTATCCCCTCTTCTCTCTTTGATCTTGACAATGTTGAGCTATCTTTGCATATTGGCTATCTTATCCACAAGATTTTCTATTGTGCTTTATCATTCACTCATAGCCTCTATCTTGAGCTTTATTTTTATTGCTCTATCCCATTACTATCTTATCTAGTTGACCCCTTGGTCTTGATCATAATAAATGAAACATGGTTCTCATAGGTCTTTTGACATGGCTACTCTTTTGGACTACACACTTCATGCTATCTCACTTGTTGGCTTCATTGCTTATCCTACATGCTATCTTTCTCATTACTTCCAATGCTTATCCAAAACATGCTTCATATGACTATTTCACCTCTTTCCCTAGCTTGGGTACTCTTGAGGAGTCAATCTTTGAGGATCACTTTCACTTGCTTCATACTCCTTTTTCATCCATCTTTGCTTATCCACTGGCTTGTTGCTCCATCATATCCTATACCTTGCTAGACATTGGGAGAAAATGATGTGATCTTGCTTGAGAACTAGTGATATCTAAAACCTTTTAAAAAATCTAGAAAAATTATATATGATGCTGAAAAAATCCTAAAAATCAGAAAATGTCCTGAAAAAATGATCATCTTAGTGAAAACCTAGCAATAGGCACTTTGATGTATCACCAAAACAAATCAAAAACTTTAAAAATACAAAAAAAATTGAAAAAAGTCCTAAAAAAATCTGTCAAAGTGGTGAAAACCTGGAAACGGGCGCTACTTGAAACCCTTGCACCTATGTCTATCAATCTCAATCATCCTCTTCGCTACACATTTCCTAGCTTGGAATTGTTTCTTGTCCTCATCTTGGGGGCACAACTGCTTAGCCTATTGAGGTATTCTTGTGCATTAGGGTTTCTTTGACAACTCACAAAATAGTGTTTCTCAACACTTCCCCCACCTTGACATCAAGTGTTTTTCAACACTTTTTAGATAGTTTACCTACGGTCTCCGATGTCATGATATTTCTCACTATCAAAATCAAGTCTTGAAGAAATGGCCAAGTGACTTACACACACGCACTTTAACACTTAAACGACTGAGCTATGCTGATCTTTATCTACTTTGTGTGCTATCTATGATGATTTCTTTGCCATTTGTTCCCTCCCTAATAGTCTTTCGAGGATGTCATTCACTAGAAGACTGGGGGCATGGGACATATTTTCTTGATTTCTGCTTGTGGGTATACTTTTGTTTTTCTATAGTGTTGTAAGCATTTATGCTAGTCCTATTCAACACGTTGACTTACAAATGTATCATCCTTGACTATTTTGCAAAACCGCACTCAGGGTTTATCCTGGTGCTTATGCCTTGATACAGGTGTAATCTTGCTAAATTAAACTTAGGGAATCTAATCATGTAGTTATCTTGACTTACATGTCTCTGATGCTTAGATTGGATTTCCACATACCTATCTGATAGCGATCATATTCATATCCTCATAGTTATACTAGTGATGGTTGTATGATCTCATGATGTCCCTAATAAATGCTCAATGATGAAATTAAGAGTCTAAATGTTATGCGCTTCTTGCTGGTAAACCACTTTGCATATTAGCTTGCATTTTAGGTTCATTTTCTAGCTTAGTCTTGCATTCTTGCATATGGGGAGAGCTCTCTCTTCATCTTTTCATGGACATATCGGCTAACTCCTTTATATATTTCTTTACTTTCTTCTTGTTCATGTCTTTTCACCTTCTTAATCTTTCGCTTCATCTCTTTTCTATATTGTCATCACATTATATAAAGTTTTGACCTCTTAAATAATTTTGACGTCCTAGATTCATTTTCGGGATCGAAATTCAAATTCGAGTTCATCTTGATGGTCAAAATTGTCTTTTAAAATTTTACCTTCTTCTAAGAAGTTAGCTAACCGTTTGAGGTCTAATCTTTGAATCATCGCTGGGGCATCTTCATTTCTTCATATCTTCATCATTTCTATACTTCATATCTCCTTCTATTGACCTTTTCACATCTAAATCACCTTTCTGCTCATTTTGACCTAATTTTTATGCTATATCCTTCAAGGTCAACTCTAGTCAAACTGGGGTATTTTATCAGTTTCTTATAGTCATTCTTGGGTTCTAATCATATATCTGTCATCTTGGACATTGCTATATTCTAATTTTCTCATGTCTAGCTAGTTTCTGCATCCTCTTACCTCATTTCAATTTCGATCCCGAGGGGGCAGAAATACTCTATCACTGCTTAGGAGCATTTGTTTGATCTTCTCACTTGCTCTCACTCTATCCTCTTTTCTAAGTGTTAGCATTCTTCTTGAATTCTGACATCATCTTTTCCTAGTGTTCAGTACTACCACTATCAGGCTGTACATTTAGGACTTGCTATCTTTTTCTACATTTCATTCTTCAAAATCAGATATCTATATCTATCACCGCCTACTTGGCTTTCTATTTTCTTTGACATAATGTGTTCCCAGATTGATCACACATTAGTCAAAGAGGGGCAAATGTAATCACCTAAAAATGGTCATCTAGACTATTAGCCCCCTTTTCGACATTTTGGCTAAATTAATTTAATCACTTACCTAAGCCAAATTGCTAATAATCAATTTATTTGATTATAACCTATAGTTTGACTATGCTATCCTAAGTTCATTATTTGATTAAAAGAACATGTCCCCTTTTAATTAAATAAAAGACCCCATTCTTCTAACCCACTTAAAGTGCAGACATAAAGTCCTTTTTCTATTTTGCAATTAAAAGAAAAGGCTTTGTGACTTTTGTCTTATATGACAAGTCAACTTATATTCTATTGGTTGACTTGTGTGTGCACATGGATCACTCCTATTTTCAAATTCAACCGTTGATCATCCACCATCTTCATCTTGATCTCCACCGTTCATACATCTTTAAAAGGGAGAGAGCTTTCCCCCTCAAAGAATCCATCTTTTGAACATTGTTATGCTGCAGGTTTTCTAACAGGTTTCTTTGGAGCTTTGTGGAGAACTTCTATTTCTTGTCTACATTCTCTCATACCATAGCATCTTAGCTTAGCTTTTATTTTTACATGTAGCTTAATCTCACATAGCTTAATAATGGTATTGTAACACTCTCATACATGCTTTAGCATAGCTGCACTTTTCATATTCATTCTAGTTTAATCTTTAGTTGCATTGCATTCTTGAGGAACTCCTTGGAACATTTGCATTCTTGCATCTTGTCTTTGGAACCTCCCATTGCATGGTTTACTAGCAAGAAGAGTATCTCTAAGGCTCATCTGAGAGCCTTCTTATTCTTGAAATATACTCTCTTGCACTCCATGGATAGGGAGCTCTAAGCCAGCATCGAAGCATTCCGAACTCATGGAACCGTTTGGATAGAAGGGTTTAGAGTGTGACACTTTCGAGTGTACAATATGTACTTGATCCTTCTTGATCAAATGTCTCTTTGTTGTTCACTATTTCCTTCCTATGTTCTCCTTTAACTAATTCTACAATATATCTCATATCATAATACTTTGGTCACCATGGATGTCCTATTTGTACATGCAAACTCTCCTTTCACTCATAGAACATTTAGGGTTTTGTCCTCCTTAAGAAGACCTAGGTGACTTAGGGTTAGGTATGAATCAACAACTGTGATTCATCCATATTGTAGCTTAAACCTTCCCTTTACCTAACTAGATGCATGCAACACATAGAGATTTTCATATAAGATTCATCATTATCAACAAAAGATCGTAAATCAATCCTTAAGTTGGCCCAAAAATGCTTTACATAGTAGTTTGTGCCAATACAAATAACTATGTGAAAACTATGTTACTTGACATCTAAAGTAGCTAGTGCTCGGCACTAACTATGACTTAAATATTGTCACTCAGCATTTAAATGACTCAGCATGCACTACTTTCTGAACTCCTACATCACTCGGCACATACTATCTACTCAGTACTTGAGTGACTCGGCACATGAGTGACTTGGCACTCACTGTTTACTTGGCATGCTCTAACTTATATGTTGTGTTCAGCATATGTTACTTTTTTGGCATGAACTATGTAAATGACTTTATTGTATAGACACTCATTGGTCAAAACCAATCTAAGATTAACAATCTCCCCCTTTGACATGAGTGTCAAAAACAATTGGTCATACATTAATAATCTCATTCCTATGAGCATAACATAGATATTTGTTTGGCTTCTACACAAAATTTCAAAATATCAAAATTTTGCAACATTAGTTATACCTCAAAATTTCATAACTCCCCCTAAGTTGTTGATTTGGTTCTATATTGTACTCTATATCAAAATCTTTATCCTGTTGAGTAGATTTGCATCATCTAATACTCTTTCTCTATTTCTTACTTTCCCTTGGGTATAGATATCTCTTGTCTTTATTTCTTACTCCCCCATTTGCTCTCCCCATTTCTTTTACTCCCCCTTTTTGACACTAATGTCAATGGGTTATACACTTATAGTGTATTTGTCCATAGAAGATTTATGAACCTCAAGTAAATTCTTAAGAGCTGCATCCCAATTATCACAAGCTACTTCCAAAGACTTAATTTGGATGGCCGGCTCGGTAGCAAGGTGTACTAAGTCATCTAATGTAGAAAGATTGGGATCTTTCTTCATAAGTGTTTTTGCATGGCTTAGCTCCTTATGTAAAATCTCTATGTGAGGAGTCAAAGTGGACTAGATGTTGATCAGTTTAACTCAAATGTTGGCTTCATCTACTTGTAATGATGCTAACTAACTCTAGGATTGCAAGAGGGTCCTAAAATGTTTCTCACTTTGAGTTGGAGACTTGGGCAATAGAGCACCAAATGACTGCATTTGACTCTCCAAACTTAGGATGTGATTCTTTATTTCTTGTGTGAAGAGTGTAGGATTACACAGTTTGGTGTATAAAGAGAAAATGTTCTCTAGTACCTTCTTCACACTCTCTATCTTCATTGGTAGCTCAACTTGTGTTAGTGCAATACTAATGGATATCTTCTCATTTACCTTGTTTTGAAACTTCCTTTCAAACCATTCTAATAATTTAACATTAGTATCCAAGTCTGTGTCACTAACTCTTTCCACTATATTGGTTAGTTGTTCAATTATGGGCTTTGTTTCATCTAGACTAGGTAGACTAAATGCATCTAAGAAAATTTGTTTGATACCAATCAAAGCTTTCTTCTGCCTATACTCCCTACTGAGCAGTTCTTGATGTTTCTTCTTTTCTAGGGCCTCTTGTAGTATACCGATCTTCTCAATTGTGATTGATGCATAATCAAATTTAGGCAATATAATCTCTTCATCTAGGTGAATTTTTTAAATAAGTAATTATCTCTTCTACCTTAGATGAGCTAGGACTCAGCATTAAATAGTGCAATGGTGTAGCATCTATGCTTGGCCTCTGAAGAGCTTGACTGGAAGGAGTACTAGATTTTGATAATGTCACCAGTGCTTGAATTATTAGTAGCTCCTTTGGCTTGGGTGTCAAACTAGTCTCTTCAAAAATTTCCTTTTCTACCTTTGTGGTTTCAATTGTACCTTGATTTTGTGTTGAAGGTGCAGGTGTATCTACCTGACCTATTTGGCCTTGAGTCCCATCATAACTAATGTTTCAACCTTGTCTATTCCAACTATCTCAACCTTATCTTTTTTAGCTTCTTTTACATTTTCTGAGACTGGAGTGTCTTGCATCAATATATTGAGAGTGAATCTTGTTGTCTCCTTCCTTTGATAAAAAAACTATGGGTTGTGAAGGTCGTACACTTGTGACTTGAAGAGTGATTACAGGTGTTTCTTTTGTTTTCACCTCCTCCCCTACAGTTATAGATTCTATCTTTTTTATTTCATCCACACTTACCAATACAAGTTTTTCACATAATTTAGCCTGGAGAGTGGACTGGACAAGTATCCTTTTCAAATCTTCCTTTGTAAGGTGATTAATGTTCTAAGTAGTAGTATCGAAAACATCATTTACTTTGGCAGTTTCAGTGTTTACACTTTTCACGCATAGAGGGTTGGCACTTGGCATTTGTGTATCATGTACATTCTATTATGGCTATTGCTCTTCCCCATATGGTGCCTAAGCATTAATATTCATATTAGTGCCTCCCTCAACTATGCCTTGTTCATTGTCATCTTCTTCATCATCTCCTACCTCAATAGGTACTCGGTTAGCTTCTTTGGCTATTAACAGTCCATATGTAATTTTCCACATTTGTTTGGACTTTTGTACAACATTCTCTATGTTATTTTTTAATATGCTAAATGCCCTATACTTTGGAAAAAATATTACAACATATTTCTTAATGGCTTTAGACGTTTCTACCTTGCTAAGTTCTGGCATAACTTGAGCAAGGGTTGTCTCTCTAATTTTCTTCTCAATGTCCAAATAGTAGTGTCATTTCTACTCAACTCTATCATATAAGCTTTTAGGAATGCATTTGGCAAGTTCTAGAAGTGTCTTTTTAAATATAGCCATCATGGTATATACTACCTCTTCTGCTTGGTTCTTCTCAATCTTTCCAAGATTATCACACTCAATGTGAGAGAAACTTGATAAATTAGCATTATTTCTAATCTTCTCACATAAATTTTCTAAGTCTAAGGAGGGACTATGACTCACCAGTTGGAATTGGCTATTGTCATTAGATTCAGTCTTCTCCTCATCAAATCTAGCCTAAGCAACATACTTCCTTCTTGGTCACTTTAGAGCTCCACCTTCCTACGCTTTAGGCTTGGCTACTTCTTTAGCCTTCTGTGCAATGACTCTTGTACTAGCCCTTATGGTTGGTGATGTATTTTTGGGCTGATTAGATTTTGCAACCTTCTTTGGTTTTGTCACTACTTGAGTCTTTTCCTTTCTTTTCTTCTTTTCAATAGTTATAGGTGCTTTCTTGGCACCTTTTGTAGTTTCTACTTCCTCCTCATGTCGATCTTCTCTCTACCTTTGTGTTAGTGCCAATGGTGCTTGTGCCCATGTCTCCTCTTCTTCTTCATCATCTTCCTCTTCTTCTTCTTCCTCGACTCCTTCACCAAAATTTTCTTTGAATTTCTTCACTAAATTGTTTTTCTTTTTAATCACAGAAGTAGTTTTCAATTCCATAGTGATATTTTGATTTGGCCAAGTCATAATTACTAAATGCTTTGTCTTCCTTGTCCACTTCTTTTGCAAGTAATGTTGTGATTGCTGCAGAGGCCTCACATTGATCTCATATCCTAATGGCCTTAACCATCTCACCCTAGGAATTACTGCTTGTACATAAGTGAAATCGATGTCAACTAGGAAGAAAACATCATCAAAATGTTCCTCCACTAGTGAGACTGGTATCCTTAATCTATTCTTCATAGATTGCTTAAAAGCTTCAAAATAACTAGTCATTAATGACTCAAAGTTATCACCTAATTGCTCAATAAATTTTCCTATCTATATTGCAATTGATCTATTCACCTTCCATGCAACCTTACTACATAGAAGGAAATATATACTAGAATAGATCCAAATTTACACTGTGCACTCTTGGTTTTCCTTATAGCTCCTAAATTCTCAATCAATTGTTGTAACTACAACTTGACAAGATCATAAGTATGATCCTTCTTTACAACTTTGTAGCTCATATACACTACAATGCAAGGTACACTATTTGAACTACTAGACTGATAAAAATTTTGTGCTATTACCCTCACTACAAAAGCTATTAGAGGATATGTAATAGTATCAATGATCATTCCCCTTTTATTCCATACAGCCCCTGTATTCTTTTCAATAACTTCCTTTGATTCACTTCTCACAGTCTTTAGCCGATCTAGGGTTAGATACCTTGTTACCCTATGAGCAATCTTCTTTGTGATTTTTACTAACCCATTTTCTAACCATACTAATCTATCATGAATTCTACTGAAAACAATCTTAATCCACTCTTTTTTAAAGATGATGGGGAAATCTAGGCACGAGTTAACCCTTTCTTCTCCGCAATCTTGAATTCTTCCTTCAAAGCTCTATTTTTGCATAGCTTCCCATATAATTCTCTTATTTCCATGTCTCCTATGCTTCTAATCTTACATGTGTAACAATTCCTAACATCTTGAATCATCAAGACTTGTAGTATTATCATAGACAATACACTGGAGGAATCCTCCCTATAAGCTATATCTAGAATTGCCTTGAAAATAGGTTGTTTGATTTCATTGCTAATTAAGTGAACATTCAAAACCTCTTTCCATAAACACCTTTTACTTTCAAAGAACTAAATGTTATTATATATATCTAGGGTTTGCGAATTTTGAAACTATGTAGCTCAACACATGGTAAATACCTTATAAATTGTGTTGGAATGGTGTCGAACAGCCATTTAAATCTCCTGCAAATGCTCAAATCAAATTATCCATATTTCCTTTAGATCTTCATGGACTTATTCAATTTCAAATTATGTTAAATGAACAAGAAATTGATCAAATAGCTCTTAAAATGTTGCATTTAATGCTAAGAGATTACATAGTTGTAAGCTCAACATCAATTGAATTTCTGGCTCACTCGACATTCACATGTCTTTCCATAAGCTCAGAAACCACTACAAGCTTGCCCATAACTAACAAATTTTCTAGCTCAACATCCACTAACATTTCACTCAGCAACCATATAAAACTTTTCATGCTTGGCAGTAACATGAAAAACTGACAAAACTTAAAGATTTATCCTTGATTTCTAACACCACTTTGCATCCTTATTCATGCATATTTAATCTTTTCAAAACTAAATCCTTGGAATTGATGTATTTTATATCTTTTAAATACCAGTCCCTCATACCTCTTGTTTACTTAATTTGATGAGGTGTGATCACCTAACCCATTGGATGAAGTGCTCCCATCTACACGGATGTACTACAATCCTTCTTTCTCTTCCATGTCTTGTTCATCTCATCTCTGACATTTTCAATATTTTCCTTGCCTTTTCATTTGTTGAACTCACAACTTGGTGCTTTTGACTTTGTTGGATAATGTATGTTGATGTGACCAATCTTCAAATAGCAAAAACATGTAGTTTGACTTAACCACCTTTTGTAATCACTTCTAAAATGTATTCTAATATAATTCTCAAGGACATGTCCATACTCTTGACAGTAATGACAACTATACATTGTATTATAATCCTAGTTATAAGAGTTATCATTATTCTTTACCTTTGTTTGCTTGTTCGATGACCAATTTGATTTTGATCTGCACTCAAAAGCTTTATGCCCATACTTCTGACAGTTATAACAGTATCCTTCAAATCTTTGAGTGTGATGGTCTTGGTTCTACATTCATGTGTCTGATGACCTTGTTTGTTGCACTTGTGTTAATGACCCATGTCATTCTAATTTACAATCTTTCTCCTACAAACATTAGTGATATGTCATATCTTATCACAATTATGACAAGTAGATTTGGAATTCTTACTTTGTCACTCCTTTCTTTAGCACTTTTGGGTGATTCTCCTTCTTTAGTACTAATGAATCTTAGTCCAGATGTATCATTGTTAGATCTAGGGGATCCCATCAATTGTTCAAAGTACTTGATGGCTTCACTAGGTTTATTGAAACCTTCAACAAACTCCTTTTTCCCTTTTCAGATCATTGCTCAACTGTTCATTCTGCAGCTTCAATGTTGTGATCTCAATATCCTTTGCATTCAGTTCATGACTTACAATCATTATTTGACCCAAAGTTTCCAATTGCATGTTAAGAATCCTAGTTACCTCTAATGATCTCTTTTCCAGTCTGTTGGTCAAAACTCTTTTGTCATCTTCAATCATGACTTTGTCTTCCATAGATTTGTTTTTTTGCTTGGTTACTTCACATAGTAATATGGCTTGTGATTATTTCTCTATCTTAAGATTTCTAATCTCTTCAGTTAAGGTTCTATTCTTTTCCATTAGATCTATAGTTGCTACATCAAATTCATTAGAGTTTCCATCTGCAAATAGTTTAGTACTATCCATCTCTTAGTATTGTGTGTCATTCTCTTCAATATAAATTTCCTTCCTTCTTCTCAATGATTTCTTTAGATCTTCTCTTACTTCATTCAACTGATGTAGAATGAGTTTTATTTCAATATCCTAGTTCTCAATAACTTTTCCCAACTTGTAGACTTTCATTTTCAAGATCTTTCCTCAAAGCTTCAAAGATTTACATTCAGAGAACTTAGCTCTGATACCAATTGTTGGAATTACAATAGGAAAGGTAAAATCTAAGAGGGGGGGGGGTCATGTTAGGGGTGAATCAGTACTTTAAACTTTAACCCATACAAATATTCACCATACATCCATCTCATAATTCATTAAGTAAACTAAAATACCATGTAAATCATATACATCTAAAGTATGTGAACAAGTGAGTATTCACACATATGTATAACACAAGATATGATTACCCAAAAACCCTCCAATGAGAAGGTAAAAATGGGGTGGGGATGACACCCAAAAATATTCACTACTACAATAACAAAGTGTATCTAATGAAAGTTTCAATGTTTGATCATGAAACATGATCTACCCAATGAAAGGTTTGCCCTATTAAAAGCTTATAAAGATTGTTAGGTCTTACCTTGTTAAAGGATTTCAACACCCTGTTCGAAATGTGTCTAATTAAAGGACTTCAACTCACAATTAAGTAAGCACCTTATTAGAGGATTTCAATACAACCTATTAGGACTACTCTATTAAGAGATTTGACTGATTCACCTATTGGAATGTCTCAACAATGATCCTGTAATTAGCACTCTATTGCTTGATGTTAGATCACCTCTATACTAATGTGTACTTGATCCTTCTTGATCAAATGTCTCTTTGTTATTCACTATTTCCTTCCTCTATTCTCCTTTAACTAATGTTGTGATATATCTCAGATCATAATACCTTGGTCAGCATGAATGTCCTATTTACGCATGAAAACTCTCCTTTTCACTTATTGAACATTTAAGGTTTTGTCCTCCTTAAGAAAACCTAGGTGACTTAGGGTTAGGTATGAATCAATGAATTTGATTCATCCATATTGTTGCTTAAACCTTCCCTTTACCTAATGAGATACATGCAACACATAGGAATTTTCATATAAGATTTGTCCTTATCAACAAAAAATTGTAAATCAATCCTTAAGTCAGACCAAAAATGGTTTACATAGTAGTTTGTGCCAATACAAACAACTATGTCAAAACTATGTTACTTGGCATCTAAAGTCCCTAGTGCTTGGCACTAACTATGACTTCAATACTATCACTTGGCATTTGAATGACTCAACATGCACTACTTGCTTAGCTCTTGAATCACTCAACACATACTATCTACTCAGCACTTGAGTGACTCGACACTCACTATTTACTCAGCATGCTCTAATTTATATGTTGTGCTCGACATATGTTACTTATTCAGCATGAACTATGTAAATGACTTAAGTGTATAGACACTCATTGGTCAAAACCAATCTAAGATTAACACACAGTTAGTTGTAAAGACTTAGTCCTACAACTGAAGAAGTGACCATTGAATTAGTTTGCAGATAAAGATGGAAACAACCAAGCAAACATTAAGCCAAAAGGGATGTTCTTAATTCAGAGAAAATATAGGAAAATTAGTGGATGTTAAATTTATTCTTCTTATTTTTCATTGATTTTCTTGTTCCTTAATCTATGAATGTTTATGCTCCATCTTCCTATGATATAATAATGTAGATCCACCTATTTCTTTGTTATAATTAGTTAGTAGTCAAATTCTCTTATAAACAAATAATTTCTCTCCTGAGGAGAAAAGCTAGAAGAGACTAAGGGTTTTTTATGTAACAACAATATATTGTTTTCAGTTTAGTTATCTATGCATTTAATTAGAAATGCTTCTATTATATGAATAAAATGATGAAAATTTGAAGATAAAGAAATCGTAACTGAGTTATGGACTAACTCACTCAAGGGGGGGCCACTAGGTGAGTAGTCCCTAGTTAGTGTTAGGTTAATTTTTTAACATTTAGTACAATTCTGGAATTGGTCTATACTATAACCACTGAAAATCATTTCTTGTGATTGTTCTTATAGCCAAAGAAAGAAGAGTAATACCTATCTAATTCGGCCTAAACTTTTTCATAGCTAGTTGCATGAGTTCATCTTTTTATTTCATTCTAAAAAGCATTTGGGTTAAGTTACTTCCAAACATTTTTATTGCAAACAAATAATAGACTCACTTTCAAGTATTTACTTCTTGTACCTTAGAGTTTTTTAGGGGGGAAATGGGATCAATAAATTTTAAAATGTAAACTAGATGAGATGAATTCATTAGTTAAATAATTTCACCCTAAGTCATTCAATATAAGAGAAAGAGGGACTTCCAAACATAACTCTCAATATAATTTAAGTTAGATTAGAAAAATCCAAAGGATGAAGGGATATCGATATTAAACCAAAATTGTACTAAGGATGCACACAAGCAAGACCTCTTTCATGCAATGTCCATTAACTTAAAATGTGCAATGCGAGTGTAAATTGAACCAAATGATTAAATCAAAAGCATGAAATAGATCTAGGATCAATATGCATGTAATCAATCCATTTAAAGCATGAAAATATACATGTGATATGAGATGAAGTAGAAGGAAGAAAACTAACCGCAAAATATGCAAGGGAAAGTGTCTTTCTTCTTTAAAAATTGTAGATGTGCAACTACTACATAAAATCTTACTGCAAATCTATGGTCAAGATAGAAAACCCTAAAAATATCAAACCTCTAGGTATAGGTCAATTTGGTTGATGTTGATTAACATATTTATAGGATGATGAACATGATCTTGAAGCATAAAAAGTGAAGTTAACCCAATTTTTTCTTGAAGCCCTTGATTGATAATTTCTAGATCCAAGTTTACAATTTTGGTAACTTTTTTGGACACACAAGAAAAATCACTTTTATTTTTTGGATGAGGGATAACATTGGTCAAGACCTAGATTAAGGAATCAATCTTAAAATTAAAAAAATATAATATTGAAAATGGAAATGCTAGCAAGTAGTAGAACTGAATCTAACGGTGAGGAATGGCATTACCTTTGTAGATGAAATTGAATTTAGTATGTGATCAAACATGACAATGTAATAGCCTTGACTCAAAGAAACCAAAATGAAACCATAAAAGTCAAGACCCCATAAATAAAAATGTTTGTGATGTACCTTGATGAAGAATCTGGAATGAATAGATGGATGGTCTCCTCCTCAAAATAAAAACTCCACTACTACCTCGAAGGAAGAAGATTGATGAAAGAGGGAAATGCCAGATCTTAAATAAATGCTTGAGGAATGTTGGCTTGATGTCTCATGTATGTGTGTATGATTTCTCTTGATTTATTGTGTGATTATTATGAATGAAAATGAATTTCCCAAGCTTCCTTATATACTAATTTTTGGAATAAAAAAAACAAATCATGTCAATTGCGAATAAGAATAAATTAATTTAAACACCATAGACACTTTGGGTTCAAGAAACTAAATCTCTCTAAGTATATATTGACCATGTCAACCTATACCTAAAGTTTTCCCAAGGAAAGGAGACCCTAAGGTCTTGAAGAAAGAATGAAAAATTCAATAAATATAAAAAATGTAGGAAAATATGACCAAAAAGGTGATACACCTAAAGGGCCATGCTTAGAAATGAGAGATGATCTAGAAATTTGAGCAAGATTGAAAAAAGGAAAAGAGACAAAAAGTACAATAAGGAGGTATAAATGGCCTCAAAATGAAATGCTTCCATTTTAAGATGGTACATTTATCCCCTCTTTAATGGGAGCATGAGGAAAATCAAACTCTCAGTAAAGGAAGAATAAGAATAGATGAAGAGATAGGTTATGTTGAGATGGAATATTACCAAGTTCAAGGACATAAGCCCCCCAAAACTTAGGATCCTAATTCCATTCCCATTCTTAAGAGAAGAAAAACAATAATAAAATAAAAAAGACTCAAAAGGGATTAGTACTAAAACACAAATCAACTAGTGAAGGAAATGGATCACCCACTAATAACTTGTTTGAAAGGCTATTAAAAAAATAACATAAGATCACATAGGAAAGGAAAGAGCATCACAAATGATAGTATACCTCATAATTCTATCTTAATAGCATGAGAGATAGGGAGAGAGATTATCTTTCCCAGTAAGGTTTGTGTGCCTTATTGTGAATAACAAAAAGAAAAAGAAAAAAAGTGGGATCAAATGGTCAAGCACATTTTTTGTGCCTGATAGTCAATCATGTGCACTCATCAGAGGCTTTTGCATACATGTGTATGTATGTGTGTGTACACCCATGGATCAATTCCTTAGTACCAGTATAATTTGTAAATATTTTTATGCTCTTTATGGATGAACAAGGATCTATTGTCTATAAAGATATGTGTGTGTAGATGTGTTTCCCTAGGATGGAGAAGTCTCACTTATACCATTAGAGATTGAAATGTTGCAATGTAAATGTAAATGTGCACAAAAAGTAAACTATAGTATAAGGAGGGTGTGCATAAGCCCCTATCCTTGTGATGACTATGTAGCTATATACATCATATGGAATAGAATAAAGGATAACTAATTCTATAAATAAGGACATATACTTTAAGCAATAATGTACACTACAAACTTAGCAAAGAGTATTGGCTCTTGTATGCTAAGAAAATAGATAATTATGAAAAGATATGCCACTTATGAGAAGAGACCCAGCTTGAAAGGAGGAAATATTGTTAGCAATATGTATACCTTCAAAAGAAGTTCTTGAACAAATATAACATCTTCAATACAAAAAAGAACAAGAATGCACCTATTTATCCCCTTATGTCAAAGTACAGGGATCCTTGGATGAAGGATTGGAAAATTTCAAGCACATAGTAAAGGTAAATGTTTGTAATGAACATAATTTTGTAAATTAGGGAGAGATGATGATCAAAGACATGCACCTCTTGTATATAAGAGAGAACCGTGATCAAGACACAATTACTTATAGGAAAATAATGTCCTGTGATTAAAAAAAAAAAAATCACTGTACTAAGGAAATTTTATCCTTAGAGAAAGAGAGATTGAATGTACAAACAACCTTTCCCCCTAAGTAAAGAGGCAAGAGTCCATAAATGAGAAATAAGAATAATGAGAAGACCGTGGAATATTTTTTTTTTTTAAATTGTAAGATATAAAGATGAATTGTAAGAAATAACCATAATCTTGTCTTGCAAAAATTAAAACACCCTAATCAAACAAGATGTATCATAGAATAATGCAACACCAAAGAGAGAATGAAAAATGCATCATTAGATAGATAAAAATTCAAACACCATTAGGTGTAAGATATATGCTAGAAAATATGTCACATATGAAGTAAATTATAGATGTTATACATGACTATTATATGACAAACACTCAAATCCAATACATGAAAAGAATTGTTAGACAACGATAATTACATCTTGCATGAAACAAAACATTACATACCCAAAGATAAGATATATCATAGGTTAATTCAAATGTATAGAGAAATGAAAGAAGAAGAGCAAAGGATACCATGTTATGCCTTACTTATTTATCACAAGAGGAACAAAAAAGAGATAAAGAATCCTCAAAGGAGAGAAGAGAAGAAAAGTTAACCCCTCTCGGATAGATCCGCTATCACATATATGGTACAAAAATGTAACACAAAAAATCAATGTGAAATAGAGAATACATCTGCAAGGAATATAAATGCATAATAGGAGAAAGGGAGAGAAGAATAACATATTAAACACCCTAAAGCATTTCTCCTAGATACCAAATATACACTTCCTAGTGAACATAGCATACTAGAAAGGATATTAAGGTATAGATGAACATTTGACAAAGAGAAAAATAGATCCAAAGAAAAGATGATCATTTCCCCCTAATTAAGAGGAATGAGGAGATGAACCTATTGTGTCACTCTTAAACATTTTACATATAATAATAGAGAGTAGCCCCAATAGGGATTAGAAATGCTAAGCAAAATTTTGAAGAAGAAATAAAACAGCTTGAATATCATAAATCTTACCATTTTCAACTTTATAATGAACATATAAAGAAATTTCAAAACAATCAAAAAGTAAATGTTCATTATTATAGAAAAAACAATATCAAAGTATATTAATAGCATTCTTTTCATAAGGTTGATATCTTATTTTAGATGCAATCAAAAGGTGACAATAAAATCTCAATGATAAATCTTCTTGAGTACCATGAGGAGGTAAAGATGGACTTGGAAGAAAAAGAAGACAAAGATGGGGTTGTGGAGGAGGGAAGGCAGTAAGAACATTGTGAGAGGGAACAAAGCCAATGCCTTTCATATGTTGGTGCATAAGAGGATAACCGAGAATATTAATATTGTGTTCATTAATACCAAGTCATAGGCCCTTGTAACCTTGTGTATTGATAATATTATAGCTCGTAGTATAAGTAGTTTGAAGGGTAGATGGATAAAATTGTTTGTCTTGAGGTATGTGAACATATTTAGTGTAAGGATAAATGGAATAAATATTTTTGTGTGTAGGAGAGTGAGGGATATGTGTGTAAGGTGGTGGAGAAGATAGATCATCTAAGAATTATCTCACATTCGGGTTATGAATCATACTTTGAAGGTGTTGTAAGGTTGTAGAGGTGTGAGGGGATTGGTCACTATTAGGTGGAATAGTATTAGGCATGATATTAGGAGCATCATTAACAAAATCTCTAATACCATCTAAAATATGTATAAGGAATCCGCATGAAAGTCTAAAGATGATTTTGAAATATGCCTTATTAGGAAACCTTGTATTTGTTAACCTTATAATATAATGTGCAAGAAAAGCATGTAAATATTTGACCATTATAAATGAAATAAACTTACATAAACATGATAAAGAGCTTCAAGAAAAAAAAGTTACCATATAAATGATTACGCAGCATGCTATTTTTTAGAATTACATTGTTGCAAAATAAAAGTTAGATGTACATGGAAGATATAAAGCAATCTAACTTTGAAGAGAAATGACATCAATGAATTTAACAATGTAAACTAGATGAGATGAATTCAATAGTTGAACATTTTCACCCTAAGTCATTCAGTATAAGAGAAAGAGGGGCTTCCAAACATAACTCTCAATATAACATAAGTTATATTAGAAAAACCCAAATAGGATAAAGGGATACCAATAATATGTAACGCCCCGCCAAGGGATCCAAAAGAATTAACCTAAAGTTTCACTAAGTTTGCTAAACATTTTTTTTTTTTTTTAAAGTAAGAAAGTATGACATACACATCAAACAAATAGTAGCGGAAGCAATAACATGTAATCATCGACAAACATACATTGCAAGTTACATTTCTTAAAGATCCCAAGACGTTGAGTCACGTTTAAATTTAATTAATTCTAAGTCTAACAACTAACACATACATATAAAAGAATAATCAGAAACCCCAATGTCCATAATATACATTTGTTCTGAATGCTCCTTGGCCAATTAATTCGGAATGCTCATTCATCCACTGTACATGTCACAGGGTATGAAAGGCTTAAAAGAATATACATATGTAAAGATCAAGATACAACATCCTCAAATCCATGATACAAAGTACAGTAAAAATATATGAAACTATTCACCATACATGATACATCCATACATCCATAATGATAAAACATCTATCATAAAATCTAACCATCCATCATACTAATCCAAGAACATAGTGTAGGTAAATGCCAATCACGAAATCTCCAACCACGGTGACCACGGAACGGATCTCAATGGTAAGAGTAAAAGCACTACCACCCGACCGCGTGGAACCTAAATGGCCCACTCCCACCGCGCTGAGGAGATAGTCTCAAGTCCCAAATAGGATAACAAAACCTATAAACATAAATACTCTCTAAGTCCAGGAAATCCTAAAAGTATGCTAACTCAAGGGTTCCTAAAAAGATCGACATCTAAATCCCAGAGGTACCACAAGACACGTAGGAAACCTAATATGCAAGCAGGAAACTGTCATCGCAAAAGTCATGTAGAAGTTACCCGAGCAATCCCTTAGGAATCTCGGGTCCCTACTGATCCTGCGGCCACTAGTATCCTCTCGTACTGACGAGGCATACTATGGTATGCAAGGTCGTAACCAAGCGTCCTCTCTACCCCATCCTAGTCTGTACTAGCACTCATGGCATGGGAGAGAACATACAATTATCTTGTTAGGTTCATTTTCTCTCATTTAGTGTAAATGTTTTCACTTATTAAAAACGACTTACAATGGGTTTCTCAAGGCAGCTACTTAGGGCTCCGACCCCCATTGCAAGCCACTTCCCGACTCTACACATAGATAACCTACCCTAACTCATAAATCAAAGAATCATAATAAAACCATCTCAGTCCTATGCGAGCAACTGAAAATATCATAAAAAGATAATCCACAAAATATATCAGTTCTTCATGAGCAACAGATAACATCAAATAGTAATCAAGTAATCACGACAGTTCTCTATCAGCAACTGGAGGCATCAATGATAAGTCACAAAATCCATTGGTTCTCTAATGAGCAACCAGAAAGTAATACAAGTATAACTGATCGAGACTCATAAATGGTTAAGTTAGGTATTCTCAAATACATACATCTCAGCTTCACACAAGGAACTGGAAAGCAATCACAAACAGTAAACACAATCATGTCATAGAGCACTTCATCACATTACCATGGTCAGGTTAAGAAAGATCGAGACCAAATCATCAAGACATCACATTCACAAACCCCGAGCCTCTGGTAACAACCTGAACTGGTCAACACTAAACCAACCCCAAAACATTCAAAGTACAAAGTCAACATCAAAGTCTCAGAGATTGGATCTGAAAGTATATTATTTAAATTAAGGTAAGGTTTGTGTTTTAGTTCAATGTCGAATTCAAGTAACAAAGTTTTCACAACTACCCTTTTTCGAATAACCCAGTTCTATAATAATTTACATTAAATCAGTATCCAATTTTATAATTTAGTCAAATAACATTCCTTATTAATTAACTTAATTAAACTAATTTTAATTAAATTAATTAATATTTATTAGATCTAATTAATTATTTTAATCCAACCAATAATTGTTAATTTATTAATATTTAAACAAAATTATTAATAAATTACAATTTACAACTATAACAATGCAATTAATATTTATTTATTAAATATTAAAAAAATTTAATATATTATAAAAATTAAATATATTATAATTTTTATTATTTAAAATTTTTAATTAAATAAAATTCATTTTTTTAATAATTAAAAAAAAATATATAAAAAAAAAATTTTTAAAAATCGAATTCCCAACGTTTATAGCCCGTCGGCTTTGGCCGCAGGCCTGCGGTCGCAGGGCCTGCGGCGGCAGGTACTCTGTACCTGCCGTCGCAGTACCTGCGACGCAGGTACTGTCGGCCTGCGCCGACAGTGGGGGCGGGTACGGGGTAATTCCCTCCCCCCCACTTTATTAAATTTAAATATATTTTTTTTTTTTGAATTAAATTTATTCTAATACAAATAAAATTAGTTTTTTTTTTTTTAATTTTAAAAATTAATTTTGTTTAATTAATTTTTTTTTTTTTAATAAAAACAATTTTTTCCAAAGGGGTAAATATGTAAAATATAAATATATATATATATATATATTTTTATATATATATTTATATATATATATTTATTTATTTTTTTATTTTCTTATATTTTTTTTATCCAGAACTTTTCAATTCATTAAAACAAAACCCTTATTAAATTAGATCTTTAATTTCTAAATCAAGAAAACAATGGTTCTAATTAATTCATCCAGTCTCCATGGATACAAAAATTATTGACGAATAATTAATAACTTCACAAGATTTGAAAGCTTAAAACTTTTATCACAGAGAATTCAGATCTACAAACCCCAGACACGAAGAAGACAGGAAGGGATAATTGCATATTTAATGGATAAAAAACACAAGACCCTACCTGATCCTGATGCTATTATGCAACCTCCAGAAAACTGTATGCGAATTCGCTCCTCTCAATAACCTTCCCCTTCAAGACTTTCTTCGTATCAGCCTTCTGAAATTTGCTTCCAAAAATTGTCTTCCTCCAAAAATTCTCGTCCAAATTCGTATATCAAAAAATGAACCCCCAAAGTTGTGATAAGCAAATTCTCCTCAATTCCGGGGCACTAATTGTGCGTTTACCCGAGAAGACTCTTTGCACAACTCAGTTAACTCCAAATTAACTTTTATTATCTTTTCTAATTCTTTTGCATTCAACTTTCATGCACAATAAGTTGAATGATTAAATAACTTTATTTAAAATCTCACTTGACTTCAATTCTTAATTAATTTATTACTTTAAATCTTATGTGCACTTTTAAGAAATTAAAATAACATTATTAATTTTTATAATTTACTCTTTTAATTTAATTCTTATATTTAACTCATGATTAGATCATGCGATCTAGAATTCTTAATAAATTTATATCTTTCAACTTTTTTAATTTATTTTAGAACTTAATTGATAACATATTTAATTAATTTAAATAACAATAATATTTAGTATTTATTTAAAAATGAACTCCAAATATATTATTATTAAATTAAATAAATATTATCCTGTTCTAAATATATCTTAAACTTTAATTTCCATATTTTAATTCTTTTATTTAATTATTTAATTAATTAATTAAATATAAAGATATCATAATAATTCCTTATTAAATTAAATCATTAATTAGTCTTTTTAATTAGACTTAATTAATAGAAAATACACCAAGGACTCATAAAGCAACATACGAAAACCCATCATAGAAAAATACATACCAAATCAAACAGAAGGGTTATAATCACCAAATTACATCATTTGATGCATTCGGAGGGTACTTAACTCAGATACTTGTCCTAATTATCAATTAGGACAATTGGCTAAAGGGTTTAGGATTTGGACTTAAGAGTTTATCTCCCCTCTCTTACCATTGAGACAGTGCAATAGGGTACGCTCATCCTGACAATTCAGGGAAGTCGATACCCGGTACCTGCAACCTGCATAAAATCCACGCATGTACAAACACAATATTCTAAGCTAAACAGGCAATGGCAGGAAGTGGTGCATCGTGTAGATCCCGACTAGCAGGTGACTACGACTCCCTTCCTTAACCATATCAGAAACACCATACATAAATAAAACAACACGCACACCATACACATGCAGTATGGGGTAAGTATCCATAAGAGGCACATGAAATAATAAGCCATCTAACTAATCATCATCGATAACTAAAACCATTGAATAATCATCATACATGCACGAAATATAGAGTACCAAGTAATCTCATCATATAATAAACTGAGTGTAAACATCCTCTGATAATCTCTAAAATAATGATACTACTCATCAAACATAAATTGGCCTAAAAGAGTTTGGCAATCATATCATAAATGTAGCTCGAAAAATGTAAACTAGGGGCAGGCACTACATCCACCCCCCCTAGACTTAGGCTTACTCCTGGAAGCCTATAAACAAATAGGGATATAAATCCCGTAATCTAGATGCATCCTCCCATGTCTCTGAAGAGTCATCAGTAGGGTCCCATTGGACCCTTACCTGCTCTATGGTTCGACCCCTGAGGGTCAACTCCCGCTGCTCCAGAATACGTATTGGCTCCAAAGCCAGCTGCCCGTCCTCTACCTGTAATGCATTCCAATCAAGAATATGTACAACATCAGGAATATACTGTCTAAGTACTGAAACATGGAAAACATCGTGAATGCGAGCAAGGCTGGGCGGTAAAGCAAGACGATAGGCAACTGGACCAATCCTCTCAAGAATATCGAATGGTCCCACAAAGCGAGGTGCTAGCTTCGAGCCCTTTCCATAACGGATCGGACTCTTCCGCGGACGCACTCTCAAGAAAACCTTCTCTCCCACAGCAAACTGCTTATCTGACCTATGAGCATCAGCATACTTCTTCTGCCTATCCTAAGCTGTTGTCAAGTGCTCTCGGATACGCACCACCTGTTGCTCCATGTCACGAAGCATCTCTGGGCCCAACAGGATGCGATCCTCAAGGCTATCCCAACTCAAAGGTGTACGACAAGGGCGTCCATATAAGGCTTGGAAAGGTGCCATGCCAATAGAACTGTGATACCCGTTGTTGTAAGCAAACTCCACTAGGTAGAGATAGTCCTCCCAATGGGTCTGCCTATCCATCACTTACATCCTCAACATATCCTCGAGAACCTGATTCACTCTCTCTGTCTGCCCATCTGTCTCTGGGTGATATGCTGAACTGAAGTTCAACTGCGCTCCAAGATCATGCTGTAGTGATGTCCAAAATGCGGAAGTGAAAACATGATCCCTATCCGAAATGATCTTCCGGGGAATACCATGTAGTCTCACAATGTCACGCATGAAGACATTAGCCACTGAAGCTACAGTGTAGGAAGACCTGATTGGTGCAAAATGTGCCACCTTGGTCAACCGATCAACGGTGACCATGATAGCATCATGACGACGAAGAGTCATAGGTAATCCTACTATGAAATCCATAGAGATGATGTCCCACTTCCATGAAGGAACGAGATTCGGTTGCAAAAGTCCTGCCGGATGTTGGTGTTCTGCCTTGACTCTTTGACACTCAAGACATCTAGCCACAAAATCAGCAATGTCGCGCTTCATCCCGGACCAATAGAATAAACGTCGCAAATCTGCATGCATCTTCTTGACACCTGGATGTGCCGAGTAAGGTGCACGATGGGCCTCTGATAGGATCAATATGCGAAGCTCATCCAGTAGCGGCACATAGATCCTTCCTGAAAGTCTCAAAAGGCCATCTAACTCTAGGACATAGCCTGAAAACTTACCCTCCAAGGATCTCCCTGAATTGATCTCACTGCACACCTCCAGATACCATGAATCAGTGGGGAGTGCCTGAAGTATCTGACATCTCAAATCGACACTAAGAGTCATAGATGATATCACATGTTTCCTGCGACTCAAAGCATCAGCTACGACATTCTCCTTCCCCTGGATATACTTCACCTCAAAGTCATACTCGCACAAAAACTCCATCCAACGCCTTTGCCTAGCATTCAGATTAGGCTGCGTGAATATGTACTGAAGACTACGATGATCGCTATGTAGTTCAAATCTGTGTCCCAACAAGAAATGTCTCCATCTCACTAAGGCATGAACTACTGCTGCTAACTCAAGGTCATGTGTAGGATAATTCAACTCATGATCCTTGATTTTGCGTGACTCATATGCAATCACTCGACCATTCTGCATTAGAACTGCTCCAATACCCTCGAGGGAAGCATCTGTACACACCATGAACTCACCTTCTGGATCAGGTACAGCTAAGATCGGTGCACTGGTCAGAAGCTCTTTGAGTTTCTGAAATGCTTCTACACACTTTTCTGTCCAAAGAAACTTCTTTCCTTTCCTCTGAAGGGAGGTAATAGGGTGTGCTATTCTGGAGAAGTTTTGAACAAATCTGCGATAATACCCAGCTAGACCCATGAAACTACGAATCTCCGACACAGTAGTGGGTGTAGGCCAATCTACTATTGCCTGGATCTTCGCAGGGTCTACAGAGATACCTTTGCCTGAAATAACGTGTCCCAAATACTGTATCTCTGATTGAAAGAAATCACACTTTGCCGCATTGGCATAAAGTTGATTATCTCTCAAGCACTGCAAAACTAAACTCAAATGTTCCTCATGTTCCTTTTGGGACTTAGAATATATCAGAATATCATCGAGGAACACAAGAACAAATCTATCAAGATAGGAACGGAACACCCCATTCATTAAGCACATGAAAACTGATGGAGCGTTTGTCAGCCCAAAGGGTACCACTGTGAACTCATAATGCCCGTAGCGAGTTCGGAAGGCGGTCTTATGAATATCAGCCTCCTTGATGCGAAGTTGATGGTATCCTGACTTAAGATCAATCTTAGAGAACACTGTAGCTCCCTTGATCTGATCAAATAAATCATCAATCCTTGGTAAAGGATACCTGTTCTTTATTGTCACCTTATTCAGTTGTCTGTAATCGATGCAAAGGTGCAAAGAACCATCCTTCTTCTTCACAAAGAGCACTGGAGCTCCCCATGGTGATACACTAGGTCGAATACTACCCTTGGCCAAAAGTTCCTCTAACTGCAAACGCAACTCACTTAGCTCCTGAGTGGTCATACGGTAAGGCGCTCTAGAGATAGGTTCCGCTCCTGGAGTGAGCTCAATGCTAAAATCAATGTCTCTCTTCGGAGGCATGCCTGGAATCTCACTCGGAAAGACATCAACATACTCCTGTAAAATAGGGTGATCTAGGGTCTTCCTCGTAGATTCTTCCTCATCAAGCTCATTTACCGAAACGGCAAATACCTGACACCCCTTACGAAAGCTTCGCTTAAGTTGCATAGCAGAGATCATCCGTAGGGATATAGGCCTCGGTATCCCCACAATCTCCACATCCTTCCCTTGGTCATCCTGACACAAAATGGTCTTCTTTCTGCAGTCAATACTAGCCCTATGAGAGCCAAGCCAATCCATACCTAAGACCACATCGTAGGAGCCAAGAGGAATAACTCGAAAATCGACTGAAGTCTCGAACCCTCCTATGCTAAGTCCACACTTATGAACTACCGAATCTGTGGAAACTTTAGCACCTGAGGCTAGTTCCACTTGCCAACCATGGTCTTGCTTAACCGACTCCAGCTTACACTTGTCAACTAGAGATGGAGAAATGAAAGAATCTGTAGCACCTGAATCAAATAATACAGAGAGAAGTGTACCTCGGATAGCTCCTGTAGTCTCAACTACTGTCCCCTGATGGTCTGCCTGACGGTGATCCACCGCTGCAAATACTCTATGAGATCCACCTGTATTTCCGACTGTAGGCTCAGATGCCGCAGGCCTGGGTCCTGAATACTGAGATGCTCGCTGTGGGCAGTATGCTGCAATATGACCAATCTGTCCACACGAATAACATCCCGTGCCTCTGCCAGATCCTCTCCCTATAGGTGGTGCATTCGACCGCTGGTGGCTACCCCTGCTAGCAAAAGACTGGTTGCTCTGTGCAGGCCGAGATTGCTGATTCTGCCTAATACGTTGAGCATTGCGATTGATCCTGGGGTTGGATCCACCGCCACCACTCTGTGCCTGAGGGTAAAATCCCTTATGCTGCTGAGGCTGCTGCTGAGAATGCTGATGAGAATGCGGCTGAGAATACTGATTCCTCCTAGGGAAGGGAGGCTTCCTGATTCCACCAGAATTGTGGTTGCCCTTAGATCCTGCTATAGTAGGCGCTCCCACAAATCCCCCTTGCCCAAAGTTGACACTCTGCTCTACCAGGATAGCTCGATGTACCGCATCCTTGAGGGTCTTAGGCTCAAATACCTTAACACCCCCAATAAAACGGTTGTTCAAGCCTCGAATGAAGTGTTGTGCCAACTGTGCTGGGTTGTCACTGAATCCCGAAAAAGGCATGAGCTCATAGAACTTGCGCTCATACTCTACAACGGTCATAGTGAACTGTCTTAGGTTATGGAACTCATCTGCTCTATGCTGCTTCCATTCCTCTGGTAGGAATCGCTCATGAAAACTCTCCAAGAAAATCTCCCAAGTGACACTACCCATGTCAATGCCCAACTTCTTCTCCTCAATAGTCCACCAGGTTGCTCCAAATAACTCTAGATTGGTAATGGCAAACCTCGCTTTGACATTACTGTCAAAGTCCTGCATAGCAAAAATCCTGTCAAGGGCAATAAGCCACTGCTCAGCTACATACCCAGAACCTTGCCCATTAAAGGGTTTGATCTTGGACCTCTAAAGATCCTTCATCTGAGAAGATACTATGAATCTATGTCGATCCCTCTGAGGACTCCTAGATCTGCGTCTATGCTCATGTCCAACTTGGTGTGCTCTATCCTGCTCAAGAACAGGAGGTAAGCGATCAATAAGGGTCCGCATCATTTGCCTCAGATCAACCTCCTCAGAGTCGGCATGTCCCTCATCGTGGTTCTCTTCCTGATGCTCACTGACATGCTCTTCCCTATTCTCTTCCTGAATGGGGCTCTCATGGATAGACTCATGAACACTAACATCTCTGCCTCGTCCACGACCTCTGCCACGGCCAAGGCTACGGCCCCTAACGGAAGATCTCGTCCCAGATACCATCCTACAATAATATCCAAGACACAAGATGCTAAAATAATCATGAAACATACTACTGAAATACATAGATAAAAGACACATGTTTTGCAAACAAGATATTTTCAATTTTCAGTTTACCTATAATTTCAGTTTAAGTATAATTTAAGTTTTGAAGTTTTGAGTGTTGAAGTATGAATAAAATAGGTAACTAATAGTTTATATACAGTTTTCAGTTCAACTAGCTTCAAGTCTTAGTTTAAGGTTTGCATTTTTATTCAACTAGTTAACACTAGTGGCGTTCCAATATACCCAGAGCTCCCAATGTAGAAACTTGAGCTCTGATACCAGGTGTAACGCCCCGCCAAGGGATCCAAAAGAATTAACCTAAAGTTTCACTAAGTTTGCTAAACATTTTTTTTTTTTTTTAAAGTAAGAAAGTATGACATACACATCAAACAAATAGTAGCGGAAGCAATAACATGTAATCATCGACAAACATACATTGCAAGTTACATTTCTTAAAGATCCCAAGACGTTGAGTCACGTTTAAATTTAATTAATTCTAAGTCTAACAACTAACACATACATATAAAAGAATAATCAGAAACCTCAATGTCCATAATATACATTTGTTCCGAATGCTCCTTGGCCAATTAATTCGGAATGCTCATTCATCCACTGTACATGTCACAGGGTATGAAAGGCTTAAAAGAATATACATATGTAAAGATCAAGATACAACATCCTCAAATCCATGATACAAAGTACAGTAAAAATATATGAAACTATTCACCATACATGATACATCCATACATCCATAATGATAAAACATCTATCATAAAATCTAACCATCCATCATACTAATCCAAGAACATAGTGTAGGTAAATGCCAATCACGAAATCTCCAACCACGGTGACCACGGAACGGATCTCAATGGTAAGAGTAAAAGCACTACCACCCGACCGCGTGGAACCTAAATGGCCCACTCCCACCGCGCTGAGGAGATAGTCTCAAGTCCCAAATAGGATAACAAAACCTATAAACATAAATACTCTCTAAGTCCAGGAAATCCTAAAAGTATGCTAACTCAAGGGTTCCTAAAAAGATCGACATCTAAATCCCAGAGGTACCACAAGACATGTAGGAAACCTAATATGCAAGCAGGAAAGTGTCATCGCAAAAGTCATGTAGAAGTTACCCGAGCAATCCCTTAGGAATCCCGGGTCCCTACTGATCCTACAGCCACTAGTATCCTCTCGTACTGACGAGGCATACTATGGTATGCAAGGTAGTAACCAAGCGTCCTCTCTACCCCATCCTAGTCTGTACTAGCACTCATGGCATGGGAGAGAACATACAATTATCTTGTTAGGTTCATTTTCTCTCATTTAGTGTAAATGTTTTCACTTATTAAAAACGACTTACAATGGGTTTCTCAAGGCAGCTACTTAGGGCTCCGACCCCCATTGCAAGCCACTTCCCGACTCTACACATAGATAACCTACCCTAACTCATAAATCAAAGAATCATAATAAAACCATCTCAGTCCTATGCGAGCAACTGAAAATATCATAAAAAGATAATCCACAAAATATATCAGTTCTTCATGAGCAACAGATAACATCAAATAGTAATCAAGTAATCACGACAGTTCTCTATCAGCAACTGGAGGCATCAATGATAAGTCACAAAATCCATTGGTTCTCTAATGAGCAACCAGAAAGTAATACAAGTATAACTGATCGAGACTCATAAATGGTTAAGTTAGGTATTCTCAAATACATACATCTCAGCTTCACACAAGGAACTGGAAAGCAATCACAAACAGTAAACACAATCATGTCATAGAGCACTTCATCACATTACCATGGTCAGGTTAAGAAAGATCGAGACCAAATCATCAAGACATCACATTCACAAACCCCGAGCCTCTGGTAACAACCTGAACTGGTCAACGCTAAACCAACCCCAAAACATTCAAAGTACAAAGTCAACATCAAAGTCTCAGAGATTGGATCTGAAAGTATATTATTTAAATTAAGGTAAGGTTTGTGTTTTAGTTCAATGTCGAATTCAATTAACAAAGTTTTCACAACTACCCTTTTTCGAATAACCCAGTTCTATAATAATTTACATTAAATCAGTATCCAATTTTATAATTTAGTCAAATAACATTCCTTATTAATTAACTTAATTAAACTAATTTTAATTAAATTAATTAATATTTATTAGATCTAATTAATTATTTTAATCCAACCAATAATTGTTAATTTATTAATATTTAAACAAAATTATTAATAAATTACAATTTACAACTATAACAATGCAATTAATATTTATTTATTAAATATTAAAAAAATTTAATATATTATAAAAATTAAATATATTATAATTTTTATTATTTAAAATTTTTAATTAAATAAAATTCGTTTTTTTAATAATTAAAAAAATATATATAAAAAAAAAATTTTAAAAAACCGAATTCCCAACGTTTATAGCCCGTCGGCTTTGGCCGCAGGCCTGCGGTCGCAGGGCCTGCGGCGGCAGGTACTCTGTACCTGTCGTCGCAGTACCTGCGACGCAGGTACTGTCGGCCTGCGCCGACAGGGCGGGTACGGGGTAATTCCCTCCCCCCCACTTTATTAAATTTAAATATATATTTTTTTTTTGAATTAAATTTATTCTAATACAAATAAAATTAGTTTTTTTTTTTTTTTTTTTTTTTTAAATTAATTTTGTTTAATTAATTTTTTTTTTTTTAATAAAAACAATTTTTTCCAAAGGGGTAAATATGTAAAATATAAATATATATATATATATATTTATATATATATATATTTATATATATATATATATTTATATATATATATATATTTATTTATTTATTTTTTTATTTTCTTATATTTTTTTTATCCAGAACTTTTCAATTCATTAAAACAAAACCCTTATTAAATTAGATCTTTAATTTCTAAATCAAGAAAACAATGGTTCTAATTAATTCATCCAGTCTCCATGGATACAAAAATTATTGACGAATAATTAATAACTTCACAAGATTTGAAAGCTTAAAACTTTTATCACAGAGAATTCAGATCTACAAACCCCAGACACGAAGAAGACAGGAAGGGATAATTGCATATTTAATGGATAAAAAACACAAGACCCTACCTGATCCTGATGCTATTATGCAACCTCCAGAAAACTGTATGCGAATTCGCTCCTCTCAATAACCTTCCCCTTCAAGACTTTCTTCGTATCAGCCTTCTGAAATTTGCTTCCAAAAATTGTCTTCCTCCAAAAATTCTCGTCCAAATTCGTATATCAAAAAATGAACCCCCAAAGTTGTGATAAGCAAATTCTCCTCAATTCCGGGGCACTAATTGTGCGTTTACCCGAGAAGACTCTTTGCACAACTCAGTTAACTCCAAATTAACTTTTATTATCTTTTCTAATTCTTTTGCATTCAACTTTCATGCACAATAAGTTGAATGATTAAATAACTTTATTTAAAATTTCACTTGACTTCAATTCTTAATTAATTTATTACTTTAAATCTTATGTGCACTTTTAAGAAATTAAAATAACATTATTAATTTTTATAATTTACTCTTTTAATTTAATTCTTATATTTAACTCATGATTAGATCATGCGATCTAGAATTCTTAATAAATTTATATCTTTCAACTTTTTTTAATTTATTTTAGAACTTAATTGATAACATATTTAATTAATTTAAATAACAATAATATTTAGTATTTATTTAAAAATGAACTCCAAATATATTATTATTAAATTAAATAAATATTATCCTGTTCTAAATATATCTTAAACTTTAATTTCCATATTTTAATTCTTTTATTTAATTATTTAATTAATTAATTAAATATAAAGATATCATAATAATTCCTTATTAAATTAAATCATTAATTAGTCTTTTTAATTAGACTTAATTAATAGAAAATACACCAAGGACTCATAAAGCAACATACGAAAACCCATCATAGAAAAATACATACCAAATCAAACAGAAGGGTTATAATCACCAAATTACATCATTTGATGCATTCGGAGGGTACTTAACTCAGATACTTGTCCTAATTATCAATTAGGACAATTGGCTAAAGGGTTTAGGATTTGGACTTAAGAGTTTATCTCCCCTCTCTTACCATTGAGACAGTGCGATAGGGTACGCTCATCCTGACAATTCAGGGAAGTCGATACCCGGTACCTGCAACCTGCATAAAATCCACGCATGTACAAACACAATATTCTAAGCTAAACAGGCAATGGCAGGAAGTGGTGCATCGTGTAGATCCCGACTAGCAGGTGACTACGACTCCCTTCCTTAACCATATCAGAAACACCATACATAAATAAAACAACACGCACACCATACACATGCAGTATGGGGTAAGTATCCATAAGAGGCACATGAAATAATAAGCCATCTAACTAATCATCATCGATAACTAAAACCATTGAATAATCATCATACATGCACGAAATATAGAGTACCAAGTAATCTCATCATATAATAAACTGAGTGTAAACATCCTCTGATAATCTCTAAAATAATGATACTACTCATCAAACATAAATTGGCCTAAAAGAGTTTGGCAATCATATCATAAATGTAGCTCGAAAAATGTAAACTAGGGGCAGGCACTACATAATAAATCTAAATTATACTAACAAAGTATGTAATAAAGTGTTATTTCATACAATGTTGAATGACTTTAAATGTCCAATGTGAATGTAAATTGAAACAATTGATTAAATGAAAAAGATAAGATAGATCTTGGAGCCATATGTATGCAATTGGTCCAACTAAAGCATGTAAATAGATGTATTATGTGATATGAAATAGAAGAAAGAAAATAGACCTTTAAATATGCAAGGGAAAGTGCCTTTATGCTCCCAAATCTTTGGATCTACAACTACTACAAAGAAATTGACTGTGGATTTGTGATCATGATAGAAAACCTAGAAAACCCTTAAAATCTTAGAGCTCCAAGTACAAGTCAATTTGGGTGATGTGTACTAGCATGTTTATGGGATGATAGACATGTTACCAAAGCATAGAGACAAATTCAACCCTTATTTTTATTGAGGCCTTTAGCTAATAGTTTCTAAATCTAAATGCACAATTCCAATAACTTGTTCCCACACATAAAAAAAATAGTTTTATTTGTTGGATGAGGACTTGCCTTGGTCAACCAAAATAAAACCATAGAAGTCAAGACATCATGAATGGAACTATTTATGCCATACCTTGGTGAAGAATGTTGAATGAATAAATGAAAGATGTTCTCCTTAGAAGTGAAGCTCTACTAGCACCTTGAAGGAAGAAGCTTGATGCAAGAAGAAAATGCTAGATCTTGAATTAATGCTTTAAGAAGGTTAGATTGATGCTTTAATGTACGTGTGTATTCTTTCTCTTGATTTCTTGTGTGATGATGATGGATGAAAATGAAATTCCCAAGCCTTCTTATATACTAGTTTTTAGGACTAAAAAAACAAAGCAAACCAACTGGATAGAAAAATAAAATAGTTTAAACACTTGAGACACTTTAGGTCATGGGATGTGAATCCCTCTTGGTGTAGGTCAACCCAGTCAGCCTATTACTAGTATAGGTCAACCTACATCCAAGGGTGTCTCGAGGATAGGAGACCCCGAGGTCTTGAGGAAAGGGTAGAAAGATTTGAAAAATATTAAAATACCATAAAATATGATTGAAAAGGTGATAAAATAACACCTAAAGGGCCGTGCATAAAAATGAGAGATGACGTAGAAATTTGAGAAAGATTAGAAAAAGAAAAAGAGACCAAAATCAAATTGGAGGGGGAGGGGTGGCTAAAAGGTATCAAAATGAAGTACTTTAATTTTAAGATGATTAAAAAGTTATCATGGATTAGAAGGAAGTTAGTGCACACATTGTGTTGGCCCATTTCAAGTACATGGACCTCTAGGTTGATAATTAAATAAGCCTTCATATTGAGAGAGAGAGAGAGAGAGAGAGAGAGAGAGAGAGAGAGAGAGAGAGAGAGAGAGAGAGAGAGAGAGAGATGCTCAAATAGGATGTCCAATCCTTAGGTTGAGTTATGGGCCTATTTATTAATCCAATTATGAAATCAACTATTTTTTGTGTTATTTTCAGGGATGTTGTCAAACTAAAAACTTGTTGGCAATGGGCTAGTGTCCCTAATTGGATTTGTGACATAATTTAATATCCTTATGTGTCTTCTATAAGTCTAGTTGTTAGATTACGGATTAATAGGTCAATCTTTTAGTGCAGTGACAACCTTGCACTTAAGAAGTGGTATTAAAGCTTGGTCACAAGTTTGAATCCTTGCAAGTTAGGACGAGTGATTTTGGGAAGGAAATAATGCCATGCTATGGAACCCAATAGAAATTAACCCAAATATGTTACCAAATTTAGTGAACAAATTTTTTTTCTTAAAAGTTCATACAACATCAATGGTAATAGTGCAGAAGCATTATAATGAATATAAATCACATACACATAAATGAAAAATATTCACCGATTATAGTTCTCAAGTGTTCCTCAATGTAGAATTACATACATGTCAATAATAAACCAATTATATAACATCCATTGTACAATATACAAGGTATGTAATAATAAACCAAATACAAAATGTTATTATACATCATCCCATAGGGATCTCAAAGATATAAATACATAATACATGAATATATCTACTAAGGATAAGAAAATAGTCTCCAAAAGATATGAATAAGAATGATACAATTGCAATAATGGAACATCATGTGCTTCATGAAGGTTTAATTTTACTAATTGAAAACTATTGTAAAAGTAAGGCTATAAAGCCCTCACCGGTTCTTGAGAAAATGAAAGGGTCTAGAAATGCTCCCCACTCTAAGAGAATAAAGGTGGAAGAAGGGGCTAGTGATAGCAAGAAGGTTTTCAAATGGGAGAGGACTAAGAAACATGTTGAGGAGATTACTGAATCTAAGAATTTAGATAATGATGAGAAAATAGAAATGGGGGATCTCAATTCTAACCTAGACAGTTATTCTAGGAGTAAAGGGGTGTCAAATAGTAAAGATCATGTGGAGGGAAGTGAGGATAGAAATACTAACTTAAATGTTGGGTTGAAAGCCCTCGGGGAGGATGATGAATAACAAAGTGATCACCCTTCTCATAATGCCAATGAGGAGAAAATGGAGGAGGATGCTAGTAAGGAGATTGAAGAAAAAGGCATTGTGGGTAAGAACAATAGCCAAAGCAAAGAAGAAAATGAGGAAAGGATCGAGAATGTGGACATTAACACCGATAGCCAAATCAATACTATGACCATTGTGGTCGGTTATGAGCCTAGGGATGTGGATGACAGGAGGGATGACTCTCAAGATGCTAAGCTCTCCTTTCTTCAAACTGCTAAACTTAAAGTGAAAACTTCTCTTTAGAGTGATTCTTGGCTATATAATGAAATAATCATTCTCATGAAGAAAATGGGGGCTATGTAGAAAGAATTGGATGTTGAACACACTAGGAGAATTCAGATGGAAGTGCAAATTGGTAACATCCTTGATAAGCTTAAAGAATATGAGTAGGAGCTTCGTTACCTTATAAAGGAAAGTGGTCAAAAAATGGAACAAGTCACTTCTAGTTTGTGTGCTATAGTGGCCAGTCTAGGTAAGAAGAGTAATGAGGAGATAACGTCTCCTAGTAATGTAGGGATGGGGAGTTTAGGTGGTCCTAGTAAGAGAACTAGGCAGAGTACAAGGAAAAAAGTTGTTGAGGCTCTTGAGGCTCATGTTCTTTCTCTTGTGGACATTATCTAGAGTAATGCAAAAGTAGTTAAAGAGGTGGTGAACATTATCAAAGAGTTACTGTAGGTGTTGGCTTTGGAGTGGGTGTGTTGGTTGCTAGTTTGGATAGTTTTCCTAGTTTTTTCTTTTTTTCTTTCCAACTTGTTTAAAAACTAGGTTTCAAGTCCTTGTAAAGCCTGGCCATTTTTTATGGTTTAAACTCTTGGTTTCAGGTCCTTGTAAAACATGGTTTTGTTATTTTTAAACTTTAGGTTTCATGTCCTTGTAAAACCTAGTGGTGCTTTATTGTTTATCTTTAGTTTTTTGTAAAGGGTTTTAGGTCCCTTCAAAACTTGCTTTTACCATAATCTAAAAAAATAGAACATCCAAAACAGACACAAATCCATCAAGATCTCAATGGTAATAGAATCACTACCACTTGACCACATGGAACCTAAATGGCCCATTCCCATTGTGTTAAGGAGTTATTGTTAGGTACCACTTGGATAATAATTCACAAAACATTTTAAAAAATGATATATGTGAGGGAATCCTAGTAGATATCTATCACAAAGGTACATGTACAAAAAGGTAATATAGCTAATCTCAAAGGAAACCAACATACATAGTAAACCTAACATGTATAGGGAGAAGTGCCATCTGATGAGTAAACTCTAAGGTTATCATGGTAGTCTCTCTAGACTTTAAGCCCCTAGTGGATCTATATAGTATCAATAATCCTCTCATACAAACAAGGAAATTCACTATGCAAGACCTTAATAAATCATCTTCTCTCACCCCCATCCTAGCTTGTACTAGCACTCAAGGTATGAGTGAGGAAATAGTGCATCTTTTGAATTTATTTTGACCTAGTTTAATCTTTATAATGTCACTTATTAAGTAAATTTAATGAGTTACCCTAATGGCCTTTAGGGCCTTGAGCCTCATTGCACACCACCCTCCTATACACATAGATGACCTATCCTAAGCTCATAAATTGATATATCTTATAAAAACACAATAGTCACTTGTAGTTAACTCCATGAGAGATAACTAGAACACATCACTGGTCCTCAAACCAAGGCATCATAAAATAATCACATAATATGAGCTTCACATTAAGGTTGGGTTTCATGATCATAAATGTACACAATACAATATAACATAAATTATCAAGATGATAACCCATCTTCCCGATCTCTAGTGCACAACCCTAAATGACCAACTAAATTATCTTATAACCATCACAAAATAAACACCACATAATTCTGCAATCAACCATTTATCAAAAATAGGTTTTTCCACACAAGCTAATTCAATCATTTAGTAATGTTCTCTTTGACCATAAAATGTGTGTATAAACACAATACACATCTCATTTAAGTTTTCATCACAAAAGTCTTTGCTCTAGCTCATTAACTTAATGAAGAGTCATTCATCAAGGAATATTCTTAATCCTAAAAACTTGATTCAATTAATAAACAAATACTAATTATAAGATATTAACATAACTTAATTATAAGATATTAACATCAATAACTTAATTATTCAATATTAATAATTATTAATTCATCTTCTTTTTTTAAATCATAAATAGAAAATACATTTTTTTCAATAGAATTTTAAATAAAGTAAATCTTAAATTAAATTAAATTACATATATTTACTTTTTTAAGTTTAAAAAATATTTTACTTTTTTTTTTAACTTATCAACCCCAAACTTGGGGTGGGCTACAACTAGCCTAGTTGGTCGTGATTCTGCAGTAGTAGGTTTGGGTCGCCCTTGGTAATCGCAGGTCTATCATAAGGTAGCCATAGACCCTAGGGGATGTAAAATCCCCTCCATTAAATATATATGTGTATATATATGTATATATATATATATGTATGTATGTATATGTATGTATATGTATGTATATGTATATATATAGACACACACATTAATTACAAAAAAAATCTTAGTCAAAATTTAAAAATTAAACTTTTTATTTAGAAGTTAATACAAATAAATAAATAAAAATTAAAATCATAATTTAAAATTAATATTAAAAACATATTTTTAATTTACATATGGGATAAACCCACCCCATGGGGACCCCACACGACTATCAGAGGTTCCTATGGTAAACCATAGGCCCACGACCTATGGTGCTACAAGTAAATCTCAATGGGGAAATGACAAGGGAGTTGAACCCTCCCTAGTTTTTTTTATTTTTTATTTTTTACTTTGATATTTTTACTATGGATGTGTGTGTTTTTCCTATCATGCATTCTTCAATATATATGGTTTTCCATCAACATTATATTTTTCTAATAGATTTTGAAGGTTTTAATATACATACATATTTATACAATATATGCATATTTATTTTGTAAGATAATTACAGACCCATTAATATTCAATTAGAATTTTTGTTTAATCTGACTATAATCAAAATCCATATTTTCTAAGTGTTATACTTGTAAGATTTCCTCAAGATGAAACCTTTGGTTTTAGTAAGTTTAAAGTAAAATAGCTTTTCTTCTAATTTGAATTTAAACTTTGGTTTTTTACCAAAATTTTATACATAAATAAAATAAATAATTCTTTCTTCAATTTCTCATCTATAATGAAAACCTAAAACAATTATTTTCCATAGAAATTTCAATCAAACTATCTTGAATTTCCAATACTTAGAATTTTGATACAAGTTAGCAGACGTGAGATAGATAGTCTTTTCAAAAGGGAAATATTTACAAACATTTCCAAACCCTACCTTAAGTCCACCAATGAATTTGCAATAACAAAGGCCAAAAACACAAAATTCCAAAATACTTCTAAGTTTTGAAACAATTTTTTAACTTCAATGCCAACCCATCAAAATATGTAACCCCAAATGACCACAATTACTCTTATAAAGAAAAACCTAGCACTCTAGGGTTTCCAACATGCCAATGACTTAACTTTATTTAAAAAATTAGAACTCATTTTTTTAATTGCATGTGTACTTAAATCACATAATAATATTTTGATGAACAATTAATACTTAGAACATACTAATAATATGCCAATTTTTTAGGATGATACAAGTTAAAAGTTGGTTTGTAGACAAGTTATAGCCTTTGGGTTATAATCAACAATTATAGGTATTTTTTATGGTTCCCTAGGTTTAATATTTAGATCTAAAGTAACATACCTACTATTATAATTTCACATACATATAGATCTTCCCTAATCCACATTTATTTTCTCATTATCATTTCCCATTCAAATTTTCATATTAGCAAAGGATCAATGGTCCATTAAATGCTTTGGACCTTCCTAGCTTATTGGGGCATCTTCCTCCCAAATGTGCAACTTTGAAAAAAAAAAAAAAAGTGATCTACCTCTTTGCATTATTTCCCTTTTCCTATTGTATAGTTTTGTATCATGTATCACCTATCAAAGAAAAGTCATGGATAAAGTATAAGAAGCATATAAATTGTATTGTGAAAGATGGAATAAAGCAGGTAAAATAATAACATTTTTATAGCTTGTAAGTATCCTTGTATATTCTCACACTCATTTTGGGCTCATTTTATTGTTTGTCCCTTCTATCCCTAATTCTTGACTAGTTATGATCATCTCCATGTCTAAGTTTTAATGACTAATATAATCCAGACATTAGAGACTTTAAATTTGACTCAAAATTCTAGAATTATAGAACCTAATGTCCCATTTCTTCATGATTATGGTACTTAGCATCATATTTTAACCTTTTCATGCCAATTTTAATTTTTAATAGTTAGGAAAATGGAGTGTGGGAAATTGCTCCTTGATGTTGGTCTTCCTCAAAATCTAAATGTGAAATGTTTAAGTTGTGTATAAATATAACTTCATCCCACATTTTAAACATCTTCCTTTAAGTGAGCACTCCTAACATGCCAACTGAGCACTTTCACTCAAGAACCTTTAAGGAAATAAAAGATAGATATGAATTTAAGCATTAAAATTCACAATCATGATGAAGTTTGTGTTCATGAATGAAGACAAACATTAGATCCTATTAACCAACTTAGACTTTTCACGAAGGCCTCAAGGCAAGAAGTTCATACCTTGTAGCAAGGATAATTCCTACCATGACTTAATTTAGGCAAGCCCCTATACAACACTATATTTTCTTTCCCCTATTTTTCATGTATATATTACAATTTGATCATTGAAATTTGTAGAGTTGCATAATATAGACCAATACTTGGTTCTTAATTTTGAATAGGCAAAAAGTCATGGACTTTGTCAATGAGTACGCTTGTCTCACATTTTTTGGTTAAATCTTGTAGAGCATAATATGAGGGGCATTATGATTTGGAATTTGAAGTCTTAAATTGTTGGACACCTGGGATTAAGGAATGAAACACATTGGTCTAACACTTTCAAGATAATATTTTAGGGAAAAGGTCCTTACTTTGTCATATTTATAGATTTTCAATTTTACATCTAATTTTTAATTCAATCCTATCTAGATTTTTGCTAAATATTATTAATTTATTAACATCTTACCTAGTTATCACATAATTTCCCATCACTATCATATCCATACAAAAGTAAACAATTAATCAAAGTTCTCAACTCTCCCAAGGGATCGAATTGGTCCTTTTTTTTTCCAATTTATGTAAGGATTGTAAATGATTCTTGGTTTGCATGCTTAATCTAGTGAATAGTCATTTCCACTCATGAGGTCTTCATTGAAGGGGAAATATAATACCATGTGTGTTCATGTTGGGGGGCTTGAAATGTGTAAGAAATAGGGTTATATATTTCCTAAATAAGAAAAGTAGGGAGTGGGGATTTACATAAGAAACTTGATGGAGGGGATGTAGGGTCTGTATTAGAGACAGGTGACAAAAAAGGAGTTTGGGGTTGTTGGCATTAAGTTATTATTGCCATTAGTGACAACACTTATTTGTATCAGTATAACTACCAAGCTCATCACTCAGTCTACAATGTATACCGAGCATTCAGTGGTAACCTTGTACATTCATCACTTAAGCAGTTTACACCGAGCTTCACAGTTCACACTGAGCATTCTAGTGTTAACCAAGTTGAGTATAGCTACCAAGTGAATGTGCAATCTAGTAGTGTATACCAAGTTTACAGTGTTCACCTAGCTTCACAGTGTTTACCAAGTGATGGAAGCATAGTGCCTATCGAGTGATGGAAGCATAGTGTCTACCGAGTGATGGAAGCACAGTGTTTACTGAGTAATAAAAGTATAATGTTTACCGAGTGAAAGCAAGGTGAATGAAGGGTTCAATTTTTACCAAGTGATATTATATTCATCGAGTCTCCAATGGTTACCGAGTTCATAACTATGTCAGGTGATTAGTATGGACCGAGCCTTCACTTCTACTGAGTACATGATGATGCCGAGTAATGCAATGGACACCGAGTATCAGAAGGTCACCGAGTCAATTCAATGAACCCAAGTTATTTACTGTTTGGCCAACTCAGTAATATTTTGTTCACTTGTGTTTTAGCTGACCTTGAAATTGTAATTATTGGAATGGTATATATATGTAATATATTATATCATTTGTAACATGAATATGAAAAAAGAGTATCAAGAGAGACATGTAATGTTTTGAGAAGTGAAAATGTGAATCAGAAGAAGAGTAGAATATTCAACAAGGTCTACAAGGAGCAGTAATGATTCATCAATCACAAGAGGTGATATATACCTCAAGGATCTAATCAGCAAATCAAGTTTGTAAGTAGATTCATTGTTTCATCCTAACAGGTGAATCAATTTTGTAAATCCTTTAATGGGGTAGACTTAATAGTCTTTGTATAAATCTCCTAATAGAGTGCATACTTAAGTGTATATTTGTAAATCCTCTAACAAGGTGGACCTAGCAGTCCTTTATGCTCCTAACAGGGCAGATCACTAGAAGTGGTCAATGTAAGCCTTAATAGGCCAACTTCATACTGCAGTAACAAAGTTTTGTGGGTATCATCCCCACTCCAATTTTACTTTCTATTTGGAAGGTTTCTGGGTCACCAAATCACTGTGTACATGTGTTATGAATGATCTCTAATTTATGCAGTAGATTAGATGAATGAGTGGTGAATAGTATATATGATTAAAATGTTGAAAAATGTTTTAAAGTTTTGAAGTTATTGATTCACCCCTCCCCTCTCAATAACCTATCATATCTTGAATATTCCCAATAGGGGAAATATTTGTTTTAAATTGGGGGATTCTTTAGTATACCATGAATGCACATGCTATGATTTAGGTTCAACCTGTTTGGTTGCTAGAATTGAGGTAGTATTTGGAAATGCTAATATCTAAATTCTCAAATCACAGTTTGTTGCCAAAAAGGAAAATTGGAATTGGAATTTCCATTTTTCATTTTTGCCTAAAATGAGCATACCAATCTTCCACATGAAAAGGTGGAATTGGAATACTAATTCCAATTCAAGTTTTTTATAAATCAAATTTTTGAAATATTTTAGTTTCATGCCCACATTTAACCTAAAGTGGTGTCAAGGATTGTTGTGATCCTAAATGATACAGAAGGTTGTCCAAGATGTGGTCATTAAACTTTTGTATATCAGAATAGATGATAGAACTAGGGTACTCAAAATTAGGGTTTCTGACTTGGAGAGTAAAGTTAAAGAGATTTCTACCCTGTAGAAATTACTTTTGTTTTATTTGCAAGAGAAATTCTTGACAAATGTAGGAAATGGATCCAAAGAACCTCCCCTTTATGCCTAATTGAATATTAAATTACATGTTAGAAGAGATAGTTGGATTTCATATTGAGGATGGTCTCCAAAGATATATGCATTTGCAATGTTGAGAAAAATTAAAATATGATGTAGAGGCACCAATGTGGTGCTATGAACCACTTGGATTTTTTTAGATGCATTGTTTACTCTTTATTTCACAGAATTGTAGACTAGTGTAGGGATTTTATTATGTATCACAGATATATCAAGGCTGATAATATTATGCTAGATGATGACATGAATGGTTGTAATTTCCCCACTAATAGGGTTAGTTAGGGACAAGTAATATCTACAAAATAAGTGTTAGAATCACAATAAATAAAAAACTAACTATATTAATCTACCCTCTAATTTAACCCCAATCTTAAGGACATCTCCAAGTCGGGTTTCCTAGCTCATAGCTACCTTGTCATCTTCTCGGGAGTGCACCCCTTAAGATTCTTCTTGGGTGGGCATCCTCTATCCAAGGCTACTCACATATGCATATGTTGAAAACTTAAGAATATTCTGGTAGGTCGATTATTGGCCATGGCAGACTATGGAGATTTTAAATATCTCACATGCTCCATGCTACAATATTGACACTCAGCCATAGTAGACAATGGAGACCTTAAATATCTCACATGCTCTATGCTACGAGTAACATTGATTCTCAACCATGGAAAATAATGGAGATCTTAAATATCTCACATGCTCCATGCTATGAGTAACATTAATTCTTGGCCATGGCAAACAATGGAGATCTTAAATATCTCACATGCTCCATGCTTCAAGTCTCATTAATATCCATGGTGTTAACACCATGAGCTAACACAATATTATCCATAAGTATGGTTCATAAATAAGTTCATAAACATAATTAAACAAATATAATTTTTAAACATACATTTCTTACCTTCTTCTTTTTCAAGAGTTGCACCCTTTCATAATACAAATCCTTTGAAAAGTCACAACACTTCATAGTTATAATCCTTCCAAAAAATCAAAACCCTTCATAACTAAAATCTTTTGAAAAAATCTCAATACTTTATAATCACAATATTTTTGAAGATTCACAATTGTTCATAATTATGACCCTTTCAAAAGGTACACATCCTTTTAATATCATTGATGTCTTTTCAGAAAGTCACTTCCTTATTTTCTTCATATTTCTTTCCTCTTCCATTTTCCCTTTTTGAACTCCTCTCCTCTTCTCTTCCTTTTTTTTTTACCTCTCTAAAATAAACCTTCCTCTCTTTTATATCTTAATTTTAAGGAGTCATGTCTATTTGTTAAACATTTCTTGACCTTTTATTAGATTTAGCTAATTTATATTATTATATGTTATATTATTTATATACTTACTTATTTGTGTTTATTTTATTTATTATTAAATTGTATTTAGAAAGTTAACATACTTTCTACAATATTTTAATTTTAAGGAGTCATGTCTATTTGTTAAACATCTCTTGACCTTTTATTAGATTTAGCTAATTTATATTATTATATGTTATATTATTTATATACTTACTTATTTGTGTTTATTTTATTTATTATTAAATTGTATTTAGAAAGTTAACATACTTTCTACAATATTGTCTCTTGTATTTAATTTTATTTATTTCTTTACTCATTGAAATTTAATTATTTTTTAATTATTTAAAATATCATACTAAATATTATTTTATTAATAATATAGATTAAATAAATATTATTTTCTTGTTTTATATTTTAATGTTAGTTTTAATATAACTTTATTATTTATTTAATAACATTGCATTATCCAATAATTATTAAAATTCTATCTTAAAATGGGGATATGACAATGGTTGTGTTGTAAATAAGGGAAGGACAATCTCAATTGAGGTCAAAAGTAGCAAGCATACATGGGTATTTGGCACCCGAGTATGGTATACATGGAATGCTTACAGATCATTGTGATGTCTACAACTTTGGGTTCTCTTGTTGGAAATCAATGATAGAAGAGATATTACCAATAAGGCATGGAAGGTTCTCAAGGAGAATAAAATCAATCAAGTAATAGATTAGAGACTACAATAGAGGGAAGCCATGAAGACAATATGATCTTCCCACTCATCTTCCAAGAGAACCAAATTGTTTCACCCCAATTTCAAAAACGATTTTATGGATTTAGAAATTCTAGAATTGGATAATATGGCATTGCAAAATTTTGGCATTCTGTAATTCCACCAACCAAATGGTCCGCAAGTAAAGCCTCATATTCCCACTACATTTTTAAATTTAAAAAAATAAGAACAAATTAAGAACAAATAATGACTATATTTTGATAACACATGCTCAAGAATGTGGCTATGAATACCATGATTTTGTTGGTTCACATCAATAGAATATTTAGATCTGAATTGTAAGTGAAATGGTTATTTTGGTTTGCCTATTTAGTACATTAATGTGTCATACTAAGATATTACACACACAAAATAAATAGTGCAAGTTTCTAGATTTTTTACTTTATGCATTAAGACGTCAAGTTAATAAACAAGTGTGAAGATGAACAAAAATAGTAAGTACATTACATAACTAAGAATCAATTTGCAAGTTATCATCCTACAACCACCTTGTGAAGATATGTGTACATACATAACCCTTTGTTTGATATTTTATTTGTGCTTTATTTGTATTATTTTTTAATCCAAGTTGTATTGGTGGACCATTCCTAAAAAATAAGCATCATATTAGCATGTAAAAAAATTGATTGAAGAAAACTATTATAAATAACACAAGAGAGAGATTGTTGAGAATATTAATTACACTCATATATTTGACATCAATATTGTGTGACATTTAATTGTTTAGAAAATGTGTTTCATTTTTTTCAAATACATTTTATAATTAAAACAGTGGATGTATATGTTGTATGGATTTCTCTATTGGAATTTGGGTCAAGCATGTCATTTATATTTGTTACTATTACATTCTCAAATTAGACTTAAGCCAAATTGATTATTGAATGTCCTTATGTATCTTTATCACGTTTTTTCATTAATTATAAAATATTAAGAAATTATTTTCAAAATATTTTTTTGGTTAAGATTTTTATCATGTATGTTGAAACATCTATTATAGGCTCTATGTAATGTCTTATAAAATATTGTCCACTTGTTATAATTTATGAAGAGAAGTCATAAGCATTTTGTTAGCATAGTATTGAAGTGCATTATGATTTTTTATGCATATTTTTTCCTTCAATCCAACATTAAATACAAGACATAACATTATTGAAGTTATAAGTAAAAACGTCATTTCCAAACTCATTCTATAGAAGCAAATACAATCATAAACTACAAAGAAACATAAACTAAAAATTGTTCGCATTTAAAATATTGTAAATCTTCCCTTCAATTAGTCATAATCAGACATGTACTACAAAATTATATAGATAACAAAAAATAAAGACCCCGTTGAATATTAACTTACAAATAGTTTTCTATCATGACAACCTTTGCACCTTCTTTCAATGAAAGTGCTAATTATATTTAGGATAGTGTAATCATAATGATCTCAAAATATGAAGAGAAAGGGCTTGTATATGTTTGTTGTTGCCACTACTATAAGCATACATATATTAAACATTAGTATATATAGAATATGTGAGATATATTATTTTTGAGAATAACTTTTTTTTATCATTTTTTAAGGTATAACACGTGCTTCTAAAATAGTATTACTTGACACATTGTATATATTAATATTTAATATATGTATTTCTTATAATCAAAATATGAAAGGTGGACGGTTCCCAAAGAGGTTTGAGAAGAAAGAGTATGTTGTGCCCGTAATTTTAGGACAAAAACACACAAATTTTTTTAAATATCTTAATTTACACATTTAAACTCTAACATTACATCTAAGATTTATAATTTAACTAGGTTCAATATTCACAACTAATTATATGTTTAATAAACTTGTTAGTTTTTCAAAAATACAACTAGAACAATTGGAAATTTCGATAGGATGACGATCCTAAATCTCTAGGTTGACTAAAAATATCCCCATTCAATTCTAATTACTTTAAATCATAGTTGGGATAAGATTATTAACCTTTTTTTAGGTTTAATTAATAACATCAAATTAATCCCTAAATAATCTATTTACAACTCTAAACATGTGCAACAATAATAGGAATATTATTAATTTTAACCCTTAACATGGCACGAGTGAGTTTATCCTATTTCTCGTTGAATCTAAAATCACTTCCATGTGATATTATTTGTGAAAACCAATATATAGTGAGTCCCCCTTATAATTAAAGATTCTCTAAAAATGGTACTACATCTAATGTTTAAAATCCTCATTCATAAGTTTCATTGTCAATTTGTTATAAATCTTTATTGAAACCAAATTAGAATACAAACAATGATAGCTTTATCAAAAACTAAGTGTAAGCCTTAAACAACTATTATTATACCTACAACATTAATACCCAATACTAAATTAACAAAGTTAAAACTAAGAATAAATTGCCCCCTTTATAAGTTAAAGGACTTGTTTATCTTTACATTTAAAAGTGTCTAATATTTTAATATTCCCATTGGTAAAATTAATCAGCACATTAAAAATTAAATTATAATCTTGATATAATTATATTATGTTATTTCTAATATATATTTTTTAATCTTATAAAATATTTAAACATATGTTATTTAAAATAGTATCTTTAACCATCCTTTACTCTTATTCTTAGCATATTAAAGCCACTTCAGCTCTCTCATCCTGATGATGGATCATTGAGTATGATCCGAAACGTTGATGCTGTTAAAACAACACACAATCACACCCAGAAGCATACATAGAAGATATTTCCTTCTTAAATTAAGTTTTATATTTAATTACTATTGAACCATTTGTGCCATTTAAATTCACAAATTTCTAATCTCACTTTTATATTCCACTATGGAATTAAATTCTTTTTTTCAACCAATCAAATCACTCTATCCTAACATTATCATTTACACGAGTGATAAAATTAAATTTTCTAAAGTTTTATTAATACTTTTAATGTTTTTTATTAAGAAATCAATTTTTGAAAGGGCCATGAAACCCTATACAAAAAAAAATCTAAAGATTAAAAATTATAGCGCAAGAAACTATAACCCGCAAACAACAGAGCCAACAATGAAAGGTCGGTAAATGAAAGACAACACAAAAAGCCAACAAACCAGAAAATTAGAAAAAAAAAAAAACCAAGGGGCAGCAAGGCATTAACCCATTCCTTTAATCATTTATGTTGCTTGTTCCTGTTGCACATCCATCTTCTCACCGACAACTTTGATTTGTTTGATCTTAGAGGAAGCTCCAATCATCATCTTTTTAGTGGTAGCTCTAGTTCTTCTACCCATTCCTTCTTTGTTGTCAACAATCAGTCCAACATCCTTAGTCACAACAATAATGGCATTCTCCCCTGGGCTTCCTTCTATCTTATTAATCAGGATCTTGATGCACTTGTTGGATGCTTTGAGAATATTATAGCTCTGTTGAGCTATACTCCGAAGGGTACTCTCAATACTATTGACTTTGTTTTCTAGCTCCATCACCTAGGTTTCCAGCTTGTAGAATTTTGCCAAGTCGATTAGAGACCTAGTGAGGGGATTGTCCTTGTTGTCTCCATCCTACACCTTGTTATCACCAACCTTCTCCTCAACCATGGACATCTTGTCCTTCAAACCCAAAATCTGATGAAACCTCTATTTTATTGATCTAAAGTTATTAAACATCTTATTCCTAGCATTATTTAGGAGGCCCATGTCTTCCTCTTTGTTGTTTTAACTAAGGATGACCAATGAAGGATCAATTAGAGTCTAGAGTTCCACCTTACCTGGATCCGTTTCTCTGACCTTTAAATTTATTATTTCTCTTGCAATCCCCAACTTCACAAAGTCTAAGGACATATTTTTCTAGGTAATTTTTCTTCCTTTTCGTCATGATTGAAGCTCTTCTTCACATTTTTTTTCAATAAACGAGGGAGGATTATCTTTATCCTTAGGGGATAGAGAGCTGTCATACTAGTTCTTAAAAAGATTGAAGGGGGAGTAATCACCCTTGTCATCTTTTATGCCTTCTTTTCGAGTAGTTTCCTTCTACAAAACCACCTTAGAAGGAACATCCTCCTAACCATCAATATCCATATCACCCCCACCCTCCTAATAATCATCAGAAGATATGACCACCTTAGCCTATTTATTTGGCTTATGAGATTTTCTATTCCAAGTAGAATTTCTCTTCTATGGGGTCTCCTTTCATTATGTCAACTCAAAATCTTCCTTTGACTCTTTTAAATCTTCCTCATACAACTCCTCTTCTGACTTTGCCTTCTTCTTCTATTTTTTAGAAGTTCGTCTACTTTTCTTTGGTGATTTACTAGGGGTATTTTGAGTAGAATTCCTACCCTTATCTTTCGAACTCATCCCTAAATCCTAATCATCCAAATGTATCCCTTCATTGTCTTCGGCATCAGAAAAACCTTGAGAAACCTTAGTATCACTATCCATAGTTTCCTCTTTGCCCTTCAATTCAAGAAATTCTCCTATTGAGTGGGCTTTAATATGCTCATAGATGAGCAACATGAGGCCCTCATGTAAGGGAGAATTCAAAATGGTTTTCTTCCTAATACCCTTAATGCTAGAATTTAAAGAAGATAATAGTTAAAAATGAATAGATGCCTTGATATTGTGTTTGAAATGATTCAACAAGAGCAAGTTATGTGAACAAATTCTAGAAAATCTAGTATCTAGAGTAACATAATAGATAACGGCTCACAAGATAGACCTCCATAGTTTCTTGATACATTTTGGCTGAAAGTAGGTCTTACCTTCATCCTTCACAAGAGCCTCTCTTTCACCAAGTTCCTTGGGGAAGTCATCAAAATTTGTGTCAGAAAACTTACAATCTTTTTGGAATTTCCTTCCATCCATTGGTACACTAGTGATAGTAGATATGAATTCCTCATTGACAATGTAATTTCTCCCATCTAGGCTCAAGAACCCAACATTCCATTTCTTTTGGAAAATATTGGTAACTTTAGGGTTTCCACCATGAAGTCTTTCCATAAAGGTGGTGAGGTGCCCACTCACTAAAACTTCCCAAATCCTTATGTGTTTTTTTTTTCCATTTTTCACAATTGGATGGTTCACGTCTTCTTCTTTGGCCCCCCATCTTAGTTATGTGATTCTCAACTTGTAGAGAGAAGTTGTTAAAACTAACCAAAGCAATCACTATCAAAAAAGAAGAAGTGGTTCTCATAAGTGCCTAGAAAGTGTACGGATTGACATGATAACTATAGTACTTTCCTATTGTATAGGTATCCTTATGCTTCAAAACCAATGAATCAATATTTCTATGTGTGTCCATGTTTATTCATAATTACTCCTACCTTGCCATTGACTAAGTCATAATCAATACAAGACATGACAGTCATAGGGAGGCTTTTATCACCCTGCCAGGTTACAATCCCTTAACACCTCACTGCCTCATTGGTGATTGCATCAACCACCATATTGAGTTCATGATAGATATGTGAAATATAGTAGTATTCCATGGAATTAAGAAAATTGTTTGTTTTCATTATGATATTTTTAATATTCCAAGAGGGCTTAGTTTTTTCCTTTAAGGCAATTGATAATGTTCATTGAGTATCCTTCTAACCATAGATTGGAAATACCTTAGTTTTTAGCCAATTTGGTTATTTGGAGAGAAATCATAGCCTCAATGACATGGTTGGTTTGTGATCCCAAGGGGAGAGTCACCACTACAATGCTTTGACCATAATGGTTTCTTATCACTCATCCACACCCAACCAGCCCTGGATTCCCTTGGTTACCCTATCAAAGTTAGCTTTGCTCCATCCCTCTAGAGGAAAACTCCATCTGCTTTCCAATCTAGCATTTTTAGTAGTATTATCACTTGGGCTCCTCCTATTATCTCCAAAAAGACTGAGGTTCTCCATAATTGCATTGATAATTTTGGAACACACCATAGATGGCGGAGCTTCCTTGTCTCTAAATATTATATTGTTCCTTTCCTTCTAGATATTGTAGAACATATGAGGCAGAGAAATATTCCAAAAATAAATAGAATCTTTGGGACTCTAGGTAGGAGGGGTCCACTGAGCAAAGTAGTTAAGAACAAAATCAGAAAGAACCCAGGAGATATTCATTTTAGTAAAAAGTTTATCCCAAATAGAGGTCACAAAGGAGCAATGTAGAAAAAATATGATTGACGGTCTCTTCCTCAAAGCAACATAAAACACATCTATTAGGAAGAAGAAATCCTCTTAGACAATGAGAATTTTTTTCTAGAGAAGGATCCAAAATAAAATATTAATCTTGGGGGTAAGGGATGGTGTCCAAGCTATAATTGGATAAAGCCTGGTAAATAGAAGCCACCAAAAAAAACCCCAAGGGTGACACCTCCCAAGTAAGACTATTAGGTTTATTCAATGGGAAAAGTGAGTTCATCATAAAAGCTAGGGGTTGAAGTTCAAGAACTCCCTGTGTCACCCAAGAGCCATTTCTCCAATATTTGGAAATTCTTCTCCCAAACCTATCCACACAAAATTCCTTGAAGTGTTTGATCTCCTCCTAATTTTCCAATGACCCAAAAGGAAGCTAATAATCCTTCCAGAACTACATAGTTTTTTCATTGCCAAGTTTCTATCTTGCCTTCAAAGAAGCTACTTTCCTAGTTTTCAAAAACCATTCCATATGAAAGATCCATTAGGAATGTCTTCAGCCTTAAGAAAGTCATGTAAAGAAGGATGGTTAGACAAATATTGCACAAAGAAAATTTTACTCCATTCATCATTATTTCAAAAAAGACTCGAAAACAAGCATTGAAAACTCTAAGCTTCTTCAATCTCAAGCCTCCATAAGCCTTAGGCAAGAAAACCTTGTCCCAAGATATCAATGGTAGTCTTTTGTTCACTTCAGCACCTGACCAAAGAAATCTTTTATGAATCTTCTAAATAGCCTTCACAAATTTAGAAGGGATCTAGAAAAGAATGAGAGCATAGGTAGGCAGATTATGTAGAGTTGCCTTGATAAATTGTATCTTTCCCACTTGAATTAGAGTTGTCCCTTTCCATCTAGCATGTTTTCTATTAAATTCGTCCACTAGGGAATGCCAAAAAAAATCTGGAGGCTTAAGACCTAGGGGTAGCCTAAAAAGGTAAATGGTGTTGATCTCATATTAGTTTTGACAATTGAGTGTCAACACACTTAAGTCATTTACTAAGTTCATGCCGAACTAGTAATACATGCCTATTATAATATTTAAATACAAGACCATGCCAAGTCGCAATGAGTGTCAAGTCATTCATGTGTCGAGTCACTCAAGTGCTGAGCAAATAGACCATGCCGAGTGATTCAAGTGCTAAGTATATAGTAGATGTCAAGCAATTCAAGTGACGAGTCAGAAGTAGAATTATAGTATGTGTTAAGCATCAGTAACTTCAACTGTCGATTAACACAGATTGGACATACTTGTTTGTGATTGCACAAACAACTATGTAAATTATTTTTTAGCCGGTCAAAGGAAAGAAAATAATCTTTTGAAGATAAGGATGAATCTGTATGCAAATTCCCTATGCAATTACATGTAGCCAATCACAAAATAGGAAGGATTAAGCAACAAAAAGGATGAATCTCAGTTGTAGATTCATACCTAACCCTAAGTCTTCTAGTATTATTAAGGAGGACAAAACCCTAAACTTCATATGAGTGCGTAAGGAATTGAAGGAGAAGAATAGAGAAGTTTGCATGCGAAAATAGAGCATTCGTGGAGACTTAGAAGTTATAGAGAGTGTGTTGTAGAATCAGTTGGAGGGGAACAAGAATAGAAGGATACAGAAATTGTCACATCATATTAGGAAGGATCAAGAAGAACACTGTACAGATTTGATCTTTAATCAGGCAACCAGAGCCAATCACAAGATCTATGCTGAAACATCCTAAGAGGTGATTTTAGTTAAATCCCATATGCAGAGTAGTCCTAATAGACTATTGTAAATCCTTTAATAGGGTGACATTCCAAGTGGGTGTTCTAAAGTCCTTTAGCTAGGCACACTTCTAACATGGTGTTGAAATCCTCTAACAAGTTAACAGTCCTTGTAAGCCTTTAACAAGGCAGGCCTTTCATAGGGTAGTTCATGATTCATGGTCAAACCATTGTAACCTTAACTAGCTACACTTTATTGTTGCAGTAGTGAATAATTGTGGGTGTCATCCCCACCCTAGTTTTACCTTCTCTTTGGAGGGTTTCTAGGTAATCATATAGGGTGTCAAATGTGTGACTGCTTATATGTTTACATTATTTAGATGTATGTGCTTTACATGTTATTTCAGTTTATCTATTGAATTAATGAGATGGATGAGTGGTGAAAAGTTCTACGGGTTCATGTTTTAACTATTGATTCACTCCCCCCCCCCCCCCCCCCCCAAAAGTTTACCTTTCCTATTTGTAATTCCAACAAATGGAAAGTTCTCAATATTACACCCCAGAATAGTTGTAATCCTCCTCTATTTGTCCTCAAGTGTGTTGATAAAAAACAACAAACTTTTACTCTAGTTGATTAGTTTGCATGTAGCCTTTCATAGTAGTTAAGTAGATCCCTAAGAATATTAGCTTCCTTGATGGTGGCAGCCCCTCCCAAAATAGTATCATCAACCAATTTCTGATGGGAAAATTTATTAGAATTCAAAGACAATTTAACCCCAACAAGTTCATTGGAGTTAATTCTCAATAAGATAAGTTTCTCTAAACATTTGACTGCTATGATGAGCAAGATAGGAGAGAGAGGGTCTCCTTGTCTTAGACCTCTGGTTGGTTTAAGAAAAGAACTAGGAGTGCCATTCACCAAAATAGCCATAAAAAAAAAAGGAAATTAATTGAGAAATGATTCTACATACCTTGTTATTGAATCCAAAGGCTTCCAAAACCTTTAGCAAAAAATCTAGATCCACCCTATCATAAACTTTGGATAGATCCAATTTGAGTAAGAATCCTTATTTCTTAGCAGCATCTAGGGAGTGGATAACTTCATACCATCATAATGCAATCCAAAATTTGCCTACTAGGAGTGAATCTATATTGTTCAGGAGAAATTAAGATTGGCAAACTTTCTAGCATTCTCAGAGTGAGAACCCTACAAATAATCCTGTAGAAGGAATAGCAGAGACTTATAGGTCAAAATTTGTCCAAGTCTTAACCCCAAGAACTTTAGGAATTAGGACCAAAAAAGTAGTGTACATAGTGGAATCGCATATTCATGAGACCTTGGTGTAGAGAACAATCAGAATAACAAATGAACTAATCTAGACCCAAGAAAACATTGCCAAATAACAACTCTATGAACATGTAATATTTCCCAAACTATAACTGCTAAAATTGCTCTTAGGCCAGCATCTTAGTGACAATTCTAGAATGGGAATATGTTATTAAATGTAGATCTATGAATGTTTATATGATATCTATATGAAAATGCAAGATAAGTGTATGCATAAGACTAAACAATGCCAAGTAATGCTAAATAGATACTAAAATGATGCTAGAATGACACTAAAATGACATTAAATCTCTAAAATAATGATGCTAAATGGATGATCAACATGAGAGCTCTAATGTGTCTATAATATAGATGCATAAAACTTGGGTTCCTTTGCTCTTGATTTTCCTTTCTATTTATAGGATTTTAGAAGGGGGTTGGGGTAAAGATCTAGGGTTTGACTTTTACTTGGGGTAATGGTCAAACTGAAAATATCTCATAAGACCCCATGAGGAACAGTCCAATAGACTTGGTTTGTGAGGGGTAATGGTGAAACTAAAAAATATCTCATAAGACCCCATGAGGAACAGTCCAATAAACTTGGTTTGTGAGGATAAATAGGGATTTTCAATTATTTTAAATTTCAAAAAGAGTGGGTTTCACCTTTTGAGAGGATAAATGTTTTTTGTTGATTTATTAAATGTTGCATTTAATTTCAAATTTTATCTTTACCTTTTTCCTTTTTTATTTCATTTTATTTGATTTTATGAATTGGTTTTCCTCTTTTAAAAGTGATTTTGGTCTTATTGAATTTGATGAAAGGTTTAAGTGATTAATCAATTAACCACTCAAATAACTTGATGTTTGTAGTTGATTTGAAAGTTCATTAATTTTCCTCATTTTATCTGATTTTGTCTTTAATTTTTGTTGTTTGATCAAAATTCTCATTGTTTTAGATCTTTGACCATTTTAGGGTGTCTATGAATACCTCTCTTTGAGCTAATATGCAAAGTATATTAGTTTAAAGAATGTCTCAATTTTCTAAATTTTAGCCAAATTCTGATGATTGAGTGTCTAGTGACTAATGCTTTGTTGATTTGATATTGATACGATGTCTGATTGTAGGTGATTTGATGTCTGATGTTGATGCAATGTCTAGTTTTGATAATGTGATGTTTACAATCCTTAATTTAGAATAGTTTTCTTGGATTCCCCTGTTTATTTGATTGATGTTGAAATTTGGCTAGGGTAGAACATTTTTTGTTTTTGAATATTTTTTTTATGCCCTAGTTAGATATAGGTATATTGCCCCCTCATAAATTAAATTGGAAACAATAATTTGCAATAGATGGAGATTCCAATTTTATTTCTACAAAAAATATTGATGTTAAAGATTGATGGGAAATTGGGTTGTAAGGATGTCATTAAATGGGATGCAACAATGGGTCTAAAGGTGAGTTCAAAAAAATGGGTCTAAAGGCATTAAATAGGATGAACAATGTTCAAAAATGTTATAAAATGCCCCAAGTAAGGGTTAAATAGGTAAAAGGACCTTTTACCTATTTCATTTTTACATGCCCTTTTAAGCTATGAGCCGACGAAGATGGTGGTCTCATTATGAGAGCATAGATTCGAGTGGGGCTATAGATATGAGTGTCTAGCTGACTATGGTGCCTCGACAAGTCATCAAGAACCTCCATGATTGTGAACTTTTGAAATTTTGTAGGAAAGTTGAGGTGCTTGTGTGATTTTAAACCATAAATGCTAGGTTTGCATGATTTAGCACATTCAATGATTTTTGTAGCACGTCCATAGCATGTAGTAGTGCATTCGAGTTTGGAAATAACACTTTTATGGGAACCCTGAGTTAAAAAAATAGTGCAAGACATAAAATTGTAGTGCATACACCTAGGATTATAGCGCTTTGACCTATTATAGCATATACATATTGACTTATAGCACATACACTGGGAGAAATAGCACATTTGATTTTTGGTTTGAATTGCACATGGTGATGAACATATATTTGTAAATTATGAGTCTTGTACTGCATATGTGATGTTCCATAGCACATCTATATAGTGTAGTGCATCTGTGTGATGGATTAGTGCATATGAGGGAGTCCACAGTGCTTTCAAGTTTGATAGCACATCTGATATATGTAATAGCACATATTGTTAATTGAGTAGTGTTGTTGCCACTCATAGTGCATCCATGTGATGAAATAGTGCACACGACTAACAACATAGTGCTTTTGATTGTCATAGCACATACACCTAATGTAATAGTAAATACAATGTATGAAATAGTGTGAGGTAACCTTGTAGTGCATTCATTGCATTTAATAGCATATTTGATCAATGTAGGGTTTGTTGAGTAGCGAAGTGTCCAGATAGGAAGGTGTGAGCATGTGAGGAATGATCAAAGTCTAAGACAAAATTTTGATGGTTAATGGATAATATAAGGTTGATGTCAGCCTGTAAACTTGTTCATAGAATGAACCAAAATAGTAGGGTTGTGTAGGAAGAAGATAATCCCAAACATGTTATAAAAAATGTTGAAGTTTTCTTTGAGACTAACAATGATTTGTAGTGAATAACCAATAACAGAGGGAGAGCAAGCAGGAGAGGAGGAGCTCAAAATTAAAATGCAAAGGGAAGCAAGAAGGTACAGGATGGAGTTGGATTTTCTAGAAATGGAGGTCAATAAGGAATGACTAATGGAAATTGTCAATAGGATTTTGATCGTGATGGTGTCGATGTGCCTAGAGACCCGAGGGGTTCCGGTCATGCAGTTTTTGATCCATTTCAAATAGTCTATGCAAAAAAATGGCCAGATTTGTTTGGCATCAAACCAATTGGTAAGTCCATTCTACCCCCTATGAAAAACATTTTGAATGTTGTGCTATGTTCTTTTGGGTTAGAGATCCCAAACCAAATCATTGATTTGAATATCTCTCAAATAGATAATACACTCATTGGGTGATTCTTGGTGAATGTTGAGCTAGGTTCTTTTGGGTTAGAGATCCTAGACCAAATCATTGATTTGAATATCTCTCAAATGGATAATACATTCATTGGGTGATTCTTGGGAGCTAGACCAAATATTGAGATTGCTAGGGCCTTTGTAAAGAGCAAGTGGGTTCTAAAAGGGCAAGTTGATGTGGTTGCAATGTCCAAAGGAAGTTTGGCTTTCTATTTCCCATGTGATGAAGATCGTAGAAATATTTTGTGTAGTGGACCGTGGCTAATTGGGAAGAACACTGTGATCCTGCATAAATGGCAACCAAATCTAAGCATGCTGGATGAAATGACAGTTCAAGCACCAGTTCGGATGAAACTACCAAGTATGCCCTTGGAATTATGGGTGGAAGATGTTTTTCAAGGCATCATAAACACTTTTGGAGAGCTTCTTTCTATGAACCCAATTATGGTTTCAAGGAAACAGCTTACATATGCAAGAATTAGTGTTGTTGTCATTCAAGGTGTGGATATGCCTAAATGCATTACACCACAGTCAAAGCTAGGGACATGGGTGTAGAAGATTGAATATGAGTCTATCCCGATTGTATGTTTCCATTACAAAATAACTGGACACTGGACAAAGAAATGCCCTAGCAAAGCTAATCTACCTAAGAAGTTTAAGAAAGAATGGGTCAAAAAGGGCATCAAGGATTTTGATCTTAAGGGCCATACCCTAAAAAATAATGAGCAGAACAGTGATACTAGTAGCAATGATCAGAAGTTGGATGAGAAAAAGAGTGATTCTAGCAGTAATGACTAGAATTTGGAAGAGCTGAAGAAAAATGATAATGATAATGGAGACCCATCCTTGATAGTTTAAGGCCTGGGTTTGAATAGGGAGTATTCTATGGCAACCTCTCAGATTGTGAAGGATAGGTATGATGAGGAAGCCTAAAGTAGAATAGAAAATACATTAGTTGATAAAGGGATCTATGGCATGAGCATTATTAAGAGAGAAATGTTAGGTGCTAGCTATGAAAATATTGTCACTAGTAATGAGATGGACTTTTAGTATGCCCAAAAGTGTATTATTCTTGGGGCTGGTCTTTCTAAGTGCTCTCAAACTGATTCCATGATGGGAATGAAGTCACCCCAAAAGGTGGGAATACAAAATCTAAATGAGGTTAGCACCCCCCAAATGGGGGGATTTAAAAGATATTGTTCTAGCTTTATAGGGAGAGGATGAAAGTAATGGTAATGATTGGACAACCATTGTAGACAAGAAAAGAAATAAAAAGAAGAAGAGAGAGGATAACCAAAAGAGAAACAAGGAGAATGTGGTGTTTGTTATAAATATGAGGAGTAATAAAATAGGAGATGTTGGCTATACTTGCACTACGTCAGGAAGGCATTCAAATCAGAAAAAAAAAAAAAAAAAAAGCTATGGAGTCAAACCAGAATATAGTAGATGGTAGTCAAAGAACCATCCTAGAGTTGGGATCATTCCAAAAGAAATGAAGATCATCTCATGGAATGCAAGAGGGTTGAATAACCCTCACAAGCAAGATATGGTCAGGAATATGATAAGAGATAGTAAATTAGATATGTTGTTTCTTCAAGAAACTAAGATGCCTAAATACAAAGTTAAGAATCTGACTTTTTTTCAGTAATGGTAAAACCATAGGGGTTGATGTTGATGGGGCTTCTAGAGGTATAGCTATGATCTAGAATTGTAGTAATATCAAAGGGGAGATTATATCATAGAGCAATAATATAGTGAATGTTAGATGTTGGAATATCAAGGATGGTACTTCCTAGGTCCAAACTAATGTCTACGCTCCTAATACGAACTGGGGAAGAAAAGCTTTTTGGTCTAAAATATCTAACCAAAGGAGAGACTTCTTTGATGAGGAATGGATTATTATGGGAGATTTCAATACTCCTTTGAAAGAAAATGAGAAAATGGGAGGAAGCCAGCCTAATCTGGATAGCAGAATTGATCTCATGGATTTTATTGATGAACACCAGCTTCATGATATTGATTTACAAGGTATAAAATACACTTGGACAAATAGAAGATTGGAAAATGATATCATACAAGTTAGACTTGATAGGGCCCTAATAAAAAATGCTTGGTTTCAAAATTACACTTTCTCTTTATCATTTTTTTCTGAGAGCAGGGTCTGATCATTATCTTATTTCTCTTTTAGTTGATCTTGTTTCTATGAAAAGGAATTTTCCCTTTCATTTTGAAAAATTATGGACCTTACATCCTAGCTTGTAAAATATTATAAAGGAATGGTGGATGATTAAGGTTGGGGGGACAAGAGTGTCTAAAGTTGCAAAGAAGTTGAGAAATGTTGAAGATAACATTAAAAGATGGAATAAAGAAACTTTTGGTAACATTTTTTTTGTGCAAAAGGAAGATTTTGGAGGAGTTGAAAGAGATATAGAATAGTATCTAGATGAATGGTTATGATAATGTGTCTAAGGAGGATGAGGAGGTGAAATTGGTGGACTTACATGACATTATCACTAAAGAAGAGACTTTATGGAGACAACGCTCGAGAAAGTTTTTTTGAAAGAAGGAGATAGAAATATGATGTACTTTTACATGACTATTATGAAACATAGAATGGATAACCAAATTTCTAGACTAAAGGTGGTTGAGGTTATTACGAAGAGTCCAAAGGTGAAGCTACCAAGTATTTCAATGAGTTATTGAAAAAGGATATCCATCTTGATAGGGATAAGTAGAAAGATTTCCTGGATTGTATTCCTAACATCCTAAATGAAGACCAGAATACAACCCTTACTACTATTCCTTCAAAGGAGGAAATTTGGAAGGTTTTCTTTTCTTTTGAGGGGAACAAAGCATTGGGCCTAAATGATTTTCCCTTTCTTTTCTTTCATACCTATTAGCATACCATATAGGAAGATGTTATTAATGGTGTCAAGGAGTTTTTTGGTCCTAGGAAAATTTTGAAAGAGTTGAATGACACTTTAATTTCTCTAATACCCAAAAAGTAGGGGGTGGATAGTATGGATCAGTTCAAACCTATTAGTCTTTGTAACTCTTTTTATAAGATTATCTCTAAAGTTCTTACTTTAAGGATTATGACTTTTCTCCCTTCTTTGATCTTGAAATAGTAGAATGGCTTTGTGCGAGGAAGATAAATCTTGGATTCTATTATTTATGTTCATGAGATAATCCACTCTTTGATGAAATCTAACAAAGAAGGGTTCCTGTTGAAATTAGACTTATCTAAAGCCTATGATAGGGTGGACTAGGACTTTCTGAGATTAGGCCTACAAGATTTTGGTTTCAATGATAGATTCTTGGATCTCATTCATATTTTGGTCTCTTATGACACTTTCTCGGTGTTGGTTAATGGGTACCTGACTCCTTTCTTTTGAGCCTCACATGGTTTAAGACAAGGTGACCCTTTATCTCCTATTTTATCTATCTTAATTGTGGAATTCTTTGGTAGATTCATTGATAAAATGGTCCAAAAAGGTGACATTTTTGGTCTTAGACCCTCCTCTAAGGATCAATTTTGTTCTCATGAGTAATTTTTGGATGATTCTACTGTGATAGGAGAAGTTATGGTAAAAAATACTAGAAATATTAGGAAGGCTCTTGATAATTATGGGGATGCTACTGATTAGCTTATTAATTGGCTTAAAACCTCTATCTACTTCATAAATGTTAATGAGAATGGGAAAGCAAAGATCAAGAGAATTATGTGTTGTGAGGTTGGCAGTCTCCTGGAGTCTTATCTTGGTTTGCCTTTTTGCCTTGATCCCCCTGATTCCTTTTGGAGATCCTTGATAGGTAAAATTTATAACAAGCTTGTGGTTTGGAAGGAATCTCTCCTTAGCCAAGCTAGTAAGATTATTGTGTTAAAAACTACTATTCAAAACATCCCTTTGTATGCTCTTAGTGTGTTTAAGATTCCTAGGAAATATTTTGATATTATTGAGAGAATCCAAAAAAAATCCTATGGATGGCCATGGAAAAAAAAAATATTGGCTCTCATAGCCTGGGAGAAGGTTTGCAAGCCTATTAGAAAAGGGGGTTTGGTGCTAAGAAGAAATAGTAATATGAATGATTATTTACTCACTAAACCTATTTGGAGATTTTTTAATGATGATGGAGAATGAAAGAATATTTGGAATAAAAAATATAATATGGATAATGGGAGTCTTCACCATTTTTTTTACAATGACAATGTTCAAGGTGGATCCATAATTTGGAAAAATGCTCAAAAAAACAAACAGATGGTTAATAAGGGGGTGATATGGAAAGTGGCAATGGTGAGACTATCTAATTTTGGGATGCTATCTAGGTGTTGGATCACCCTCTTAGTACTGATCAGCATTGGAATGGCTATATAATGCAATGTAAGATGGATTTTGATACTTATGTTGTTGATTATTGGGAAGATGGTAAATGGATGGACTTTTCTAGAGTGGATTTATCTCTCAAGGATCTAAACATAATATTGAATGTTGTCTTTTTATTTGATGAGGAGGATTCTCTTGTTTGGAAGCTTAATCCCAATGGATTGTTCTCAGTTTCCTCTCTATATGTTTAGAATTTTGAAGATTATCATGAACCTTGCTAGGGAAAAGCCTAATTCAAGGGTATGATCCTTAAAGTTAGCATTTTTTTGGATTTTATTGCAGGGTAAAATTCTCACCACAGACAATTTAAAGAAAAAAGGTTTATGCCTTGTCAACAAATGCTATCTTTGTAAGGAGGAAGAGGAATCTATTGATTGTATGACTTTACATTGTTTTTATGTAATAAAGTTATGGGATAAGTTTCTTAGGCTCTTGTATATTGAGTGGGTCTTTCCTAACAATATCAAAGATTTTTTTATAGCTTGGAAGACTCCTCACAATACTTTGATTATCAATATTTGGAACTTTTTCCTACCTCACTTTTGTTGGGGGGTTTGGAAAGAAAGGAATGATAGGGTCTTTAGAGGCAAGAAGTCAAATTCCAACTAGATATTTTACAAGATCAAGAGGGTGGTGACTAAGAATGTTAGGATGAGTAGTAAAGATCAAGAGTCTAAAGGCAACTGGGAGACTACCATCATTAAGAACTAGAAAGTGGATGGCATTCATCATCTTCACATGGAGAACAACCTTAGAACAAATGCTATATGGGATTGTCCTCATAAGGGGTGGTATAAAATCAATTTTGATGGTGCTTCAAAGGGCAACCAAGGATTGCAGGATACGAGATCATTATCAAAGATGAAAAAGGTTATAGTAATGGGGCTATGGTGATCCCTATAGGTAATAAAAATAATCATATAGTGGAGGCTAGTGCTGCATTACATGGTCTCTTGTTTGTTAAGAGTAAGAATCTTGAGAAAATATAGCTTGTAGGGGAGTCTTTAAACATCATCAATTGTCTTAAAAAGGTCACTACCCTGTCATGGACTATTCATAATATTATTTACAAATACATAAATTTGATTAATTCCTTTGATGAATGTGTTATTACCCATAACTCTAGAGAAGCTAATACGGTGGTTGATTGGGTTGCTAATGTGGCTTGTAAAAATGAAGATCGTATGGTATAATGGTAGTGACATCCTTGTTGAAGGCTCATCTCTGATAGAGTATGATCAGATAGGCAAAAAATAAACAAATCTAAAAAATGATTAATTTTACAATGAGGTATAATTATGAGGTGAGTTGGAAAAGATGTTTCTAGCTAGCGTACAATTATGATGTGATCATTTACTTTTTGTCACATAGTTTGTGGGTGCTTTTGGAGAATAGAAGAGATAGTTGTTTCTTTGAGGCCAAGACTATGAATTTCTTTGCATTTTCAAAGGAGGTAGGTAATTTTAGCAAGAACAAAGATATGGGTGGCAAGAAGAAGTCTGGAGTATTTTGGAAAGGAGCAAGATTATGGGCTACTTAGAAAAGCTTAAGGGTAGTAATTGCTCCATCAATAGACAGTTTTTCAAAACCTAGAAGAATAGAAGTTTTCTTGTAGGGAATCAACACATGGAGGTCACTAAGGATGTTATCGCTAAAGCTAAGGGTTTGGAAATGGAGGGGATCAATTTCTTCAATAACATGAAAGCTTTAGATAGAGTTGTTGGTGTTTTACAGATTTGGACCAAGAAAGAAAAAGGTTGGTTAAAATTAGTAACTCTTACTTTAGCCCTAAAAGTATTTCTAGACCTTGGATATTTATTTTGTTTGTTTTGATTGAGTACATTACCCTGGATGGGCACTATTCCAAAATTTATGGTCATCATTTCATGCTGGTGAACCATTTTAGGCATGGGGTTAGGATTAATTTCCCTCTATACCTCATGCAATCTTTGGATAGCACTATTCTGAGCTTACAAAAAGACCCAAATGAGGGCCATGTCTGTCATGAAGGGTTTATGACTTTAATAATGAATTTGATAAAAATGAAGAAAGTGGAAAAGCCTTGCATGAGCAGGAAGACTCTTGAGGATTATGATACAGAAGGAAGTGAGTATGAAGATGTCTATGAGGATGAGATAGATGAGGAGGAGTTCAGCAAGTGGAGAATAAGAGGAAGATTTATGCCCACCACAAGTCATCTTCTAAGAGAAGGAAAAGGAATAATGATGAGGTGGATTATGATACTGATTTTGGTATTGGTGAGGAGATTTTGGAGAAAAAAGGTAAGAAGGGTAAGGGAGAAAAATCAAATGCAGAACCTCTCTCCTGTATGGGGGCTATAGGCATTAAGGGTAAGAAGAAGATGCTCAAAGGGGATGTCAACTTGAACCTGGAAGATAACACTAAGAATGTTAATGTGAACCTGGGGGAGGAAAATATGAGATAGAGCATTGATAATAAAGATCATGGGAATGTAACTGGAGTGTTCGGCAACCCAGGTCTAATGAAGAGGGATATTGATTTCATTAAGGATCAAATGTAGGATATCTAGAGGGAGTTTGAGTATCTCAATAAAACTAGTAGGGGGGAGATAACTTTCAGGCAACACCTAGATAGACTTATTGATCTTATTGATAATGGTGAAGATATAAAAAAATACGATGAAAAGAGTTCCACACCTAGAGGAGACAATCATAAATACAAACAAAATGGTGAAAGATATGTAGAATAGGGTTGATAAGTTAGGTACCAGAGTCATGGGTATTGAGAAAATAATGAAAAAGATTGTTGAATAGAGTTTCTTGATTTTAAAGGCCATTGTAGAATATATTAAGATTCTTTTGGAGAAGATGGAATAGGGGAGAAAGGACCATGGCAATAAGGAGCTGAGGGATGATCAAGGACCTAGTAAATGTACTAGGGCAAGTTCAAAGAAACCTGAGGCTATGGAAGATAAAGAGCTTGATGAGCTAAGGGCTTCTATAGCTAAAATGAACATTCTGGTTGATCAAGTTGTGGACCTATTGAATAATTTCTAGTTGTTCTTTTGTTGTCTTTCTTTGGTTTTTTTTTTTTGTCTCTATTGTTTGCCCTTTTGTTGAGGGTTCTTTGGTTATGGATGCTACTACTTTGGGTGTTGATGCATAGTTTCATTTGGACTTTTAATGCTTATATGCTTTGCTCTTGGTAAAAGGTTTTAGGTCCTATCAAGACCTACTTTTACTTAATCAAAACAATAGGGTTGTGTAGTCACAAAGTGATATGTAGGATCAATCAAGTGATTTTGGATAGATAGAAAAATTTTCCCCCTTAGGATATAGAGTAGGGAAAACCAACATGTCCTTCTCAAGATATAGAGTGGGAAAAATAATAGGTTCAAGATAGAACCATTAGTTGGATATCTAGATGGTTTTTTATACTGATGTAGGATAATCACTTGTGATAAAAAAACTGATGTTATTTTTTGATTGTCTAGTGAGACAGGTACGTGGGTGGAAGCTCATAGTGTGGGGATTATATATGTGGACACTAGAGTTCATTGGTAGATTATTAGCACCTAATCATCATGCTATTGATAGATGCAGGTTCACATATCTTCTTTGGATGCCTCTATTCTAGGTGAACTTAGAATTATTGGTACTAGAGGCCAAGCAGTAGCACTCAAACCACAACACCTTTCATATGCCACTTGGGGAGATGACGATTACCCCAAAGGATCTGTACAAGATTTTTAGGATCTTGACAGTGGGAGATCTAATATATTATGATCAAATAGATGATGGGAAAGCCTTCATAGATGTATTTGTAGATGATGATATTGGAGATGATAGTGTTCCACAGTTTCAAATCTTGTAGTATGAGCCCTTACCGACGGTGTTGGTTGGATTGATAGGAGGATTTTATTTTCCAAATAGGCAAGGGCACATATGTCTAGTTGGATGTGGCCACATTATTTAGGACATGATCAAGTGACCACAAATATTTTCATGGGGTAGCTACATTTTTGCCCATTTATATCATGATTTGTATTAGGTGGTATATTTAGGGGTTGCATCACTTTCAGTTGGTGTAAAGTTATTACAAATATGGACATGGGATCATCTTCCCATTACATAATCGATATGTTTGCATCAATGACCATAGGAGATGCCTTATATATATGTGTGTATTCAGGTGTGATTTTCTAGCCCCATCTAGGCAAAGATCAAGTATTGGAGACTTATGTTAGATGACTTGGATGAGGTTGTGTGGAGGCCATACAAGTTTACAAAGCCATGGATAGAGTATGATTAAGAGATGGTATACTTATTTTCTCTATAGTATTTTCTAGGTCAGATCCCCTCATTGATTAAGAGATTTTAGTTTATGAGGGTAGTTAGAAAGTTTTGTCATCGATAGGGGATGCCACAGGGATTGACACATTACGCTCAGGTGCAGGCAGAGAGACTAGTATGGGGCCCTACATTAGAGTATGAGGCATCTCAAGAGGCTTTCCTATAGATAATAGGGATGCCTTAGAGATGGTAATTGAGGGATGGAAAGGTGGATGTGAGGATGGAGGGAGACTATGCTTGGTGATTTAGAGAGCATCCATTTCTGAGATATACAGATCTGACGAAGCCGATACCTAGGATATAGGAGTAGCCAAGTGGGGGAGAGTATGTTGATGGTAAGGATGGTTGAGGGAGAGGTAAGGCTAGAGGTACAAGTAGAGTGCAAGGGAGATATGGGAGCAGAGGTAGGGCCATGGTGTTGCCATAGTAGAGAGTTCTACTACAGGGTCTAGTATAGAGGCAGATGCCAGCACAGAGACCAAGGGATGTGGGCAGTGATGGGCCTAGAGAGGTCCATGGGTGAGGCAGGATTATGATTAGAGTAGGCCAAGTAGTGGTGCAGGGCCAAGTAGGCAAGATGATGTGGGTCAGGGTAGGGAAGTTTAGACCAGGGCCATGCTATTAGATGATGTCCAATTTCTTAGGAGATAGAGACCTCAGGTGTAGGATCCTACCACAGGGGTATAGAGCTCATAGCCACAGGTATTCGTAGCTCCAATGCCACCTCCAGTTATACCTAGTGCATCATCTAAGATGGAGGCCTGTATGAGAGTCATGGAGGTGCAAATTAGCAAGTTGACAAGCATGGTGTAGGCATTCATAGCATCTATGATGACAAGGCCTCCACCTCCACCACCAAGCATAGATGGGGCAACCACTAGTCAAGTTTCCCCAATCATTCCTAAGACACAAGGTATAGGTTCAGCAGAGCAGGCTCTATGAGATGGGATGAGTGCCCCTGGTGATTAGGCACCCCCTGATTAGACACAGGCAGATGGGGTTGGAGGCTCGGTTAGTGTGACTCGAGAGTGATCTTATGTATCATTTTGTTGTGCATGTATTGGCTTATCAAACTATCATTTTTTTATGATGACCTTTTGATATATGACTATTCAAACTGAGCTTTTGGATTTGTGTTTATGTTTATGATGGATGGTATTATGCATATGTTGTTTTACTGTTATGATGTTCTTATATGTGGATGTGATATGGATTATTAATGTCTAGTGAATAAATGCTTAGTGTAGTGAAAAAAAATACGCCGATGATGAATAATGAAATGTAATGAAATGATATAATAATAAAATTAGGATAATGGAATAGATAGTAGTGTAGAGATAGAAAAATGGTTTAATGTAATGATGAAATGAGAATGAAACAATGAATGCAATGTTATAATATCATGACATGACATGATAAAAATAATGAAACAGAAGTAAGAAAATATGAGTGTGACAAGATGAAATGAATTAAGGAAAATATGTGATAAAATAATGTGACGAAATGAACATAATGTAAAATGAACAAATGAAGATGATATGATTAATTAAAAATAAGAAAATGACAAAAAATGAAAATGATATGAAAATGGAGCGAAAGAAAATGATTAGAAAATGGAATGTAATGAAATGAGTTTAATGATAGGAAAATGAAACAAATGAAATGACGAAATGGAATGAATATGAAATGATTGAAAATAGTTATAATGTAATGAGGTGAAAAATGGAAGGAAATGATAAAAATAAAGAGGTGGAAAGCAATGGTTTACTATTGGACTAGGAATGACATAGTAGGATGAAATGAAGCTGGAATGGTGATGAATTATTGAAATGAATATGAAATGGTGTAAGATGAAGAGGAGGTAATAATGAAATTAAAATGAAATGAGGATGATAGGAAAATTAGATAGTGAAATGAAAATAAAATTATGAAAATGATGAAATATAAGCAGAGGAATGAAATGAATGATGGAAAATGAAAAAATAAAAGTGATGAAAAAAATGAAAGTGATGAAAGTGATAAAAGATGATGAAATGAAAATGCAACGAGAAATAAAATTATGTGGGACAATGAAATAGATTAATGAAAAGAGAATGCAATGATTAAAATAATAAAATAAGGATGGGATAAAAATGGGATAATGAAATGAGAATGAAATGATAAAATGAATAAAATGATATAGAATAGTTGGAGATAAAAATGAGTGTAATGGGATAGATGTACAACTAAAAATTTGAGATTCAAAGGCCACAAAGAAATCTCGAGGTAGAAGTGATGAAATGAATGAGAAAGGTGAAGTCATGAATGAAATAGAACTTGATCGATGATGGAAGAAAAAGAAAGGTAATGAGAGGAAATTATGATTGGAACTTTTGAGATTTGAAGGTCACATAGTGCAATGGGTAGAATGGATATTATGGGATAATGAGGTGATGAAGTGTGATGAACCATGGTGATGTTGGGATGAAACAAAGTTCATGATACTTGAATGTTGAAAGCTCGTTGTGATGGTGGTGATGTTGTTGGTCATTTTCTGCCATGTCTCAATTTTGTTACCAATCTATTGGATGATGTTGTGTAAGTGTTCCTGTTTATTCTCCATCTGTGTGCCAACCTTTTGTTTTGTGAGGGACCCTATATGAAATGAAAACTACATGAATGTAGCTAATTGTCACATTGTGTAAAGAGATGCAAACTAAATTTCATCATTCAAGACCTAAATAAAAAGGGATATCGTACAATCACCACTAGCTCAACTATAGCAATATGAATACTTGATCTTGTCAAGAATTATCAAAGAAAACAAATAATGTACATGGGAAATATAATAACCATTAAGAATAGTCTATCACAGTAAAAGAAACATGAAGATAAGCTTAGTACACACACAAATAGACACATGTCAGATAAGGAACCTCATCTGAGATGCTATGCAAAGTTGGTTGAGGTACACATGGCCTTCCAAGTGAGAGGGGGCACTTATAAGTGGACACCAATAATGCATAAGACCAAAGGATCATGGGACCAAAATAATGAAAGCAGAAGTCAAATACAAAGTCATATTTTCATCCTGATCCCTCTAGTCAAATACATCATTGAGGTACTAGAAACACATGACAGTGAAAAAGCTAATATATGTGAACAATCATGCAGACAGTTTTGTGTAATAGTGTCAAGTTTGTTTAGTTCCTTGTGGATGAAGTGTTGAAAATAGATTGATACAAGTATGAATATGTGTTTCAATCATTGTTTTGTCACTAATGTCAAACCTATTACTTTTCGGTAAGACAATTGCTTAGATGATTTGAGTATTATCTTTTATTTGATTGATGAAGAGGATTTGATCAAATGAGATAACAAAAGCACCTAGAGGAAAGGTTGATTTATGATATGGAAAAGGAGTATAAGGATTAGTTAAGATAGTGATATTATAGTGCATTGATAATCTACTTAAGGTTGCAAAGGATGCATACACTGATTAAGTTCAGAAGAACAAGTTAAATGAAGTATGTCTACCAAGCTTAACAATTTGCATATTAGGTGTCAATCAAAGTTAGTGTAAGCTAAGTAGAAATTAGTTGGAGCTAAGCAAAGTCAATTTTAGTGTAAGTCGAGTGATACAATGTAAGTCAAGTAAATTTTAGTTGATGCCAAGCACCAGTAAATTTTAGTGCATGCCGAGTGTTTTAATAATGGATGTCGAGAAACATAGTATGTAGCAAGCATCAGAAGAAAGTTAATGTTGAGCATCAGCATTATGACAAAGATCATGAAGTTGATGAATCTGAGCTAACAAGTTTGATGTCTTGGATTGTGTGAATTGTGTGGAAGATAAGCTAGATGAGCTAGTGGCACAAAATTCAAGATGAACCATTTTGAGGTAAATTTAAAGAGGATTGAAGGAGAAGTTTCTAGAAGGGAATAAAATGAGATGATGGGTAGATTCATTGAATACTGCCTAATCCAACCTAACCCTAAAATGAACAAAGGAGGATGAACGAAAAAAGATCTAATTTTCTATTTATAGAGATGATTGGTCAGAAGTAAAGGTTGTCATGTGTGAGAACCTAAGGAAGACAAGGAATCTAGGGTATTGCTTCATTCAGTGACCTAAGAGAAAAGTCTGCATTGGCAAGTAAAGCAAGAAGGCTTAAGGGTATGGATGTTTGAAGGGTGAACAAGTTGTCAAAGCTGAAGTGTGTGAAAGCCAAGTAGAATGGAGGACTAAAATAGAGATTTGTAATCTGCAAGTGTGTTGTAAGTTGTTATCAGATCAAGCCTTATTATTACTTTCTAATCATTGTATCAATCTAGGGTAAATCCTTTGGATTAAGGTTGACCTAACAGTCATTTGTAATTCCTTTGACTAGGTGACATTACAAGTAAATGATCTAAAGTCCTATAACAAGGCTCACTCCTAATAGGATGATTGAAATCCTTTAACCAAGTCACATTTAACAATGTGCATTGTAACCTTTAACAAGGTTAGCCTTTCATAGGGCATAACTTCAGAAGAGTGAGAATGAGTAGCACATTACTGGTAGTTTTTCCCATATTAGGCTTCCATGTTAAATCATTGTGTCAAATGTGTTATTGAATCTATTATGTTTCATGCTTACATTTCTGCAAAGTTGATTTGATAATAACCTACAAGTTTAAGTGATTATATGATCTAATTGATGCATGCAAGATGAAAATATTTCATGGATATGGGTTCACTAAGCTTTGAAAAGTTTTATTTGTACATCTGGACCTTGGATAACTAATTCAATCCTCCCCCCCCTCTCAATTATTCTAAATAATTCCAACATGAAGGCCATTTTATGATTCTTGTAACAAGTCGTGGAGTGCAACAGTGATATTTTGGAGTGGGATGTAGGGTGATTATGTTGGAAGATGTGTCAGTGGGGGATGAGTAGGTGTATTGTGGCATAGTAATGTCAGAGTAGAGCGGTGAGTGTACTTGGTAGTGGTGCGATGGGGTGCGTAGAGTGAATGCATGGCAAGGCTAATGAAGTGTAAAGCATGTTGAGTGATGACCATAAATAGATGACCATGCAAATGTGAAAGGAAGCATGTTGAAGGAATAAGTAGCACAACTATTGGGACATTCATTTGTTAGAGGGGCAAAGTAAGTGTGATTTTGTTAGCATGACAGGCTCACTAGACCAATCAAAACAAGAGGTAGAGATGGGGGATGTCATTCAAGAAGGGTGGGTGAGGCAAAGATGGAGGGCCAAGCATGCCTATCATATGTCAAGTGAACTAGTGTATCATCTTGAGTTCCATGCACTAGTTCTTGAGCATGGCAATTCGAGTCAAATAGGGCTGGTGCAAGCATGGCCTAGGGGCTTGAGAGTCAGGGTGGAAGAAGCTCCTTTGTCAATATTATTAATGTTTCCAGGGAGTGCAACACAATAGACATTACAAGAGAAACTGGGTGGTGATCCTATGATGTGAGTAGAAAGTAGTCCTCCTAGGGTGACAAAAATTGTGCAAGAAGTGGCGACAAGTGTAGGGGAGATGGACTCTCTTGGGAAGATCATGGGAAAAGTGCAATAGATGATGAAGGATATTAGTGTGGGTGAGGTGACAAGCATAATGGGTTAGTTTATTAGCCTCTTCCAAGTACAAGGATTGACGAGTGAGGAGATGGGTGCATTAGATGTGGTTGAGCCAAAGTCAAAAGCTAAGGGTGGGGCACAAGCAACACGTGAAGTGGAGGAGTTGTGGAAAATGTTGGCTGCAGAGAGAGTTTGAGTGGAAAATTTAGAACAAGAAGTAACATTTTTGTTGGGTTTGACAGATAAAGCTCATGAGGATGAAGCACAAATAGAAGCCAAATGGCTCCAAGTAGTGTTGAATATAGAATGGGTGCGAGTACATTTGTTGGAAGCTAAGTTGCGGGTGGAAAGTTCATGAGCAGAGGGAAAGGATACGAGGATTCAAGCTAAGTGAGCATGGGCACAAAGGTTTCATGATACTTTGAGGATGGTGCAAGTAGGTTTGGAAAGTGCACAAAACGAGCTAGTGTTACTACAGGTGCAATCGGAGTATTTTAAGGATGTAGTGTCAAAAAAAAGCATCATGTCATTGTAGCTGCAAGAGTGGTTAGTGGCTAGTGAGGAAAAGGTGAGGCAGTTGAGCAGCAACTTAGTGAGATGAAAGTGAATGTGGAGCTTTGGAGAATAGCGATCGAACAAATGCAATAGGAGTGAGACATGGCTCAATGGGAAATCATTGTTCTAGGTATTAATAAGATGGTGGACAATGTGTTTGTAGACATGCAAAGGACTATGAAAGTACACCAGGAAGCCACATACTATATAGAGCTATATTATCAGTCGATTCTATTGGAGCAACGATGGGAGACCCAGTTTGTGGATAGATAATTGATGCAACTATTGAATGCTCAATTTCCTAGTGGAAGGTTCCCAATACCAATGGATGTTGTTAGGGTGTGAGGAGGATCCATGTTAGGAGCTTCATCTTTCAGGACTACACTTAGGAAAATGCCCACAACCAAAAATCCTAACATGCCATCTCCATAAGGAAGGCCAAAATAAGTGATCTGCTAGGTGTTTCTTTGGATGTAATTGTACTTTTCATGTTGTAATAAAATAAAAAAGTGTATTGTTTATGGAAAACAAAAAGGGTGACTGACACTCATGTCATGTGTATGTACAATGTAATTGAAAGTGTCTAATTATTATTTTCATTTTTTGTTTTAGTATTTTTGCTAATATGTTTTGGATATTTTTGGTATTTTTGAGACTATTTGGATTTTTTTTGGGTATTTTTTGAGAGAGTGGAAGATTGTCAAAATCTACAAAAAGCATGAGCAATGGGATATTTAGAGGAAGATTAACCTTTACTTATGTGTGATAAGTGGGCTCTCAATGAAAGATGAGTACAAACTTGTGTAACATTTTGAGAGCAAAAGTGCACAAGGTGGAAAAAGTAGGAAGTGTTAATCCACAATTTGCAGATAGAACTGGATTCTAAAATTTTGTGTATATTGATAGCTTTTGTAGAGAAGTTAAGACCAAAATCATGATGTTTTCTCTAGGTGTGGGCTGAGATGGGTACTTATGGGGCTAGTGAAAAGGTGTGTGGGCCTAAAAGTGCACTTTGGAGCCTAGAAAAAGGCATTTGGGCCTAAAAAAGGTGCAAAGTGGCCTAAAAAGGCACTTTGGGCCTAAAAAAGGTGCAAAGTGGCCTAAAAAGGCACTTTGGGCCTATAAAAGGCACTGAGTGGCCTAAAAACGTGTTAGGGACCTAAAAAAGGCATATGGGCCAATAACAGGTGCTGAGTGGCCTAAAAAGGCACTTTGGGCCTATAAAAGGTATTGAGTGGCCTAAAAAGGAGCTTTGGGCCTAAAAAAGGCATTAAGTGGCCTATAAAAGGTGCTTTGGGTCTATAAAAGGTGCTAGATGGCCTTAAAAAGGTGCTAGATGGCATTAAAAAAGGTGCTAAGGGACTTGAAAATGGCGTTTGGACCTATATAAGGTGGTGGAGGTCATTGCAGTTTCTTAAATGCTTACTTATTTTGTGTCACTGTTGACTCCAAGGGTCAGGGGTCTAACTAGTGCGACATTCAGCCTCATGTATCATTTTGTATAATTGAGAAGTAGGCCGACCTAATAGAGTGCTTGCAACATTGCTAGTGCATAGAAAATAGTGGCCTAGCTAGATGGGGATGAATGAGTGCGACAGATATTTGCAACAATCCGAGTGATGCCCAAATTACCAAAGTGTCCCTAAATCGTAGAGATGAGACATGAGGTCACAAGGACATTTTAGGATAGCATTTATATATTTGTTGAAGGGTGTTAGATAAATCATGGCCTCACTAACATAAATAAGTTTGAAAAACTCCTTTGATATTGTTGTGAGAGGAACAAAAGAAAAATTATTTTGCTATCCACGTTGCACCAAATTTCCCAAGCCTTAGGGTATGTTTCAAGATATAAAAATGTTGCTTCTTGATTTATTTATGCTCTTGTTTGTTGTCTTTGCTAGAAGTAATAGGGCAAGGATTATGTCATAAAACAATGTAGGGGGCCTCACCATTGATTTCATATAAAACTGGTCGAGGTATGCAAAGTCATCCCAAAGGAGCGGCAATTATGGACGTAAACTAGCTCGACATGAAATCAATGGATCATTGGATTGAAAAATATAAAAAATAATTCATGTAAAATTAAAGACAATATTTGTGGCATTTTTTTGATTGCTCGTATGATTTTTTTAATTTGTTTGTGATAGTTTTGATGCATTTGTGACTATTTTTGGTGATTTTTTATGTTTTTTAATTTTTTTTTATGAATTTTTATATTTTTGGCTATTTTTGATGGTTTTTTATGTAGTAATAGTAAAAAAAGGAAGGAAGTGAGATTTTTTGGAATATGGAGATCATTGATGTCGGTATGAAGGCTAATGGGGATGTTTCAGGGCATGTAAAGAGTTAAGGAGATAAAAAATGGGTTTTTGGGAACACATGTGCATTATGAAAGTTAAAAGTAGGTTTTTGGGAATACAAATGGATTTATGGAGGCTAAAATAGATTTTTTGATTTTTGGCGGTGGTAGATATTTGAGATGTGCACTAATTTTCTTATAATTCATGCCTGTGATATCTTAAAACATAATCAAACTCCATGTTTCCTTTGAGTTGCTCACCTTCCTTTTGTTTCTATTTGTTGGTTGTCTATGTTGTGAACTATTTCTAATGCTAAGAAACCACTAAACTATAACCCACAAGTGTTTCTTAATTAGGTATGTGTAAAATTGACTCAAATGCGACACCTTGTATCCCTTTTTTTAGGGTCCTATTAATTGTGTCGGGTAATATGGAGATATGCAATGGAAAGGCTACAAGCAAGAAAAATTGGTGTGGATAGTTTTGGTGTAGCCATGTCCTATTGTATTTTCATATTAAAGGACTTGTGTTGTTAGGGAAGTCCAAAAGTGGTATCGCTCACTCCTTTTATACCAAAATTTTGTTTATTTATTTTTTTTGGGTTATTTTTTTATATTTTTGATATTCTCAAATATGAGGTGGTTCCTCGTGGCTTTAGACATATAACTTATTAAGATGAATGATGTTAATGGGTTCTGCTAGTTCTTCTCCATCACAATTGAAACAATGATTTGTATGACTTTAGTATGGTCACACCTAAAGGTGTGATGAATAGAATCCCTATGCCTAAACCATGATGTGCATATGATCCATCAAAATAAAAATTCCATGTGACTGGCTCTGTTTGAAGGATGTGTGTGTTTGGAAAATCTGCCTAAGATGGGATTCAAGCTTTCTAGGGGTGCCTCAGCCAACTGATCTACAATGACTTTTCCTTTTATGGCCTTTCTATCAACATACTCTATGTCAAACTCACTTTAAATCATGATCCACTTGGTTAGCCTTCTATTTAACATTGTTTTGTTGAGAGGATACCTTAGAGGATCAATTTTGGATATGAGTTTTACCTTATGAATTAGAAGGTAGTGACATAGTTTTTGGGAAGCAAAAACTACTGCCAGACATTCCTTCTCAATGAAAGTGTAGTTGAGCTCATAATTAACCAAGGTTCGACTAATGTAGTAGATGGATCATTCCTTTCCTTGGTCATTTTCCTATGCTAAGAGGACTCTTATTGATTTTTTTGCTAGGGAGATATACAACAATAAAGGTTTGTGTGGCATAGAAGGCATCAAGACTGGTGGATTCATTAGGTGATTCTTGAGAAGGTTTTGACACTGATTGTCCCACTTAAAACTGTATCTTTATGGAGAAGATGAGTGAAAGGCACACATTTCTCGGCCAACTAAGATATGAATCTTTAGATGGACTAAAGTCTCCCTTGGAGAGAACGTAGTTGGCTTAGGATCTTGTGAGGTTTCATGTTGACAATAGCTTGTACTTTTTCATGATCCACCTCTATCCCTTTGGTGGAGACAAGATTGCACCCTGAAAGCACACTTCCTAGGATTCAACCTAACTTTGAAAGCTTCTAGATGTGTGAATATCTTATCTAGAATTGGAAGATGGTCTTTATGGGTATGATACTTTTTTAGAAGTTCATGTACATAATCCTCCATAAATGTGTGTTTCATGTCATGAAATATTGTGGTCATAGCTCGTTGATATGTGGCTCCTGCATTCTTGAGATCAAAGGGCATGATGTTCTAACAAAATGTCCCCCATGCACAAGTGAAGGTTATTTTCTCTTAGTCTTCGGGTGTTATCCTTATTTGGCTATAGCCAGAGAAGCCATACATAAGAGAGAACATAGAGTGCCCTATGGTTAAGTTTATAATGACATCAATTCTTGGTAAGGGAAAGTCATCTTTGAGACATGTCTAGTTGACATCATGGAAATCAATGTAGATCTGTATACTTCCATCCTTCTTTAAAATAGGCACAATGTTTGAGATCCATGAAGCATACGCCAATGGCCTAATGGAATTGGTATGAAGTAAATTCTCCAACTCTATTTTGACTAAAAGTGTTATATGTGGATCCATTTTTTTAAGATTTTGCTTTACTGGTTTAGCCTCTGGAGAAATATTGACGTGATGAAGAATTAGGTTAGGGTCTAAATCTGACATGTCAGAAGAGGACTGCGCAAAATTAATTTACCTTTGCTTGAAGAAATGAATGGATTCACTTCTTTCTTCTGAAGTCAATGACTATCCTAGGTGAATGATTATGGGTTCTAATTTTATCCTAAACTTGACATTCTCTATCAGCTCGATTAAAATAAATGACCTCTCTTATGAATATTTGAGTAAAGCGTCGATTATCTCATCATTGGGTGCTAAAATTGGGATTTCACCCTTAGATACATCACTTCTATTTATTTCTATTTTTTATCCAGACCTACCACAACATGGTTTGGGCTACTACTTTTTTGAGGTGCTAGACCTTTATTTATGTGACTAAGATGATTGATACTAGACCCATCTATAGGTGCTTCCTTTGGTTCTAGTCTTGAAGATGGTTCAACTACATTAAGGTATAAAAAAATGTTGTAATCAGTGTCGAAGTTGGGAATGTTATGAGACTCAGTTGTATCCTAATTAATAAACTTGACATGGATCAAGGATAATAACTCAAGGTATGGATATGGTTCGGCTGGCTACAAAGACATGACCTCACTTGATGACTCATACATTATATCTAGTAAGTCTATAATGTGTACTTCTTCTAAGTTATCTAAGAAACTAGAGTCTTCAAATTGCTCTTTATCCTCTATTTCAATTTCTGCTAGAAAGAAATCTAGAAATAGGGTCTAGAATTGGAATTCTTCATTAGGTTCATCATCACCCTATGATATGAGGTTAGGTGTTTTTTTCTATATCTTCTTCTAAACCATTTTGGCATGAATTGACTCTATATAGTGAAGGGGAGTTTGAGCTAGAGGATGATTCTTGTATTTTGGCAGTGTTTTGTGTAGAAATGTGAATTACATCACATTCTTTATCATGAGTAGATTCCTTAGATAGAAAATAAAATTCCCATTTAGTGGAGTCATCATCATCTCCATCATTAATGGCATCCACGAATGGTTCTTCTACAGCATGTAGATCAAGGAAAGATAGGTTTACATTCTTTAGATAGGATGTGCTATGATCAATGATGTCCTCTTTTGGTACCCAAACCAAAGTGGAGGAGGAGAAATATTTATATCTAGGTCATGACTTATCAAGATGTGGTGGCTTAGGATAAGGTGAAAAACCTTCATTTTCTTGTTCTGAATAGCCTACTCATGTCTTTAGTTTATTGGGTCTGAATTATGTTGCTAGTGGTTCAATAATACCTTTGCCTCTTCCCAAAGGGACTTCTCCTAGATAACACATTTTCTTCCTTAGGTCATAACCCTTACCAAAAACGTGGAGGGAAATGTCAACATTTTTCATCCTCTTGTTCCTCTTCTTTGATGTTCGAAGATATATCACTTCCTTTAACAAAATGTTCATAAGATCTAGGAACAGTGGATGAAGTTGATTTAACAGGAGATTTAGGAGATAGTGATGGGTCAAACAAAGTAATTGAATATCCACTTACCCCTTTGTGTTGCAATTTTCACTTTCATTCAAACTCTTTCATTAAACAACTCATTTCTTCATAATGTTTTTGTTTGGAGTCTTTTGATAGCAGCAATGATGAGATGGAAGAATTGGAACAACCCACTTTCTCTTTTCCCTTAGTCATTGAGGAAAAGTGGTTGTTGTCTTGATTGGTGGATTTTGAGGCCTCTGTTGGTATAGATTGATCGACATTACTTGTCAAGGTGGTGATTTCTTCCCTGTTATGAGGAACAAGGGAATTGTTGAGATAATGGGTGTTGCACACATTGCATAATATTGTTATATTGTATTATTTTATTTTTATTATGTAATGTTGCACCTAGATGGATGTGCAACATGTAAAGATTCTCATGGGATATACTTGATGAGTTGTATTGTAACATTATGATAATATTTCATGTAATTATTTAATATTGGGGAAAAGAATTAAAATTCCAATATTAAATGTGGCGTCAAGGGGTTAGGTAGCACATGGTTTATGTAATACCACTTGGTGGTTTTGTGGGACTTGCTACTACATAAGCAGCCACAAGGGTAGTTGTTGGAGAGAGAAGAAAAAAGGGAAAGAGTTGAGTGGGAAAAGGCTTGACAGGTTAGCCAAGGGAGCATTTATGAAGGTTGGAAGCATGGCATGGGATGTGTGGATTCATGCTTATTCACATGGATTTATTGGTTGTGGCTATGGCTTTGAAGGCTTCCATGGTTGTATTGAAATGGTGATTTGTTGAATAATACATGGTGATGGATTATTTTGGAGGCTGGGTTTTTCCCACAATGAGGGTTTCCCAGGGTATATCTTGTGCCACTATTTTTTGCAAGTATGTTGTTTATTCTCTTGCATGTGAATTTTAATTCTATATTTATTTCAGATCTATTATGGGTTATGTGGAAATGGTTATATTCTTTTTTGCAAGTTTCCTTACAAGTGGTATTAGAGCTATGGTTGTGTTGTTATAACCCTAGTGTAGTGCCTGCCCCTAGTTCGCATTTCTGTTATCATTGTCAAATTCTTTTAAGCTAATTTTATGCATTGATTAGTTTTAGAGATACTAGATTTACAATATTATGATATTATTTCATGTCTTGAATTACAAATATATCGGTTATAATTGTTTAGTTGATTTCATTTCACATGACGTTAATGATGTTTTGATCATTCCTAGTTAGTAAATGTGGTTTCTTTCATAAAAATATTAACATGATGTCTTTAATGATGATTATGTTGTATTGATAGAGATGCATTATTATATGTACACATTTGATCTTAGATTTGTGATTTTTATACTTACCCCATACTTGCATGTGTATGGTGTGTGTGTTGTTTTATCTTTCTGTCTGACGTGTTGATGTGGTTAAGGGAGGGAGTCGTAGTCACCTGCTAGTCGGGATCTACATGATGAACCACTCCCTGCCATTGTTTGTTTAGTTTACATATATTATATACATGTACATGCTCGTCTTTTATGCAGGATGCAGGTACCGGGCATCGACTTCCCTGAATTGCCAAGATGAGCGTGCCCTATTACAAATACTCAAATGGAGAGAATGGGAAGATAATGATCAGGTCCAATCCTAGCCATAGCCTAAAATACTTGTCCTGCAAGGAGGACTCGTAACAGACTGTCTACCCTTTTTAAACCCGTGAGTATTTTGTGCGTATGCTGTTTTGTGAGTCTTTGATGAATTTCTATTAATTAAGTCTAATTAATAGATTAAATTAATAATTTAATTTAATGAAAAATTATTATGACATTTTGAATATTTAATTATATTTAATTAATTGAGAAATTAATTAAATATAAAGAATTGAATTTGAAGATAAAAGTTTTAAGAATAAATTTAGAACATGATAATATTTATTTAATTTAATAATAATATATTTAGAGTTCATTTTTAAATAAATGCTAAATATTATTGTTATATAAGTTAATAAATATTTATCAAATTAAACGTTCAAAAATAAATTTAGAAATAAAAAGATATTAATTTATGGAAAAGATTTAAGTTCGCATGAATGAGTTTAAAATATAGAAATTAATTTAAAAGATAAAATATGTGAACTTGATTGAGATATTTTATAATGTGCACATGAGATTTAAAAAGTTAATAAATTAAATAAAGCGAAGTCTAGTGGAAAATTAAATAAAGTAAATTTAATAATTCACTTAAAGTGCATGAAGGAATAATAAAATAATATTTTAATTAAAAAGAAAATTAATTGTGCATGAAAGAATTAATTAAATAAAATAATTATAATTTTAGAGTTGTGGAGACAGAAACCCTAAAAGGTAATTAGATTCTATATTAAGGGTTTTCAGGTCATTATTGCAGACAGAGGTTTCAGGGCACACACAGGTTTATGGAGAGCAACTCGAAGGGTTTGGGAAGAAAGGAATTTTACGTGGCTTGAAAGATTTTGCTTGCTGTAGGAATTTGCATCTAGTTGTCAGAGGTTAGCATCAGATCCAAGTAGGATCTCGTGGCTTGACTGTATAGTAGTTTTCACCCTTCAAGTTTCTGTCTGCTCCGTGTCTTTTGCATGTGTTGTTTTTCGGGTATGCAATATTGTTCTTGTTTGAGAAATATCTGTACATGGATTAGATGGATACTTCGTTGAATTTATTTTAGAGGATTGCATAAGATTGAATAAGAAATCAAACAATAGGAGAATCTATTAGATAATTGAAATAGGGTTTGAAGTTTAAAAGTAAATTTTAATTGAGAAATTCGAATGTTAGACAAACCCTTTTTATCGGATGGTTTGGGAAGAAATTGAACTTTGTAAATTATATTATATATATGGTTAATAGAAATTCTTCTATTAGACCATATTTGCAAGCTATGTTAAAAAATATATATATTAAAAAATATATATATTATTAAAATTTAATTGTATTGGGGGAATGGTTTTTTTTGTTTTATTTTTATTTATTTTTTTAATTTAAAAATATATATATATATCATATTGGAAAGTGGGGGCCATGACCTCCCCCACTCCCCCCTGGCGTACGGCCACCGGCAGTCCATGTTGACGCAGGTACTGCGCAGGCGAGCTGCCACAGGCCCTGCGTCAGCAAGCCTGCCGCCGGCAGAGGCCTTATTAAAGGCATGCGATTGTTTTAAACAATTTGCATTAAAATTTAGATTGCATTTTTTTATATATATAAAATTTTTGTTAGGTAATAAATTTTATTAAATTTATATTATGAATTAAATTAAATCGTTTTTATTAAGTTTTAAATGAAATGAAATTTATATTGTTATTAATTATTAAAATTTTATTATTAAATAAATAATTTTACTTTTAATTATAATAAATTTTAGTGAATTTTTAATTAATGAATTTGATTAATAAACGTTATTAAAATTTATAATTTTTTTTATAATTAATTAACAAGTATTGTCATTTATATTATTGAGTAAATAATAATTAAATAATATTAGAATGGTTTTTGTTTAAAAATATATATGTATTAATTAATTTAGTTAAAGTCTTATTTAACTAAGGTTAATTAATAAAAGAAAGATATCTGAATCATGTATTGAACTTATTTAAATTATCGATAATAACAACTTTAATAAGCTGAGAATCTTGTACACTTGGAAACGTACATTGAAACAAAATTGAAGCTTTGCTTGTAACCCAAACTATGAACTGTACAGTTTTGCTTGTATTGACTATGCTTTGGGATTTGTGAGTTGATTAGATGTTGACCAGTCTAGGATGTACACCAGAGGCTTTGTGAGATTTCTTTAATACCATCTACATGGTTGGATGTCATGATGTGTTTTGTGATTCAAATTGAAAATTATGTTTATGAGGTTTACTTGGTGGAGCATTTATGTGTATTTGGATGGGAGAACCATCTTATTATTAGGTTGCCTGTTAAGGAACCGAGTTTGTTCTTTATGGGTGTTGTGGTATGGGACACAACTGTGTTTTTATGTGCTTAGGAGAGGTTGTCTAGGTACGTGACTTGGGAGTGGCTTGCAATAGGGGTCCGGGACCCAAAGTGGTCAGTGCCAGGGTAACCTAATGCAAGTTATGTAATAAGTGATAATCTAGTAATTAAAATTTATGGGGGGGAAACACACTAAAAAGATAAGTTAGAGATTTGATCCACCCATGCCTTGAGTGCTTGTATAGACTAAGGATGGGAATGAGATAAGTGCCTCATCTTCTTGAGAGGGCTTTCTGGTTTCCATATGTGTGATGTTGAGGGTCCGGGGTTCAGAGTAACCAATCTAGGGTAACTCAATGCTTGAGGGTCTAGGGTCTATTAAGAGATCAGTCCAGGGTAACTCAAGCAGCCATGTGATGACACTCCCTAGTATGTAGCCTGAGTCTCCTCTGTAGATCTTTGTGGATTTTGTGTGCCTCTGGTGGTGTATCTATTGTCGGATGTGTTTATTATGGTTATTTACTTTCATTGATGAAGATTGGTGATTCATGGATGATGTACTTTTGACATGTGGCTTTTGACTTGAGGTGATTGTCTTTTGTTGACTTTATCTTGTGATCTTGGTATTTGGTTTATACTTGGTTTGTGAATGATGTTTGGTTATGAGGTGTTGGTATTGGATTGAGTGTTCTTACTTTTGGATTATTTTATCTTCTTGAGTAGCATGTTTTACCTTTGAGGTAGTTTTGGCTAGTAGGTATTCCATGCCTAGGAATGTTTTATGGTTGATATTCGTATGTGGATTGTTCATTATCTTCCCTGCACGGTGGGAGTGGAAGTCTCACTAGGTAACCACGTGGTCGGGAGGTAGTGCTTTCTTACCATTTGGATTTTCTGCCACATTGTCAATTGTTGGATGTTTGTTGCAGAAGGTGTATCTTTATCATTCTTATTTCTTATCTCAGAGGCTTCTTTTTAGATAATGTATATATGTTATCATGTATCCTAGTGTATTGTATCTATTTTCACATACCCTGCGACATGTGCAGTGGATGTTATTTATTGGATGTACTTTCATTGTATTAGATATACTTATGCATTTGCTTATGTGATTATGTATCTGATATTTCTTTATGATCTTGAGACATTGTACTTGGAACTTAAACTAATTAATTCAAAATTATTAAATGTGACTTAACGTAAAGGAACCCTTGAGGAATTGAAACTGTATCTATATTTGCATATGTATTTTTGATGTGTATGTTCATATTGCTTCTGCATTTATGTTATCTTGATGTTGTTTAAATTTTTTTTTTTTAAATAGTTCAGTAAACATTGTAGCATGTTAGGTTTATTTCTTTTGGGTTCCCGAGCGGGGTGTTACACCTAGATTAAATTCATGAGAATGCATGAGAGGATAAAAGAAAGGATAAAGATATATGAGTTATTTATTGCAGATCTGAGGGTTTTGGGTCTGCTATTATGATGGGATGTTGGTAGATTTTAAGCATGTGAAATTGTTGGACAAAATGGATTTTCAAATGTTTCATTTAAATGAGGGTTTTAGGGGGATCCTGTAGAAATGACCTCCCAGATAAAAACAGTCATCACCATTGGATCCGGGTCAACATTTCTATTAAATTTTGATATATAATATGCCCTAGTTTGGCCATGTTCAAAGGAAATGAAAGAGTTTTTTAGTTTCAACCCATAATGGTAGTCAAATTTAATCCCATCGAAATTTTTGTCATATAAAAAATAAAAATCGCAGTGAAAATGGTAAAAAGACTATCTTAGTAAAATGACCATAACTTTCTCTCAAAATATCAGATTTCAGACTTCTTAAAGGCCTTGGAAAGGTAATTCATAATAATACAACTTGGTGTAGGTTTGGTTTTGTGATTTTGACATTTTGTCAAGTTTTAAGAGCCTAAAAATTAGATGTTTTTTATTTTGAGCACAAATTAGGACATAACTTGGGCATACAGAGTCAAATTTTAGACTTCGAGTAGTCAATAGAAAGCTCTTGGAGAGCTCTACACATCGGTTTAGATTTGATATAGGTTTGGTATGATTTATTTGGTGATATATTGATCCAAATAATTTATAATTTATATTGACTATGGTAACACTATGAGTTTATGACATTGTATGTTTGGAGATTTGGATTTGATGTCATTTAATACTCAGCTCATATTTCAGATTGGTTTCATGATGGTATGGTTATCAATGTTTGGTTTGGATAGTTATGATGACTTGTTGGGTCTACAAGTTGTGCAGTGTTGTAAATGGTTTATATTTACAAGTTGCATTTATGGCTTGGATATGGGTTGTCTTTGCCCATTGATCTTTCATTATTGATGCATATTCAAATTGGTGGCTTGGACTTGGGTTGTCTATACCCTAAGTCACATGATTTCCTAATATTTTTTCTTCATGTAGAAGGGATGAGATGTTGTTACTAGGTACAATCATAGTGGAGGATTGTGGTTGACTATTTTATGCTGACAGGTTGGACACATTGAGAATCAGATGCTCAATTCATGGATGTGATCATAGTGCCATGGATTTTGGCATGACATGATTGGATATACAGGTACATCCTTGATGTTCATTGGTTTGGATTCCTGATTTGGTTATGGTGTTATATCTTCTTGGTTGAGGATCATGGTTATTTGGTTTCTTTTGAGGAGCTCATGATGTGCACTTTGAGTTCTTTGATGGTTTGATGCCTTGGTTGATTCTTATGGTTAGAGGATGGTTTTTTCATCATGATGTCATGGATAGCTTGGATACATGGTTTAGTGGGAGCTTGTGATAGTGATGAGGTGATAGTGCAAGATTAGTGGTTTGGTTTGTATCTTCTTGGTTTGGAGATCTTGGTTTCACATCGTATTGACACTTTGGTTGTGTGAGTGTAGACCTAGAGGATCTTCATGTAGGAGGTGGATTTTATGATACCATGGGTGACTTGGTACCACTATTGAGTGGAGTTTTTTGGCATTGATATATTTATTTAGTGTTTTTAGATGTTGGAGGTTTGTCTTATATCTTGTTACTGTAGAAGCTTCTTTAACATTTTCATGGTGCACTTAGCTATCTTCATGGTGTGTGGAGATAGTTTTTCTTCATGGTGTGTGGAGATAGTTTTTCTTCATGGTGTGTGGAGATTGTTGCATCTTGAGGACTTTTGGAGTTCTTGGTAAAGGTGTGGTTTATGCTTCCATTTGACATGTTATCCTTGTTGTAATGATGGTTTCATTTTTTATGTCATGGTATACTATTGATATTCATTTAGGGTTTTGACATGTTATACTATGTTCATATGGAGCATGTTATCTCTTTGGTTGAGATGGTTTAGATTATGTTGTCATTTTTATATTCCTGAGGCCATGGTTGGAACTTTGACATTGGTCTTGGTTTAATTTCTTTGTATTGAGTTCATTGATCATAAGTTGTATACTTCATGATATTGCTATATTGCATTTGGAATTGGCATGGATTCATTGGTTATAGGTGCTCATGGATACTTAGAGATGGTTGTGATGCTGATTTCTCTTGGATTAGAGAATTATTCGTTGGGATGTTTGATGGTTTCAGTAAGAAGTTTGAGGGGCATTTGCTTGATATAGACTTGAGAGGAGATTTTTCTTAGATGAGTCTTGGTTGGAGACTTGGATATCTTGATAAGCATTCTTATTCCCCACTCTTGGTCTACTTGGTGGTTTTATACTTGAGAGGTATAACCCATTGTTTCTCTTAGGTGCATCACATTTATGCTTATCTTTCATGGATATGGACCTTGAGCTATGGTACATGAGTTAGCTATGAAGGGTTCATTTGAGAAATGTTTTAGCATTGGTTATCTCCATTTTCATATGTTTTGGTTATGTTGGTTGAGTTTGGGAGATGGTTTTATACTGGGCATATTCCTTGGATTAGGAATGGTTATTCTTTAGTTTAAGAATGGTTTATGAGTTTGATCTTCTTGTGAGAGTCTTACATCCATGATTAGTTATATGGTATCATTTGGGTGTTATTGAGGCTTCTTGGTTGGGGTGTTATGGAGAATATCATACTTGCATAGTTTACATCTAGAGGTGTGTGTAGAAGGACATGATACAAGTTATGATTTGCATGGTTTCTCTTTGGTCTTGGTTATCTTCCTAGAAGTTCAATTTTTCTTACAATGGATTTGAGATTGGTTAGATATTTTGATCACTGGTTTGTGCTCATGTATGTCATGTGAGAGATGACATGGTTATTCCTTATCTCTTTCCTTTATTGGTTGTAGAGAAATTGGGAGAGCATTGGAGACTTGTTATAAGAGTCATTCTTGCAAGTTATTGGTTTATATGTTGTGGATGTCCTTGAGACTACATGGATTTACTTCTTTGAGATGTTGTGAGTGGATTGATTATAGATTTGACACTATCTTTTTCATTGAGAGCTTCTTGGTATATATGTGATAGGTATTGCTCTTGAGGCTTGTCATTGCAGGTTACAAATTGGATATGTTGATGATGTTAGATTCACTTGGTATACCTTTGAGGAATGGATAGTTGGATGGGTTTAGCACTTGTTGTGGGTGTTATTTCAGCTATGGATATTTTGACAACTACAGATACACGTGATTACCTTTGGATCAAGTTTTTGTGCTTGGCATTCAGTTGGTATAGGATTTTATGATCTTCTAATGTGATAGGTTGCGTGGTTTTCTCTTTGGATGGCTTCTATGTATGTTCAGTGGCAATGGCATAATAGGACGTGAGATCATTCATGTTTGAGATGTTGGATACTTTGATTTTGTTGCAGGTACCAAGATGGAGCACTTGGTGTACTGTGGTCCATGATGGTGGATGTGCTAGGAGGGGTTGTTCCCTTTCTCATTTATGTGGCTACATATTGACCCTATGCAATGTATACAACAAGTGAGAGATTGTTGAGACAATTAGTGTTGCACACACTACATAATATTTCTATATTGTATTATTTTATTTTATTATGTAATATTGCAACTAGATTGACATGCAACATGTAAAAATTCCCATGGGATATACTTGATGTGTTGTATCGTAACATTGTGATAATATTTCATGTAATTATTTAATATTAGGGAAAAGAATTAAAATTTTAATATTAAATGTGGGGTCAAGGGGTTAGGTAGCACATGGTTTATGTAATACCACTTGGTGGTTTTGTAGGACTTGCTACTATATAAGTAGCCACAAGGGTAGTTGTTGGATAGAGAAGAAAAAGGGAAAGAGTCGAGTGGGAAAAGGCTTGATAGGTTAGCCAAGGGAGCATTTGTGAAGATTGGAAGCATGGCATGGGATGTGCAGATTCATTCTTATTCACATGGATTTCTTGGTTGTGGCCATAGCTTTGAAGGCTTCCATGGTTGTATTGCAATGGTGATTTTGTTGAATAATAGATGGTGATGGATGCTTTTGGAGGCTGGGTTTTTCCCTCAATGAGGGTTTCCTAGGGTATATCTTGTGTCACAATTTTTTGTGGGTGTGTTGTCTATTCTCTTGCATGTAAATTTTAATTCTATATTTATTTTAGATCTATTACAAGTTATGTGGAAATGGTTATATTCTTTGTTGCAAGTTTCCTCACACAAATTGCAATATTGTGTGTAGTTTTGGTCCCCATATATGGTTGCCTCTTGATCCATATATGGAAATTTCAAACATTAATGATAAGTAGAGGGAACTTCTTACATGTCATGGATGCACGAACTACCTAATAAGATATTGCAAGTTAACTTCAAGTCTAGAAGTTGACAAATGATTTCTTTCATGACTGGGCAAACCCTTATTGGTAAAATGACCATATTCTTAGAGGATCTTTCTTCTTCATCATAAGCCTCAATTGTAATTTATTTCTTGGGGTCAGCAACATCTTTTGTATACCCTAGTGCTTTTACTAGGTTTAAAGTGCAAATGTTTAGACCAGCCCTGACATCAACCAAATCTCTCTTTACTTTGTTTATGTGTACAAAGACTTCAATATGTAATGGGGAGTTTTGTGGATGAGTGCAGGACATGTCATCTTGTGTTGAGAAGGATACACAATGAGGTGCAATGAGGTTGCTTACCATGTTTTGAATCTATTGACATCAAGATTGTTTGGCACTAAGGTTTTGGTAAGGATCTCTTTGTGCTCTAGAGATATTTATAACAATTCAAAGATGGAGATACGGGTAGGGATTTTTAATAGCTAATTAACCAAACTATATTTGGATATAGCAAAGCATGTGATTGCTTATTCTAAACTAGTGGTTTCCCCTAGTAAAACCACTTTAGAGGCTTGACCTTGGGTGATGACATTCAAGGGTTGTTTCTTGTGCTTATCTTTGACAACTATGACATTGACTACGTCATCAAATCCACAAATCATGTTGATTGTATTATCATAATTGTGGGCATAATTGACCTTGTTATTGGAGGATGTGGTCTGGTTATTTTTGGAAGATTCACCTTTCTCATGGCTCATGAAGGAATTTTTAAAGGTCATATGATTCTCATTATTATGAAGATTGTGTACTTCAATGGTCCTATCATTGATTAGTTTCAGAATGGCTCCCTTAAGGACATAGCAGCTACTGGTGAGATGCCCTCTATTTTGATGATAGGCACAAAAATGTTTGTCACTCCACATTAAAGGTTTAACTTATGGTTCATAGGGTTTGGCTTCTAGTAACACAATAAGCTCATCAACTAAGAGTGTTTTCAAGTCTCTTTCGTATGTTTCACCAATGGGAGTGTATGCTCTAGGTGGGTTAACAAATTTATATCCTTTTGGTGGAGGGGCTTGGTTATATGCCACCTATTGGTTGGGCATATTTTATGTTCGAGTAATTGTGTTTTGACGATAGAGTGGATTCTTATGGTCTTGCCTTTGTGTATCCTAACAAGTAGGCACATTGGTGTTATTAACATTTGGATAGTGTTGATTTGGAGAGGGGTGAAGCTTTGGTTTAACATTATTTTCTTCTACCACTCCATCATTTATCATGTTTTTTTTGTTCTTTCTCCACGATTTCTGCTTATCATTTGACCAATCTGATGAGTTGTGTGGTTGTGGGGAGTTATTGGAGAAACCTTTTCCATCTTTTGATAGTTTAATGATATCCTTGTTTAGCAAGGTTTCTTCCACTTTGGTTGAATTTTCCAATGTGGTTTTAAAATCTTTAGGACCTTGAAGTTGCAACCAATAATTCATTATCTTGGAGAGACTATTGATAATTATCAATTTTCTCTTTGTCTAGAATATCCCAATAGTATTTGACAAATGTATGCCTCCATCTTTGTAAGAAAACTTTGAAAGACTCCCCCGGGAGTTGTTTCATGTTGCATAAGTCAATCATAGTGACCTCATGTTCAATGTTATAGGAGTATTGTGCAATGAAGATGGAGGCTAGTTGATCAAATAATATGATATTTAAGGGGGGTTTTGAGAACCACTCCATGGCTTGTCCTCCCAAACTTCTAAGGAATAGGCTCATAAGATAGGTTATGTCATGCACAAATACCATAAGGTATATAATTGGTAAAGATGATCTTGGGGATCAGATGTACCAAAATATTTTTCATATTTTGGTATTTGAAAATTTTGGGGAAAAGGTATCAAGATGACACTTTGATCAAAGGGGAGAGAACATATCCTCTCTAGACTGAATTGGGTCAGTTGGACTTTCCCTCATTTCATCTTTTTCCATTTCCATTTGTAGGTCTTGGATCTTTTGGGTAACGACCTCTAAGGGTGAATCTTCTTAAACCCTTTTGAGGTTAGATATATCAAAATATGCAAGCATTTTTGCACCTTGTTGTGCCAATGATAACAAGTAGCGTTCTTTATGTCGTTCTAGTAGTTTCTCTATTATATTGACAAGTTCTAGGTTTTTTCGAAAGTCTTTGATCTTTGACTCAAGTCTATTCTCACTCTAGACATGAGATGAACCCATTTTGTTAGCAAGTTTTGGGTTCTATTGTTTGAACAAGGGTGGTTCTTCGACAATGGTCGCTGACAAGAAATCAGTGGGTGTTATAAGATTAATGGTGCTTAAGGATTGTGTAGATTTTGTTGTTTGCTTTGCTATTTTGGCACTTACTCATATGGGTAATCTTTTCAGTTATTTTTATTCAGCACTTACACTAGTTTTTCCCAATAGCATGAGATGTGAATAAAATCCTTTAATCCTTTTGTGTTTTCATGTTATGAGGATAATTCTTGTAGACCAAGTTATGATGAAGTATCAAGCTATCTTTCAAATAGTTTCCAGTAATACCACTAGTGATAGGATCTTGCTTTGTGAAGTCAGGTGATGAAAGGATATGTGTGTCCTTTCATATCTGACTTGATTTACAAGGTTGCATTAATGATGTTGGTTGGATAAAATTCCCTAGGTAGGATCATTTAAAAGCCTTGAATGATAGCAAAAAAAATTTTGCTTTATATTAGAGATATTGGTCATTTTCTGAGGTCCTCAGATTTTCAAAGTACTAATGAAGGAAAAGGGTATCCAAATATGCTCTTTGTTTTGGGGTATTTTGTGCGCAAACAACCATTGTTTAGAAAAATTTCTCAAATGTACTACAAAAAGGCTTGTATGTGCTATTTAATTGTTTAAATCACTATTTCATTCTGTACTAGGTATTTTTCTACAATGCAAAAGCATTTTTTTAAAGGCAAATGTGTTATTTCAATGCTCAAGTGCATTGTGTTTCTATTCAAATGCATTGTTTTATCATTCAAATGTGTTATTTTAGTTGGTATATGCATTCTAGGAGTACACAAATGTGTTATCTCAAGTCTTAAATGCATTGTTTCAAGGTATAGTATAGCATTTGTATTTGATTTAGGGTTGGTTTGCAGTCATGTCTAAGTTTTCTTGAAGGTGTTGCAATTTGAAGCTCTTTACCATGCATTAAACAAGCACTCTCAAGCACAAAAATAAAAAATAAAAATGAAATATTCCATGAACAACCCTAGAATGTAAAAAAAAAGGCTTCTTGTCAATGGTTTGCTAAGGCTGGTGACTAGGTATCTGATTATGTTCGAATTCACCTCTCTATGAAAGAGAACTTCCCACCAATGCTAGGGGGATTTGGTGCAATCTCTTTCAAGACTACTAGAGGAAGGCTATGTTTTGAACATAATTGGCTTGCATTTGATTAGGAATACAAGATGAAAGGTTTTCCCTCTCATCGGCCCTGCTAAGGAAAATCTCAGGAGGTATGTCTTTATATGGCTGAGTAAACTACCTATGGAAAAACATGAGAAACATAAATTGAAAGTAGGTTTGGGAGTTTGATCACTTTAAAAGGGTTAACTAGGAAAACAAGATGCTCCTATTTAATCTATGTGTTTATTCATTCCCAAATTGATTCATGTTGACCATTTTGGAAGGTTTGGCATTCTGATCAACTCAAAGAGTTAAGAGAATAGGCCTATTTCCAAGTAGATCAAGGAAATAAAATTCTTACTTAAACTAGGTTGTGAACTTTCAAATGTTGCGATCTAATTGACAAGAGTTTTAGGCCTGCTTAATTCAACACTAATAAAGGCTAGGCACATTTTTTATCATCTTCATTCCCTTCTTACAAGTTCAGTGATCTAGGAGCTCTTGTTTGGTTCAGAAGAGGCCTATAAACACCCAAAAACTAGATCTGCAAGTTAGATATGATAAATTTTAAGTATGATCAAATGTGCTACAGAAATGCACATAAACACTATAGGATTTCTCAAACGCATTATATAAACTTATAAAAGTGCTAGACAATGTTGTGAATGCACTAGAAAATATAGTAAATACACTAGAAAATATTGCATATGTGTTATCAAATCTTTCAAATGTGTTACAAAACACTTCAAATGTGTAATAAGACAATGCAAATGCGTTAAAACAGTGTCTAGAAGTACTAGAACATCGGATAAATCTTAGATCTGATATTTGTGTGTTCAAAATCATCTTTGAAAGGTTGTTGCTTCAATTATGAGTCTTCCCAAATGATGTTAATCTGGCAATAAGTCAGATATGCATGAGAAATAAGAGTAACACAGAGATCTACAAGGAGATTCAAATATTAGAATGAAACATTAAAGAATAATGAAGCTTTAGAACTTAGCCCCACTGTGGGCACCAATTTGTACATGGTGGAATCACATACTCATGAGACCTTGGTGTAGAGTGCAATAAGAATAACAATGAACTAACCTAGACCCAAGAAAACATTACCAAATAACGACTCTATGAACATCTCATGTTTCCCTAACTACAATTGCTAAAATTGCTCTCAAACCAACATCTTAGTGATAGTTTTAGAATGGGAGTATGCTATTAATGCAGATCTATGAATGTCTATATGAGATCTATATGAAAATACAAGATAAGTGTATGCATAGGACTAAACAATGCTAAGTAATTCTAAATAGATACTTAAATGATGCTAGAGTGACACTAAAATGACATTAAATCTCTACAACAATGATGCTAAATGGATGATCAAAATGGGATCTCTAATATGCCTATAGTATAGATGGATAAAACTTGGGTCCCTTTGCACTTGATTTTCTCTTCTATTTATAGGATTTTAGAAGGGGGTTGGGGTAAAGATCTAGGGTTTACCTTTTATTGGGGGTAATAGTGAAACTAAAAATATCTCATATGACCCCAAGAGGAATAGTCCAACAAACTTGGTTTGTGAGTTTAAATAGGGATTTTTAATTGTTTTAAATTCCAAAAAGAGTGGATTTCACCTTTTAAGAGGATAATGTTTTTTTGTTGATTTATTAAATGTTGCATTTATTTTTAACTTTTATCTTTACCTTTTTCCTTTTTTATTTCATTTTATTTGATTTTATGAATTGGTTTTCCTCTTTTAAAAGTCATTTTGGTCTTTTTGAATTTGAGGAAAGTTTTAAGTGATTAATTAGTTAACCACTCGAATGACTTGATGTTTGTAGTTGATTTGAAAGTCTGTTGTTTTTCCTAATTTTATTTGATTTTGTCTTTAATTTTTGTTGTTTAATTGAAGTTCACGTTGTTTTAGATCTTTGCCAATTTTAGGGTGTCTACAAGTAGAATTAAGCTCTTTCATCAGATTCTTAGACCCAAAAAATTCCTACACAACCTTTATCACATCATGTTTGACAGTATCCTAGAAAGCTTGAAAAAAACACATGGGGAACCCATCAAGTCCAGGAGCTTTATCACCTTCAAAAGAAAACACTGCCTTTTCCACCTCATTCTCAAAGTTATCGAACATATCTTCTTATTGAGACCATCCCCAATAACAGGATTTATATTTCCCAAAATCCTTTCCTGGTCAATAAAAGAGATAGTTGGGTCAACTAAGAGGAGTTCTTCAAAATATCTCTTAGCTTCTTGATTGATATTATCTTCATCTGAGAAGGTCTTGTCATTTTTAATGATTTTGGAGACTTTGTTGGTTGTTCTATGCTTGAGGGTAGTGAGATGAAAAAACCTTGTATTTTGATTTTTACCCATGTAAAATCCCCATGTATTTTTGCTCAATGATTTTCAATGACTCCCTTTTCAGTCTGAGTTTTGAACTTTGAACCTTGAAATCAATCAAGTTCAATGTTCAAATTCACCAATTTCTTTTTTCCATCAGGCCCATAAATGTAAACCTTTTTCATACCCTTGAACTAATTAAGTTCAAAGTTCAAAGATCAACCAGCTTGTCCAAAATGATAGCCAGGCTTAGTGTTGACATAAAATCTATTGAATTTTAGGTGCTTTTTGAAATTGAACTTCAAACAACTAGTTTCTTTCAAACTTCATTATTCATCATTCATATCCTCTTGATAAAGTTAATGATGGTCGAATATGCCTGGATTTCTATATTCTTGGCTTTGAACTTGAAATTTGAACTTCTAAATAGTTCAAGGTTTAGTTCATGAGCCCAAAACATTCAAGAAGCCTAGCAAGTGGCAGTATGAAGATGCATTAAAATCCTTCTTAAAAGGCAAAGGTGATACCTTGCAATAAATGATTGGTATGAGGCAAATACTCTCATTAATGAATTTAGTGCTCCTGTCAAATTAGTAATTTCCATATCAAGTCATGATGCGAGTATCTATTTAAAGGCTTTTCTAGGTTGCTTTCCTTTTCATTATGATATCAGCAATAAGGTAAAAACCCACCCTTATATGGAGTCATAGGCGGTCTACAATAGGATTGTTCATAGAAGTATATTGTTGTTTCTCCCACATGGTGAGTTTATTTTATCCTCCTCAATGGTTATTGTTACTTCTTTCACTTAAGCAACTCTGTTAACTACCTCCATTTCCATTTTTTCTTAACTATTTTTGAAAAAGATTGTTGAGCTTTGTTGCCATGGCTAGCTCTCCCCTAAGTTACCAAAAGAAAAGCCTATCTCTTCCCTAACCTATTTCTTATCTACACTAAAGGATACCTTCCTTATTGATGAAGACACAAACAAGCTACTGTCTAGGATCTCTAAGCCAAACCCTAGTTACATTACTGAAAAGATAGCCAATAGTGGATTGCTACAAGTTGTTGGTTTCCCAGAGTTAGTTCTTTTCCCAGAACTAGTTTTAGAACTAAGAAATAGATACGATGTCACCCAGAGATGCATGAGAACATATATTGGAGAAGTTTTGGTCTATATAAATAGGGTTACAATCATGGGTGCTCTGAGGATTATGCCACATGCAGAATATGAAGCCTAGATGATTAGTCTCTCAGACATTAAATTTTCAATAAACCCCAACACCTCCAGTAATGCTATTGCCAAGAACTAGTTGCTCAAGCCTTAGAAAGGGGGTTCCCATCTTCCTCACAAATTAACAAGAGAACACAATATTCCTGATATCAAAGCTGTGATTACTCTCTCGAACAAGGTTAAAGGAAATCAACGTACCTTTCACTCAGAGAACTGAATGTGTTTCTTTGTCTAAACCATCCTAAGTGATAAGAATAAACACGCTAACTAGGCATAAATCATAGCTAATAGGTTGCATGAAGAGATTTCTTAACTGTCTATAGTTTTTGGCTTCTATATGATTTCATACTTGCTTTATGTCTTGGCATGTTGCAAAGAATGGGTCAGACTTCTTCATACCAGTTGGGTAATTAACATGTATATTTATGAATATTTCCCTTGTTTGCAAAAAGAAAATAATAGGAATGAATTCATGAGAGTACAAGATTTTGGAATTACAAGGGGAAAGAGTAAACTTCTGAGATAGGGGATGAATTAGTAGTTTAAGCTTGGACCCATAAAACTTTCACCATTCATTCATCACTTGCATTAATTAGATAAAATAACATGTAAAGCATATGCATCTAAAATACATAACCATGTAAGCATTCACACACATAACACCATATATGATTACCTAGAAACCCTCCAAGTGAGAAGGTAAAATTGGGGTGGGGATGACACCCACCAATCTTCACTACTGCAGTAATAAAGTGTATCTAATGAAGGTTACAATGATTTGACCATGAAACATGATCTACCATGTGAAAGGTCTGCCTTGTTGAAGGCTTAAAAAGACTGTTGGGTCTCACCTTGTTAGAGGATTTCAACACCCTATTAGAAGTGTGCCTTGTTAGAGGACTTAAACTTACAACTAAGTAAGCACCTTGTTAAAGGATTTCATATAGCCTATTAGGACTACTCTACTTAAGAGATTTAACTAAAATCACCTGTTAAAATGTATGAGCATAGATCCTGCGGTTGGCACTTGCTTTCCTAATAACAGATCACCTCTAAACAATATTCTATTGATCCTTCTCAATCATATGTCTCAATGATGCATCCTTTTCTCTATCCTCTATTCTTCTCTAACTAATTCTGCAATTCACCCTTTCAACATAACTTCTAAGTCACCTCGAATGCTTTGCAAATAATATTATTTGCTCTTCTGTATGTTCTTCAACCATAATCTCTTTGTGAATAGTTTAGGGCTCCGTCCTCCTTAAGAAGAGTTAGGTGGTTGTTGGTAAATAGATTTGTCCCTTCTTGCTTCTTGTGAAAATATGACTCTTAATGCCCGAATGATGAACAATATCTATTTACAACAATTGAAAAATCATTCTCTGATTACTAGCTTCTCTTTGAATTGGTAGGTATAGCTCCCTATGTGAATGATGTTCAAGGAATTATGTTTTGTTCCTAAAATTAATGCAGGGTATGCTCTTAACTTGAGAGCAGAAGAGGCAAACCAAATTAAGCCTAACTAGAACTTAATTCATGCAAGAAAAACTTCTCAATATTGAAATAGATTCACGTACCCACACATCTTATGAATCCATAAATCTATTCACATAAGACTAGAATAGGCCAAAATTCAAATCTAAACTATAACTGATAAATTAGGAACGTTAACAAAATCTTTTAGCTGAATGAATCATAAAAATGCTTATCACATCCATTCATGATCTTGAAAACAGGGGAAAGAAGCTTTGTTCCTCCTTAATTCTTTGTATAGCAAAAAGGAAACATGGACTGAACATAATATCTACTAGAACATAAAATGATTGACATAAAATACCATTTAATTGACTCTACAACAAAAAGTACTTCACACCAAAAATTTGTCGACCTTTCATTAATCATTCAACTTCATACATATAGAGTTGAGAGATGACCATTACAATAGGAATTTTAATCGGTTCATCTTTTGAGGATGACAAATGGCAAGATGCTAGTTTGTCATATTACAAAATTTACAAAATTTGTAAACTTTACATCAAAGAACGAAAAGGGAGTGTCAAATGAATTACTTAGACTTCTTTCCCTTTTTAGTTTTCACCCTATATGCCTTGGCAACTACTATAATTGGGATCATTTCTTTGTGACTAGGCACATGTACATTAGTAAATCTTAAGAGCCACTTCCAATGCTCCCGAGCCAACTCCTTTACTGCATTTAGCTAACTTGTCAATTCTCCAGCAGCCACATGTACGTATCCACCAAGCGTCTGCAACTCTACCACTCTATTTTGACAGCTTGAAGTCATTCCAGATAGATTACTCAAGTATGTGGAGAAGTTATTTTTCATTACTTCTACCCCAATGAGAGCTTTCCCTTGCCCACTATTTTGTGGGTCAGTGTGTAATCCTCACATGAGTTCAAATGCTCTGTCTTGGATCTTCTTCACCTTTTCCCTTATTTCTTTGAGTCCTTCTTTAGCCTCTTGAATCATCTCCTACTTAAATTGCATGTTTTGAAGCCATTCAAACAAAGGTTCAGTCCCCTTCTTCAAAATATTTGCTTCAACTACCTCTTTTGCCTTCATTTGGATGACCATATTCAAGAGAGAAATAAATTCATCACACCTTGCCTTTCCTATGGCCAAAGTGTAGTGATTAGAAAAGATATTATCCTTCTCAATTTCCAATTGAAGGATAACATTTCCAATTTGATCAATCATAATAGCTCCATCTGCATTGAGTTTCTCAATGCATTCTTTTTTGATCTGGCCAAAATGCCTATCCTTTTGAAGCTGTGAGATGAAAGCTTACACTTCTTTTGCAGTAGGGTTCTCAGTAGCAGGCACACCAGTAATGGTTGCCAATGGAACCAATTGCCTGATAAATTTTTTCAATTCTTCAATCTTAGCCTTCATTCTAATTTTTGACAATTTGACGTTCTCTAATTGTTCTTCTATCACTTCATTACTTGATCTCCATAGGCCCACCTTTGTATCATGCCTAGCCTCTCCAAGATCAATTGAATGCAGAGTGAAATCATCGGGTGTCATGTCCTCAATTCTCCCTATTTTTTTTGGCTTTGCTACCTCCATTGTTAAGTGTCCTATTTCTGGATCTTGCCCCAGTATTGATAAAGTCTTTTGCTTCTTAGCTTTTACTACTATAGATCTAGAGAGAACTGCTTGAGATATAGTATCCTTTGCAAGGATACTCTCTTCTTTCCTCTTTCTTTTCCTTTCTAAGGTATCTTCTAGCCAAGACTCTGTGCTGATTAGTTTAGAAGTAGCCCCAAGTGACTCTATACTGAACATCTTCTTCCTCACCGGAGTCACTGGCGCTGAAGTTGCAGAAAAAGGATTCTTAGGATCTTGAAATAGAAGCCTAGAAGAACTCGAGACTTTCTCTTGCTCTTGAGTTTTCCTTGCAGCTTCGTCAAATTTAGTGGATTCACTGCTACTACTTTTTTCATCCCTGATCTCTACTATCTGAATGGGGGAACCAGTTAGCTTCAAAAGGGTAGCGCTTGCAGAGGGACCAGGGCTATGATGAGGAGATAGAGTAGCAATCACATGAGGAGGTGAAACTGGAGGAGCAATATGAGGAGGTGAAACTAGAGCAATAATATGAGGGGGTGAAACTAGAGCAGCAACACCATCTTTCGGCTCTTCGGTCCTCTTTTCTTTGGTGTTGGCTTGGGCTTCAATAACTGGTAGAGGGCTGCCTTGGCAAGTTGGAGCTATTGAGATGTTCTTCTCTGGGGGTTAATCACCTCCTCCTGTAGATTGAGTAGGTCCTTGAGCAGCTGAAGTTGTAACACTAGGTGTGGCACTTTGAGAAGAAGTGGGAGTAGCAGCGGCTGGAGAAGCTTGAGTAGTCTTGCTCCTACTCTTGCCCTTTTTTGTTGTCCACTCAACCCATTTTCCAGTTCTTTTGACAATTCGGGCCATCATAACATCAAGGTCGTCCTCCACATCAACATATGGCTCAGAACTGATTGGAGTATGTCTCAATTTGGTCAAATATGTATTACTATACATATTTTTCCCATCATCCTCTAGCCCTTCCACCTCTAAGTTAATGTCATATGTCTTTATTTGTTCTATTGTCAATCTTGCAAAAGCTCGATCTCGACTTTCCAACTCATTTTTACAATCTACCCAATAATCTTCCATAGTAGTAACATGCTTAATCATGCTTCCAATTTGAAGCACGTCTCTAGCATGCCCATTTGGGTCAAACATAGGCCTCAACACTTCATATTCTTCTAATTTGAACTTGTTCTCAAATGCCTTGAGCATGTTTTTGGCATCTGATCGGGACTCACAACTGTATGCCCCAACTTTTATGGGAAATTCACATCCCTTTTTCTTCAAACTGGCACTCAGCACATTCACCTAGATTTCTTGTCTCGCGATCTCAATGAGCACGATCATGTCATCTAGATATCTAGGAAGCTTCAAGGGAAATCCATTGAAAGCTACAAGATGCAAATATCAAAAGGATGAGAATTGGGTGAAATAACTACCCAACTGACTAATGGTCGCCATCACTTCTAGGTTGAATCTCCTCTCTGGACACCCTTGGAGTTCCTTGCAAAGCCTCATTGTAAATGCATCATTAACTCTGATATACTCTGCATAACTATTCTATAACTACAAGCATGGGTAAAACTCATAACTCTTTACATCATCTGGAAAATTCTCTATTCTAGCAAGGCTTGACCATAATTGTAGGGAAGCCAACATATATATCAAGAAAGAAGACATATAAAATGAATTGTAGAACTTGGCTACACTGAGAACCCTAGACAGATGTTCACTTACCTCATATGCCCAGTCAACATATTGTGTATCCAAGCAGATAATTTGCACTAAAAAGAAGTATTGTTCTACAAAGTTAAGGGCTTCGACCTCACCTTTCAATCGATAAAAAGAACTAGAATATCCATGATCTCAAGCTTGAGATCAGTGCCAAAAAGGGTTTTAGGAACTTTACTTTTAGCTCCTCTTGGCTTTTGGAACCAAGAACTCATGATCTCCTTTCGCCACACCATCTTCTTCAGAGAGAATTTGGACATAGCTCCTCCAATTTTTAATTCAAAGAACTCCTCTCTTTCTGGAATTCACAGGAAATTGACTACTACTTGCCTATCAATTGAGATTAACACCGTTTGATTTAGCAGTAAGATTTTCTTTGTATCTGGGTTATAGTGATTGATACATTCAATAATTAGCTCTTGGGCTTGCACTGCTACGAGAAATTCTACTGCTTCTACTAGCCCACTTCTTCAGAGTTTCTCCATTATGGGATGGACTGGTTCTGCCCTCAACCTTCTTTGGAAATCTTGCATGTCAAGGAAATGGAGTGAAGTGTTTGTGATATTCTGCCATGTAGACTTGATTCTGCCCAATCCATCAAATCCAACAAATCTTGTTGCCATTTCAATTGAGGTAGAGATAATTTGGAAATCTTAAAACTCAAAATAAGATAGAGAGTAGAACTTTGTAACTATGGGGATTTCAAAATCAATAATCAACTTAACAACATAACAGTTCAAATGAGTAAGCAATAGTTTGAAAATCTGTTATGTTCATCTCTATATAGAAAATCCAATCCACCCATTAATCTTTAAAATCCATGCCACACAAATGACTTAAATGATAAATCTGTTAGATTAGTAAATGTGGAGGTTACAACGGATTCTTTCTTGTCTTTTCACTATTTCTGTTGGCTCAATGGTTATTTTCCTTTATTACGGCTTACTTTCCCATTTTCCACCAAGCTATGGAGAATTAAGAACGGAGTACTCCGTGAGTAAAATTCCACTCGGCTAGAATTTGAACAAAATACCTCCCTCAAAGTGATCAACATGCTTCCCTTACCTTTTTTTAGCCTCCTATAATCAATTTGTCAAATAACCATGCTCGCAAGAGTGATCTTCTGCTAGATGTGAAAAATTGCCTTCTTGGTTCGAAACTCGCCGAGGAGAAGCTATTTCTGAGTTTTTCACCGATGCCCTTTATTTTACCTTCTCTTCTCTAATCACTTTACTTTAAGCCTTCGAAAAATATAAAACTGACTTCACAAGTGAAAGGTGGGACCCACTAGCTCACTTTATTCTTTTACAAACACCTTTTCGAAAAATTGACTTCTTGGTTTGAAACTCGTCAAGGAGAAGTTGTTTCTAAGTTTTCCATCATTGCCCTTTTTAATCATCTTAGTGAGTTTTGAAAGGTTCCCATAGCGAAAACATGGCAACACTTGAATCATCTATCCATAACATAATTTGCTTCTCTTCATTTAAGCTCGAGAATTGCATTTGAGGATCTCGTCAGGGTTCACCTTTAGGGTTCGAAACCTACCAAGGAGAAGATGAAATTGGATTTCTTGCCATTCCAACTTTCTATAAGTTTCGAACAAAATGACTTGTGAGTAAGTTCATCTAAAGTAAAATAATTTAAGAATCTCCATTGAGCAAGGTCCTAATCTACCCCAAAGACTCATGATGATAAACAAAACTCACTCGGCCATACAATGCGAGAGAAGGGAAAGATGAAAACCTGATGGAGATACTTATTACTTGAGAAAGGGAAAGAGGCAACCAACTTGACTAAAATAAAAACAATACAAGCTAATCTCCACTTTGCAAAATTGGTACATGGTGAAAAGTGAGGCAACAGCTGGCTCTGATTGGGGACTTGGGTAGAGTATACCCAAGCAAGGAACTTAGAATCTCTAGTTTCACAAAGGAAATAAAGGTGGCAACACAACAAAAATAAGACAGGACAAACAAGGACATGAAAGGGAAGGAAAACCTAACTAGGAAAACACAGACAAGAACTAAATGAAACTATAATACAATACAAGGGTTACCTATTTTCAGTTTGCAATTTGATAGAGCTTGAGATCTTGACCATTATAAGTCAGGGGTAATACGTCACCATCTTCATATGCCAACTTGAAAGAATTGTTTTCGAATGCTTGTTGAATTCTAAATGGACCCTTCCATAGAGCATCAAACTTTTTATACATTCTTTTTGGGACCCTTCTTTTGTCCCAAAGCAACACCATATCTCCTACCATAAACTTCCTAGGTCTTGTTCTTTTATCAAAAAGCTCTTTCACTCACATCTGATGTTGTGTAATGTGGTCTACAATCTCTCTCCTTTCTTCTTTGAGTTTGCTCAGATATAAGATCCTCTTCTCCAGACCATCCTTATAGACATCATCCTCAATTACTTCTCTAAGTTTGTTCATGGCTAACTCCAAAGGTAGGGGCAAGTTGGCTTCAGTTCCATAAACTAGTTCAAAAGGGGATATACCAATTGCCCTCTTGGGTGTCACTCTATCTACCCAGAGTGCCTCATGAATCTTTTTGTGCCAAGTTTTCTAATTATCTGAGACTAGCTTCTTAACAATATTAAATAAATTATTATTGCTAGACTCTGCCTGTCCATTCCCTTGAGGGAAATAATCAGATGAATGACCAACGATGATCCCATACTCAAAACAAAAATTAGTAATCTCGATTGAAGAAAAATAAGATGCATTATCCATCACTAACTTAATAGGAACATCAAACCTAACCAAAATGTTTTCTTTTATGATTTCACACACCACGTCAGAAGTAGTCTTCTTTGTAGCCTTAGCTTCTACCCATTTAGTGAAGTAATTAGTTGTTGTTATTATATACTGATGACTAGCACTAGATGTAGGGCTAATAGGACCAACAAAGTCAAGGCCCCACTGTTGAAAAGGCCCTTTGATGATACCAGGTCTCAAAGGTAAAGCAACTAATTGAGGACGTCCAGAGAACATCTTGCACTTTTCACACTTTGCTACCCATGCATATGCATCTTTAAACATCCCAAGCCAGTAATGACACTGCCTTAATATTTTAAACGTTGTGACTGAAGAAGAGAAATGTCCCCCACAAGCTTCATCATGGAATGTCTTCAATAGTCTTTCTTGTTGTTGTTTATCTACACATCTAAGGAAAGTACCATCAATAGCCCTTTTGTAAAGTTTATCATCCCAAATGACATACTTAGCCGTTTTTAGTTTTAGATCTCTTCTTTGCCTTGCACTTAGGCCCTCTTGACATTCACCATACGTTAACAGGTAAGAGATGTTTTCAAACCATGGATCGTAGAGACCTACGGCTAACACCAATTATTTTTCACCCGATTCTTTTGCCCTTCCATTAATTTTGTTTTATGCAATTACATTGCATAGAGAATTTCCTCTTATCAACTTGGTAGGTTTAATCTCTATATTGTATTCTTGTATTTTTGCTACCCATGCTCCTTTGACATTGCAACCTATATCCTATCGTGTCAATAAACTCTTTACTGCTACATCTGGGACAAAAACTATTGAATGTGAATGCAGGACATAGAACCGAGAATGTTTAAGAGTCTTGACCGCTGAGAAAGCATGTTTTTCAATTTGCGCATATTTGAGTTCATGGTTCTTTAAAGATATGCACATAAAAGCAATAGGAGCTTGTACTTCTTCATCATTCTCTTGCATAAGAATAGCTGACAATGTGTGTTCAAAAGCATAGCAATAAATGATAAAGTCTCGCTTATAATTTGGATGACACAGTACTGGAGCATTAGCAATAGTAGTTTTTATATTATGAAAAGCTTGCTTCCTTGCCTCATTCCATTTGAAATTTGAATTCCCTTTCATCATATCCATTATATTGTTAGTAGGTTTTGCGAAATCAGGCACAAATCTTCTGAGAAAATTCACCTGCCAAAGAAAGATTTAACCCCTATTTTGTTTGAGGGTAGGCTTAGTCTTTGAATAGCTTCCACTCTTTCAGGGTTGACTCTAATGTCTTCCTAGGACACTATATGGCCAAGGAGCTTTCCTTCTGTCACACAGAATACTGACTTCTTTGGGTTGAGAGATATTCCATGTTCTCGACACCTTTGTAACACCTTCCTCAAATCTCCCATATGATTTTTTCTTTTTCTTGAGAACACAGTGAAGTCATCCAGGTATATGACTATGATTCAGTTTTTTAAATCAGCAAATGTGTTACTCGTGCATCTTTGCAATGTAGCACCAGCATTGATAAGTCCAAAAGGCATTCTACCATTCGCAAATGTACCCCAAGGCGTAGTGAACACCATCTTATGTTGGTCCTTCTCCTCTACTTCAATCTGATTATAACCCGAGAAGCCATCAAGCATAGACATTATTTCAAATCCCACCACTGTTTGCAATAAATGGTCCATATTAGGAAGAGCAAAGTTGTCTTTTTGGGATGCCTGATTTAAGTTGTGGAAATCAACACAGATTCTTATTTCTCCATTCTTTTTTCTAACGGGTACTATGTTGGCTACCCAGGTGGAATGATGAATGGGATAAATAATTCTTGCTTTTAGCATCTTATCTACTTCTCGAAAGATGGCATCAACGACTTTAGGATTATAGTTCCTTTGTTTCTGTCGAAAAGGGTTTGCATCAGGCTTCAGTGGGATCTCATGTTTTACCTTCCCATTTTTATAACTTTTCAAATCTTCATAGCTCCAAGCAAAAACATCTCTGTATTCCATAAAGAGATTCTTTGCAGCCTCTTTCTCTTTGGGTGAACAACACTTCCCAATGTTAATTAGTTTGGGATTATGAATGTCTCCAATGTTAACTCCTTCATATTCACCCATTGTTGGCCCCTCTTCTGCTCTCTTCTACTTTCTGTAAGCATCATGTCTATGAAACAATTTTTCTAAAGCCACAAAATATGGAGGAATGGTATTACCTTTTAGCGAAACTTCTTCGTTTTGACCCTGTTTCTCAATTACATCAAAGCTTTCATGATCACCTCCATTGGACTCATGTTCAAAACTAAACTTGTCATTCTTTAAAAACATCTGCAAACTCTTGTCATCATTGAAGACTTGCCAAGATTCTATGTTATCTGGGACGGCAGATCGATATACAATTTCGATCTAGTACTTCTTGTCTTTGAAATCTAGATGAGGGAGCAATAAAGAAGTGGAAACTGCTAAGGAGTTAGCTTTGGTATTCATCTCCCTTGGAACTACTTCAATGGAAAAAGCATTCAGACCTTCGATCTCATCCCAGACTATGTTGCTATAATTTTTAAGCTTATGGTTTTTAATAGAATACTGCCCTTTTATTTGCTTTACAATTAGCTCAGCATCACCTTGAGCTTTTAAAATCTTTATCCCTCTCTCTTTTGCTAACATTATCCCCAGTAATAAGGCTTCATATTCTGCAATATTATTTGTATTCCCAAATTCCAGTTTAAAAGCCATAGGTTCTGGTTCTCCTTCTAGGGATATCAATACCACACCTGCTGCAAATCTTGAAGAAGCACAACTTCCATTGAATTCAAGCATCCAAATATCTAATATATTGGAAATTCTATCACCTCAATTTTCATCTATTTGTCCATTTATGTCTTCTTCAGTAAACAACATATAGTTACCGTATTCCAGTTCTTGATATAGAATTTGAGCTTTAGGATCATCTGACTTCAAAACTGTGAACTTTGCTTTTTCTTCAAGTTCTAGTTTCACTTTCTTATTCCCAATAGGTATTACTACTTAGGACCAATCTAGTTTTATTTCTCCTCCTAATTCATGATAGAAACTTCTACTTAACAGAAGTCCATAACTTGCTGGGATATCAACTACTAGGATAGTCAATAGAAGCTTCTTTTTTGGATGTGAAGCTAAAGCTACCTGAGCATCTTTAATTTGTCTAAGTAAGGGAACTTGTTTGGCATCCATTTAATAGCATCTTCCATTCACTTTAGTAAGATTGAGACCCAAATCTTTAGCTACAGAATAAGGCATAACATTATCCGACGCACCTGAATCTATTATACAATTACTGAGTCTACACCCATTGATGTACAATGAGATATAAAAAGGTTCAGGCTTTTGCCCAAGAGAGATTGCTAAGACTGTGGAATCTTCTTGATTAAACAAACCATATGTTAAGGTTTCATCTTCTTTTTCAACCATCATGTTACAATCAGCATCTGATGAGCTTCATTTACATCGGTCTACTAGTCTTTTTAACTTGGACAAGTGTGATTTTAAATAATCAATAGTGGAAATTTGAATTTTTGACTCCTCACAAAACTGAATGAAATCAAAGGATGTCTTGTCCTTACCTGTTTGTAAAGTAGATGCTCCTTGATCAATATGTACATTGCTTGTTGAAGGACCAAAGTCATTCCTATGAGTGTGGCTAGAGGTTTGATTCTTTAACCTTTTTCAACAGGTAAGCATTGTGTATGAAGTTCCATCAATAGTTGTGTAACACTCACCTTTTGATTTAGAATCTGATTCGTATTCTAAAAATAAATTTCTAGAGTCACCATTTGAACAAGAATCAAGTTCTTAACACAGAGCTGCAATATTTAATTCATTAGTAGATAACAACTGCATCATACGAACAGTCTCCAAACAATTCTCACTATCATGATCTGTGGTCAAATGAAAGACACACATATTTCCTTTTTTCAATGTTGCTTCGATTTGCAACCTACGTTGTGAACCTGTAAATTGTGGAAATCTACTTTCATTGCTTCTTCCTGGTGAGTTTTGGTAATTTCGTTGATAAGAGTTATTGAATTTGGGTAATTGATTTTGCATTGCTACTAGTTCATTAGACAACTTCTGAATCATCTCTTTTGATGATGTGGTATTACTAGAACTCCCTTTAGTTTGAAGTTCTCATTTCCATTTTCCCACAGAAATTAAATCATCCTCACATTCAATAGCTTTATTCTGTGCGTCAGCCAGATCAGTGGGGCATGCTCTTCTCATATCATAATAGATATCTGGAGGCATAGCACTAATAAAGAAATTTTTTAAATTTCCAAGTGTGGGTCTATCAACAATAGGAATTCTACTATTAATCGTATTGAAATTGGCAACAAAATCCCTCATGCTCATAGTTGGTTGTTTCTTAAATGAAGTCAACTGTGTTAGCAAGGTGTGTTCATCTTCTGTAGTTTTGGTTCATCTTCTGTAGTTTTGGATCTGGCCTCAAATTTAGTTCTCATCATGTCCCAATCAGTTATTGAGTTGTCAGGTAGATGATAAAACCAATCTGTTGCTTATCTATGAGGGTTTCTATGAACAATCTTATAGCAACATCTTCATGTCCTACTCCTAAGATATGAGTAGCCGCAAAGAAAGCCTTAATGTGTTCATCTGTAGTGTCTTTTCCATCACCTGAGAATTTAGGAAAATTCTTCCTTGAGCCAGCTAGAAGTGGGTGGTAAGCATTTAGTGCTAACGGTCCTGTTGTCACAGCCCTTGGAGTAGCCATGATTTTTCTAGCAGTATATGGCAAAAAATTAACAACTGAAGGGGCAGTAACTCTATGAAGTGTTAACACCTGACAAGTGGAATGCGAAGTGTTGGCATCCTAATTTCTAATAGGGGAAGGGGGTCTAATCTGACTTTTACCTTCACCTTTCTACTTTGGAACATCTAAAATAGGAAAGCCAAGCTCTGCTAGTTTATCAAAGGTGGAATCTTGCCAACCCTATTCCTTGGTACTTCTAAGGAACCTAAATTGTTCTAGGATGCTGGGTCTAGTTTATCTCTAAGCTTACTATCTTAATTGTCTTTCTACTCTCCGAATATCTCTCCTTTGAATAGCTCCTTCAAACACTTCAGCTCTTCTTTCTTCTTCTTCTAATACTTGGCTAGCATTCCAATAATGTTCAGTGTTCCTTCTGTGCCTCCAAACGAATGTGTTAAGGGATCATATTATATCCTCTTGGTCATCTTGAAAACCAAGGTTAGGTTGGAGCACTAGGATTATTTTTTCATGAGGTAGTACCATTTTCCCTCATGACATAGGCTTTCTGGTCAAGCAACTGTTCGTTTCCCCGAAAAAGTCACCAAAACTTTGTTGGTAAACAAATTTGTCTCTTCTTGTTTCTTGTGAAAATATGACTCTTAATGCTCGAATGATGAACAATATCTATTTACAATAGTTGAAAAGCCATTCTCTAATTACTAGCTTCTCTTTGAATTGGTAGGTACAGCTCCCTATGTGAATGATGTTCAAGGAATTATGTTTTGTTCCTAAAATTAAAGCGCGGTATGCTCTTAACCCGAGAGCAGAAGAGGCAAACCAAATTAAGCCTAACTAGAACTTAATTCAAGCAAGAAAAACTTCTCAATACTGAAACAAATTCACATACCCACACATCTTATGAATCCATAAATCTATTTGTATAAGGCTAGAATAGGCCGAAATTCAAATCTAAACTATATCTGATAAATCAGGAACATTAACAAAATCTTTTAACTAAATGAATCATAACAATACTTATCACATCCATTCATGATCTTGAAAACAGGGGAAAGAAGCTCTGTTCCTCCTTAATTCTTTGTAAAGCGAAAAGGAAACATGGACTGAACACAATATCTACTGGAACATAAAATGATTGAAATAAAATACCATTTAATTAACTCTGCAACAAAAAGTACTTCACACCAAAAATTTGCCGACCTTTCATTAATCATTCAACTTCATACATATAGAGTTGAGAGATGACCGTTACAGTAGGAATTTTAATCGGTTCATCTTTTGAGGATGACAAATGGCAAGATGCTAGTTTGTCATATTACAAAATTTGCAAAATTTACATAAGAGAACGAAAAGGGAGTGTCAAATGAATTACTTAGACTTCTTTCCCTTTTCAATTTTTTCCCTATATGCCTTGGTAGCTGCTATAATTGGGATCATTTCTTCGTGACTAGGCACATGTACATTAGTGAATCTTAAGAGCCACTTCGAATGCTCCCAAGCCAACTCCTTTACTACATTTAGCTGACTTGTTAATTCTCCAGTAGCCACATGTATGTATCCACCAAGCGACTGCAACTCTACCACTCTGTTTTGACCGCTTGAAGTCATTCCAGATAGATTAGTCAAGTATGTGGAGAAGTTATTTTTAATTACTTCTACCCCAATGAGAGCTTTCCCTTGCCCACTATTTTGTGGGTTAGTTTGTAATCCTCGCATGAGTTCAAATGCTCTATCTTGGATCTTCTTCACCTTTTCCCTTGTTTCTTAGATTCCTTCTTCAGCCTCTTGAATAATCTCCTGCTTAAATTGCATGTTTTGAAGCCATTCAAATAGAAGTTCAGTCCCCTTCTTTAAAATATATGCTTCAACTACCTCTTTTTCCTTCATTTGGATGACCATATTCAAGAGAGAACTACATTCATCACACCTTGCCTTTTCTGTGGACAAAGTGTTGTGATTAGAAAAGATATTATCCTTCTCAATTTCTAATCGAAGGATAACATTTCCAATTTGATCAATCATAATAGCTCCATCTACATTGAGTTTCTCAATCCATTCTTTTTCGATCTGGCCAAAATGCCTATCCTTTTGAAGCTGTCAGATGAAGGCTTGCACTTCTTCTACAGTAGGGTTCTCAGTAGCAAGCACACTAGTAATGGTTGCCAATGGAACAACCAATTACTTGATAAATTTTTTCAATTCTTCAGTCTCAGCCTTCATTCTGATTTTTGACAATTTGAGGTTCTCTAATTGTTCTTCTATCACTTCATTACTTGATCTCCATAGGCCCACCTTTGTATCATGCCTAGCCTCTCCAAGATCAATCGAATGTAGAGTGAAATCATCGGGTGTCATGTCCTCAATTCTCCCTATTTTGTTTGGCTTTGCTACCTCCATTGTTAAGTGTCATGTTTCTAGATCTTGCCCTAGTATTGATAAAGTCTTTTGCTTATTAGCTTTTACTACTGTAGATCCAGAGCGAACTGCTTAAGATACAGTATCCTTTGCAAGGATACTCTCTTCTTTCCTCTTTCTTTTCCTTTCTAAGGTATCTTCTAGCCAGGACTCTGTGCTGATCACTTTAGAAGCAGCCCCAAGTGACTCTATACTAAACATCTTCTTCCTCACTGGAGTCACTGGCGCTGAAGTTGCAGAAAAATGATTCTTAGGATCCTAAAATAGAAGCCTAGAAGAACTCGAGACTTTCTCTTGCTCTTGAGTTTTCCTTGTGGCTTCGTCAGATTCAATGGATTCACTGCTACTACTTTGTTCATCCCCATTCTCTACTATCTGAATGGGAGAACCAGTCAGCTTCAAAAGGGGAGCGCTTGCAGATGGACTAGGGCTATGATGAGAAGATGGAGTAGTAGTCACATAAGGAGGTGAAACTGGAGTAGCAATATGAGGAGGTGAAACTAGAGCAACAATATGAGGGGGTGAAACTGGAGTAGCAACACCATCTTTCAGCTCTTCGGTCCTCTTTTCTTTAGTGTTGGCTTGGGCTCCAATAACTGGTAGAGGACTGCCTTGGAAAGTTGGATCTATTGAGATGTTCTTCTCCGGGGGTTAATCACCTCCTCCTGCAGATTGAGCAGGTCCTTGAGCAGTCGAAGTTGTAACACTAGGTGTGGCACTTTGAGAAGAAGTGGGAGTAGTAGCGGCTGGAGAAGCTTGAGTAGTCTTGCTCCTACTATGGCCCTTTTTTGCTGTCCACTCGACCCATTTTCTAGTTCTTTTGACAATTTGGGCCATCATAACCTCAAGGTCTTCCTCCACATCAACATATGGCTCAGAACTAATTGGAATATTTCTCAATTTGGTCAAATATGTATTACTATACATATTTTTCCCATCATCCTCTAGCCCTTCCACCTATAAGTTAATGCCATATGTCTTTATTTGTTCTATTGTCAATCTTGCAAAAGCCCGATCTCGGCCTTCCAACTCATTTTTACAATCCGCCCAATAATCTTCCACAGTAGTAATATGCTTAATCACACTTCCAATTTGAAGCACATCTCTAGCATACCCATTTGGGTCAAACATAGGCCTCAACACTTCATATTCTTCTAATTTGAACTTGTTCTCGAATGCCTTGAGCATGTTTTTGGCATCTAATTACTACTCACAACTGTATGCCCCAACTTTTATGGGAAATTTGTATCCCTTTTTCTTCAAACTGGCGCTCAACACATTCACCTAGATTGCTTGTCTCATAATCTCAATGAGAACGATCATGTCATCCAGATATCTAGGCAGCTTTAGGGGAAATCCATCGAAAGTTGCAAGACGCAATTATGAAAAAGATGAGAATTGGATGAAATAACTACCCAACTGACTGGTGGCTGCCATTATTTCTGGGTTGAATCTCCTCTTCGAACACCCTTCGAGTTCCCTACAAAGCCTCATTTTAAATGCATCATTAACTCTGATATACTCTGCATAACTATTCTATAACTGCAAGCATGGGTAAAACTCATAACTCTTTACATCATCTAGAAAATTCTCTATTCTGGGAAGGCTCGGCCATAATTGTAGGGAAGCCAACATATATATCAAGAAAGAAGACATATAAAATGAATTGTAGAACTTGGCTACACTGAGAGCCCTAGACAGATGCTCACTTACCTCATACGCCCAGTCAACATATTGTGTATCCGGGCAGATAATTTGCATTAAAAAGAAGTATTGTTCTACAAAGTTAAGGGCTTCGACCTCACCTTTCAATCGATGCAAAAGAACTAGAATGTCCACGATCTCGAGCTTGAGATCAGTGCCAAAAAGGGTTTTAGGAACTTTACTTTTAGCTCCTCTTGGCTTTTGGAACCAAGAACTCATGATCTCCTTTTGCCACACCATCTTCTTCAAAGAGAATTCGAACATAGCACCTCGAATTGTTAATTCAGAGAACTCCACTCTTTCTGGAATTCATAGGCAATTGACAATTGCTTGCCTATCAATTGAGATTAACAATGTTTCATCATGCAGTAAGATTTGCTTTGTATCTAGTTTATAGTGATTGATACATTCAATAATTAGCTCCAGGGCTTGCACTGCTACGGGAAATCCTACTGCTTCTACCAGCTCACTTCTTCGAAGTTTCTCTTTTATGGGATGGATTGGTTCTATCCTCAACCTTCTTTGGAAATCTTGCATGTCAAAGAAATGGAGTGAAGTGTCTATGATATTCTGCCATGTAGACTTGATTCTGCCCAATCCATCAAATCCAACAAATCTTGTTGTCGTTTTGATTGAGGTAGAGATAATTTGGAAATCTTAAAACTCAAAATAAGATAGAGAGTAGAACTTTGTAACTATGGGGATTTCAAAATCAATAATCAACTTATCAGCATAATAATTCAAATGAGTAAGCAGTAGTTTGAAAATCCGTTATGTTCATCTCTATATAGAAACTCCAATCCACCCATTAATCTTTAAAATTTGTGCCACACAAATGACTTAAATGATAAATCCATTAGATTAGTAAATGTGGAGGTTACAACAGATTCTTTCTTGTCTTTTCACTATTTTTGTTGGCTAAATGGTTATTTTCCTTTATTATGGCTTACTTTCTCGTTTTCCACCAAGTTGCGAAGAATTAAGAACGGAGTACTCCGTGAGTAAAAATTCTACTCGGCCAGAATTTGAACAGAATACCTCCCTCAAAGTGATCAACATGCTTCTCTTACCTTTTTTTAGCCTCCTGTAATCAATTCATCAAATAACCATGCTTGCAAGAGTGATCTTCCCCTGGATGCGAAAAACTGCCTTCCTGGTTCGAAACCCATCGAGGAGAAGCTATTTTTGAGTTTTCCTCCGATGCCCTTTGTTTTACCTTCTCTGCCCTAATCACTTTACTTTAAGCCTTTGAAAAATATAAAACCAACTTCACAAGTGAAAGGTGGGACCCATTGGCTCACTTTATTCTTTTACAAACACCTTTTCAGAAAACTGACTTCTTGGTTTGAAACCTGCCGAGGAGAAGTTGTTTCTGAGTTTTCCACCATTGCCCTTTTTAATCATCTTAGTGAGTTTTGAAAGGTTCCCATAGCGAAAACATGGCAACACTTGAATGATCTATCCATAACATAATTTACTTCTCTTCATTTAAGCTCGAGAATCACATTTGAGGATCTTGGTGGGGTTTCACCTTCGAGGTGCGAAACCTGCCAAGGAGAAGATGAAACTGGATTTTCCTCCAATCCAACTTTCTATAAGTTCGAAACAAAATGACTTGTGAATAAGTTCATCTGAAGTAAAATAATTTAAGAATCTCCATCGAGCATGGTCCTAAACTACCCCAAAGACTCATGATGATAAACAAAACCCACCCAGCCATACAATGCGAGAGAAGGGAAAGATGAAAACCTGATGGAGATACTTATTACTTGAGAAAGGAAAATGGGCAACCGACTCGACTAAACTAAAAACAATACAAGCTAATCTCCACTTTGCAAAATTGGTACATGGTGAAAAGTGAGGCAACAGTGGCTTAGGGTTAGGTATGAATCTACAACTAAGATTCATCCATTTTTTTGCTTAATCCTTCCCATTTCCTAATTGGCTACATGTAATTGCATAGGGAATCCAAATAGAGATTCATCCTTATCTTTGAAATATCAAAATATAATCTAAAGTCTGTTGGATACAATTGATTAATTGTGTATTGTCTTTGATGTTACACAAATGTCATATCACTATGAGTTAGTATATGTTGATCTTACTCAGGCAGTAAAAATAGTTTTTTGTGTTTACCGAGCGTTTCTATGGTTGCCTAGTTCAAAAGGCGGTGTCTACCAAGTTTACTTAGGCATTGAAGGAAACTCTGCAGAAGATGAGTGTTAACCAAGCTCACTTGGTTAATGAAGAAAAGTTGGATGGAACTGGTGCTAATCGAGCTCACTTGATTGCCAAAGGATTTTTGCAAGTTTGCAGTGTTAACCGAGCTTCTATTGGTTAACACAGGAAATCACTTTTGAGTTAGTGTCTATCGAGTTGGGTTAGCTAATGAAGGATTTTCTTATTTTGGCATATTAAGCTTAATTGATTTATCTATTGGTTATAGCTAATTGAGGTGATGAATATTAATTGTTATAAGTTGTATATGAGTTGACTTAACAATATGAAAGATATAAGTATAAGGTCAAGTTGAGAATTTCAAGTGTGTGTGCAAAGAGTGTGAAGATGTTATGAATGTATTAAATATGAAGAGAGGAAGTGAATTTGAAGGATAAGCAAAATATCCTTGTGGAGCATAAAAGTTATATTCAATCAGGAAGGATCAAGTACAAAATAGAATAGAGATCTGTAATCAAAAATTTAGTTGCATTCAAATCAAATCATCTCATTGTTACTCTCTAACCATTGTAGCAGTGATCTAAATCTCTTAACAGAGTTGGCTTAACAACTATTTACAAATTCTCTAACAAGGTGGTAGTTCTATTGAATTGTCTCAAGACCTCTAACAAGGTCACTCCTAAAAGGGTGATTAAATCCTTTAATAGGGTCATACCTAATAGTGTGTTTTGTAACATTTAATAGGGTTGGCTCCTAATAGGGCTTACTTCAAAAGAGTGAAAATAGTAACTAGTTACAATTGGTGGTTTTTCCCAAACTGGGTTTCTACATTAAATCTTAGTGTCAAATGTGTTCATGATATTTTCTTTTATGTGTTTGCAACTAATTTAAAGTAATGGTAATCATAGATAACATCTAAAGTTTGCATGTTAAACATTTACTAAGTATAATTAGTAATTATCGAGTTACAACATTTTATGTATGTTTACCAAGCATTAGTAGTATTCAGTTTTCAGTTTTTATTTTGTACTAACATTTAAGGGATCTGGGATTTATTTTAGTAGTAACTGATTCACCCCTCCCCTCTTAGTTTGTCCTCTTATATTTCCAACAATTGGTATCAGAGTTTTTGGTGCTTGCAAAGAGGGTTTCAAGGACCTAAGCTAAAGATCAAGATGTCTTATAGAAGAGAGATCCCCAAGCTAAACAAAGACAATTTTGCAGCATGGCAAGGACTTATGAGGTTACATTTGGCTACTATCAGTGACTCAGGATGCAAATATCTTAATACTGAATACAAGATTTGGATTGGAACATTATCTATTGAAGATATTGCTAAGAAGAAGAATCATAACATCATGATGATTGATATTGCATCTACTCTTAGCTATGCTAAATTTGATGAAGTCAAAGACTGCGAGATAGCTTATAAGATGTAAATCAAGATAAAAGACATATATGGAGGAGATGAAAATGTAAGAAGAGTAAAGACTAAAAGTGTTAGTGGTCATTTTGATCAGATAAAAATGAGAGAAGATGAGAACATTGCAAAATATATGAAAAGAATCAAAGCAAGTGTAAGTGTAATCAAAGCATATGGGGGAGACATTGAAGAGAAAAGAGTAGTAAGCAAGGTACTTAGAACTCTTCTTCCTATTTATGTAATTAGAGTTTTTTTTATTCAAGAAATGAGATGTGATCCAAATAATAAAATATCTTTGGATGCTCTAGTTGGAAGATTGACAGCTTTTGAGTTAGATAACTTTGATAACTATGTTCCCAGTTCAAAGGTTATTAAGTCTACTTTTAGAGCTAAACTCTCACTCAAAGAAAAGGATAAAAAATCAAAATTCAATCAATCAGGAAGTGAAGAAGAAGAATAAAAAGAAAGTTCAAACAATGATCTTGAAGCCCTACTTGCAAGGAAGCATTCCAAAGGCAGAGGAAAGTATAAAAGTAAAGTTCCTCTAATCTACTTTTCTTGTGAACAAATTGGTCACATTGCTACAAGGTGTCCAAATAAAGAGATAAAATATGAAAAGAAAAGAAATAAGCACAAAGGCAAGAAGGATTCCAAGAACTATAAGAACTATAAGGACAAAGATAAGAAATCTTGTTTTATAGCTAAAGATTCTGATAATAATGAAGATGAAATAGTATATATTATTGTAAAAGATGAATATGATGATGAAGAAGATAAGATGGCACTTATCTCTCATGTTAGCAAAAATGATATATGGATTATTGATACTGGATGTTCACATCACATGACTAGAGACAAAACAAAATTTGAGCACATGGAATATTATGATGGAGTTAGTCTGAGATTTGGAAATAATGAACCTTGTAACATAAAAGGAAAAGGATGTATTTCATTGACTAAAGAATTTGTATGTGAAAATGTGTATTGGGTTGAAGGACTAAAGCATAATCTACTGAGTGTGGCACAATTCAAGGTAGAATTTATAAATGGATAGGCCAAACTGTTGGATGGAAAAGGATATCTAGTTGGATCTAGCAAGCAAACAAAAGGTAATATATTTTATCTTGATCTCAATGATTGTTCATGTTTTATTGCTCAATTAGAAGAAATCTAGTTATGACATAAAAGGCTATGTCATGTAAATTTTGATAATCTGGTTAAGATGAGCAAACATAGAAGAGTAAGAGGTATTCCTAGTTTGAAGAAGCCTGATAAGGGTTTATGCAAGAATTGCTAAATTGGTAAGATGGGAAAGACTAGTTTCAAAAGAAAAAACTATCAGTCAAAAGAATACTTAGAAATTGTTTGTACAAAATTATGTGGACCTATTGGAATAGAGAGTTATAGTGGAGAAAAGTTTTTCATTCTTTTTGTTGATGACTATTCTAGAATGATTACTATAATGTATCTAAAAGAAAAATCAGATACCTTTCAAAAGTTCAAATGGTATCTGGCAAGAGTAGAAAAAAAAACTAGAAAAAGGTTGAAATGTTTAAGATCAGACAGAGGTGGTGAATTCATCTCCAATGAACTCAATAATTTTTGCATTGAAAGAGGAATTAAAAGATAGGCATTGTATGCTAGAAAATTAGACCTGTTGGAAGCAAGGGTTAACAAACAAACATTAGTTAATATGCATGCATTAAAGATTCAACAATGAAATAAAAGCTAATATTTGCTTGAGTTTTGCAACTCAAAGAAACCAACAACTCAAGTCCTCAAGCAACCTCAAATAGCTCAACAAAGGCACCCATGAGAGGCCTTATTGGTGTGTTGAATTGGAGGGATGTTTAGTGTGCTCTCCCAAACACAATTGTGTCTAAATCTCTTGATGTGAAGGTGCAAGTGTGATTGATGAAACTATGAAACTGTGCTATATGAGATGAAGAACACCTCAAACAATGGTTATGGAGGAAGCCATGTTTGAAAGCATTCAAGGATGTGGAGATAGAATGCAATAAAGAAACTAAGCTAATGTGCAAGCTAAATTAGTATGCAAGTGAAATGAAGATCTAAATGCATGAATGAGTTAAATCTAATAATGCAAATACAATCTAAATCAGCCAACAAGGATTAGTATGCAACATGAAATCACTATGAAAACTCTAAAACTCAAACTAGCATGATAACACTATGCAAGCTCAAAACTCAAAACTAACATGATAACAATGCATGTGGAGGAGATGAAAATGCTTGAGACAAGGGCTCTATTTATAGGCTTGAGAGAGACCCTGGGTGAGGTGGCATCTATGTGGCATCCACATAGTGCCACAAGGAGACACATAAGCAAGCTATGCAAGTGGTCAACATTCAAAGTTTGCTCACACATGTGTGAGAAAACTTGAAGAGAGGAGTGGGGGACAAAGTTGTGAGAGGTGTGGAAGGCATGAGGGGTGTGGAAAGTGTGATTGGTCCTCACACGTGTGAGCACACACTTAGGTTAAGAAGGGGGTTTAGCAAGGTGATTAAGGGTAATTAAGTGGGATTAAAGGGTGGATAGGCTTAGGAGGATAAAAGTGATGGGTGTAGGCTAGGCTTTAGGCTAGGTTTAAGATTAAATTAAACAAGATTTAATTTAATCATAGGTTTAGAGGAATTAATGAGATGGAGGAATTTAAATAAAAATAATTTATTTAAAAAGGGGAATTATGGGGGATCATGTATTAAATAAATTTAAAATATTAAGGTTGGAGGTATTAAATTTAAATACCTTAGGAAAATGAACCTATTTAATTAAATAGGTAGAAGAATATGACAATTATAATTAATTATAATGTCAAGGGAAATATTAACTAAATTAATATAGTCTTTTGGGATGATTTTAAGCATCTACATTTTGCCCCTCTTTGATGTGATGTCAGGATGGCATCATATCAAAGAGAAGAAAATATAGGTTGCCCTAGAGAAGTTAGGAGTCATAAGAGCGACAATAGAGGAGGAGGGTGCCCCCTCGTGAAAATTACGCAAAAAATTAATTTTGGGCAATTTTTGCGAAAAGGTCTTTGGAAGAAAGGAAAAAGGAGAAAAAGGAAATAAATAGAGACATTGCATGGCTTACAGGCAAATAGGGGACAAACACAGCGCAGGGAAGGTACGGGCTCAAAAGGGGGCATTTGAGGGCCTATATAAGCCTCCAAGGGGCTCAAAGAAGGTCATTTGCACACCTCAAGAGTAGAGCATCTAGAGCAGAGATGGACCCTATTGATCATTTGCAACTTGGTGAGCGCATCCGGGAGTACCAGCGGTCAGCCAACATGGGCCCACCGGTGAATCATCTGATCCTTTTTTTCATTTTAGTAGGTTAGGCTAGGGTAGGGGCATTTATTGTGCCCTAAAATATGCAAAAACATGGTCGAGGTAGAGACAATAGTCTCTGCCCTATCGTTTGCGCAGACAACCAACGGGCGACCACGTCGTCTGCGAAGACAACAAGTCCTATCTTATCATCTTCGTAGATGACAAAGCGGGGAATGGAGGTCCATAGAGATGATAGGGTTCAACCTGTTGTCTTCGTGGATGAAAAAAAGGGTAAATGGGGAGCGAAGATGAGGGTGTACTATTCATCATCTCTGTAGATGACAAAATGTTGTCATCTCTGGAGATCGGCATCTCTATAGATCAACATCTGCGTCAATCTGTGTCTATGCTTATCAGCATTTACACCGATTAGCATTTATGCTGATTGGGACAAATCAACAAAGGACAAGGTATGATGCCTCATTCTGGGGACAACTTAGGCTAAGAAAACTAACCCTCCACATGTCTATGCTGCAGGAGGAGACAATGGTGTTTAGGTTGAGGGAGCATTATCCACCAACCATATTACTAGAGGAGAGGTTAACTGATGTAGACTAGGGACACATCAAGCTATGTGGGTTGGAGCATGTCCATGAGTGGCCAGACCTGAGAGCACACTCAACATAGCTATCGGGTCTCATTGAGCAATGGCACACACCGACAAGGAGCTGCCTATAGGAGAGGCGATGGTCACATTGTTGGACGTGTGGCAGATTTTATGAGTGCCCATCCAGGGAACCTATCCAAAGTATGTGCTGGAGGGCTCAGACCCATATTTGTGGGAGTGCTTTGGATGGTGACGACAAAGACTACCAATCCAGAGATCATGGCTATCATGGAGAGGATCCTTAGAGCAGAGACTATCCTGATTAGCAGTATATCTAGCATCTCTGATCTGGCATATGCTACAAGACCATGTTGGGCATGATTTTCCTATTGGCTAGGCATGGGTGCTAAGCACCCTTCTACAAGAGGATGGAGAGGTATAGTGTTGGGGCCAGACCATTCTAGCGGAGCTATATCATGATCTGCACATGTGTGCATATCAAACACAAAGGACCATGGGGCCAGGACTGACTCTCCTGATAGTATGGTCTTGGGAGCACATCTGGGTCACTCGAGCCATCACTAGACGGGAGACCAAACATCTTGACAAGTTGTTCACCTGCAGATATCGGCTACCCATTCGATACACCTCCACAGAGTCTATAGGATTTTGGCGGTGGTGTTTAGATGAGATTCTCATGTTTGAGTGGACTTCGTATGATGGGATAGAGCGGTGGGGTATAGGTTTAGTTGTAGGTAGAGAGGATGACTCAGAGGATCATATGTATCTCCATTTTACATAGACTGACTATTGCATTATCGGATGCTCTATTCATGTGGTTATGCGCTATATGCCTTCGAGGGTACGGCGACAGTTTGGCAGGATCCAAGATGTGGTTCTAGATAGGTTTTTGTACCCTATCATGTCTCGAGAGTACGATAGACTCTGGAGTCATGGGACCACATTGCGGTTAACACAGAGCTCATGGTTACTGATGCATCTAGTGCCCTAAGTACACAGGTAGGATCACAGGGATGTAGGCATGACAGCAGCATATGCATAGTGGTAGGCAGCACATCAGCCTATGAGACTGATAGTGCTTGGGGCACCTCCTCTAGCAGAGCAGGCACATAGGGATGGTGGGTAGGCAGCCATGATGCCACCATCAGCACAAGGGGCATAGGAGGGGCCATGAGGGTGCAAAGCTCATGTGAGGAGAGGTCTAGGGCCAGTACCAGCATAGGTACCAGCAAAGGCACCAGTACAAGCACCAATCTAGGGGCCATAGGTACAAAGATAGGGATAGAGATAGGCAGAGGATCCGAACATGGTGAGGGTTGAGCGGGATAGCCTCCGTGTAGAGGTAGCCCGATTACAAGGGGTGGCATAGGTGTAGCAGGCACTAGCGGACAGTTTAGAGCAGGCCATAGCGGCCATATAGGCAAAGCTGCAGGCTTAGAGGGCTAGAGCAGATAGTGTGCAGGAGGCCCTAACGGCCCTATAGGCACAGGTGGATGTCAGGGAGTTTGCTGACATGGAGGTCCATGAAGATATCGAGGAGCTTATGGAGCTAGGGAGACTTTGAGGAGAGGTGACCACACTACAAGCCGAGCAGGCTACCCATCAGGCACAACTAGATGGATACTGCAGGTAGAGGGACATAGCAAGACAAATGCTACAGCCTGGGGCAGCGATCAAATTCATGCAGGAGGCCATTTCAGCCAGCCAAGTGGAGGCATGAGTGATATGAGAAGTGGCTTATTATAGATCATTATATCATGAGGTCGTGTCTACCAATCAGCGATAGTTAGATTTTGAGAGGGGTGCCAGCTCATGGACCACAGGAAGCAAAGCCAGATCAGAGCAGTCTGTAGGACAACAAAGACCTCCTGAGGGAGGGATATGGGGGGGCTGGGCCCTCACAGCCAGGGGCTTGATTTTTTACAGTGATCAATTTTGATAGATATGTGTAGATGTAGCAAGTTTTTGATGATGCATTTGTACTACATGATACTACATGATTTTGTATATAAATTGTATAAACATTATTTTTTCATATATAAATGACATGATTCGATGGCCCTATGTGTATATGGATTATGTGATGCATATGATATCTATGATGTGGATACTGACGCTTGTGATGCAGGATGTGTGTGATATGATATTTTCTATGATGTATACATATGTATATGATGCCTAACATATGGATGATGCAGGTTTGCTAGCGATTATGAGATGTATACATTGCTTTATTTTACATGTATGGATGCATTTATGAGATGTTTTATGATGTATATGCTTGTAGATGTGATGGCTGAAATGGATGCATGTAACTAATAAACCAATGATGTGACCTAATAAAATGAACAAAATACCTAATGAATACTAATGAATGCAACCTAAATGAAAATGTAGAATGAATGAACCTAATGAATAATTATCTGTCAAAACTTTTCACTCATAGAAACCAAGTAGTGCAGCATAAGAGGGGGGGGGGGATAAATAGAACCCTTGTCTCAAGCATGGCTCAATGACACCCTATACTATATGAAACCTAACTACATGACATCAAGAGATTCAGTTGTGTTTATAAAAGAGCATGCCTTAGTTTGATTTTGTAAATGAGTTTATGCATTATATGCTATAGAAGCATAAATGACATGACTATTTTGCATAGATTAGAGACTTTAGAACAATAGGTGTAGTTTACATAGTCATGATTGACCAAATGTCATGTACGCGTTGGAGAGGTCTAGGTACACCCAAAGTCTTTTTAGGAAACTTTGGTGGAACGTGTACTAACCTGTTGCCCCCAGTGTGCAATGCATTAACATAACTTGAAACTGACACATATGTAGTAAAGCCTCAAAAATAGATCATGACACAAACAACATGTGTAGTCAATGACAGTCATTCAAGTATGACCAAAATATGGAAGATCAAGGTGCACCATAAATGGCTTCCACTAACACAGAAAATGAAATCAACCAAAAAGAGACCTCATGACCAAGTAGTCATTCGGTCCACAGTTCCTGCCACGAACCTTAGGTCTAGAAGTGAATGTCGTAATGCCACCTATAGGAAAGATTCATCCTATGAAAGTTTGTTTTGTGTGATGTCAAGTATCGTAAATCATTTGCTTTTTTTTGGCAAATGTTGTGAAAAGAACAAGTTTCTCAAATCGTTAAGTCTCGAATGGTGATTTTGTTCAAGTCCTGTTGTGGTCACTGTTGTGGAAAAAGCTCAGTGTGATGTGATTGGAACAAGCACTCGATGGAAAAATGCTTCGCAAACTAGAGGTCTTTCAAAAGATGGAGATGAAACAAAACCTCATAGACAAGAGGTCTTTTATTGGATGCATGAAAAGCATAAGTTAGACAAGACTTTGCACAATGGAAATGGAATGGTGGAACGAAGTGAAGGTAAATGAGCCTTATAGATAATGAATCAAAATGTTTTCTTCTTTTTAGTCTTTTTTTAGGAACATTTTATGATTTTTTTTTGGATTTTTCTAATTTTTTTGGATTTTTGCGAGACTATAAGAACACTGTACAAGAATGACAAAACTCAAGCATAGAACTGCTTGAGGTGTTGGATATTTACAGGCTCAAGGGGCAAATCTCCCTCTGGAGTGGCAATCTACTATGCCCCAGAACCATATTTGGTTGTAATGATAAATAGACCAAGCCAATTAGCCTCAAACTTTCCTTTCTTTTCACAGTTCTGGAGATTCTTCATGTTATGCTACAAAACTAAGTCACCCACCTCAAATTCTCGTGGCTTGACTTTCTTATGATAATGAAGTTGAAGGTGATTTTGATAAATGTGGAGGTGGTTTAGGGCATTGAGGTGTCTCTCATCAAGGAGTTGCAGCTCGTGCAAGCGAGTAATTCTATATTCTTCTTCAAACATCAAATTCTTGAGAGAGATTATGAGGGAAGGAAGCTCAATTTAGATGGGTAAGATAGCCTCAGAACCATAAACAAGGGGAAATGGATTGGCTCCTATGGGGGTACAGATGGAGGTATAGTAGGCCCAAAGGGTGGGAGCAAGATGGAGGTGCCAATCATGGCCAGTTGCGTCAATGATTTTCTTTAGGATTTTCAAAATGGATTGTAGAAACCTGATATTATTAATTTTCAAAATGGTTTAATTATTAGCTTTAGCTTGGCCATTGCCTTGGGGGTAGTATTTGATGGAAAAATGTTGGGTGATTCCAAATTTTCTACACAATGTGGCAACTTCCTAATTTTTAAAGGGGGTTTCTTATCAGTCATAATATCTTGAGGTATACTAAAACGACTAATAATGTAGTTCAAGATGAACTTCAAAATTTGTTTTTCGGTGGTGTAGGTTAATGGAATAGCCTCGACCCACTTTGTGAAGTATTCAATGGCGGCAATAATGTACTTGTGGCCATTTGAGGAATTTGGGTATACTTGACCAACAAGATTGAATCCCCAGTAGGAAAAGGGCCATGGAGTGATGGTGGGTTGGGGGTCTTGGGTGGGAGCATGTATCAAATCACTATGCTGCTAACAAGGGACACATTCTTCACAAAATGATAAGCATCTGCTTCCATAGTAGGCCAATAGTAACCCATTCTAAGAAGCTTTTTTGCTAATGTAAGGCCACTAGAATGGGCACCACAAATCCCTTGGTGGACCTCTTCTAATGTTGTTCTGGCTTCATCTGAATTGAGACATCAGAAGAGGGTTTTATCAAAATGTTTTCGAAAAAGTGTGTCACCTAGGATGGTATATCGAGCAGTGCGATGGATAAAGGTCTTGCTCTAATTTGGGGTGAGGGTTATGGGAATGGTTTTGTGATGTAAATAGGAAAAAAAATTAGTGTACCATGGGGACTCAGGACCAACAATCTCACTCACCAACTCTAAATTAGTTTGCTCATAAGTAGGAGTAAAAAGATTCTCAACAAGAAACTCACATTTAGGACTATATTCTGGCATGGCAATAATGGAGGCAATAGTAGCCATAGCATCTGTTGCTTTTTTATTAGCCCTTGGGATCTACTAAAAAAATAGCTCTATGAAATGTTGTTTAAGATCCTCAACTATCATGCAGTATGGCAACAATTTCTCATCCTTAGTGTGGTATTCATCTGTAACTTGTTTAATGACCAATTGTGAGTCTTCAAAGACAAGAAGGCTTTTGATATTCCATCTAATAACTTGACGCAACCCTGTGACTAATCCTTCATACTCAGCTATATTATTTGTGCAAGGGAATGATATCTTATCAGACTTAGGAATGAGATCTCCTTGTGGTGTAACAAACAAAACTCTTGCCCTTGATCCCTTTTGCATGAATGAACCATCAAAAAACATGGTGTAGTCAGTCTGACAGTCATAATGGTGTCATCTGAAAAATCTGCTACTATGGGATGGTCTCCTGGAAGAGGAGCTTCAGCAAGTTGATCTGCAATTACTTGTCCCTTAATGGCCTTGCATTCTTTATAAACAATGTCAAACTCACTAGAAATCAAGACCCATTTTGCAGCTTGACCAGTGAGGAAGGCTTTTCATAGCAAATATTTGAGTGGGTCTATCTTGGCAATGACATGTGTAGTATGATTAAGCATGTAATGGCATAACTTCTACATGCAAAATACTACTGCTAAACAAGTTCTCTCAATAGCAGTGTAGTTCAACTCATAACCAACTAATGTTTGACTGAGATAGTATATAGCTTGTTCATCACCATTGTCATCTAATTGTGCCAAAAGAGCACCTAAGACAACTGAAGTGGCTAAAATGTATAGGATCAATTGTCGTCTTGCAATTGGAGGGACTAGAACTAGAGGATTAGCCAAGTATGCCTTAATTTGTTCAAATGCTTTCTGACATAGACAATCCCACTGAAACTTAGTGTCCTTGCGAAGCAAATGTTGAAGTGGATGAACCTTATCTACTAACTGGGCCACAAATCATCTGATGGACTGTAACTTTTCTTGAAAACTGTCGAGTTGTTTCAATGTGGTAGGTGGAGGCATTTCCATGATGCCTTTGAATTTGGCAAGATCTACCTCAATACCTCTTCTTGACATAATGTAGCCTAACAACTTGTTGGATTTGACCCCAAAGACACATTTCTTAGGATTAGGCACACTTTATATTTCTCCAATATGTCAAAAATGGTGGTGAGTATATCAATGTGGGACTCACGTGTCTTTGATTTTCCTAGGATGTCATCAACATAGTCCTCCATTATGACATGTAGAAGATCATGGAATATGGTAGTCATTGCACATTAATAAGTGGTGTCGACATTTTTCAAGCCAAAAGGCATGACTTGATAACAAAAGGTTCCCCATGGGGTGGTAAATGTTGTTTTATGTTGATCTTTGTCTGCAATTTTGATTTGGTTATAACCAGAGAAACCATCCATCAAAGAGAACATCTCATGTCCAGTAGTCAGATCCACTATGATGTCTATGTTAGGAAGTGAAAAATCATCCTTAGGACATGCAAGATTTAAATCTCAAAAATTTGAACAAACACGGATGCCCCCAGATGCTTTCCCTACAGGAGCAATGTTGGAGACCCACTACGGATAATCAATCAGGCAGATGAACATTTCCTCTAACACTTTTTGCAACTCTGCTTTGACTAAAAGTGCTACTTTAGGATGCATCTTGAGTAACTTTTGTTTCACTGGTTTAATCTTGGGATCTACTGTCAAGTGATGTACAACCAAATCTGTATCTAAATCAAGCATATCTCTACATGTCCATACAAAATTGATTTTACCCTTTTTCAAAAATTTAGTCATGGCCTTTTTCTCTTCAAGACTTAGGGTAGCTACAATGTAGGTAATTTGTGGATTATCCTTTGTACCCAAGTTGACTGGAATTGTATCCTCATTCAAAATAGATGACTTTTTTGGTGGTAAAGATCTGAATGGCAAGTCAATCTCTCCCTCTTCTGGCACCTCTAGGAGGTTTTCACCAAAAGATGCGTCCTTTATTTTATCTTTTTCCTCATCCAAAAGTGCCCTAGAAGAGTTTTCACTAGAGGATGTTTCTTTTATTTTTCCATTTTTATTTTCTTTTTCACTTTTGCGACTAAGAGAGTTGACTTGGCTACCAAAGTAGGCTTCCTCATTGTATTGGATATCATGTTTGTAATCTTGGAGATTCTTACAGCCAAAGAGTGCCATCACTGCCTCATCAAACTTACAGATATTGAGAGTTGGTGGTGTGTCCTAAAGGTCCCAGTTTATCATGTCAAGGTTGGTGAGAGGTAGGTTGATGGATGAAAGGTCAACTACGGTGATGGGATGGACATAGGTGTCTAGGTCATCCTCAGTGTATTGGAAGGGTATTTTGAAGAAGTCCTCCTCGTCAGTCTCAGAATCATATTCAACCATACAATAGTTGTTAGCAAAGGATACCTTAGTTTTAATGGAGCCCAAACCATGTCCTTTAGGATAGCTATTAGCTTCTAGGGGTTGTTTAACTCCATCTTCTTTAGGTCCAAGGCCAGTACCATGATATCCCATTTTTTTATAATGGGAGGGGCCTTAACATACTTATCTTTGGGGAACTCCACAGGTTCATATTTTCCATCATAGTATAGCCAGTCTAGAATATTAGATTCCATATGCTCATCATTAAGTGAACCCCAATGCTTAAATGTTGTCTTGTTAATATGCACAGTCTCTTTGTTGGCAGGAGGTGGTAATTGTGAAGGTTTTCCAAAGGAACGAGGAGAGAGTGGTAGTTGTCCAACACACAAGGCATTTTCAAACTTGTACTCTCCCATTCCTAAATCAGTAAAAGTAACCTTCTTTCCTGTAGTATTGACCTTAGTATCTTCCGTTTCCTTTCCTTTGCAGGAATTGGAATCATCATTGGCTAACTTTAGCACTGTTGTGGAAGGTGACTCCATTATTGTGAGAGGCTTAGGTATAACTTTAGCAAACTCACTGATTGGACAAAAATTTGCTAGTGCACCTTCCAATCTTTTACAAAAGGCAAAAGGTGTGGGATCTCCTAGAATTGTGACATCTCTTCTTTGGTGAGGAAATTTCAAACATTGATGATAGGTAGATGGAACAACCTTTAGTGTATGTATCCAAGATCGGCCAAGCAAAATGTTATATGGAAAATCCAAGTCTAGGACATGGCATTTAGTATTTATAATGGCTAGTCCAACTTTTAGTGGCAACATGATAACTCCTTTTGATTCTCTTTCCCTTTCATCATAGGCTTTGATTGTTATCCCTTTATTGACATCTAGGAGGTCTTTTGGAAGTCCCAAGAAATGAATCATCTTCAATGTACATAGGTTCAAATCGGATCCATTATCTATAAGGACTCTTTTAATCTTATGTCGTTGTGTAAGAACTTCAATGTGGACCAACAAATTATGGTGGGGATCAAGACCTTAGAAATCTTTATCTGTGAAGACAAGGTGTTGTTGTGTGGCAAGGTTTCCAATCATGGTGGTAAATTGGGAGGCATTAATGTTTTCAGGAACACGAGATTCTAAAAGAGCCTTCTCCAAAATTTCCTTGTGGATGGGTGATGTGGTGAGGAGCTCAAAAATGGATATTTGGGCAGGAGTCTTACCTAATTGGGACAACACATCATAGCGAGACGCAGGCCTTTGTGAAGTGGATGGTATAACAGGCACATGTGGAATTGATGGATTAGTGTGATTGGGAGTGGTAGCTTGCAAAGTAAGTCTTCCCCGTTAAGTGGTTGCATCACAATCAACTGCTTGTAGGACAAGGGTATTCACATGAGTGTCTACCTCTTCAATGCGACCACACAAGGAGTCAAACCCCAATATGTGGTTAGTAGAATAGTCATAAGGTAATGCATTTGATGTGGAAGCTCAATTTGTAATGTTCGTATTGTTATTTGCATTATTGTTATTGTCATTGTTGTGATCAGGGAATGCTTTTTGAAATATCTTCAGCTTAGCATTTTTAGAGGATGGTCCTCCTTCTACCTTAATTTCTCCATCATCGACAAGATTTTGGATGAAGACTTTGAGTTTTATACATTTTTTTGTGTCATGTCCTTTGATGCGATGGTATTTGCAATATTCATTTTCCCTATACCATTTTGATTTGGGTTGGTTCTCATCAAAGGTTTGTGTGTTAGGAAATACCATTAAATTGTGATCCACTAGTTTTTGAAATATGGCTTCCAAAGGTTCATGAAAGTGAACTTTCTATAGCAATCATAGTCATGATTGTAATTTTTGTTGTTGTGAGGGAAAAATTGTGTTTGATTGTGAGATTTTTTATTGTCATTGTTTGAATTGTTGTTGTTTCCTCCTTGAACATTTTGCACATTTTTAACATTAATGACACCATCATGTGTGACACCTTTGTTCTTGAACCAAAAATTAGGTTTGCTATTCTTGTTTGTGTCATTGTTTGAGGATGATGAGCTATAATGTTTGATGGCACCTTTGTCTAAAAGCCCATTTTCAATGTTTTTTCCCCTCTTGACTAATGTAGCGAAATCCTCAAGGCTAGCCATCTTCATGTGAAAAGAAATCTCTGGTATCAAGTTTTTGATAAGTATATCCACAAGGTGGGAATCCTCAATTTTGTAGGGCATGTGATTAGCAAGATGCCTCCACCATTGTAAAAAATTGGCAAATGTTTCACTGTTTTGTTGTTTTGTGTTGCACAAATCACTTAATGAGGCATGGTGTTCAATGTTGCAAGAGTATTGTGCTACAAAATTTTTTGTTAGGTCATTGAAAGAGGTAATGGAAGCCTTGGGTAAGTTCATTAGCTACTCTAATGTGGGGCCTCCAAGACTTTGTGTGAAGAGCCTCTTAAGATAATCTTCATTATAGGCTACTTCTTGACACAACATCGAGAATTCCTTGAGATGTGTAATGGGACATGTTTCTCTCGTATATTTATCAAATTTAGTAATCTCAAAGTTAGGTGGGAATGGTACCATGCTAATAAATCTATCAAATGGAAAGGAGCAAACTTCCTCAAAAGAGAAACCTTTCACCCCTTTATTAGTCATGCTATGTACCAAATTTCAAAGTTCATGCAATTGTTGGACCAAATCCTGGTTTGGTTGCACTTGTGATTATTGAGTATTTGTAAATCCACCTCCCAAGCTATAAGGAGTTCCAAACGTAGTATGAGGTGGTGGGAGTGCTCCACTTTGGCCAATGTATTGATATGTAGTCGTTGGAATTGGCACAGATGTTTTTACCATACTTGTTGGGATTTGTGAATAAGTGGAATACATTGGTTGTGTTGGAACTACCATCAGTTGAGTAGACATTTTCCCAATGTTTAAGCATCCCATAGTTGGACTTGTTAAGTTGGATTGCGGAATACTAGCAGGCATAGTGGTGTAGGGTATGGCACTAATGATTTGTTGGATATGTTCCGCACTTAATTGGAATGTTGGTTATGTGGTGCCACTTGATGTAGATGTAGCACTAGTTGTCACTGTTGGTCCTTAGCTAGGTGCTTGGGTTATGTTTGGCAATACGAGAGCACCACCCTTCATAATCTGTCTAAATAAGGTGGTCTCATCAAAGCTTGTAGGGACATTAACACCATCTTTAACCAAGTTTAAGAAAATATTAGTTTTGTTTGCCCTAATAGATTTTTCCATCATTTCAACATTGTATGGATCTATGAGGAATGTTTGAACATCATTAGGGATATTGTTGTTGTCAGTGGGGTTTTCCTCTTGGTATACTTCCTCATCATCATTTCCCAAAGTTGTGTTGCGGAAAGGATCTTCTGGTTCTTCTGTAGATGTTAAGCTAGGCATGCCAAAGTTTGAACTAGAGGGAAATCCTCCCCCTAATGATGTTACGTGTGGGGGAAAAGGATTCTCCATCTCTTTTTGCCTTAATGAATCCAATAAACGTGACATGGGATTAAATGTGATTCTGTTGGATCGTGTATGTACCATACAATAGTGACTAGACCAATGGGTGGAAGACTATGGAAGAAAGAGGGGAATGTGGGAGAGAACTATTGAACCTTATGCAATGAAAGGGGCCAATAACCTAGATGTAATAAAAGATCTTGATTAAACAAAGTGTGATTACTCACTATTTGATGATAGACTTGTGATCCCAATTAAGTGATAGGTGTTTGCTTGTGGATAAAAGGTCTAGTTTTATAATCTCATAAGGTGTTCTTATGCCAAAGTCTTTAGGTTCAAATGATCAAGTTTTCTAGAGGAAATTTTCAAATGGAAGACTAGAAGTGTGGAAAAAGAAAATGATATGTGGAAAATGTAGGTGTGGTGGTCACTTATAGAGTTAACTCAATCCTCACTCACTGGGAACAAAACCTAGGGTTTACTCCTAGGAAGGTAGACCAATTTCGAAGTTTTGCATTGTACTCAATTCTATTGTAGCGGTCTTCTTTGGCTTCTTCTTTTTGAATTTTTTTATAGCGTATCAGAATTATTTTTCACCATGTGCTAGGTTCTTCCTTTCCTTGTAGACAAATGGTTTGGACAATTTCACCTTCTTATGTTTAACTTTGTCGGTCATGGCAGGAACAAAACAAGACTTAGTTTCTAGCACAAACTAGACTCAACCAATTTCCAATGCTAGACCAATATAAGACTTTTGAAAATAACCATTGTTTCTCTCACTAAATTTTAACTCACAATTTTACTCATTTTGCACTTGTTTGATGTTTGGTATTGGTTTTGAATGTTTAAACAAATAGGCACATAGAACACACCAACAATCCTAATAAGGCTGCAGCTAGGATATACAAGGCTTATCTAAAGGGTGTCCTTGATATATGCAAGGTATGTGAGGCCCAAATCTATAGATGAAAGAAAATAATGCCACACAGTTGGGGGGACACGGTAACCCAAATCTCCTCCTTCACTTCTCAAAGGTATAAAGTTTTTTGGGGCTTAGCTAAGAGTGATAAGATTTTGCTTCCAAGAGAGGTGTCTTTTGATTCACCTCCCGATTCTTATACTTCGCTAGAACACTGGAGTTGAGGTCATCCCAAAGGGTGATGAAATCCCCAAGCAAGCCTCCTAAAAAAGAAAAAACAAGACCACTTATTTCTTATGCACCCAAGATCACCAGAAGGCGCGAGGGGAGAGAATACATAAGTGGCCTTGGGGTTTAAAAGATACACGTTCTTTCCCAATAAAGCTTTAGGTTGTGTAATCTACTTGAAGACACACATGTTTAAAGCATACAATGTTCTTTCCAAATTGAAATCATTGTCAACATACATAAAAGTGCAGATTCGTCAACAAGAAAGTAAATCGATCATGTGCATAAACAAAATGCTAAAAATGAAATCAATTTCCTTTAAGGCATTCAAGAGTATGTGAATTAATTTTAAGCACCAATTCTAAATGATTGCTAGCCTAGATATTCATGTCAATTTCCTTAAGGAATTCAAGAGTGTGTGAATACATTTTAAGCACCAAGCCCAAATGTTTGTTATCCTAAACATGCATGTCCATTCCCTTAAAGCATTCAAGAGTGTGTGAGTTTATTTTAAGCACTAATTCCAAAAAAATTCTAACCTAAACATATATTATAATGAAAAGATGGTTCATTTCTTAAGGGCATTCAAGATTGAGTTTTCTACCTAATCATCCATTCTAATGAAATATGAGTAAATTCCTTTAAGGCATTCAAGATTGGATTAAAAAAAATTCTTTAGGCACTCAAGAGTGTGTTTGGAAATTACTCATTAATTTGCAGCATTCATTCAAAGGACAAATGATTATAGCATGCAAGTTAATTAACATCTAATCCTAAAGTGATAAAAAACACTACAAATTTCCTTAATGATAAAAATCACTATTAGTTTTCTTTAAGTCTTTCAAGGTCTATTTCCTACATGAAATTTTGTTAGCAATCCCTGCAAACCACCAGTTAGCAAATAATAATGTTTCAAAGTTTAACAATTTTGTCAAAAAGCATAGACGACAGATCACAGGCCAGATGACAAAATACCAAGACGCTGAAACTCGTAGAAGCTAAATAGCAAAGACGCTAGAAGGCACAAAGGTACAACTAGCAGACTAGTGCTCTTGTCAGATGCAGATGACAGATTAAAGATCAAAGATGCTAGAAACGCAGATGACAAGGTACAACCAGTATGAAATGCAGACGATAGAATACTATGTGCAGATGACAAACTAATTTTTGAAATTTTAAAACCCACCCCCAATGCAGACGACAGAATAATATATGAAGATGCTAAAACTGTGTCCCCAAATGCAATGTGAGTAAATAACATGGAGACGCTGAAATGCGAAGATGGTAGTCTATGAAGACGCTTGTCTACAGAGATGACAAAACGCAAATGACACTATGTTTGACTCAGATGACAAGGCGAGGTTTTTTGCGACGAACTACAAATTCTTGACAGATTTTTGAGATGAAAACAAAGACGTGGGTTCCACCAGGCGTGCCAAAATGTATGCTAGAAAACTAGGCCTATTGGAAGCAAGGGTTAACAAACAAACATTAGTTAATATGCATGCATTAAAGATTCAACAATGACATAAAAGTTAACATTTGCTTAAGTTTTGCAACTCAAAGCAACCAACAACTTAAGTCCTCAAGCAACCTCAAACAACTCAACAAAGGCACCCATGAAAGGCCTTGTTGGTGTGTTGGATTGGAGAGATGTTTGGTGTGCTCTCCCAAACACAGCTATGTTTGAATCTCTTGATGTGAAGGTGCAAGTGTGATTGATGAAACTATGAAACTATGTAATATAAGATGAAGAACACCTCAAACAATGGCTATGGAGGAAGCCATATTTGAAAGCATTCAAGGATGTGGAGATGGAATGCAATAAAGAAACTAAGCTAATATGTAAGCTAAACTAGTATACAAGTGAAATGAAGATCTAAATGCATGAATGAGCTAAATCTAATAATGAAAATGCAATTTAAATCAGCTACCAAGGGTTAGTATGCAACATGAAATCACTATGAAAACTCTAAAACTCAAACTAGCATGATAACACTATGCAAGCTCAAAACTCAAACTAACATGATAACAATGCATGTGGAGGAGATGAAAATGCTTGAGACAAGGGCTCTATTTATAGGCTTGAGAGAGACCCTGGGTGAGTTGGCATCTATGTGGCATCCACATAGTGCCACAAGGAGACACATAAGCAAGCCATGCAAGTGGTCAACATTCAAAGTTTGCTCACACATGTGTGAGCAAACTTGAAGAGAAGAGTGAGGGACAAAGTTGTAAGAGGTGTGGAAGGCATGAGGGGTGTGGAAAGTGTAAGTGGTCCTCACACATGTGTGAGCACACACTTAGGATAAGAAGGGGGTTTAGCAAGGTGATTAAGGGAAATTAAGTGGGATTAAAGGTTGGATACACTTAGGAGGATGAAAGTGATGGGTGTAGGCTAGGTTTAAGATTAAATTAAATAAGATTTAATTTAATCATACTTTTAGAGGAATTAATGAGATGGAGGGATTTAAATAAACAAAATTTGTTTAAAAAAGGGAATTATGGGGGATCATGTATTAAATAAATTTAACACATTAAGATTGGAAGTATTAAATTTAAATACCTTAGGAAAATGAATCTATTTATTTAAATAAATTTAATTAAATAGGTAGAAGAATATGACAATTATAATTAATTAATTAATAATTAATTATAATGTGAAGGGCAATATTAAATAAACTAATATAGTCTTTTGGGATGATTTTAAGCTTCTACAAGTATCAACCCCTAGTACACCATAGTAGAATGATATAGCTGAAACAAGAAATAGATCTATCATGGACTGTGCAAGAACCCTGACAATTGAAAAGAATGTTGCTCTAAAATACTAGGAGGAAGCTATTAGCACTGCAGTTCATACCTTAAACAAATTACAGTTGAAAAAAGATTCAAACAAAACTCCTTATGAACTATGGTATGGCTACAAACCTAATGTAAGTTACTTGAAAGTATTTGGCAGCAAATGTTATATCTTGAAAGAGTCTAGAAAAGGAAAATTTGATGTAGGCATATTTCTAGGATACTCCTATAGAAGTAAAGCAAACAAATGTTTGAATTTGTCTACCCATAAAATAATAGAAACTGTACATGTTAGAATTAATGAGTTTGCATAAAAGAGTGAAGAAGAAAGCAACAAGGAGCCAGAGGATTACAGAAGATTCATTTACTATGAACTTGATACCCTGCCAAACATATCTAAAAGAAAGGATGCTTCATCTGTCGAGTCTTTAAAATCTCCAATAGTTATCGAGTCATAGTCTGAGGCTACTAAGCTAGTTCAAACCGAGTCTGATGGACCTGAGTCACAGACAGTGGAACTTGAGCTTGATACTGAAGTTCATGATGAAGATAGTGGAACTCATTTAAAACCCAAAGAGATTGTGTTAGCAAGATATGTCAGAAGACATCATGCACCTTATCAGATCATTAGAGACAAATCTGATGGAACAATGACAAGAAGCAAATTAAAAAGTACATGTTTACTTGCTGAATTTGAACCTAAAATATTCAAGATGCTTTGGATAATGAAATTTGGATTGAAGCAATGATTGAAGAGATAAAACATATAGAAAAGAACAAAACTTGGACACTTGCTCCTAGACCCAAGGGTAAAAATATAATTGGCACAAAGTGGGTATTCAGATATAAGTTGAATGAAGATGGAAAAGTTTCAAGAAATAAGGAAAGGTTGTTATGTAAAGGTTATTCTCAAGAAGAAGGTATTGATTATGGTGAGACTTTTGCTCCTCTAGCAAGATTAGAATCTCTTAGAACTTTACTAGCTTATGCAACACATAGAGGAGTTAAAGTGTATCAAATGGATGTTAAATATGCATTCTTGAATAGAATTCTTGATGAGGAAGTCTACATTGAACTATCAGAAGGTTTTGTAGATCCTAGCAAAAGAGACATGGTTTGCAAGTTACATAAAGCATTATAGGGTCTTAAGCAAGCTCCCAGAGCTTGATATGAAAGACTTCATAATTACTTGGTACATATTGGCTTTCAAAGAACAAATGAAAGTAGTCTATATATCAAAGAAGGACTAGACAAGAAGATTGTGTTGCCATAATTTTTTGTTGATGATACCTTATTCATAGGAAATGATGACTTGTGCAAAGCATTTTTAGAAGAAATGAGTAAAGAAATTGATATGTCCACGTTTGGTGAGATAAAATTATTTGTTGGGTTGCAGATATAGCAGAACAAAAATGGTATCTACATCACTCAATCCAAGAAATTAAGGAGATACTGAAGAAGTTTGGAATGGAAGATTCAAGACCAGTTGGAACCCTTATGTCTACTAGATATAAGCTTTCCAAGAATGATGATTCTAAAAAAGTAAATCAAACCACATATAGATCAATGATTGAAAAACTGTAGTGTGTAGTACATACAAGGCCTGATATTGCTCAAGTAGTTGGAATGGTGGCAAGATTCTCAACAAATCCTAGAGAAAATGACATGATGGCAATCAAGATAATCATGAGATATCTGAAAAGTACTAAAGACTATGGCTTATGGTATAAACTTGGAGGCAATTTGGACTCGAAGGTATTTACTGATGTTGATTGGGCAGGAAGTCTTGATGATAGGAAAAGCACTAGTGGTGGAGCATTCTTTCTTGGTAAAAGACTAGTGTCGTGGACAAGCAAGAAACAAAATTGCATCTCTCAATCCATAGCAGAGGCAGAATATATGGCAGCAATAGTTAATTGTTCTAACATTGTTTGGTTCAAACAATTGTTGGAAGGAATGAAGATAGAGGTCGAGGATCCAATAGTCATATACTGTGATAAGTCTAGTGCAATCAATATATCAAAGAATCTAGTGATGCATACCAAAACAAAACACATTGCTATAAAATATCACTTCTTAAGAGAGTTGGTGCAGGATAAAGAAGTCAAATTGGAATATGTGAATACAAAAGAATAGATTGCAAACATATTCACCAAGCCATTTCCTAAGGATGCATTTTAGTATATAAGAGGTAAGCTAGGGGTCATTTTCCTATTTGAAGCTCACTAAATAAAGCTTAGTGAAGCATCAACAAGAGCTAAGTTGAAGATCAATCAGTTGGTGCAGAATTGATAAGGGCATATTGCAAATGAATTAGTACTTAATGTATATTGATATTAATAGAGTTGTTGTCTTTGGCATGTGTTGTCAAAGAGGGAGAAATTTACTATCATATCTCATAGAAATTTTTGTCATTCCAAAGAAGGAGAAGTTTTTTGTAAGGGGGAGAAAGTTCTATGAATGAACTTGGCAAAAGTTGTTTTAAATAGAGGAAGAATCTAGTGAAAGGAAGAGCTTATATTGACAAAGGGAGCTCTCAAAAATAAATCCAAATTTTCATTGTGTTATGACATGTTGTGTTGCCATCAATGTCAAAGTGGGAGATTGTTGGATACAATTGATTAATTGTGTATTGTCTTTGATGTTACACTAATGTCATGTCATTCTAAAGAAGGAGAAGTTTGTTGTAAGAGGGAGAAATTTTTGTGAATGAACTTGGCAGAAGTTGTTTCAGATAGAGGAAGAATCCAGTGAAAGGAAGAGCTCATATTGACAACGGGAGTTCTCAAGAATAAATCCAAATTTTCATTGTGTTATGACATGTTGTGTTTCCATCAATGTCAAAGAGGGAGATTGTTGGATACAATTGATTAATTGTGTATTGTCTTTGATGTTACACAAATGTCATATCATTATCAGTCAGTATTCTACCTTCTAAACTAGGCAACCACAGGAATGGTCGATAGACATAGTTTTATGTGTCTACCGAGTGTTCCTGTGGTTGCCTAGTTCAGAAGGCAGTGTCTACCGAGTTCACTCGGGTAGTAAAGACAGTTTTCTGTGTCTACCAAGTGTTCCTGTGGTTGCTTATTTTAGAATACAATATCTACCGAGTTCACTTGGGCGTCGAAGGAAAGGCTATAGAAGATGAGTGTTAACCAAGCTTACTTGATTAATGAAGAAAAGTTGGATGGAACCAGTACTAACTGAGCTCACTCGATTGTCAAAGGATCTTTGTAAGTTTGCAGTATTAACCAAGCTTCTGTTGGTTAACACAAGAAATTTCTTATGAGTTAGTGTCGACCTAGTTGGGTCGGTTAATGAACAATTTTCTTATTTTGGCATATTAAGCTTAATTGATTTATCTATTGGATCTAGCTAACTGAGGTGATGAACATTAATTATTATAAGTTGTATATGAGCTGACTTGACAATATGAAAGATATAAATATAAGGTCAAGTCGAGAATTTCAAGTGTGTGTGCAAAGAGTGTGAAGATGTTATGAATGAATTAAAGATGAAGAGAGGAAGTGAATTTGAAGGATAAGTAGAATATCCTTGTGGAGCAGAAAAAATATATTCAATCAGGAAGGATCAAGTACAAGATAGAACATAGATCTATAATTAGGAATTCAATTGCATTCAAATTAGGTCATCTCATTGTTACTCTCTAATCATTGTAGCAGTGATCTAAATCTCTAAACAGAGTTGGCTTAACAGTTATTTGCAAATCCTCTAACAAGGTGGCAATTCTATTGAATTGTCTCAAGACTTCTAACAAGGCCACTCCTAATAGGGTGATTAAATCCTTTAACAGGGTCACACCTAATAGTGTGTTTTGTAACCTTTAACAAGGTTGGCTCCTAACAAGGCTCACTTCAAAAGAGTGAAAACAATACCTAGTTACAATTGGTGGTTTTTCCCAAATTTGGTTTCCACGTTAAATCCTGGTGTAAAATGTGTTCATGCTATTTTTTTTTATGTGTTTGTAACTAATTTAAAGTAATGGTAATCACAGATAACATCTAAAGTTTGCATGTTAAGCATTTACCAAGTATAATCAATAATTACCGAGTTACAACATTTTATGTATGTTTATCGAGCATCAACAGTATTTAGTTTTCAATTTGTATTTTATACTAACATCTAAGGGATCTAGGATTTATTTTAGTAGTAACTGATTCACCCCTCCCCTCTTAGTTACTTCTCTTATATTTCCAACAAAGTCAACTCAAAAATGGTTTACATAGTTGTTTGTGCCATTACAAACAAATATGTCAAAATTGTGTCACTCGGCATATGAAGTCTCTGATGCTTGGCATGCACTATTCTATATACTATGACTTGGCACCTGCATTACTCAGCATCTACTATTTACTCAGTTCCTAAACCACTTGGCATGGTCTATCTAATTGACACATGAGTGACTCAACACTCATTGCAACTCGACATGGTCTAATATTTACATGTTGTGCTCGACATGTATTACTAGTTCAACATGAACTAAGTAAATGGCTAACTGTGTTGACACTCACTTGTCAAAACCAATCTGAGATCAACAATCTCCCTCTTTGACATGAGTGTCAAAAACACTTGAATATAAAATATTATCCTTAAACTCTCGAGCATAACATATCTATGACTTGACTTATATACAAAACTTCAAAATTTCAAAATTTTGCACTAATTTATATACCTCAAAATTTGATAACTCCCCTTGAGTTAATATGTCCATTTTGTAACCAAACTCTGTGCTCCTTTCTGAGTAAATGTATCTTTGCTGATACATTTTGACTTCAATGCACTACATTACTAATACTCTTTCATCTAATATGCTCTCCCTTAGCTGATATATGTCCCTTTTTGTTGCTTTTTCTTAAACATATATAGCACCCCAATGATATATCTCTGCTACTATGCTCCCCCTTTCTTATTTCTCTCCCTTTTGTTCATACTCCCCCATATTATATCTCCCCATGTCTATATTTGTCCTCCATATTACATCTCCCCCTTTTTGACACTTATGTCGAATGGGCTATACACCTATGGTGTGTTTGCCCATAAAAGATTTTTGGACATCCATTACTATCCTTAGAGCTGCATCCCAATTATCACATGCAAAATCCAATGATTTAATTTGGATTGCAAGCTCGGAAACAAGGTGTACTAGACCATCTAAAGTAGAAAGATTTGGGGTCTTTCTTCAGTAGAGTTTCAGCATAGCCTAGCTCCTTGTGCATTATCTCCATATGTGGGGTGAGGGTAGCTTGAATACTTGTCAGTTTGTCTCTAATGTTAGCATCATCTACTATTAAGATAGCTAACTGACTCTATGTTTGAAGCAATGTCCTAAAATGCTTCTCACTTTAAGCCGGATTTGTAGGTAGTCTTACACTTGACATAGATATTTGGCTTTCCAAGCTCAGAATGTGACTTCTGGTCTCTCAGGTGAAGAGTGTAGGATTGCATAGGTTTGTGTATAGTGAGAATATATTCTCAAGTACCTTCTTCACATCCTCAACCTTTGTTGCCAATGCAACTTGTTGTAGTGCTATCTCACTAGATATTTTCTCATTTACTTTACCTTGAAACTTCTTTTCAAACCATTCTAATAGTTTTTCATTTGTCTATACCTATCAATTATTCTATGAATGGCTTGGTCTCTTCAGGATTTGGCAGACATAATGCATATAAAAAGATGTCCTTGACATCTTGAAGTGCTTACTTTTGCCTATGTTCTCTCCTAAGCATTTCTTGATGCTTTTTCCTTTCTAAGGCTTGTTGTAAAATGCCTATTTGTTCCAATGTCATAGTATCATAATCATACTTTGGAATAACAATGTCTTCATCAAGGCTTATGTCTCCATAATGTATTACTTTTTCCACATTTGATAAGCTTGGGCTTGGCATTGATATTTGTAGTGGAGTAGCATCTATGCTCAGCCTCTAAAGAGTTTGTGTAGAAGGAGTGCCAGATGTTGGTAAAGCTACCATTGCTTAGATGGCCACTTTTTCCTTCACCTTTCATTCTATCTCTTCAGGCTTGCCCTGGTCTATCACTATGACTTTGACTTTCACCTTGCTTATGTGTTGTAGGTACAGATGAATCTATTTGTCCTATTTCATTATGTTGTCTTATAGTTGTGTCTTGCTCCTCTTCTTTCTTCTCAATTGTATCAACCTTAGTAGATGTATCTATTATCATTTGAATTAAAGGATGTACATTAGTAACTGAAGGGATGATGGAAGGTGGTTCTTGTGGATTCACCTTTTCCCTTATGACATCAGTTACTACTTTTTGTAGTTCTTCTACACTAACCAAAATAGGATTACCACATAGTTTAGCTTGTAGTGTAGATTGATCAAGGATCTTCTTTAAATCTTTTGCAATAAAAGGATTGATGTTCTGAACTGATCAATCAGAGACATCCTTAAGAGTTATAGTTTCAGTAGTTTTGGTTGTGTAGGACTGACACTCAACACTTGTGTGTCATGCACACTCCATTCTTCTTGTTGCTCTTCAGTTGTTACCTTGTCATCATCTTGCTTTTCTATCTCTCCACTGACTGTATTGGCTGTCATCATCTTCCTTATCATCATTTTTGTCATCACCTTTACCCTTTGAAGGGTCAACTTCTCCTTTCTTCACAGTGATCAACCCATAAATGAGTTTCCATATTTGAGTTGATTTCTTGACAACATCTTCAATATTATTTTCAAGAATGTTGAAGGCTCTTTATTTAGGTGTGAACCTAACTACATATTTCTTGACCACCTTAGCAATTTGTCCCTTTGTCAACTCTTGCATCACTTGGGCTAACGTTGTTTCCCTTATTTGTCTTTCCAAATTCAGACAATAATGCCATTTTTGCTCAATAATATCATATAGGTTTTTAGGTATTGAGTTGGCAAATTCTAGTGGCATGTTTGAAAACTTTGACATCATGGCATATAATGCCTCTTCCACTTGGTTTTTCTCTTCTTTCCCCAATTTATCAAAATCAATATGATTAAAACCTGATAAATCAACATCGCTCTTGACATTTTCACACAAGTTCTCAAGATTTCAAAGAGGATTGTGACTTACCACCTTGAATTGGTTGTTATCATTTGATTTTGTCTTCTCTTCATCTGAATCTGGTTGAGCCACATACTTCCTTCTCTATCTTTTCTTTTCTTGTCTTCCTTTATTCTGTCTTCATTGACTTTTCCTTAGCCTTTTGGGTAGTTGCACGTGTGGTGGCCCTTGTAGTGGATATAGTAGGCTTTGGTTGACTAGGTTTTACAATTTTCTTTGCCTTTGCCACTAGTTGTGCATTTTCTTTCCTCTTCTTTGACTCAACAGTAGCAGGTGCTTCCTTAACTTATTCTCCCTCAACACCTATAGTCTCCTCCTCTTCTTTATCTTCTCCCATGCCTTGAGTTAAAGCTAGAGGTTCTTGAGCTTGTGCTTGTTCTTCCTCTTCTTCTTCTTCCTCTTCCTCCTTGGCACCCTCTCCAAATTTTGCTTTCAATTTATTTACTAGCTTATCCTTCTTCTTTATTGTAGAGGCAATTTTTAGTTCCATGGCAATCTTTGATTTCACCATCTCATAATTTCCAAAAACTTTAGCAGTTTTGTCTACTTCTTCTGCAAGTAGGGTTGTTATGGATACTAAGGCTTCATCTACATCAACCTCATAACCAAAGGGTCTTAACCATCTTACCCTTGGTGTGGCAACTTGCACAAATGTGTAGTCAGCATCAACAAGAAAAAATACATCATTATAGTGTTTCTCAACTAAGGAAATTGGTATTTAGAGTCTCTCCTTCATTGACTTCTTGAAATCTTCAAAGTAGATGGTCATCATGGATTCAAAGTTTTCTCCTAGTTGTTCAATGTACTCTCTAATTTGTGTTGTAAATTACCTATTAGTTTTCCATCCTACTATTCCAAATGAAGAAAATGTGTTTTGTACATAAAAGAATATGCAAACTAGTATAGAACCAAACTTGCATTGTGCACTCTTGGTTTTCCTTATTGCTCCAAGGTTCTCCATAATTTGTTTTAATTGAAGTTCTACTAGACCATATGTATGATCTTTCTTAACAATCTTATAACCAACATCCACAGCTATGCGGGGTACACTATTCAATCTACTGGATTGATAGAATTTATGTGAGATTACCCTTACTGCAAAGTTTAGCAATGGATCAGTGATGGTGTCTATATTCACACCTCTTTTATTGCAGATTGCTCCAATATTCTTCTCAATCATTTCCTTGGAATCACTCCTGAGTGTCTTTGGTTGATCTAGGGTTGGGTAGCCAGTAACCCTATGAATTATTTTCTTGGTAATCTTGATTGGTCCTCCTTCCAACCATGAGGAACCATCATGAATTTGGCTCAGTACAATATCCACTTAGTTTTAAATACATTTGGAAAATCTAGGGCTTGTGTTAAACCCTTTTTCTCAATAATTTTGAATTCCTCTTTCAAAACACCATTCTCACATAATCTGTTGTATGCACCTTTTATTTCCATGTCTCCTATACTTCCTATCTTGCAATTGTAGCATTTCCTTACATCTTACACCATTATCACATTTGGTGAGATCATAGACAATGTGCTAGACACGTCTTGTTTGTAAGCGATGTCAAGAATGGCTTTAAATATATATTGCTTAACTTAATTACTAACTAGCTAAACATTTAAAACTTCCTTAAACATTTTTCAAACTTGATGCCATTGTGACAAGCTAGGGTTTATAAAAATTTAAACTGCCTAGCTCGGCTCTTGATAAATTGGTGCAGGAGCACATTAAATACAAGAACATGAGAAAGTTAAGATTCATTATTTGTGATATTAAATACATTTGAGTCATTTATATTGTATTTGGGTCAAGTTTTAAAGTCTATGAAGCCATTTTGTCAAAAATGTAAAAGTTGCGTAAAAAGTTGTAAAATGCAACATTGAGAAAGTTGCTAATAATAGAAAAAAGATGTAAAAAGGTATATGGTTGGTCTTGGGGGTAGTTAGGAAGGTTTATAACTGTCAAATGGATATAAAAACCATTGTATGGTCTAACCAAATCAATTTGGAGAAGAGGAAATACTTTGATACATTTTTGGTGCATTTTATTGTTGTGGTTTTGATTGGTTTTTTTAGTTTTAGAGTAGTTTCCAGGCCTTGTACGGCCATGTACAGCCTGGAAACCATGTGATATAGTAATGGATATATAGTATGATGAATCCTTCTTCTCATGCTTTTGGTTTGGTTCAATTTTATGAAGAAATGAATAAGTTATGGGTATTTTGGTGAAAGTGGATGTTTGCAGATTTGAGATTCGCTGAATACAGTCATGTTGCAGCGTGTGATGCAGACATATTTTGGAGACTCGAGATCTCTAATGATATTTAGTGGAAATATATGTTAACTACCTTTCATTTCCAACTGGTTTGAATCATTTTCATTTAGATTTGGGAAAGTTATGAAGATTTGAGTGAAAACTAGTTTTTAAAGATATCCATTCAAGATGAAGGCAGGGATTTGTGCTTGAAAAATTATATATGAATGGGAAAAATAAATGGATTACAGATTTGGAAACTAGAATAATAGATGGATAATTTGTAATTGGTTTGATATTATTTTTAAAAAAATTTGTGAAAGATATCTGATGCCCTAGGCAGGGTTACCAGTTTTGGTTCTGGTTTATGACAGAGAAAATGGGTCTTGGTTCAGAGTATGTAATTTATAATATACTAATTGGATTGGTCTTAGATTTGGATATGTTTTAGAATTACTAATTTGGAACAATTCCTCCAAAGGGTTTTTCAAGAAGATATTTAGAATTGAAGTTATGAACAATGAAATCAGACATAGCAATATGATTGTGTGAGTCAAGATGTTGTCTTTATTGGTGTATAATGTCAGGGTTCTTTGTTGTAATCTTTGAGATGTTCTTGGTTCCTTGAGGGTGTACCAGCCTATTGTGAATCCTTTGAGTTGAACTAAGATTCCTTGAAGATAAATACAGAGGGCTCTGCATCATAAATACCTTTGAAAATTTGACAAACTGGCAATAGATGGCTACACAAATCTTCTACAATCGCTTCTGATGAATTCCAAGTCGCTTCTAGCTCTTCTCATTCTTTATCAATTTTGAAATGATGAAAAATGAGTTGAAATCAATTAGATGCCCTTTGAAAACCTTACATTTAATGCTAAGTGCTTACACAGTTGTAAGCTTAGCAATAACCAATTTCGAGTTCATTCAACATCCATTAGTATTTCCATCACTCAACAACTACTACGAGCTCGACATCCACTAACATTCCACTCAGCACATACATGAAACATTTCTTACTCGGCAATAACATGAAAAACTTAAAAAATTGTCTTGAGTTTCTAGTAACATCTTGCATCTTTACTTATACAAGTATATTATTTTTAGTACTATCTCCTTTTGGAATTGATGCATGATATAACCTTTAAATATTAGTCCCACATACCTCTTGTTTACCTAGTTTGATGAGGTGTGATCACCTAACCCAGTGGGTGAAGTAATCCCTTCTCCATTTGATGTGCTTCAAACACCTTTCTTCTTCCATGTCTTGTTCATCTCATCTTTGATGTGTTCAACATCTAACTTGCCTTTACCTTTATCAAATTTGCAACTTGGTGTCTTTGACCTAGTTAGATAATATTTACTAATGTGACCAGTCTTCAAACAGCTAAAACATGTAGTTTGACTCAACCATCTTTTGTAATTTCCACTAAAGTGTGTCCTGATACAATTCTCAGGAATATGTCCATATTCTTGACAATAATGATAGTTGTATCTTGTGTTATAATCCCAATTATAAGAGTTCCAATTGTTTCTTACCTTTGTTGGCTTGTTTAATGACCACATGGATTTGGATCTACATTCATAAGCTCTATGTCCATACTTCTAACATTTGTAGTAATATCCTTCAAATCTTTGTGTATGTGTGGTCCTGGTTTTGCATTCATGTGCCTGATGACCTTGCTTGTTGCACTCATGATAATGAGTCACGTTCTTAGGCTTGACATTCTAATTTGTAATCTTACTTCTACACATATTAGCAGTATGTCCTTTCTTATCACAATTATGACAAGTAGGTTTTGAGTTCTTACCTTTGATGTTCCTTTCTTCTACAACTTTGGATGATTCTCCTTCTTTGGTGCTTGTACAACCTAGTCTTGATGTATCATTGTTGGATCCATGGGATCTCAATAATTGCTCAAAGTATCTGATGGCTTCATTTGGCTTGTTGAAACTTTCAGTGAATTCATTTTCTCTCTTTAGGTCACTCTGCAATTGTTCATTATGTAACTTCAATATAGTTATCTCAATGTCCTTGACATTCAATTCATAGTTGGCATTCATCATTTGACTTAGTGTATCCAATTGCATGTTGGAAATCTTGGTTAACTCTGTTGACTTCTCTTTCAATCTATTGGCTAGAATTCTTTTGTCTTCTTCAATCATGGCTTTACCTTTTATAGCTTTCTTCTTTTGTTTAGTCATCTCACGTAGTAGTATAGCTTGTATTCTTGCTATAGCTTGAGATTTCTAATTTTCTCAGCTTGGACTCTATTCTTTTCCATTAAATCTACAATTGCTGCATCAAATTCATTGGAGTCACCCTCTGCAAATAGCTTGGTAGTGTCTATCTCTTTATATAGTGTGTCATTCTCCACAATAGCAATCTCTTTCCTTCTATTCAAGGATTTCTTTAGTTCCTCTCTTACCTCATTCAGTTGATGTAGTATGAGATGTATTTCAATCTCTTAATTTTTAATAGTCTTTCCAAATTGTAGACTTCCATTTCAAGATCTTTTCTCAAAGCTGCAAAGTTTCTCTTTTAGAGAACAAAGCTCTGATACCAATTGTTGGAATTACAAGGAGAAAGCATAAACTTCTGGGGGGGGGGGGGGGGGGTGTGAATTAGTAGTTTAAGCTTGGACCCATAAAACTTTCACCATTCATTCATCACATGCATTAATTAGCTGAAATAACATATAAAGCATATGCATCTAAAATACATAACCATGTAAGCATTCACACACATAACACTAGATATGACTACCCAGAAACCCTCCAAGTGAGAAGGTAAAACTAGGGTGGGGATGACACCCACAAATCTTCACCACTATAGTAATAAACTATATCCAATGAAGGTTACAATGATTTGACCATGAAACATTATCTACCCTGTGAAAGGTCTACCCTATTAAAGGCTTACAAAGACTATTAGGTCTCACATTTTTAGAGGACTTCAACTTTCAACTAAGTAAGCACCCTGTTAAAGGAACTGCTTAAGAGATTTAACTAAAATCACTAGTTAAAATGTCTCAGCATAGATCCTATGGTTGGGACTTTCTTGCCTGATAACGTATCACCTCTAAACAATATTCTCTTGATCCTTCTCGATCAAATGTCTTAATGTTGTATCCTTTCTCTATCCTTTGTTCTTCTCTAACTAATTCTACAATTCACTCTTTCAAAATAACTTCTAAGTCACCTTGAATGCTCTGCAAACTATATTGTTCACTCCTCTATTCATTCTTCAACCCTAATCTCTCTGTGAATAGTTTAGGGCTTCATCCTCCTTAAGAAGACTTAGGTGGCTTAGGGTTAGGTATGAATCTATCACTAAGATTCATCTATTTTTTCGCTTAATCCTTCCCATTTTTTGATTGGCTGCATGTAATTACATATGGAATCCAAATAGAGATTCGTCCTTATCTTCAAAATATCAAAATATAATCTTAAGTCGACTCAAAAATGGTTTACATAGTTGTTTGTGCCATTACAAACAAATGTGTCAAAACTATGTCACTCGGCATATGAAGTCTCTGATGGTTGGCATGCACTATTCTACATACTGTGACTCGACACCTGCATTACTCAGCATCCACTATTTACTCTGTTCCTAAATCACTTGGCATGGTTTATCTTCTCAACACATGAGTGACTCAGTACTCATTGCAACTTGGCATTGTCTAATATTTACATGTTGTGCTCGGCATGTATTAGTAGTTCAACATGAACTAAATAAATGGCTTGAGCGTGTTGACACCCACTTGTCAAAACTAATTTGAGATCAACACAAGATATATTCCTTGCTAAATTGGTCATTGAATTACAAGGGAAGGAACATAGGATGTTAACAGAAGAGGCAACATAATTCATATCGATCTATTGCAGTTTCTTCACCTAGTCCTCTAAGTTTACCTACATCTGAGTTGACGGGTATGAAAGAAAACCATAAAACTACGAAGGCATTGCCTAAACAAATATTTTTTGATGGAAGTATGTAGGTAGGTAGCTAAAGTCAACAAAAGCTACGAGATTCAAAGAGGTTATGGTTCTACATTCACTATACTATACAAGATACCTTTGATCTCAAACATGAACTAAAATTGATGAACCTAGAGGCTCATAGTATTCGCCTTGACTTTGATGACAAAGACTTTGCTCGACCCCTTTTTGAACTACAACCAGAGTTCTCACATGTCCCTCACTTAGAAGACTTCTGGGCCGACTATGATGGAGATTATGAATTCAGGAAGAGGTGGTGGTCTAGATTGACCTTAAAACAGATAAAAGAATTTAAATTGCAGATGAATATAAAAGGGGTAAGTAAGGGAGAACAAAGGTGAAGAAATTGTTGATCCTTTTTATATAACGCAAGTTGAAGCTTTTCCCCTGCCAGAAATAGATTGAAATTTACCTAAGGAAGATAACTCGCACTCTAGGATTAACCCAATCATAGTGAGAACTAAAAATTGGTTAAAGGAGAAAAGACAGTAAAAAATAAAAAATGTAGAGTAAGCCTCGCAAGAAGCCCTCGTCAGCTCTAGCTCACTTTCGCCTATTCATGATACTAATATTGATAAATATGTTGCCTTTTCCTTTGCAGGTATTTTGAACCTTGAAGTTGAAGTTTCGCCCAAGGTTCAAAGTTTAGTTCAACACACAAGGTCGGCAAGGTAGACCCGTGCTTGCACCAAAAAGGAGAAAGGCCAAAAGGTTATCGTGAAGGATACTAGTATAGATCTAGTTGAGATAGAATTTGTGACTAAACCTTTAGAAGGAAGAACTCAAGAGGCCATGAATCAAAATAATCAACCAACTATTGTCTAGTGTGGAATCTGATTAGTCCTCAAGTGGGAGATTGTTAGTTTGTGGTGACTAATCAAGGAAGTATTGTACATACTTCAATTTTATTTTTTGGGCTACTATTTGCCATCTGCTAATGGCACAAAATTTTGGGCTACTATTTTCCAATTGGTTATTGCTTATATTCACCAATTTTTGGCCGACATGTTGTAACTAGTTTTAACCCTAAAGCAACAAAACTACTTGTATAAAAGGGCTTAGGGTTAGGGATGTTTCATAAGGTGTGATGCAAAAATTGCTTCTTCTGAAAGTACTGATCTATAAGGGATTATGGATTTCAATCATTGGATCGTAATAATACTGGACTTGCTATTTGTTGGATGTAGCCCAGGGTTTGGGTGAACCACGTTAAATCTTGGTGTCTTGTTTTTTTTTTTTTTTTGCTTTTTCTGTGTGATCTATTATTTTCTAATATTGTTTATATTTGCATTTAATTGTTATTTATATCTTAGGTTAAATCCTAACACCAACAGAAGGTGATGTTAATGCCCCAAGTTCAACAATCGCCAATTATGCTTCCCCTGGCTTGCAAACCCCTCCATCCAAAGGTACCTCTTCAACACCAAATTGGTTCAATGTGTCGATGAACAAGAAAAGGAGCTTGGTACCTATAAGTATTTCAATTGAGGACATGGTTGGAAAATGTCTAGGAAAGTCAACCAAAATAAAAAAACCAAAAATAGAGACTATACTCTGTGTTGATGAACAGACAGGGTATTAGGTGGCTAATGTGTTCAGACCATCGAAGACAAAACACTTTAGGATGTCACCCCTCAAGACTATATGGTGGAAAAAAGAGTTCTCAGAGCAATCTCTAGAGCCATAGATATGAGGATCCTAGATGCAAGACACACAAGGGTCGCCGGTCATATTTGGAAAGATTGGAGAGAGAAGAAAGAACTAAAATAATCCATCTGCATGTTGGCAGAGTACATCCTTAATCTACAAAATGCAGTTTTTGAATGCCAACCCCTGGTTCTTTCCATGATGGACATGACTTCCTCAGTGAATCAATAATTCATAGATCAAGTAAAAAGGGATAGGTCAGTCTCTAAAGCTTTTAATGAATGGCTTGAGTAAATAATTTCTTGTGAAGTCAGCTACATAGCTCGCTTAGTTGAGACGAAGGTGAAGACTAAACATATGATGGTTGATTTGGAAGCAAAGCTAAATGCATGGGTTGAGGAATAGGAGATATGGGAGGATGTAGTGGCTCACATCACAAAACTTTAAAAGTATGGAGCAGATAAATTTCTGGGGAAAAGCATAATTTTGAGATTGATGTAGATTTCTTATACTTCTCCAGAACTAACCTAGAATGGAGAAATATGGTCATTGAACAATGCCTAGAAGAGTGTTCATAATTATTCAAAGAACTCAATTGCCTAAAGAGATCCTACATAATGACGTGAAATGTATCAATGTTGAGATCTTGGGTAATAAAGACCAGTTTAGTAAAGACTTTAAGGAAATAGAAACTGAGTGTCAAAAAAGCTACGAGCTCTCAAAGATGCCAAGGCAGTATCTGTTACTAGTTTAGTAGTCGTTGCTCAAATAGATTCCATGATCATAATCAATGATGATCATTTGATGATGCAAATTAAGAAGATGGAGCACGCTTATTGAGTCATCACCATTTGGCAACTGAGAACAAAATAACTAGGAGTCCTACAATAGAAAGAAATTGTGGATTTCAAAGTCACCTACAAGGAATGGAAAACCACAAGTGGCAATGCGACTTTAGAGCAAGGATAGCTAGGAAATCTAGTTAATATTTTAGCTACTTAGCTTAGAACTAAGGCTTTGGTCGTGTAGTCTTTTAGTTCCTAAGTTAGTTGTTTTATGGTTCTAAGCTTAGTATCATCAACTCCAATTGGAGTTAGTTTTTAGAACCATTTTATAAGCCTTGCATAACTATATATTGTAAGGCTTTAAATGTTTTTGGTATTGATACTCTAGTAATTCTACCGTAGTAACTTGAGTTGTTAAAGTAGGTTCAGACTAAACCATTTTTGTTATGTTATTTACATGGACAAGGAATAGAAGCAAAAATCTTCTGATACTGGTTATATGTTGTTGGTCATTTGCGATTATTTATTTTATCAATTTGGATTCATTTCGTATGGAATGTTTTAATGATCGTGATCAATGATGATATGCTTTGTTCTATGAATTATTTTTAATTGTATTGTTTAGGAATCAATCTTCCTTATTTCAGTTATTCTCTAGTACTTATTTTATTAAGTCTTTGGGCTTATTTTTGAATCAATATTATCCTTGTGGTACTTTTACATAAGAGATGGAAAAGTATTTCCGAAAGCCTTAGTTCTTTCTGGTTAAAAGATATCACTTGATAAATTCTTTGAAATAAAGGAAAATATTGTTTATCATTTAAGGAGGAAGTTGTGCCTCACAGAGAGAGTTCAATCAAAGGAACTCAATTGTTGTGGAAGTTTTCCTTGTTCATTACCTTGTGTTTCATTTTTAAGAAGGGAAAAATTGTTCATTGACATCAATCACCCTCCCTTAGCCATATAGATATAGACCTTGGTCTCCTAAAAGTCTCTTATTTTCCAATAATATCAAGATAGGAAGCAAGTAGGAAATTTTCTTTCTCCAGGCTCTCCATATCGTATCCCTTATTCTAGATAGAAACTTGCATTTGGGAGATTTCTTCCATGATAGTAGCCTTAGATTCAAAAAAAATTCTAAACTCGATTTTATTCCAAACCTTAATATTATTCTTGACATTCCCAAGTTTCTTAGCCACTTTGAACATAGTTGTTCCTTCCACATGGATAGACAACCAATCATTGATCTTATCCTTGATGTTGGGGTGTCTCATCCACCTTTTTTTGAAATATGAATGAGAAGTTCCTTTTTCTATCCATTTGCTCCATCATTAAAACAATTAAAGCACGATCTGAACCAATCCTTGCTACGGCTAACAAAGTGTAGGAAAAATTGGCAAGAAAATCCATACAAATGAGAGATCTATCCAATCCCACTTGTATGCACTCCTTCTCCACTTTTTAGTTAGACTAGGTGAAATCTACACCTAGAAGGTCCAGGTCCATAAGGGCCAAATCATTAATGAGATTCATAAGGTCTAGTTTGCTATCAAGGTCAATCTCCATACCATTTTTTTCCTCCTAACTCTTAAGAGGGGTATTGAAATCCCCCATAAGAATCCCTTTCCTATGCAACCCTCCTAAGAGAATCATAATTTTGCCCCAATACCAAGATCTACCTCTTTTAGAGTTTGGAGCATAGACATTCAAAATGAGCTAGCAATAATCATCCCCAATGTTAGTAAAATTAATCAATAAGATATTATCACTAACATAAATAATATCACCTTTGAAACTGTTGTTATTCTATAGAACTGCAAGCCCACCTAAAACTAGCTCTGAGCTAGAACTAGCTATGTTAAATTTTCTAACTTTAAAAAGACTCCACTTTGTCCTTAGTCATTTTAGTCTCTTGAATCAAAATAATATTAGGTTTATGGTCCCTAATTATGTTCCTAACTACATCCTGCCTATGTGACCCATTTAGGCCATGAATGTTCCATGATATGATCTTCATTTCTTCTTGAAAGAACAAAATTCTTGGATGGTTAATTGGGTTCCATCCATAATATTCTTACACGCTTCTTTTCTAACAGTACTAGCATTTTTCCTTCCTAGTGTTTTAGGTTTTGCTCCCACATTCGGCTTACTTTTGCTTTTAGTTGCTACAGTTGAAACATGAGAAGGATCTCTATTACTTTTCTTTTTTCTTGTGACTAATCATATTCCACCCTTCTTCATTAGACCTTTCCTCCATGATGTACTGATAAAAAATAGCCTCCATGTTCTTGGTCACTCAATCTTTATTCTCATCAAAGATATTATCAGATTCTCCCAATATAGCACAAGGTTGGGAGTCTTGTATGATCATCCTTGGGGTTACACTTTCCTAAGACTCTTCCTTATCTTGATCGTCTCCTTTAATAAGTGATTGCATAGTGTAAGAATTTGGCTTAGGCTAGAATTCACCCAAGAACTAAAGAACTCAACACAAGCACATAGTAGACCAAAATAGATAGAGTATGATCAGAATGACAATATTCATTCAATAACTGATTGAGAGTACACTAGGAGTGCCTGAATATAAAGGCCTTAGGAGAGCTTCTATAATGCATAGAAGTTAGCATCATGATATGTCATACAACCAGGCACATGTCCACTAGATATGTGTTATCCTCCATTGAACATGAGATTAAGTGTGACGATGTGAGGATAAGCCTACAATGGTGTAGCATGCAAATCAGTGGTGTAGACAACATGTGCTAAATGAGGAGTGTGGATAACTGTGTTGTCAACATGACAACTCAGTGAATGATGCAAACTCCTGTGTTGTAGACACCATGTGCATAATTAGAGTTGTGTAACTCAATGAGAGTTCATAAACTCTTAAGTTTCTCACCTAAAATAATAATAAAATAATGCAAAATAATTAAATAATGCATTAACCTAAGTAAAACTTGAGTAAGTGTAATAAGTAAATACTTATTTACACCAACACCTCCCCTTAAGTGTAACTTAGGGGAATGCCCTTAAGCTTACGAAATCTAGGATGAAATGCAATATGGGTCCCGGTTACTAGGTCATGTTAGCTACCCATGTACATAATGATATGCAATCTCCCATAAAGCGAGGAAAAAGGGAAAACCACATGGGAAAAACCCTCCCCCAAAAAGAGAGATAAATAGGGATGCATGGATGGATGGATGGAGTAATCAAGACCCTCCCCATTATGACATACATCTAGTATATACATAAGAAAATCATGAGAAGAGGAAGAGAGATAGGATGGGCTCCCCCCCCCAAAGAAGAATGTCGAACAGTGATTGCTCCGATGAAGAAGTTGATCCAAGACTGCAGAAAGGTGTTCCTCCCCTTAGGAAGAGATAATGCCAAAGGTACAAATGAGATGCTTCCATTGTGTGTGGAAAGAATCCCATGAATAATTGATGTCTCTGAAACTTGCTTGACTAACTGAAGAACTTGTCCCAAAGAACTGTCTGACTCTGCAATTGATGAAGAACCTTGCTGCAACTATTGATCATAAGTATCCACAATCACTTCAACTTGGGAAGATTGATCATGTAGAGAATGAACAACAGAGTCAGATGGAGCTCTCATGACAATTGAAGAAGGTAATTATGCATCAAGAAGAAGAGGCAGATCATGAATACTGTCCACTAAATCTGTCACTGAACCTATATCTGGAAGACTGAATGTACCCTGTTGTTCTGGACCTATCACTGTGGCGATGTATGCATGTGGATTGAACTGATGAAGTGACCTCTTGCTGTAAGTGTTGATAGAACCTCATGTGTCTGAATCTGTTGAAGCACTATTGCTGGTGTCACTATCAGTATCCACACTGTATGATGTGCGAAGAGGAGTAGAGGACAAGCTGGGTGAACCTTCCTCAAAATGTACATCCTTCTCCACAAATATCTGATTGTCTTAGTATTTAGAAGTCTGTATGCCTTCACACTGTCTTCATAACCAATGAAGGTACAAGGCCAAGATGATTGTGCCTTGCATCCCTTGGAAGATCTCTTTGCCCATGCAGGACAACTAAAGACTCTGAAGTGTGTCACAATAGGTTTTCTACCGCACCATGCCTTAAAAGGAGTTTTGCCATCTAAGGTTGGATGAGGAGAATGATTAAGAATGTGAGTGGCACTAGAGATTGCTTCAACTTCTAATGATGGATCTAGAGACTTGGCATGAATCATGCAACTTGCCATAGACTTAAGAGTTCAAATCCTCAATGCTGCAACATCTGTCTTATGCAGACTGAATGCTGGAGGAGTCTGAAGATCAATTCCCTCATGTTTGCAAAAGTCCTTAAGTCTTCTGTTCACATCCATGTTTCCATTGTCCATGCGGAGTACTTTGATGGCCTTTCTAGATTTTCGTTCTTCATGAGCCTTGAAGTCTAGAAATGTGTCTAACACTTCATTCTTGTTATGCAGAAAGTAGACCCAAGTGAACCTTGAAAAGTCATCAACTAAGGTGAGTATGTAGCGACCCTGGCTAAATGCAAAAGGACTTGCTAATACCATGTGAACCATATGGAGAACACCTGTTGCTCTTGAAGACTTCCCTCTCTGTAACTTCCCCTCTAGATGCATATCCACTGAATTTGTTGAACATTCACCCTTAGAAAAGTTGATTTAAGGTAGACCTTTCACCATGTGGTATGTGCAAAGTTTCTGAAGGTAGTGGTAGTCAAGATGACCATACCGCTCATGCCATAATTGTATGTTTGAATTTGATTGAGATAACAAGGGCTTTGAAGGAGACTTGGGCACAAAATGAGAGAAAGAGTACAACCTCTTATGATCATTCACTTTCCCCACTACAACCAAGGAATCATCTTTAAGACTGTGCACTTGTACTGAGTCAGGAAGGAACTCAACTCTATGTCCATCTCCAAGGTGAGTGATTTGGTAGATTGATAGGAGATTTGAACTTAGGTTTGGAACATAGAGAACCTCTTGAAACTCTCCATTTTCCATCTCCATGTTGCCTTTTCCTTCAACTTCCATTTTGCTATCATTCCCCCTGAAGATGTGTGGTACCTTGGACTGATTCATTGAAGAAAAATCCTCTCTTGAAGAACCCATGTGATATGAGGCACCTGAGTCAAATATCCATTCCTTTGAAGAGTTTGCATTTGCCATGAATTCTTGCCCTTTTCCCTTTGAATTTGAAGATGACCCTTTGTCCTTGTAAGCATTAGGCAATGGAACATTATCTTTCTTCATGATGTTGGTTAATTCATCAATCTTTTTCGGATAACACTCATGCTCTTCATGACCCGATTTCTTGCAATAAGCACACTTCTTCTTCTCCTTATTGTTGTCCCCTTTCTTGTTGGAATTCGAGGACTTGCCTTGTTGATTGGATTGTGGTGTTGTCTTTTATGCATCCTCAGATTTGTCTTTCTTCCACTTCTTCTTACCCTTTCCTTTATTTGAAGACTATCCAGCTGAATTTTGCGAACCCTCATTGGCCACCAATGCTTTGGACTGAGGTGATTTGAGAATCCCCATTGATTTCAACTTCTTTTCTTCATCATCCAACAATTTAGCATATTCATCAAAAGTGACTTTCTTGTAGGCAGACCCTAAGGTAGTCTTAGAGGTGTTAAAAGAAGATACAAATGTGGAATATTCTGATGACAGCTTGTTATGAATGAGATAAATCAATCTTTCATCTTTGATAGAACTCCCACAATTAGTAAGTTTTGTCCTTAATTCATTCACCTTGATGATGAAGTCCTGTATGGAGTCATACAACTTAAGATCTAAGGAAATAAGCTCATCTTCAATTTTGAACACATCCTCTTCAGACACTTTACCATAAAGGCTTTCGAGGGTATCCCAAGCTTCCTTGGATGTAGTACATTTCTTGATTTGATAAATGATTTTATCATCTACCCCCAAACATATATCACCTAGGGCTTTCCTATCCATGGCTACCTAATTTGAAATATCACTTGCAAACACATTATCACCTACTGGTTTAGGAAGAGTACCATCTACATATTGTGAAACTCCATTATGCATTAAGTGATACAACATTTTGATTGACCATGAAGCATAGTTACGAGGAGTTAATTTAAGAAACTTAAAGTTGCCCATAATGCAGAAAATGAAAGAAAAGTGTAGAAAAGAGAGAAAACAAGACCAAGAACACCCCCCCTTTTCACCAAATCAAGAAACCCTCCCAAAATAGATGCTTTGGGCACTTTATCAGTAGTGCAATTACAATGGGCCACTTGCCAATTTTGGCCTTTGTGGAATTTTGATTTTTCTTGTTACAACCTCTTAATAGAGTACAAATCTGAAACTTTACAATGTGCTACAATACTGAAGCATTACAAAGCAAAGAAAGGCCCTATTGCTAAAAGTGACAATTTTTTCCACTCAACACTATAATCTGATGCCAAATCTGGAAAGTAGACAAAAAATACACACTTTCAAAAAAAACAAAACCTGTTTTCGACTCTAGATGTGCCCGTACGAAGCATTTGAAGTTGCAAAATGTAGGATTGTGTAGGTACAATCGCCAAAAAATGCAATTTCTGAACAATCTATGCACCAAAATTAGAAAATAGCTACACCACTAAAAAATTTAGAAAATTTTACCCAATTTCAAAAAAATTGCACCTGATTTGGAGTCCGGATGTGCGAGTTATGGCCTCTCGAAGTCGAATTGCAAAAACCAAAATTGATTTGGAGAGGGGTTGCATCAACTAATCATTGGGTTCAATTTGATGGTCATATGACCATCGCAGTAGTTATAATTTGGCCTGTGATGGCGTCCAAATAGGCATCACATTTAAGATCATAGACAGGATGATGTCAGCACACCCAAGCCCTCGGATGATGTGGGCGAATGACATGGATGAACCGTACTGTACGGATCGTACGAAAATGTACGAAAAATTCCAACTTGGCAGGGTGCATGGCTGCTAACTAGTTGCTGACTGGGTAAGCAGTACAATCAATGCTGACTGGATCCCTGTTCTTTCATGGCAAGGTCGTTGCCACGTGTCTACTGAAGTCGATGTGGCAGGTACCTGCGTGGGAAGATAATGTATCGCCACGTACACCTTACAGAATCTGCAGTTGCATTGCCGGAACTGTATTCGCACTCGCCAGTTTTCAAGATTTTATATGGAGCCGGAGACTCTTTAAACTTTGCCCCACATTCGTGGGATGTGTGAGTCTAGCACTATTTAAATATGAGCCTGCGGTGGGTAGAAATTGAAAGGAAGCAACCATAATTGAGAAATGGTCATCGTGTTCTGGTTACCGCTATATTTATGCTTCCACCGGATTAGGGTGACGAAAAAATGGTAGGGGTTTGCAGTATAGCCCGAATTTAATAATGGAAACTTGCGAATTAATAAATAATATTCCACCACACACAAATAAAGGGTCGAGCCAGGGTGTCACTGCCCAGTTCAGTAAAAAAATTTCTCTGCCCGACTATTCACCTATTCAAGAAAATAATTCTGAAAAATGGCAAATTTGAAAAATACAGAGAAACAGATCCGAAATTAAATAAAATAATTAGATCAAATAAAACGATCATACCCAATTGTAAATCGGTGCCTTCGGGTGCCGATTTGCAAAAAAAATTGCCTCACGATCAACTTTAGTCAAAGATAGCCAAATTTATAGTCAATCTTCACCGAATCGACGCTCCAGATGCAACGGTGAGGTCAGATCTGGCTCTAGACGCTCCCAATTTCTACGGATCCTCTGGATGCGTGTCGAGGTGCTAAAGCATGAATGGTCTCGAACGACTACATGATGAGAATCTCCCTCAGCTCTGATACCATGTAAGAATTTGGCTTAGGCTAGAATTCACCCAAGAACTAAAGAACTCAACACAAGCACACAATAGACCAAAATAGATAGAGTATGATCAGAATGATGATATTCATTCAATAACTGGTTGAGAGTACACTAGGAGTGCCTTAATATAAAGGCCTCAGGAGAGCTTCTAGAATGCATACAAGTTAACATCATGATATGTCATACAACCAGGCACATGTCTACTAGATATGGCTTATCCTCCATTGAGCACAGGATTAGGTGCGATGATGTGAGGATAAGCCTACAATGGTGTAGCACACAAATCAGTGGTGTAGACAACATGTGCTAAATGAGGAGTGTGGATAACTATGTTGTCAACATGACAACTTAGTGAATGATGCGAACTCCTATGTTGTAGACACCATGTGCATAATTAGAGTTGCGTAACTCAATGAGAGTTCACAAACTCCTAAGTGTCTCACCTAAAATAATAATAAAATAATGTAAAATAATTAAATAATGCATTAACCTAAGTAAAACTTAAGTAAGTGTAATAAGTAAATACTTATTTACACCAACACATAGAATCTGGAACTATTCATAAATTTTGAATGTCATTCAAAAGAGAATTAGAAGATCCCCCTTCATCTAGATTCTTGTTCTTCTTATCCTGGATCAGAACTTCATTCTCCATCCTAGGGATTTCCTTGTCTAACTCTCTATATTCTTTGAGAGCCTCATCTGATACTTTATTCTCAAGATCCTTGCTCTCCTTGATGTCTCCTAGCTTGTCTTTCTTTTTCCTTTTCTTTTTTAATGCCTTTCTTGCCTTTTCCTTGACAATGAAAGTTGGGCAAAATTTGGTCACATGACATGCCTTCTTGCAGTGGAAGCAGACAAGTGATACACTTTCAAAGTCCACCTTTTAAATATATTTTCCTAGTTTGGAATGGATTTCAATAATTTCAGACATATCTTGATCTTGTTTAATTCCTACACAAATCCTAGCATAAGTTAGGCTTTTGCACAAAGCAGTGATAGGGTCTATAGAGAGAAGATCATCGAAGGAACTATCAATCCCTTTAAAGACATCCTCATTCCAAAACTCCAAACAGAGTTTAGGGATTCTAACCCAGATTGGGGCTTGAACAAAAAAGAAGTCATTTAAATCAAGTTGGGGAGACCACTTCTGAAGCACCAAGGTGGCTTGACCAATGATCCAAGGACCTCCACAATTTTTTTTTTTGAGAAATCTTCAGGACATGCAGAGGAAAAGGATACAAATCCTTTCACCATAGCTAAAATTTCAACGCTCCCCTTCAAGTCCCATTTCTTTTTTGCAAAGGATATGACTATGTCAATATTAGGTTTGGGTCCAATAAACTTACCCACTAGTGTCATAACCATAATCACAATATTGTGATCTACGAGCTCATCTGAAACTAGGATCACAACATTCCCTTCCTCCTTATTTGAAATGAACTTGATATCTAGGAAGCTTGATTTTCTAATCGGTTTAACGCCAAAAAGTGGTGACCAAGGCTTATTGTACACTCATTCATCTCAATATCTAAGGGGTCCTGTTGACGATTCCCTTGCCCGAGATTGACCTCCACTGACCAGGGAATCTCCAACATAGTATTGGTAATATGATTGCCCCCTTTTCCAGAGTCTCTTTAGATGCTTTATGGGTCCCTATCCTTGTTTCCCTTTGACTCTTGACCTACAATCCCCTTGATATGAGCAACATCCTTCACCGAGGCACCCACAACATTGCTAGCATTTTTCCCTTATTGATACTCTTAATGTTAATCCATGGTATATTCTCCATTAAATAAATTTATCGAAGCATTATATACATGTTATGTTGATTAAGTTACTTCTAAAATTATTTTTTTAAATATTACTCTATCATATCCTAAACTTTCATTAACAACATTTCATTTACAATTTGAAGGCACTACAAATTTAAAATAGATTTTTTATTAAATATATGCCTACTAAAACTTAAGTCATCCCTAAGTTTAAAATAATGAAAAAACCCTAATAACATGTATTTTATCTCTAGTTTATTATTGTTTTTTCCTTATTCTTCTCAACCATGACATCTCATATGAAAATTTCATCTCGTTATTCTCCCTATTCTAAGATTTATTCTACTACATTAAAATTAAAGCCCATGAAAATTTAAAAGCCACTTTTAGGATTAAAGTGTCCCCCTCCCTAATTTGTTTTTTAACTAAAGTGTCTATTCTAAAATCACATTATTTTTGGAACCCTGATTAGGGTTTTTAAGTCCAAATCTTCAACCTTATGACTGATAGTTTTGTTTTACCAACCCTAATCTCTCTATTTGTTTGTCATTTTTAGTTTCTAATTCCATGAAGTTACAGGTCACAGGCGAATGGTTTGAGGCAACGATGGTAGTCATTTTGTAGGAGGTTGCAGGTTAGATAATCATTGACAACAACTAGTTTACATTTTTTTTGTTGTATAGGTGAAAGGACACACATGTGTGATATAGGTGGTAGGGTTTTTAAGTAGTGGTGGAGTAGAGAAAGTTCTGAGAAAGGCATGATGATAGAGAGGGGGAGCACAAGCCAGCATGTACGAGACAATGTGAGAGGACCATGGTGCAAGGGTAGGGGTTGTACACAATGCCTTGTGTGAGGTGTACATACATATTAGTAGTGTTTCTAGGATACGTGCCATAAAGTAGTGTCCAACAATGTGTGCACCACACCACCCACTATGGTGGCCGTCACTTTGTGGCAATGACATAAGGGTTGCAGTCTAAACCTTATATACATGTTATGTTGATTAATTTACTTCTAAAATTAATTCTAATTATAAATATTACTCAATCATATTCTAAACTTTCATTGATGACAATTCTTTTACAATTTGAAGCTACTACAATTTTAAAACATGTTTTTATTAAATATATGCTTACTAAAACTTAAGTCATCCCTAAGTTTAAAATAACAAAAAAAACCATAACAATATGCATTTTATCTCTAGTTTATTACTGTTTTTCCCTTATTCTTCTCAATAATGACATCTCATATTAAAACATCATCCCATTATTCTCCCTCTTCTAAGATTTATTTTATAACATTTAAATTAAAGCTCGTGAAAATTTAAAAGCCACTTTAAGGATTAAAGTGTCCCCCTCTCTAATTTGTTTTTAAAAATAAACTGTCTATTCTAAAATCACATTCTTTTTGGAACCCTAATTAGGGTTGTTAAGTCTAACTCTTCAACCTTATGACTACTAGTTTTGTTTTGCCCAATCCTAATCTCTCTTTTGCTTTTCATTTTCATTTTCTAACTCAATGAAGTTACAGGTCATAGGTGAATGGTTTGAGGCAGTGGTGGTAGTCATTGTGTAAGAGGTCATGCGTTAGATAATCGTTGACGACAACTACTCTACATTACATTTTTTCTGTTGTAAGGGTGAAAGGATGCACGCATGCAATATATGTGGTAGGGTTTTTAAGTAGTGGTGGAGCAGAGAAAGGTCTAAGAAAGGTATGATGATAAGAGGGGGAGCGTAGGCGGGGTGCATAAGACAATGTCAAAGGAGCATGATGTGAGGGTAGGGATTGTAGACAATGCCTTGTGTGAGGTGTACATACATATTAGTAGTGTTTCTAGGACATGTGTCACAAAGTAGTGTTTACCAAACCACCCACTATTGCGGTCTAAACAAAGAATTGTGTCCTCTTTTTTTAAAAATAATTTATTTATTACTCATATATATATGACTACTAGTTTTGTTTTGCCCAATCCTAATCTCTCTTTTGCTTTTCATTTTCATTTTCTAACTCAATGAAGTTACATGTCATAGGTGAATGGTTTGAGGCAGTGGTGGTAGTCATTGTGTAGGAGGTCATGCGTTAGATAATCGTTGATGACAACTACTCTACATTACATTTTTTCTGTTGTAAGGGTGAAAGGATGCACGTATGCAATATATGTGGTAGGGTTTTTAAGTAGCGGTGGAGCAGAGAAAGGTCTAAGAAAGGCATGATGATAAGAGGGGGAGCGTAGGCGGGGTGCATAAGACAATGTCAAAGTAGCATGATGTGAGGGTAGGGATTGTAGGCAATGCCTTGTGTGAGGTGTACATACATATTAGTAGTGTTTCTAGGACATGTGTCACAAAGTAGTGTTTACCACTGTGTGCACCAGACCACCCACTATTGCGGTCTAAACAAAGAATTGTGTCCTCTTTTTTTAAAAATAATTTATTTATTACTCATATATATATATATATATATATATCTCATTATTACATGTATTTCTCAATGAAAGAGAGTGTTGCTTATTTTATCTTTTTTTTTAAATATAATATACTTCTTTAAATAGAACATGTCTCTTTTAATATGTATCATGTTATGTGTCTATATGTTTAAGATTATGTTCAAATCTAAAATTATATTTTAAAATTGTGACAATACATTTATTTATTTAAAGCATCCTTACATAAGAATAAAAAGCTTTAGAGTCTTCAACTTCCTTTCATCTATATTTGCAATCAATAAGGTAGTCTTTATGACATGTAACATAGTTCTTGAAAGGAATTTGAGGACAGATTTATAAATATATTGTTTATTCCTTTTTAAAAATGCACACTTTTGTTTCATATAGTTCAAATAAATTTTAATAGCAATTCTTTCAACTTGTTTTCGTACCAATTTCAATATCTTTTATTGTAGACATGAAATGCATATAACCACAACACACAAGTACTCTTATTTGCAATAGAGAATACATAAAATGCTTGTTTCCTAGTATTTATTATTGACAACATTCAATAGAATAAAATATTAATTCCTTATAAACATAATATTCTTAAGGCATACAAAAAAAAAACTTAATTTTCTGCCTTTGTCTACATAACATAATGCAAAGCAAGTAGATACACAATAGGAGGTTCTCTTAAATATACATCTCTCATTTTGTTCAAAATCTAGCACAACTTGAAAACACATTACAAGTCCTTCTCAAAAGTTTACAAAACTTCTTCTTTCTTTTCCCAGCTTGAGCTCCAAACAAGGGAAAATTTGCAATACATTTTAACGTCCATGGAATACTCACCTCCCAACCTAGGTCTCTTGCAAGGCCATCCTTGAGCTAGGAGATCTAGGTACCAAACATGTTACAACCTTACATATAGAAAACCACATTTCAACAATACATCACATAAAAATCCAATAAGTAAGCTTATACACCAGGCCATAAAATGACCCAAGTAAGGGGTGAAGGTGGAGAGACAACGTAGGAGGAGATTGCCATAAAATAAATAAATTTACGAATACCTTCACAATGGTTACCCCATCATTCTCTTCTCCTACATATCAACCACAAGAATCCCTTATGGCTCCCACGACTTAAAGCCCAAGCTTTCCCTTATGAAGTTCATATAAGAAACAATGGCAACAAGGAGTCTATACTCCTTGCCTTGTCCCTCTCCTCCTTGAGGAAAGATTCTACACTCTCCAAGGTGTTTGACTACCCTTCACCCCAAGGCTACTCTTCCCTCTAAAGGGTGAGTCTAGCCTTGTACATGCCCAAAAGCATATTTAAACCAACAAGAAAAATGAGGAAGGAAAAAACCACACATACAAGAAAACACAACATAATCTTACACAAGAGAACACAAACTCATTAAAATTTCATCATTTCATCATAACAAAGAGTCTACAAGAAAAAATAAGAATGGGCACCAACCCCACTCTAAACCTAGGCAAAGAAAGTTGATGAAGTGCTTCCTTCTCCAATTTCCTAATTTCCTAAACTCCTAGTTGTCTCCAAAGTTGGGGAGTGGGTGAAGAACCTTCTAACATCCATAGATCCCTTTAAAAAGGCTCTACATGCTTCCCACAACTCCCTTAGGGAAGGAAATGGGTTCCCATTGGTTGGTCTTCCCAACATCTTACATTTTTAAAAAAATGTAACCTTAAAAAGTGGCTTAGAAAAGGGCATGTCTCTTACACTCTAATAGAGGGTTGTTTACCCAAAGCTTTGCTTCCAAAAGTTGATTTTTGTCCATCTTGTAAAATGAAATTTTGGAAGGCTTCCCAAATAGACTATGAGTTATCTTAGGATAAAAAATAGCCCTTAACTAAAAGGCATACCTAGTGGGCTTGGTACAAATGACCCAAACTCAACCCTAGATGCCCATTTAACACCTCAAAAACTCAACTTAAGTTCTCCTATGGGCCCAAATCACCTAAGGCTCTCTAACCAAGTGGTCTTCATGGGGATTCAAAATGGTACTATCATAGGATTAGGTTAAAATACATACTTCCCCACATTGACATGTCATTGCCACATATGCACAATACAAATGTCAAGTCACACCACATAAAACTCATGGCATGTCCACTTAGGAATAAACACTTTTACAAATAATATTTTATAATTTACCATTAAATCCACATGCAAGCATCCACAATTCCAAAGCATCCACATTTCCAAATAAAAAATACAACTACATACAAGGTTTTCTCTCTTTAATAGACACAACCTTGGTTTAATTGTATCACATAGGTTTGATCCTAGTTCTCCGAATAATTTCCATGGTCATTTTCCTGCACATCTCAATTTGACTATCAATAGTCCAAGAAATCATATACATATAAGCTATTTGAAAACAACATCATTTAGTCATGTACAAATCAATCAACATTTCCACATAATCAATTCATAACTTACTAAATTGAGCAATTCATTACTTTCCAATTGCATTTTCCATACAAGAACACAACCATATACAAGTGGCATTAAAACACCTAATATTCATTTGTAATGATCACATCTCCTCGTAATATGAACTCAATTGCAATTTAAAAAATCGAGCATACCCACATCATCAGAATATTCATACAAGTCAACTAACCATAATGCAACCCCAAATGCATCAAATCACCATCATGAATACAAAGAGTACAATAAAGCAAGGTGTATTATCATAAAATCATTTGAGCTAACCAATCCGAATGCATGCATAATTGTATTGACACAATTCCAGTAATCATTAATAAAATGGAATGCATCACATCCTATGCTATCAAATCCCTATCAATGAAATCTAAATCCATAAAACATCAACATAGTATATCAAATTATGAGTCTATCATGTAAATATATAAAATGCTATGACGAGCTTGGGGTAAGGCCTCACAAAGTATGTACTTTTAGCAATCAAGGAGTTGTTGAAACTGAATGATACTTTATCTTAGAATGTGCTGCTTACCAAGATATTCATGGTCCATATAAGACAACTTCAAGTAGGTTTGTCTACACCAACTTTTCAAAGAAGTGAGGGTTCACAAAATTATTGATTTCCTAATAAAAATTCATAATTAGAGAGTTGACATCGAGAAGAACATATAGATTCTCGCTCTCTTAGATGTTGCTCTCAGGGATGTAAATAAAACTCCTTCATTTCATTCAAATGAATCAATAAATGCATAATTCTAATGATGTTTACAAGACTGATCAGTCTAAGGGACCAAGGGTACACAATATGTTTATACTCCTTTTAATGTTTGTTCTCTTGCTATGGATCCTCATTAACAATTAAATTAGTCTTTATCCTTGTCAAATAAATTATGTATGTTGTCAACCTGATGATTTTGCACTAAGCACAAATATATTCCCACACTGCACATTCTTTAAGAAAATGCTATTTACACTTGGTGTAAAGAACATAAGAATTCTCTTTCTATATCTCTTTGAATTTCTTCCACTATCTCTTTTGTACCTCATAATTGTTCTCAATTGTACCACTAACAACCTAAGATCCTTGCTTTCTCTATGTTCTCAAATCCAATTGAACTCTAAATAAATTCAATTTGTGAAGAGAAGAGGGCATGGAGATGGGCTCTTGTAAAGCACTTGTGGAATCATACCCAAGGCGTGGAATGGAACCCTGAAAAACTCAACCGAGAAAATCGTTTGTTCCATTGGGGGGAATACGAAGCGATATTATAGGGTGAAGCAGCCGCTCATTGACAATATATAAATAGGCATTGCTAGAATCCGACGGCTCTCGTGCTCTATACGCTGCGAAATCTCCAACTTTTATAACCGGCGCATACTTACAAAGCGATTCCCGCAAACGTCACACAGCTCTGGAGTTTCTTTCGACAGAGAGAGTCAAACCACAGCCGAACACACAGGATTACCCAATTTTACCCAGCCGTTTAATACCCGCGCCACATAAAAGGGATGCTTTTTTAATCCATCTGCTCTTTGCGATCGGATCTGCAAGGAGGGTTTTCAAAATGGGGGAACGGAGCGGAAGCAGCGCGGACTCGTACATTGGCAGTCTCATAAGCTTGACTTCAAAAAGTGAAATACGCTACGAAGGCATTCTTTACACCATCGACACAGACAACTCCAACATTGCTTTGCAGGATGGTCAGTTTTTCTCATTTTAACTAATTATTTAACACCTACCTTTTGATGAAATCTAAATTAGGGTTTTTGATATTGTCCCGTAGTAGAGGGTAAATATGTAGGTTTCTCTTTTCAATTCTGAGCAGGAGTAGTTTTCTCTTTGCAATCCTTTGTGTTACCGGCTCAAAGCCTGGGTGGGGAGATGGGATCCGCTTTGTGCACAACCGGTGCAAAAATACCTCCCGACGGCTTGTGTTTCCGTCCTGGAGACACAATTTATTTCCTAGTTTGATTATCATTAAATAATCCGTCGCTTGGGCGTAGGAGTAACCCATCTTCTTTGACGGGATTTTTTATTCTACCAAATCTGCCTGAGCAATAGCCCTTGACAGGGTTTAAAGGCATAGACTAATTTACGTACAATCCTCTGGCCAAGTGCAGCTATGATCTTAGAAGTCTTTTTGAGTATGAGGTGCATAACGGACATGGAAGCGCGCGCTCTCTCCCTCTCTAGTATGCTTACACCGCTACTTGATCGGCTGTTGGCTGAAATGCACTTCTCACAACCAGTAGATTTCTATCCATAACATTATTACACAAAATATGCTGCTTAATACTAAACCCATTCATAATTTCTACAGACTACGGTATATATGTCTTTGTGATAGGAATGTATGTATACTGCTACCAGTACAATTGACGCTGTATATTTTCTGCAATAACAGTGAATATGGATTGATGCTTACAATCAACGTTTCACAGAATATTGATGACATGTTGGCACTTGAGCGGTGTCGGCACTTTCTCTTTATGGTGGAGAGGAGAGTTTAATATATTGAGTCTTGACAACAATTTTGAATTTCAGTTTTTAGCTATTGATGCCTACGGTTCAAATTAATAAAACCAAAATAAGGAGAAACGATTTAGTATACAATACCAATTCATTTTGCAATTAAACATGATATGTCAAAGAGCAGACCATGGATCTCAAAGGAGAGAAAATAGTGGTGGTTGGGCCTATAGTCAAGCATGTCTATTTGGATATGGGCATTTTACTTTCATCAACCAGCTTGGGCTTGCATGCACCTTTAATTGTAGGAGTTTATCTGTTTGATTTTGATGATGTGCTGTGCAGTAAAAAAATGTACATTTAATAAGCTTTTGTAATTTTTATTTATGTTTATTTATTTTCTCTCTTTGCTATTGCAGTGCGATCTTTTGGGACTGAAGGACGAAAGAAAGATGGTCCTCAAATTCCTCCTAGTGACAAAGTGTATGACTACATCATTTTTCGTGGCAGCGATATAAAGGTAAATTGATTTTTGATCCTTGAGTGCTCTAAGTGATTTGGAGAAATCCTTGCAGCCATTTTTATGGACTTAGTTTTTTTTTTTTTTGGCTAGAGTGAAAATTCAATAGGATTGGCTACATTATTGAAGAGCATTTATGCTCAATACTTTGTCAAATTCAAAGATTTTGAGCAATATGTGTTTTCCAAAGGCACATTTATCTGTCACTATTTTTCTCATTAATTAAGAAGATGAAGGATGGAAACAAGAGTATGATAGATAATTGCCTAGTAAATAGGAAGGCTAGAGATGCCTGATTTAATCAAGATTCAAAACCAATCTCCTAGTTAGACTAAGCCTTCCCTTTGTTGAAAATTGGAATGTGCCTGACAATTTTTTTTCAGTTGTATGAGCCGATTTGAAGCTCATATGAACACCCAAATATTTGAAGAGAACAACACCGCCATGTGCAAATTCAAGAATATGGGGAAAACTTCAATTTTGAAAGCAACACTTTATTCTTCCATCATTCAACTCAATAAATAGTTCACACCAACACAAGATCATGCCAACAGTGGACTAGATGTGATTTCATCTAGAACCTTGACTGCATTAATGGTTGAAGCTCCCCTTTCAGCTGATATGGACTGCCCAAGCCTTCTCTAAGATAATGGTTTAATAGGGGGATGAAGGCTACCCTTTGTGCAAGCCTTTCGTTGCTGAAATAATTCTTTTTGGGATCCATTGATGATTGAGGCTACCCAAGGGTAGAGGTTTCATCGAAAGATTTATTTCATGAAGAAAAGAGGAAACTTAAATGCCTACAAGATGTATGTCAAAAATCAACTTACTATGCCAAATGTATAGGCCATGTCAAGTTTTATGGCAAACCTTTTTAAGTCTCATTGCAATAGGTATGCATTGCCTTGTGAACAATCACAATATTGTCATATTTTGGTTTATAAGGAATTAATCTTCTGTGATCCCAAGAGACAATGAGACAAAGTGTTTATTTGCAAGTTTTCATTAAGATGGGGAACTTGGAAACTTGGGTACTTGGGGTACTATGTATTGCAATATAAGATATAAAAATGTAAAAGAGTAAATACTTGAACATTGCATTGAATTGGAACATCAAACATTAAACATATATAGTCAAATCTGCAAATAGTCAACACCGGGATGTCCCCCATCCTCGATGGAAGTGGTGGAATCTGGCGGCGTTGCTGGGGATTGGGGGATGGAGTTACCATGTCCCTGGTGTGTTGAAGTCTTTGAGAAGTGGTGCAAAAAGGAGGGGGACATGTCCCCGTGTTACTATGCAGTTTTATTCCAATATGTATTAATAATTTATAAAAATTCTAAAAAATAGTGGACTTTAAGTGTAACTATAATTTGATGATACTTGAGACCTAAGTCACAAGGTTTGAGTTTGAGTTCGACAACTATGAAGTTTGGATGAAGTTTGACAAGTCAAAAAATAGAAAAAAATTTGATATTAAATTCGCATAATGTAATTTTCAAAAAAATATAAATGTATGCTATTTATTATTATATATTTGAGTTTCATGTAAAGAACTTTTCAATTCAAAACTACGAAAAAAAAATCTCTTCATGTCCAACAATACATCCAATAGTGAATCAAAATAGTTTGACATTACAAATAGATTTGAAATCATTCCAAAAAAAATCACATTTATAAGATATAAGCTATAAGAAACATGTGAAATCATGATTACAAAGTTCTTTTGCTATCCAAAAGAGAGATCAGCATTTTAGAACTTCAAAATAGCTCAAAATTATCAAAAGTACCAAGATAGTTTCTGTCAAAATGTTATAGTCAAAAGTCAAAACTTCAAAAAAGCTCGAAGTCATCAAGAGCACTTGGCTGATCTGTTGTAGTATTATCATCAGTATCACTACTTAGCTCATCATCAAAGAAGTCAGGTTGCTCTGTAGCTCCAGTTTCCATGCCTTTTGCAATTCCTTGTTGTGAAGAAGATGTGGGGTCCTTTGCTGATTTGTTCATGAGCAATTTCAAATTGCTGCGGAACATAGACAAAATCTCCCAACTTTCCGGACAGCAGCTTGTTCCTCGTTTTAGAATGAATGTGGTCAAAGCAACTCTAGTTCCTCTCATAGACTGATGAATTTGCCCCCTAACTCAATACTCTAATGGCAAAGTGCTGTAGTTCAAGAGGTTGTGCCCCATAGCTCATCCACCATCTATACCTAGTTATCTCAGCTCGTGCCATGTTATATTGTGTTGCTTCCATTCCAAACACCCCGTCTGCTTTCTTGTATATCCAACATTGGGCTTTGATCAGAAATGCAATGTCTTGATCTCGCTCATACTTGCTAATGGCATCATAAAGCCCTGTCATAATTTCAGAATCATTTTGTCTATCAATACGAAATAAATTTGGCTCCAAATTACAAGCTGCTGCATGTAAAGATGTGTGTATCATTTTCCACCTAGAGTCAAGTGTCTCCCACATCTCCATGTACTTTGCTTCTACATTTTTAGTGCTCTCTGAATGGACTCTTTACAACAGTCCATGTTTTCATAGAGCATGCCAAGACAAGGAGTGTCACCATCCACCATACGAAGTACATCAACAATTGGCCCACATATATTCAAAACCTTTGCTCCATTTCCCCAAAAATTGCTGTTTAAAATGGTTTGCTATATGTTCCTCCCCTTTGCACTATTAGAAAGTGCTAAATTTTCCCACTGATTAGAACGAATCATAGATCTCAAAGCTGCTTTCTCTTCTACCACTCTCCTCAAAGTGACATAAAATAAAATAGACCTTGTGTCACAAGTCCTCAACAACTCCCTAGATGCATGTTGCCTGTAAATAATCAATGTGAGGTGATGATTTCTAATGAAATTTGCAACTGCTCTCCCTCTATGAATTGCTTCATGTATCCATGGGAACTTGGCCAAGTCATGTAGCAACAAATCCAAACAATGGGCTGCACATGGGCTCCAATAGATCTATGGGTACTTCTCTACAATCAGCTTCCCAGTTCCAGATAATTTGCTGCACTACTAGTAACCACCTGAACCACATTTTCCGCTCCTACCTCAATAATGGCTTCCTCTAATATCTGAAAAACATATACTGAAGTTTTCTTTTTATTCATTGTTTGAATCACTTTCAAGAACACAACAACTTTAGGGGAAGCCACTAAAACATTAATCAATGGCCTCTGACATATATCTGACCATCCATCACTCAATATAGTGCAACTTGTTGACTTCCAAGAGTCTTTGATATCAACTAATTTTCCTATCACTCTATCTTTGGACCTCCACTAAAAGAGATGTTTTGATAGCATATGAAGATAGAGGTGTGTAACCTTTGCCAAACTCTGCGGATTTGGAAATTGCATTATGGAAATGGGGATATCTTATTGAATTGAATGGAGTAGCATTTGTAAAAAAAAGTCGGCCCATGCATCATCTACCTGTTGTTTTTCTATGGGTTTCCAAAAGTTGTTTAATGTTCCACTTTGCTTTATTGCACCTATGGTTGTAGACTTGAGGAAATTGGAAGAAGAGGATATAGATGAGAACCTAGACACATCCTCTTGAATTCCTTGTTTTTTTTGCATCTTATTCAAGTCAGCTTCATTCAAAAGGGACAATTCTTTCTCTATATCAACTCTCATTTCATTGCTCACTTTTCGACATGCTCTAACACCTCCGCTTGTACCCCCACCAATACCAACTAAGTGGTCTCTTGCCCTTGTTAAACTTCCGGTAAAATCTTTTGTACATTTAGTGCAATAGAGTTTAGAACCATCTTTTGTCACATATTTCCATAATTCAGATTTTGATATTTTGGGAGCCATTCAATTACAACCTGCATGATATACAAGAAAATTAATATTTTTAGTTTAACAAAATATCAAAAATAACTATTTGAAATGATATAATGCATAATAAATAAATAGCAAATTCTATTTTAATTAGGGGGAATATAGAATGACCCTTTTATGCTTAATAAAATAATAACTATATTAAACTTTAAAAACAAAACAATACCACTAAATCAAAATGATATATAATAAATGATTTGGCAATAATAAATAGACCTATAAAATATACAATTTTGCACTTCACAAACTAAAAATAAATAAGAAATACGTAAGATAAGATAAATAATATTTATGAAGTCATGATAATATCCATAGTTTACAATTCTTTAATTATGTATAATATTTTAACATAAAAATTTAAAGTTTAATAATTATATATGTGAAAAGTTAACCATTTTAAAATTTACAAAATAAAAAAAATATAAAATTTGTATTATAATATTTTGAAGTTTACAAAATTTAAAATTTGTACCGTGTTAACATAAATTAATCAAAAACAATAAAATAAAATAAATTCTCTACCAAATCCCATAGATATATTTTATATCTAATAACATTAAACAATAATATAAATTAAAATACATTATACTCATACTAAAAACATAAAATAAATTCTTATTAAAAAAACCTAAACCTAAAAACAAAAAATTGAAATCTTAAAAACCCCTAAGTGGTGGTTGTCAGTGGAAGAACAAATGGCTTTTTGTAGATGAATGGTCGTTGTAGATAGGTGGTTGTCAAGTAGCAGATGAATAAAATCCATCGTTGGGTTGTAGAAGACTTGTTGTTGATGATTGATGACATTGGAATCAAATCCCGTGGACAGCTTTGAATTACATCCGGATTCCACTTTGAATCAGCAACCAGATCTGTGTTTTGAATCACAAATCACAATTGCCGTCGATGCTCATAATAACACACATGAAATCTCTTGTAGACGACTCGTAGATGACGAGTGATCCATTGGAATCAAATCCTGTAGACGACTTTGAATCACATTCGGATTCCACCATGAATCAGCAACTAGATCCACGTTTTGAATCACAAATCACAGTTAAAATCTATGCTTAGAATAACACACATGAAATCTCTAGCTGCCAATGGTCACAAAAACGTAGCAAAAGCCCTAGCCACTGATGCTCAAAACTTAGTGTTGTATTCTTAGTATGCGGACGACTGCATTTATAATAAAAAAGTGGCCGAAAACCCTAAAAAATAGCTTCATAAAATACTATTTTTGCTAAACGGCAAGTATTCAACTTTTTGTATGAACTTTTGACGAATTTCAACAATTTTTTTTTGGTTTTTTGAGTTTGCCAGAGTTTGAGTTTGAAGTTGAAAATTCAGCTAACGCTATGACACAGTAACATCAAAATTCCCTACCATTACTAAAATTGCCACTCATTTCGTCTGTTACAGATGCTCTTAAATTAAATAAATTATTAAATTGCAAAATGGTGTCCAAAACCATTAGATATTTCACCACTAAACTAGCAAAGTCTCCTCAGGAGTCTGTTACAGGAGAGTCAGAGATGCATCCCAGCCTTTGGTAAGCATCCTAGGGTGCAACTATGGATTATTGATTTATTGGTCAAGATTTTAGTTATGAACTGATCAGAACACAGTCCAGGAAGATGCAGAGGATGTTGGCACAAGCAAAAATGGGAAAATATCGAAATACATTTTTTCAATATTTTCTATGTTTTAGTATTTTGCATTTTTGGAGGTCTCTGGGGCATTTCTAGGCTTTGGCAGTGGCAAGATGTCGTAGCGCTACGCTTAAGACTTCGAACAATAAATGTAGAACTCTAAAAGATCTTTCCAGAAATTTTGACAGTTCGTGATTTCGAGCTACGAGTAGAAAGTTACGACTTCTACAAGTAGACGCAGATTTTAATATAGTTTTTTATAGTTTTATAGTTGTTAAGAGTTTATTTTGTAATTAATTAGCTTGTGGACTTTTCGTTTTCATAATCAAGGGGTAATAGTGCCCCTTGGGATCCATCGAACTTGTATAAGCTCTATTTTTCGAAATGAATGGATTACTTTTTGGCTTGTAGAACATCTACTGTTGCATTTTAACTGTTTTCAATTTAGTCACAATACCACGAGTTCTACACTAGGTATTGTAACTTGAATTTGTAATTCAGACCAATGGTATCAGAGCTTGTTCGCTCTTGTATGTCCCATCGTATGCGGTCAGCTAATTGAAGGTTGGGATTGGCCACAAGAGATCTCTCGGATTATCTTCCTTTGAGACGCACATGATTGCAGATGGCAAAACAATCATTGGAAGGGATGGATGAATCCTTCAAAACATTGGTAGAATAGGTGTTAAATAAACAATGTGAAGAAATGATGCATCAATTTTCATGGATGCATGAAAAACGAGAGTTACATGCCAGTCCAAGCATTTAAAAATTTGGCGGGCAAACCCCATCCAAGGTGTAGGTAAATTTTGACATTCCAACTTTTCAAGGAAAAATTGATGTTGATGCTATTAAATGACTGGTTGTCAAAATTGGAGAGGTATTTTTGTGTTAATAATTTCTCAGATATTGAAAAGATAACCTTCGCCCTCCTCAAAGTTGAGAATCATGTAAAGTTGGTATGGGAGGTACACTTAAATACTGAAGAAATCCAAGAATCTCAGGATGGACACAAATCCATCTATGTTATTTGATGGAAAACCCAAATGGGAAGAATTTGTAGAGCATATAAAACAAGAATATTACCTCGAGGATATCTATGAACAAAAATATATGCAATGGCAATTAGTCCGACAGAAGAAAGACCAATTAGTTCAAGAGTACACCAACATTTTTCATGCTCTCTCTGCAAAGCTTGACATCAAAGACTTAGAAAAACATCGAGTTCTGAAGTATAAGAGTGGTCTTCATAGACACATTCAGACTGAAATGGATTTCTTGAATATAGAAACATTACCTAGTGCAATATAGAAACATTACCTAGTGCTTTCAAATATGCATCAAAAATTGAGAAGTTAAAACAAAGAGGGAGGAGGGAAAATCCAATGAACAACAAATGGAAAGGTGAAGGTAATAAGCCAATGGGAAAACAAATAGCCAAGGAACCATCTTCAAATTAACTAGCAAAGAAGACATGGGGGGTAAAGAAAATAGGGCAAGAATCAGGTATGTGGTGTGAAGTCCATAAAAGTCCCTCTCATTGTTGTCCTGCATTTTGTCATCACAAAATATTGGTAACAAACGAAACTTTTCCAAGTTAGTTTCATGTTTCTCTAAGCTTGAATTTGATATTTAATTGTTTAATGTTGATCGATTGATTCATTTCAATTCAAATATCAAATTGTTTTGCTGAAGGCCTTAGTCAAGTCTTTTTCGTTTTGCTTTCTCTCGAGCCTTTATTTGATTTTTGAAGCCTTCATCGTCTGTTCTTTGCTTTTGAGTTTGCGTTTGCTTGTTTTTAGTGCTTTGTTTTTGCCCCTTTCGTTTTTCCCTTCGATTCGGTCTAACCAAGAGGTCAATTGGAATGGTCAATCAAGAGTTATGTCCGTTTTAGTGCCTCAAAAGTGGACATTTTAGGTGCAACAATATGAATTAAAAATATGATGTTATATTTTTAAATTGACATCCACTTCTTGAAAAATATAACATTATATTCACTTTTTGTTATGTTTTTAAGTTACTTTTATTTTAAATTTATAACTTAAAGTGACTATAGTGCACTTTATGTTATAATTTTAAGTTGAGTTACTTTTTAATTTTTCACTTAAAATAATTATATAACTATATATTTTCATTTTAATTTTTGATTTTAAAAATCAATGCTTATTTTAATGTTACTTTAAAATGATGTGTATGTATTATATTTCATAATATGATAAATAAATATTGTTGTTTATAACCCATTTTATAACATTTTTATAGTTTTAAGTGAATTAAATAACTTAAAGTCTTCATAAGTGGACATTTTATATGCAATAACATGTAAAATCCATCAAAAATGAACTTTTTACATGTCACTGCATATAAAGTCAGCTACCCTTTTGATGTCATTACATCAAAAGTTCATCATAAGTGGACCTTTTTGATGCTATGACATGAAAAGTGAAGTTTTTATGTCTAAACATCTAAAAAGTGAGATGTAACTTAATATATGCAAGTGATCCCAAAAGGTCTGATTTTGGTGGCTTGCATATTTTAAAACATGCAATGCATCCCAAAAGGTCTGATTTTGATCAAAAGCATGTTTTAAAATGTGTTGTGCCTTCCAAAAAGTTCGATTTTGAAGGAATGCATGCATTTGCTCCTCAAAAACCTGATTTTGCTCATTGTGAGAGATTTATTTGGTGGATTTGTATGAAATCTTCTCCATTCAAGGCATTTTTACTTGGCAGTGAGTTCCCTTGCCTCAAAAATGGATTTAATATGTTGAAAATCGTTTTTGGGAGCTCAATCCTAAGGCACATTTTTGAAGAAAACTCCAAATACCTCCATTTTTGATCAACGTTTTTGCATGAGGATGAATCGATCTGCTTTTATTTGGTGATAACATTGCATATGGGTTAACATTTTGGTGTTTAAACACCAAATCGATTTACCTAAGCTCCTTGGTGAAACACTTTTTTTGCCAAAAATGTCCCATGAATTTCCATTTGCAAAAATGTTGGATCTTGGAGTATTTTTAGGGCATGTTTTGACATCTTCTAACAAGAAATCCTTATTTGCTGCTCTCTCTTATTCAAGTTTGCAATGTTGGAAAAAGTCTTACCATTTTTAGAGAAATTTTCAACATTGGAGCATCTTTTTCCTTAATTTTTGGCACTAATCTTCATTTAAGTGGACTTCTTCTTCCTTGCTATTTAATTCATACTTATCTTGCTGATTTTATGAATAAAATTACTTGATGGTTGCCATTTGTGAAAATCTTTGCCATGCAAAGTGCATTTTTCTTTTAAATATGAAGTTTTTATTCATTTTCATGTTTTTGGTTCTTTCCCAATTCCCAATTTCGAATTTGAGTGTTGAAGTGCATTACATCTTGGCATGTTTGAGTTATTTTGGGAAGGTATGTTGTTTCTTTTGTTTTTTGTGCATTGTGCTTGCTTGTCGGTTTTCTCCACTTGGAAAAATTGCAAGTTCTTTCCCAAGAACTTGTTTTTGCTTCATTACATGCGAAAGCATCGTCATATTCCACATTCCGTTTCCATGTCACAACACTTCCTCTCTTACTCAGCAAAATGTGATTACATGTTTTTCATCCTTTTTGCCATCCGCATATTTATGTAATCCCTTTTTCCACTTCCGTTTTCATCCATCTCACTTTTTGCTTCCATTCGCACGACACGATCACACGAAATGTCTTGTGTGTAATTGCATCAAAAAGGTCCGATTTTGATTAAAAGTCAAAAAGATGTCATTTTCACTTCCCCTGTATTTTGACTTCTCCTTTTCACCAAAAGTGACCTTAAAACTCATTATCTCACTTCCATTTTCCATTTCCATGCTTTCCATCTTGACCTTCATTTGCACATCCATGTGAAGTGTATTCTTCACCCACATTTGTATCTCATTTCACCCTCCATCTCTCGTTACATATTGCATTTAAATGTACTCATTTTTCATGTAATAATGCCTTGAAAACGCTAAGTCACTTTTGAATCAGCAATTTTCATTTGCACACATTTCTATGCGTTTCACCATCACGCAGTCTCATTCCATTCCATTTTCCATTTTCTCACTTTCATTTCATTTCATTTCGCTTTCTGTTCCATTGCATATGCATATGCTTTCTCTTTGAAGTCATTTTGACGGATTTGTGAAGTCTCCAATCCATTTTCGAATCTTCACCGATGATCCGCAATTCACTTGTATAGAGATCTCTTCTGATGATGTATTTATGTTTTGAGATTTTTGTATTGCTGCGCAAGCACAAGACATGTCCTCGCCATCCAAATCCAAAGGCAAAATGAAATATCGATATGATAAAGAATTGACTCATGCAACTCGTTCTTCAGTCATATCTATTTTGGATAACGTGTTGGACACAAAGATTGGTCATGCTGATCTTCTACAAAGAGTTGAGGCTTTGGCTAGTCATGAAATGAAGTGCATTAGGAGAAGCAACATTCACTTGGTATCCACGTTTCTTATGGTGGCTATAGAACCTGACTTTGTTTATGGATGTGCATGGTGGTTTACTCCCAAGACGAAAACTATCAAAGATGCCGACGGCAATGTTATCATTAGCCTAGATCCTGAGATTATAGAACAAATTTTCAATGTTTCGCATAAATTAGAATGTGCTGATTTGACTAAAGGATCATCATTGGCCAGTTGGAATGAGCAAAAGAGTAATTATCAGAAGTATGTCAACTTTTATTGGTTAGACAATAAAAGAAACAATTTCTCCAGATGGCCAAAGATTGTTTATCGGTCAAATTTCAAACAAGAGTATAAGGATCTTATCATCTTTCTTAGTTCAATTTGTGGCCTTAAAGATTCCATTGATTTTGAGTCATGGATGTATAAGTTTATGTTTCAAATTATGGAGAATAAAGAACATATCTTTTGGGGAGAACTTATTAGTACGACACTTTGCCAACAAATATGCAATGTGGGAACATTAGTACCTTTCTACATTAATTCTTATCTAGTTTACATTGTTGCTGCCATGGGATCTTTCTCTAGTCTTTCTACCAAAGGAGATCATCTTCAACTTCTTATTTGGGATTAATGACCAAATCACTTTGGCAAAGAGTAAATTCCACTACAAAAGAGTTCAAGATGCCTTGTTCGGACATTTTCGGTGCTTGTTTGATAAGCAGTTGATTATCAAAAGAGTATCTGACGTAGCATGGGAGAAGGTGAACCAATATGGTTGTATTTTTCTTCAGTTTCCCACTTTCACATACTTGAGAGTTGGATATTTCAAGTGAGAGTTGTATACCTTACTTAGGTATACTATAGATCGAATCATCCTGATGGAGTTAGCTAGATAGCTCATGGACGTGCAGAGTGATTAATGTGCTTCTCATAGGCTTGGTTTTGGCTATTGGCAATTATTCAATTATTTCTGTGCCTAAAGCAAAGAATATGGAAGCAAAGTTGCAGTTGATTACCTTGAAGAAATTCAAGGTCAGATTTGATTTTGACTATCAAGAGATGAATTCTCAGATGAAAAGAGTCTACACTCATGTTCATCGCATCGAAGACATTTGGATAGACATGAGGACAAAACTTGACATCATGAAGATGGATTACTGCAGATTAACCTTGCAGCAGATAATTGATCTTAACATGTTGGAAATCCCTTCAGAATTCCAAGTTGAAGATGATGACGACATTTTTGATCTGGAGTTCCATCAAGCCGACTTTGATAAGAAATGCCCTTTTCCTATCCAATGACAACAAAAGGAAGGTACATCTATCATGGACAAATTTCAATCCATCCTAGTAAACACTAACAAATAGTTGAAAAGTAAAGGCCTTAAAAGAGTAAATCCTAAAATGCGCTTGGAAGTTTTGGTCCTTTTGGCAAGAAATCACAATTGGAAATTACAGGGAAAGATGGTGCCTCATCTTCTGATGCCAAGGGTTCCCTCAAATTCAAATTGAAGGGCGGAAAAGGAACAAAATCATCTCAAGTTCTTGAGCCAATTCAAGAATCAGTAGTAGAATCAGAAGAAGAATTGGAAACAAAACTGATAAAGGAGATTCAGATGAAGGAGGGGAAATCACGATCATATCTCTTCCAAAGCTTGTACAAGCCTATACGTCTTCTATACATGAAGAACCTTTTTTGCGTAAGGTTGATGATGATGTGGATTCATTTTCCACTATTTTCACTCCTTCCATTCTAGTCTCTGAGGTTAATATCATGGCTCTTCCTATTTCTTCTGCTGCTCCTTGCGTCCCTACACATGAACAATATGATTACTTAGCAAATGTGTTTGAAGATTTTTCGACTCTTACTAGTGGTCAAGTTTCCCAACTTGATACATCTTTGACAAGATTTGAACTTTTCATGACGGAGTCTTCTCAACATGTTCCTATGTACTTCAATAGTACAGACTGAATCTTGCTCGGTCACTACCGATATACAATCTGGATCAATGCCAATGGTCTCCACTGTGCCTGCTTCTGCAGATGAAAGTTTCGGCTTGCCTGCATGGTTGAGTAAAATAACAACAAAGAGAAGGAAAGTGGTTGTTCCTCCTGACAATCGTCCTGTTAAGAAAACTAAATCCAAATTTTTGAAAGATAAGATTGTTTCCAGAATTTTGGTTGATTTTGATAAAACCAAATTTGTTGAGGTTGCTGAGCCCTTGGTAGATAAACCTGTTAAGGAACTTACTCGTTTTGACTATAAGTTTACTAAGGTTGAAGTTGGAAAGCAATCACGTTTGGGTTGTTTGCAAGATGCTCAAGATGCATTGGCCAATGTATCAAAAAGCAATCATGAGCTTTGCGAAAAGAAGAGTCGGTTGAAACAAGAGATCTCTCGTTTGAATGAGGTTATTTAGAAACAATCTTCTTAGAGTGTTGTTATATCTCAAACATCTAAAGAGAGAAGATTGATTGAAGCTGCCGAGTCTTGGATACAAGAAATCATTTCTGAAGGAGTTCGAGCCATCATAGAGACATTTGCAGTTCTTAGACGTGTCAAAGAGATGACTGAAATGGAGCAAAACTTAATTTCTTCTTTGACTTTGGAAGTAGATAATTTGAAAGAAATCCTTGATGATTGGGATGAAATGGTGAAATTTGATTTGGATACCTTGGATTCATGTGACATTCTTCTGTCATGTGAAATGTTCTTCAGATTTCAAGGGCTCATTGCTTACAAGGAGGAGACATTAAGGAAGCTGATCACAAAGTTGCAGGTGGTATTTGGAGATTGTCAAACAATCGAAACAAGTGTTACATGTGATTTGGAACAGATGGGATGTCATGTTACTGATGAATTTGGTAATCTTAGTGCAACAGAGAGTAAATTTAGAATATACCCACATGATCAATGCTGATGTAGATTCTGAAGATTTTGGTTCACATACGATAAACAAGTTTGTTTTGTATAAATCTTTGACAAAACACTTGTTAGATACTACAACAACAAATTCCAAAGTTGTGCAATCGGCATATGCAAATGCAATGAGAGTTGAAGCCATATCGAAGACCATGGAAATTGCTGATCGTCCCATAGTGTGTGACATTATTGTCAAATTCAAGGCATTGAGAAACAATCTCTAAGATTGTTGTTTTGTTTTTATTTCATGTTAGTAGTTGTAAAGAACGCATTACATGAAAAAACATAATTACATGTAATGCGAGTGACATGTATGATAAAGGATGTAATGCGAGTTGCATGTAACCCTATATTTTCTCCTGTAGTTAGACGATGTCAAAGTTGGTTGAGCTGCTCCCATTTTTACGTCCATCTTTTTCTCAACTCTTGTGCCTATATAAAGGAGTGCTCCCTCATTGTAAAATTATCATCATCTTTATGCAAGAGAGCTCTGGAGAAATTGTGCCAATAGAACTTTGTTTGTGTAAACACTATTTTGAGAGAAAGTGAATACAAAAGAGCATTTGAGACTTAACTTTGATTAAGTGAGATTGTTATTTGTGTGAATTGTAAGCTTTGTCCATAATTTATCCAAGTTGTCTTTGATTCTTGTTATCTTTTGTTATTGGTAATTGTATCTTGTGAATTGAATAGAAAAGAGTTAAGAAGCAATTGAAGCCAGAGCTTTGACTAGGAGCAATTGTGGAAATATATAGCGAGAAGCTTTCTCTGTAGCTTATATTTTCTTCTTAATTTGTAAAATAGTTAAATATTCTTACTTTTAGGAATCTTTCTGCCCTAATTGTAAAGCTTTTCATATAGAAATACAACCAAACTTAGAGCCAAACCAATACATTTTCAGCTAGCCTTTGAGTTAGTGAAGGTTTATCGGTATCATTGTTTCCAGCGCTTGATAGAAGTGTAGTTAGAAATTCACCTTGCCCATTACTCGTTCCACGAGTAAGTGGATTCTTTCTTGAAAGTTAAGAAGAAAGGATATTGGTAACACCCATTTTATAAAATCTCTCGACTTCTTGCTTACCTTGAGTTGATCCAAGGAACAGTGAGAAGGAGGAGCCTTCCCTTTGAGGTAAGAGAGACTCTGTTTCACACGCTGTTTCTGGTCATCCTATATTTTGCGAGTGGATTTTTACCCAAAACTGTCGGTTGCAAAATATCCGCTCAACACTCATAACACTAAAGACTGTAGAACTATAAAGAATTTAATGATGGAAACCTATGAAGAAGCTATTGAACTTGAGATGATAGAAGTTGGAAAACAGGAGGATGAACAAATCATTGAGGTTGACCCATATGCCACTGTGGCCATTGCAAAGGTATTTGCTCGTGATGATGAAGAGAGATTATTTCATTCACAAATGTGGGTAGGAGGAAAAGCTTTACATTTTATTGTTGATAGTGTTAGTCAAAAGAATTTGATATCTTCCGAGATTGTAAATTGATTGAATCTAAAGACAACATCACACCCACAACCATATTCTCTGGGGTGGGTGAGCCAAGGGCGAGACATTCAAGTAGACAACCAATGTTGTCTTTCATATTCCATAAAACCATTCAAAGATGATGTGATCTGTGATGTAGCTCCTCTTGATGTGTGTGATATTTTGTTGGGGCAGCCACACATGTATCAACGTCATGGAGTGTACGAGTCAAGGCGACGAAGTGTGACAATTAAATTAGGTGGACAAAGTACTGGATTCTAGAGGTAAGTTGTGCACACTCTGCATCTTTGATTAGTGCAAAACAATGTAGAAGGTTAATAGCCCAAACTGGTACATTTGTGTTTTTAATGATTCGTCCAGAGGAACAAAAGAAAAATGTGTGTAATTCCCATTCCATGGTGTCCATCACAACAAAACAAGAAAGATCAATGGATCAGATTTTAACAAAATATCATAATGTGTTTGAGTTACCAATAGGGGTACCCTCACATTGCCAAGTTAGACACTATTGATTTGATACCAGGAACCCCATTGTCTAATGAGCCAATATATAGGAGATTAGTTCTAGAGAATGATGAGATAAAAATGCAAATAAAATAATTAATTCAGAAAGGACATATCTTTCCAAGTGCATCTCCCTGTGGTAGCCCAATTGTTCTTGCAAAGAAAAAGGATGGTACATGGAGGCTTTGTATTGATTACAGATCATCGAATAAGATCACTGTAAAAACTAGATACCCAATTCCTTGGATAGATGATCTCTTAGACCAGCTTAGAGGGGCAAAATCCTTCACAAAAATTGATTTGAAATTTGGGTACCATCAAGTACCAATTGATCCAACAGATGTATGGAAGACTGCCTTTAAATCTAAAGAGAGACTATTTGAATGGTTGGTGATGCCTTTTGGTCTCACAAATGCCCCAGCCACATTTATGAGGATGATGAATGATGTTCTTAGGCCATTCACTGACTTATTCGTAGCTGTATATTTGGATGATATTCTAATTTTTAGTAAAACTTGGGAAGAACATCTGCAACATGTGGAACAAATACTTTCTACATTACAAAACCATGGACTCTATGCAAATTAAAAAAAATGTTATTTTGTTATGCAAACTATTAAGTACTTGGGATATGTTATTGGTAGTGAGGGTGTTCATGTTGATCCTGAAAAGATCCAGGTAATTAAAGATTGGCCTGCTCCAAGGAATCTCACAGAATTGAATAGCTTCTTGGGGTTAGCTAACTTTTTATTGTAGATTTGTGTTTGGATTTTCACATTTGTCTTGGCCTTTGAATCATTCATTATGAGGAGGTATGAAAGCGAAATTCAAGTGGACGTGTGCTCAACAACAAGCATTTGAGGAGTTAAAACAAAGGTTATGTTTTGCACCAGTTTTATCTCTTCCTAATTTACAACAAGCTTTTGAAATACAAACGGATGCATCAGAATATGCATTGGGAGCAGTCCTCATGCAACATGGACATCCAATTGCCTACCATAGTGAGACTTTTTTTTGATACAGGGTGTAGATATCCTTCCTATGAAAAGAACTATATGCTTTTGTTCAAGCTTGCACACAATGGAAACATTATATATTGGGAAAGGAGACTATCATCCACATAGATCACAAACCCCTTCAATTTTTGCAAACACAAGGTAAATTATAGAATGATAGGCATAAAAAATGGTCAGCTTATCTTCAACAATTTCATCTCAACATTCGTCATAAGAAAGGAAGTGCCAATAATGTAGCAGATTGTCTGAGTAGGCCTCCAATTGCAGGAGTAAGTATGGTATTAGAATCGTGTGGTCACCAAACAAAAAATTGGGCCCACTTGTATGGATATGATAATGAATTTTCTGATGTTTATACTCTGTCAATTATTTTTACTTGCAAGATGGAATGCTTTGTCACTTTGGCCAAATCTGTGTTCGTGAGGAAGAACGTAAGAAGTTAATATGGGAAGCTCACTACAGTAAGGTTGCTGGTCATTTTGGAAAAGGTAAGAGTACTGCTATACTACAAAGATATTTTTACTGGCCAAAAATGAAAAATGATGTGATGAAATACATTCAAGCATGTACATCATGTGCCATTGCAAAGCTTGCGAATCATAAGCTGGGTTTATATTTACCACTTCCTATTCCAGATAAACTTTGGCATTCAATTTTAATGGATTTTATGTTTGGTTTTCCTACCACAAAACACGGGCATGATTGTGTATATGTTGTAGTTGACAGATTTTCAAAAATGGCAATCTTGGTGGCTTGTAGAAAGGCAATCTCTGCCAAAGAAACTACAAAACTCTTTTTTGAGCATGTTTGGGTTCATTTTGGGCTACCAAAAAAGTATTATTTCAGATAAGGATAGTCGCTTTCTTAGTAAATTTTGGTCTTCATTATGGGCAATGATGGACATAAAACTAACAAAGTCCACCGATTTCCACCCTCAAACAGATGGTCAAACAGAGGTTGTTAATCGAATGATTATTCAAATCCTGCGTATGTATCACTCCAAACATCCTCGTACATGGGATGAGAGTCTTCCCTATGTACATCATAACTACAATGGGGCAATTCATAGTTCAACTGGCCATAGCCCATTTGAAGTTTGTCTCGGATATTAACCCTTAGTACCAATAAATGTTTCTGTTCTTGTTATGCAACCTGACTTGGTACCATGCTTGGATAAGGAGAACAACAAAGCAATGAAGTTCATTGATAGAATTCATCATTTGCAGCAACAAGTTCGTGAAATTTTGGAGCAGACTACTAAGAAGTATAAATAGAGGCATGATGAGCATCGAACTCCTCATAATTTTCAGGTTGGGGATAAGGTATGGTTGCATTCCAGAAGGAACGCTTACAAGGCCCTCATAGGAAGCTTTGTCCTCTTTGCTATGTTCCATATAAGATTATAAAGAAAGTTGGTGAAAATGCATTTGAACTCAAGTTGCCTCCATTTTTGGGTATTCACCCAGTCTTCAATTGTTGAAGCCATATTTCCCTCCTTTACTAGATATTGCAGATGTTGCTGAAGAAATCAGCCATACAGTGTTGAATCCAGAAGCTGTCAAGCCCACTTCAAAGTGATCAAATTGTGGAAGTTGTCATGAAGAATTTGAGCAACTAGAAAATCTATTTGTTCTGTGAGGTAAAAGCAGGACAATTTGTTCAACAAGGAAAATGGTTTACACGTGAAGAAATCTAGATTCACTTTCCACATCTGATGCAAGGTGTGGATGAAATGGGGCCCATTTCCTAGCAAGGAGGAAAGAATGATTAGATCACAGTCCAGGAAGATGCAGGGGATCTTGGCACAAGGAAAAATGGGAAAATATTGAAATCCATTTTTTTGGTATTTTCTATGTTCTAGCATTTTGCATTTTTGGAGGTCTCCGGGGCATTTCTAGGCTTCAGCAGGGGCAAGAAGTCATTGCGCTACGCTTAAGACTTCGGACAATAAATGTAGAACTCTAGAAGATCTTTCCAGAAATTATGACAGTTCGAGATTTCGAGCTATGAGTGGAAAGTTACAACTTCTACAAGTAGACGTAGATTTTAATATAGTTTTTATAGTTGTTAAAGAGTTTATTTTGTAATTAATTAGCTTGTGGACTTTTCGTTTTCATATCCAAGGGATAATGGTGACTTTTGGGATCCATCAAACTTGTATAAACTCTATTTTTCGAAATGAATGGATTACTTTTTGGCTTGCAGAACATCTACTATTGCATTTTAACTGTTTTCAATTTAGTCACAATACCACAGATTCTACACAAGGTATTGTAACCTGAATTCGTAATTCAGATCATGAACCTACAAGAAGAGTTGTAGAGAAAAACAAGTCTGATTTTGTTGAAAGAGGCATCTTTTTTATATATTAATGAACAGAGCTGAAAAGGTAAAGTTAATGGCACTAGTAACCTCACCTTTTCTGCAAGCATATTCAACCAATTGGAAAAGATCAGCCTTGACGGGTTTGAAAAACTAGAGGTAGAGGGAATTTGAAACTCGGAAGGACATATTCCTTGTCTTTTACTTGTGCTGAAAACATCTTTGAGCTCCTCCATGGTGACCATTCGACAAAGAAGATTTTTAATGTCCTTAGTGATGACACAAGTCATGTTGTTGAGAAGCAAAGCTTAAGCTGGAGGGTCTCCTGCTGACTTCTGATAAATAGCTTCACAGTGATCATAAGTTGCCTCTTTAATCTTTCTAGTATTAGAAATTGTGCTGTCCCTGATCATTATATTTTATCTGACTGGTTTTCTTAGGTATTGTTGATGAGTTTGTAAGTGAAAACATTTGGTATTTGCATCTCCTGCATGAAGCAAAGTCTTGTGGTACTTGAGTTTCTAGGATCACTCTTAGTGCCTACTTTTTTTCGTGCAAAGCGAGAGATTACAATCTCTCTCAAATGTAAGAGCTTTGGAGAGTTGTTCTGTTTGGAAACCTTATAATTTTGTCAAGCTTGAGCTAGACGGAGTGCTTAGGATTGTTAGAGGCAAAATTAGGTTTTATATGCTTTCGTAGGGTGGAATTTAATTTGGAAATGTAATGTTGATATTTTGGACCTCCAAACTGAGGAAAAGTTGAACAGTCAACAATTGCATCGTTGTCTTGGAATTGACCTTGGGAGTCAAGGCATTTGAGATTAGTGGAGTAGACTTTTTCAATCCTAATGCATGATTGCAAGATGCCTTCAGTGACAGAGTGCAGGTCTTCCATGTTTTAGCAGACAGGCAGTGAAAGTGAGGAAATCCGACATAAAGATATTGGAAGGAGGGTGGTGAGAGGGTTTGCAGAAACATTACCCATGATGGCAGTGTCTTGAGCACAAGTGATGAACAAGCATGTAGTCAAGTGGGCTAGGGCTGCAAATTGTATTACAGACCGTAAGTAGTTAATATTATCTGTGAGGGGTTCTTACTAAAAAATTCAGCACGCTCACTTTTAAAGCAAATTTTCTTTCACTTGTCTGAGAAGAAATCAATTTCATGATTCAACATACTTGTTGCTCTTGAAAACCAAGAATCATGGGTCATTTCTTCTGTCTAACAATTTCCTTCCTTCAGACAATGTCTGAGATTTCCATGTCCTTTATATCTTGTTTCCTGGTTCTGATCTACCCACAGATTCTTTTATTTCTTTTAAAGACTCACTTTATAAGTTTATCCTTGGATCTGAAGCCTAGGCCCTAATATGACCACAGTATTCAAAGTTTTTGTGTGGAGGTTCTTTGAGTGAATTGAGGGAGAGCTATGGGTCTGATGCACGGTGATGCTGTGTCAACACCTAGACCACAAGTCTGACAATCTGCATAAATGCTATCTTAACAATACACCTCTTTGTTTTTATTTTTACATTTTCAAAATTGATATTTGACTCATATTTAGTGATTTTTTGTTATTATGTATGAATCATTATATAATGTTGTAATTATTGACCTTTTGGATTCAGTGTCACATTTTATCTTTGTTTTTTCTAACAATAGGGCATTTTCATTGAACTCCTTCCAAAAGTTTGATTTCAATTAGAATCTACTGACATTGTCTTCAGAACCGGTGAGTCAGATACACAATTTGTCATGGTTCTGCTCTCATAACTGATTTATGGTTTCTTTATTATCTATAACATACCATGATTCTCAAGAATTTGAAACTGGGTTGGTTCATTTCAAAGCATGTAAATTTGACAGCTCTGGCATTTGACAAATTAGTTTGCTCAACACTGATTGTTGAGGGTCAATATTTGTTCTCTTTGCTTGCTTATCACTGCTAGTGGACAGCTACTAGTTTGGATAATCTATATATTGAAGGAAAGAGAGCAGAGCAGTTAAAAAATGGTTTTCCTGCAGATAATAGTGAAAATCATAGGTTTGTTGATAGTCTTGTTTCAAGTGCTTTCGAAAGTAAGTGATTCTTTCGAATACATATACTTTTTTTCGTATTTCGTATTTGTTTTGCAAACATCGTTTGCCAGAATATTTTTTCAGCTGTTGGAAAAAAATGAGAACTCTCTTCCTACTCAGTTGGAGTATCTCAAACTGTCTGAGCAACTCATCTTCTGAGGACTCGTTTCTTGAATTAAAGTCTTAATTTAATGCTGCCTTAATAATGATCAAGAAATGTCCACACTCTATAGTTTGTGTGCTCTTATTCATTTTTTGAACTTGTACTGCTTGCATACGTAACTTTGATTATATATTTTTGTTTATTTCTCTCCTCAGGATTTGCAAGTGAAGTCTTCACCTCCAACCCAGACAGCTTCTCAGGTACACAGTGACCCGGCTATCATCTCTCTTCAGGTATGTTTGTCATCCCCAAAGCATCATCACTAAGAGTTAATTGTTAAACCCGAAGTCTATTTTGGATCCTAACGACTTACCTCTTCTGCTTTTCATTTAGTCACAACATCCTCGGCCAGCTTCAGTATCTGCACAGTTTGGACCATCTGGAGGTGGGCCTTTACCAGATATGAGTACTCAGGATCCGTATTCAGGCGTGGTTCCATCACCATTTCCAGGTGGTATGCCTTCAATGTATCCAGCTGGTGCAAATTTAGGATCGTGGGGTCATCCACCTTCATCACCAGGAAACGGAATGGGCTTGGGAATGCCAATGTACTGGCAAGGATATTATAGGCCTCCTGCTGGACTTCCTCATTTACCACAACAACCTTTGCCTTTCCACCCTCACCCTGGTGTGCCATCTCCATTAACACAACAGGAACAAGTTCAACAGTCTACTGTAAATTTGTCTTCATCCATGCCTGCCTCATTGACATTCAATAGTCCTTTGCAGCAGCCTGCCAATATATTGTCTGATTCGTCTGCCTCATCGGTTTTCTCAACCTCCATGCCTGTGGATATAACTACATCAAGTACAATAACAGTTGATTCTGGATCAAAACTATCTTCACTGCCTCTCAGTGCAGCATCATCAACAAGTATTACAGCATCCTCTTCGAAACAAGAAGTTAGTGTTGTTTTGACCCCAGCCTCGAGCAAACCTCGCATAATTTCTGGATCCATCCCATCCTCCCAATCCATGTCTCAGTCTGCTTTGTTGCATGGTGTTCAAACTTCTTTCAGTCTTTCGACTTCAGAAGCTCCTACTTTGATCACACCGGGCCAACTGTTACAGCCAGTGCCCATTGCATCATCATCATCATCATCATCATCCATGAGTCAGTCATCCACCGAGTCACTGAAAGTATCTCAACCATTGATCCCAAAACCACAGATGCCATCTGAGTCATTGAAAGTATCTCAACCGTTGATATCAAAACCACCTATGTCACAGACTCAGGCAGCACAAAGTCAACCATTGTTGCCTTTACCAACATCTTCAAGTCAACAGAGAGTGTCTCAACAGGTTTGTGCACTTTGTTCATATCTTTAGTTTATTTTTATATCAGTGATGGTTACATGTTTGTTTTGTAAATTGATTGCAACAATTGCATAATATAGATATATTGTGGTTGTGTGTATAACAGTTAATTTGAAGATCAATATAAGATTTATAAATGAGTGGTCAGTGTGTTGTATGTATATGCACCTCTATGACTTCTGTAAGTCTTCTAACCAGTGTACAAGTGATTGGGTTGTGGATAATGCACTCAACCTGCTCCGATGTGATGTGGATGCAGTAAGACTGTACTTGATCTGTTCTTGGTTTTTTGGAAACATCGGTAAAATCTCCTGTACAGTGTTACAGTACCTGGCAAGTCCCGAGGTGAGGCAGCCTTCCAGTGGCTGGTGGCCTCTTGCCTTGGACGCGGGCCAAGTCCCGGGCAAGTTTTGACAGATTCGCCAGACTCAGCAAGTCCTGCTGGTCTGACTCTGCTGTGAGCCAGCTAAAAAAATATTTTTTCAACTTGGGGGCTGGAGATTTGTACAAATATAACCATTTAATTAAATAATAAATGTAATTACTTTAAGCTATATTTGTATAAATATTGTCAGAATGTTTGAGATAGGTTTCAGCTTCTTAGGAGCTAAAATGCAGATTCTAGATTTTGGGTGTTTTCAAAAAATTCCAGGCTTAGCCAAATTTCAGGATTCAGCATTGCCTTAAGCAGTGCTATCTCCCACAACTTGTCCTGGCTATTTGAGGTCAAATTGAAGCTAGAACTAAGATTTTCTATTGATTCTAACTCATTTGCTCACAAATCACTTGGTTTCAATTGTATATTCTCTAGTCCTAACAGACTTAGCTCAACCACTTGTTGACACCCAAGACAAGCATTACTTTCCAGCAGGCCAAAATTGCTCAAACTCACTCTGGGACTATTAGCTATGATACTAAGATGTATTTACTTCTAGTTAGCTGATAGGCTAAGTTATGTGGAAAATGCTGACAGAAAGGCATGATGTCTCACCCAGTAAGTTTTATCGGCGGCCAGAAAATTAGATGGAAACATAAATGCATCATGGGGAATTGTCGTACGGTAAAGGAAAAATGCAAACCAAAGAAAAACAACTAGTGAATGGTGAACAATACGCCTAAACTTCTCGTTCCCTCTGCCAAATCCAAATGGTGGTGGTATTAACCAGCCTACCAGCAGATGATCAATATAATAAATGCTGTAGCAAATGCAGGAACTAAATGGCACTCAACCGAGATGCTTGCATTGCAACAAAGATAAGGACAAAATGAAATCACCAACCTGGTCTCAAATTTTCACTGACTACAGTCAGCTGCCTAAAGAGAACAAATGGTCCCCCTTAGTTTTCAACAGAACAGACTGTAAAGTGGAGCTCTCTTGGAAGTCTATGTCCAGCAACGAGATTGAGTTTCTACTGCAGGGTATGTATAATCTTTAGACTTCAGAGATTTCGCTATGCAATGAATATGATGAAATAGATAGTGCTTGTTTTACATAAACAGCTCATACGGATCTGCTCATTCTGTATGTATATTTCTTGATCATGGTCCATAGATTATCGAGTACAACTTAAAATCCAGAGCTGCGGCTGTGTATATGAACAAAAATAGTTTTGATTTTTAAGATTCCACATGCAATTTAAACTCTTTTACTCTCCCTGTATTTTATAACTTACTGGGCGCTCGAGGACTTTTTATCTCTTCCTGTGCACCAGCAAAACACATCACAGTTGAGAGCTTTGATTGACACAATTCCAGATGATCATATGAAATGAAATGTGTGTGCGTGTAGAAAGAAAGTAGAAAGACATTGTGTACGAAATGGATGATTGTGGAGAACTTAGCACTCAAATCCCACCTAACTTTATAAATCAAAACCTCACAAACTAGAAGTAAAGAAAACTATAAACAGGGTCAGCGGGTATAATACTAAATGAATATATGAATGCCATGGGAATGGCGTGTAGCTTGTTGTGTTTGCAGGCAATTCGGCTCAGTCTGAGTAAGCGGAGAGTGAAGCCGGCAAAGTCCATATTAGATTTTGTCAAATGTAGGCTGCATATGTTTCTAAAATTTTACGTCTTCGCCTAAGTACATTGGTTTAATTAGCCCACAATACTTTGGATCTGTGGGAGCCGAAGCCACAAATCCCTTCATACCAATCTCTGCACATATAAGGCCTGGTTGAAAACAAAACAAAAAAAATTTAGAACTTTTATGAGGACGCAAAACCACACGATCTTTAGTTCTTTCCATATAGCCACATGATCACTGATCATGTCTTCTTATCACCAGTCCATTGCAGTACGCCATTATTGTTTCACAAATCTCTCTTTATAGAGCAACAAAATTGTTAGTCTAAACTTTTGAATGGGGAGTATCTGGTTTGGCAAAAATATTAGGTGAGATTTTTGTAAGTTTTAAAAAAATTCGTTTTAGATGTTTCATTTTTGTAGTGATATCAGTAAAATAATAAATTACTATATTAATAGTTATAACATTTTTATAATAGTACATGTTTAGTTTTTTAATTTTTTTATATTAGTATATGTTTAGTTTCAAAATATTTTAATGTTTATTATATAATATGTATGTTTAAAAAAAATAAATTTTGGGTAGAATTTTAAAATTTAATTTACAAATTAAAACTGGAATGATAATTAGTGCATAACTAATTATTTAAATTCACAAAATAAAAAACGTTGTTATTGTGATTATATTTACTTTTACATATTAATTATAATCTTTTTTATTAAAAAAAAATGCTTTAGCTTGTATTCAGGCTAAAGTGGAAATAGAGCAACAAGGAATAAATATAATGTAATAAAATGTTATTTATTAAAAAATGTAATTGCATATTAAATTAGATAGATAGATCTGGTAGAAGTTTTTTAGGTACATTTAGGAAAATGCAGACTTTTGATGAGATTCCATAATAATAATGGAAAATGGTGGTTGTAGGTTATATCAAAAATATCGTGAGCAGTCCAGGCTCGAGACGTGGCGAGTAGAGGCGTGTCAAGGGAAAGCATATAAATTTTGAGTGTTGCAAGAGAGACATAAATGCCCCCTTGTACAACAGATGAGGAGACACCATTAACTGGTCTTCTTCAGTGCGGTGGCCAAGTACATGTTAGAACATTCGAGAAGGTCTTGCCAGCCAAATCACTTAAAAAAAATCTTGAACTAATTGAAGAAATTAGGTCAACGATAAAAACTTTGCAAAAATGATCAAGACCATGAGATAGAAATGGTGGAAGAAGTGTTGCAATACGAGAATATGATGGATGTGTTGATATACACCTATTGCAATTTACATCAAGAAGTAAAATGTGACGAGTATTATGAAATGGGGAGTTCAACAACACTGAAACATATGTTTGTTACCTTCTTGGAAGATGTTTGGAAAAGGATAGCTAAATCCATCGTGTAGAGAAATAATCCCTTTTTTGTAGCTAAGAACTAGCATGTTAGGCAACTAACAGTATTTGGTGGCCTAGAATAATTATTGTGGTCCACCGTGGAATGATGTTGACCCCAAGACCATATTAACAATTCCTAAGTCACTTGGCAGTCGAAGGCAAATACCGCTTACCATGGCATGGGCTACAACAATCCACAAATCCAAAGGACTAATGCTACAGAAAGCAACAATCAAGCTACTTCAAGAGTCAAGGTTTGACATTCATAGCTATGTCAAGAGTCAACTCATTAAACAACCTTCACATTCAACCGATGTTCTCCTCAGAGAAATTCTCAAAATACAAAATAGTACATGAACGGAAAAAAGGAGAAGACCGATCGAGAAATCTTTCTTTTGCAGTAAAGCAAAAAGGAAAAATTGAAAGCACATGGTTCACTAATGGATTGTATTCACCCATTGATTAGCATGATGTTTTGCTAAAATTACACTATATTTTGCTATTGGGGACCACATTGCACTCCGTTTGGGTGCAACTGCTAGTTTTATAGAAACTAATTGCAATGATGTATTTACTTCTAGTTTTATAGCAACTATTTACTATTGTACTTCTTGCCATTAGTGACCACATGAGAATGCAATTTCGTACCCACTTTGCATTTATATGTATCTAAACTTTGCTTGTTTCTTTTGCGTTCTCATTGATTAACTCATTGTAGGCATCTTCTTATTGAATTTTGTAAATAAAATATATATTTTAAAATTAAATTTAAGTTGTTTTCTAGGTTCCCTTGTTTTTCCCCAAGTTTTTATTTAAAAAATGGCTGAATTATTTGCAAGTTTTTGCCGAATGAGAGTTTTCCATCTATGCTTGCAATTTACACAAACAAGAGAGAAAAAAGGCTTGAGAGAAGAGTATTGGATTTTAGGAAATAAATTAGCAAATTGTTTGACCCTCATATATCAATTGCTGATTGTTTGTGCCACTTTGTTCACTACAACCTTCGCCTTTGTCACAAACATATCTTGTGCACCAACACATCATTTTTAGTGCACTCATTGACAAATGCTTAATTCTCCTTGGATGTGTTTCAGTGCACTCACATGTATTATTATTGATAGGGAGTCTCATATTATAGTTGCAATTGGACTTGAGGATCATGGTCTCTATAGACCAAAGTTCTTAGACTTGGACTCGACTCTGACTTGGCAAGGGTGAATTGACTCATGAACCGACTCAAACTTGACCGTGAATCGACAAAGTGACAACACCCTTGAAATTTAGAGATTTAATAGGATTTAAAGAACATTCCATGCAGCCATTATTGAATAAAGCTTAAGGAAACAATAACATTATGAAATAGAATTTAATTTGATCACATAAACATACATCGATTACATAAGCACAAAATGACATTGTAGCTAAAGGAAATAGCAAACATAGATATATAAAGTACAAAATTCTACATATTGTCAAATCAAAATGTATATCAAATCCATGAAATTAATCACATAAATAGTGATCATCTAATGTTCCAAACATATGTAAACAAAAACAAGTCTATAGCTATGGCTTCTCTTCCTTTTCCTCTTCCTCATCCTTAGCCTTAGAGTAATCTATATTATGCCTCCTCGTAAGGCATCTAAGATAGGTCCTCGATGACAGACTAGCCATAGTCTCTGTCTGTGAGGTGACATTAGGATCAACTATAGCTCTCTGCTCCTCTGCTGCCATAGCCACAACCTTGGCCTCTTTGTCTACTTGATCAATCTACTCTAGGTCGTCATCGTCGAAGACAGGATCAGTAGCCTTAGTAACCCACTCAGATTCTGGATCAACCTCCTTTAGAGTAATCAGAGAGGTGTCACTATCCAAAATCTCTTTGGTACTAAGGTGTAGGTTGTAATGCACAAAGACTAGATTATTCTTCCTCTCCACAGACGACTTGCTATTGCCTCTTTGAGTGGATGTACTTGAACATGCTCTAATTGTGCTCACATCTAGAAGCAGTACATGGCTGGCTCAATATGCAGATGGCAATTTTTTGGAGGTTTTGGTTGAAGGCCCAAACATTTGCCACCATCTATTTGAAAAAAAGGAAAAGAAAAAAAAGATTAGTCTCCTTTCCACCTTTGAAGCTAGAGCCTAGATAATAAAATTAAAATACATAAGCTGCAATTTTTCACGAGCTTCTTTGCATATTTGGCTTCTAAAAATGGGCCCTAATGAATTATTATAGGCATCTATCTTGAGCAATGTATTTGTGGCATTAGTGCCCACCATCTTCCCTCCTCATCCGTCTTGAAATCATCACAAAAACGATATGTGGGATTGAGGTAATATGTTGTTGCATGGTTGGGTCTGTGAAGCTGATTTTGCCATTTCCTTTCAATTGTGACTCAAATGGTGCCATAGTTGTCCCCAACTCTTGCATATTTGGCTCTAATGGCCTCCTTGGCTGTATCCATGCCCTCATTTATATAGCCCATAGCGGCCTTTTCTGCTTCAGTAACTTGTAGGACAAAATAGTTAAAACAAAATACAATTGAGTTGTTGATTATTAAAATACGAAACTTTGCAAAGTTGCACAATGAAAATTAAACAAAAATATGCATATAATTTATAAATTTTAAGTTTTTAAGTTACCTCCATAATCTCTCGACAAGGGTCCCAAATATCTTATTCATCAAAAATAATTTTTGCCACATCTATCCCTATAGGGGTGGTAGCATAAGATGAGGAAGTCTACTTTAGACTAACAAACATGCACCTCAAAATTAACCTTGAATTCAGCAAGGACTTTGGTGTAATTAAAATTCGAGGCAAATCTTGTGACAACAGGACATACCAACTCCTTTTGCCCCATGTAATCCCTCAGAATGCTGAGGTCCAATGCATGATTATAGATGAATTTGCAAATATTCTTGGCCTTGTCAACATATGATTTGACCCATTCAAGCTTTCCAATATCTTCTAACATGAGGTCAAAGTAATGGGCCACACATGGAGTCCAAAAGATTCTTGGGTGTCTCTCTATTAGTAGTTTTCTTGCAGCAATTTTAAATTAATTAGTAAAATTAGATGAATAAAATTTTAAAAACTAAAATAAAAAATTTAGAAATGTCAAAATTTACTTGCAACAACATAATTAGCCACATTATCAGTCACTACGTGCACAACATTCTCTTCTCCTACCTCCTTTATGACCTCCTCATTAGCCTCATAAGAATGCTGCATTTTTAACATGTGCGAAAGCATATATAGACTTAAAAAACATGGTGGATCCTAAAAGTGAAAACAAAATGAAATAATTATCATTGGCCAATTAAGCAATCAAAATTTTAAATTTAAACAAATGAAGATGATCAATCACCATCGCAAGAAACAAGAAAATTTGGCAGAGTCCTATTCCTCGTATCTATCCATCCATCTACCATAATGGTGCAACCCTTTTGGCTCCAAGTCTTTATATGTTCCTCCAACTCAAGTTTCATTTCCTCAACCATTTCTAGTAAGAGGGGGCCGCTCAACTTAGCATTAGTGGGGCCTTTAAACCCCACACTAAAGATGACAATCGCATTTATCATGCCCTACCAATAAGGAGTCCTGTCACATATATATAAATATTTAAATTATCAAATATCAACATCAAGTTATAATCATAAAATTTTATTTTAAAAGTAAAACAATCAAATATAATCAACAACATGGCTGCAATAATGGAATGTTGCAGAAATACTAGAACTCGCAAATTGATCCTCGTCTAGCACCATGGATCTCCTCGATCCAACCCATGCTCTCAAGTGAGGGCGGTACACCAGGAGTGTTATTTGGTACAAAATGATTGTCCTACCTAGAAGTAGATTTTCCGACTCTAGGACGAAAGGTAATGCCAGTACTACTATCAGGGATAGAGGCACTAGCTGGAACAAATGTAGAAGCACTAACAAAAGCAAAAGCACTAGGACGAAAGGGAGGAATGGAAGAACCCTCTCCAACACAACCTAGAGGTGTAAAACTAGATACGAATGCAGATGAGGGTGCACAGGAACCAATCTGAGCTAACTCTTATAATTGTTTTTGTCTTAATTCCTTTGTTTCTTTATATTTTCCTGAGGCAACATAATAAAAATGTTTAGCCTCAGTAGTTGCCTCTTTACAAGGCTCAATATCATTGCCACTTATGTCAGCAATATGGCATTTCAATCTATTTATTTTCCCATTATTAATGATCTTACAAAATAAGCATTCTCTTTGATTTCTACCTGTACTTGGGAAGTCTATGGTGTACTTCCAACACTCATCTCTTTGATTGCCTTTGGGCTTTTTAGGTGGAGGAGGAGCCATTATGATTAGGGAAAAAAATGTTTTCGAAATGTCAAAGTTGCCGCAATAAGACAATTTTAACCAAAAATTACTATTTAAGCATTGTATATTATGAAGATTTAACCCTACCTTTTTCCATAAAAACCTTGCAAATGTTTGAGATTATAAAATGCAATGTAGATTTTAAAGTCAAGCATAAAAAAATGACAATAAAGTTTTAAACAAAAAAACAACATAAACATATAGAAAAAATTCGTCTAAATCCAAAAAATCTACTCTTACCTTTTTCAAATGAGTTGATAAGTGTTGATAAGAGCTCCTCTAAACTCCTTGATGATCTTAATGCAAGAATATAGCTGCTCCAATGTGCTTTGTGCAAAGCTTTTCTCCTCTTCCTTAAGGCTGGTTGGAAAACAATGACTTCCTATTTCTCTCTCTCTCTCTCTCTCTCTCTCTCTCTCTCTCTCTCTCTCTTCCTTTCTAATTCTCACATAAGAATGTTATGGAAGCCCTTTTAGGGTTATACCAAAAAGAAACATAAAAAAAAATCATAACATTTTTGTTGTTTTGGGTAGCTGAATTTTTGCCAGCCATGGCCGGGTCACATTGCACGTACTTGCCTGGTCATGTGGTGACTCGCGGGTCAAGCGAGTCAGGCAAGTCAAGCAACTTGACTTGGTGGGTCAGGGTTATGGGTCATTTTGACCTGTCATAGGTGAATTGACTTGCTGTCTCACGCGACTTGTCTGATTTGCAGCGAGTCATGATTCAGTTTTATAGACTCATTGATATAGGGGATTCTCTTGAGCAGGCCATGACAGCTAAAAGTGGCATTAACAATATGGGCATCTGAATATCCACTTCCTCTCTTAGTTGGCATGAGATAGTCTTGTTGTTGGCTTACCCTCGATATAGTCAAAAAAGTCATGGCGTGTGTGGAACATGTCATGTTGGGAAGTAACATTTGACATCAAACACTGCAGACATCCTCACCAAGTCTCTCAATTCGGACAATTATCAATTTTGGGGGCAACTTGGGGTAGTTGATAGAATAACCTTTAAGGGAGGGCATTAGACAATTTTAAATGTTTTTAGATTTGCCATATTTAGCTAGTTATTGTTAATGGCCATTTAGGCTTTCTAATTTAGTTTGATCAAACAATTCTCTTTTTAGATGGTGTCTTAATTAAGACAACTTTGCTTTTTTGTTTACGTTATCCAATATGAAACATTGTTTTTCGCAGATTATTGCTTCTATTAGATTCTAGACAATTAATCTTATTATTGTGAACCCTATTAATGGAATGTAGATGTGCGTAATTTTGTTGATGCTTGACATTTTAAATAAAAATTGAATCCAATTAGTTTGGGAGGCACAAAATACTAATTTTTTTTCAATGATCAAACTTGTAGTCGTAGTCTTACTTATTGCCTTTTTATATGAAGTGTATGAGAGGAAGATTTTTTATTAGCATATGTAATGTATATATGGCATTGATGTATTATGTAGATGAGAGCGAAATGGTTATGCTAAGTCCTCAGTATTTAAACTCTTAGTTTAGAAAACTGCATGAAAATACAGTCATGTTTATTCACTTCAATTTTTATGATTAAAACATATTTAAATAGTGAAATTTGTCCTGTATATGAGACATGGTAGAATTGAAAATTGAGCCAATTTTACATGCAGTAATCAGATAAATAAGATTAAGTATAAGAGGCTGGTAAAAATGCAGAAGTTCAGTTTATGCGTTATGCTAACCTGAAGGAGGGATTCTATGAAATTTTCTACTTCTCTTGATTCTTTTTAAGATGGCTTGTTCTGCTCTACAGATGGGTGTCGCAGGCGGGAATTCAGGAGTTAACCGGAGAGGTCGTGGAAGAGCAAGGGGTGGTGGGGTAAAGTTCTTAAACTTTCTTATAAAATGTTCAGCACTTGTGTTAGTAACTATGGTTGTCTTTGAAGTTAGAACTAGTACTTTCCTGATGAATAACCAGCATGATGTTAGAATCAAACACAAAGGACAATTTAGCATGGTAAAAAGACTTGTTATTTAAACAATTAATGAGAATGGATTACAAAGATCACAACATAAGACCCAAATGATACCATGGGGCATAGATGGTCATAACACATACTTTTGTATATTTGATGGGTATTGGCATACTTAACAATGCATTAGTACTTGGGTTAGTGGGATGTTGGATCCTTGACTTATGGTTGTATCAGAACTTTTATAGACAAGAGAATTGCATTGGCAATATTCTCATTGTAGCTTATGTGTTGTTCTCTCGTACCACACATTTTATGATGATTAATCAAAGCTGAATAATAAGGTGGGTTGCTGCCACCGCCTTTTACTGAAAGCTATCTGCTTTGTGATTTTTGACATGAGATGAATAATGAAAGTGAACCTTGTGAATGTGCATACACAGGGATAATAAAGAGAATAGATATATAAATAATGGGTAAGATGAAGAAAATGATATCCATAAATGAAGAATAATCCTTTGACACCATGTGTATAGATTTTCAGGTTGAGCATACTATTTGACAATAAACAAAAATTGTAAGTAAATCACTAATATATCTATGCTACCACCCATAAATTACCACAAACTTGGAAGACATCCTATTGGAAAATCGATAGTAAGAAGACTAATCACACAAATAATAATCCTCAGGTCAAGTGAGTTCAGATGCTTCTGATGCTCGTAAATGATATCATCTGAGGATTGAATTTTCTTTTATTGCAGAATGCTGAAGTAATGTTCGCAAATTCAAACGTCTGGCCCAGCAACTCCAGGTGCAACTCAAAACAGACTGCAAGGAATCACAATTTTTGTGGGGAAAATACCAAACCCTGAAACTGAAGTTTACTAGACATTATTTTTTTTTTGGAAAAACAAGGTAAAAACTTTGAGATCTGCAACACCTGTCATGTTTTTTTTGGACAAAATCAGGAAACTCTTATCAATTTTGAGGATAAAATGGAAAAAAGCCAAACATGATATCTGAGGAGAATACTTAATCAAAACCTGACACAATTTTTTAGTAGAAAAATGGATGAAAACCAAACACAAAATTTGAGATGCAGTTTAGAAAACAACCATTTTTGAGGAAAAATGGTAAAAACCCCTTTACAAATGATTTTTGAAAGTAAAAAATTGTACAAAGCCCGCAACAATTATTTATGGACAGAAATCCCAAAGCAGCCTATGGGGCACACCCCCATAAAGGAAGAAGAGAACCTAAGCAAGTTGGTATCCTCTTGACTAACTTGTGTCTTCGCCTGTGGATTTTGATAATCTGGTTTATGGTTTTGCGTAACCGTTTTCCCTCAAATATGTAGCTCAAGCTGCCGTTCTCCAAAATCTCTGCATACCTGGATTTGACGCTAAGTACTCCAAGACAAAATGGTGCTCCGTCTCAACAGCCCTCATGCCACAGAATAAGCACGACTGTTTTCCCATTCCTCTTTTGGCAGCCGCCATCTACCCGTTTCACATCTCAACTGATGAGATGTGGTTCTAAGTTTCGCTATGAGCATTATTGCTCTCCATTTAATATTTGCTCTTATATACGCTTTTTCCTCATGATTTGCTGTGGGACCAAATTCCTAGATAATAAGATTTTTTTAAGGACAAAAATTTGAAAACCCACAGTTTTATTTTAAGGGACAAAATAACAAACCCAAAAATCTTTCATTGCATAAGGTACAAATACCCACTAACAACCATGAAACCCTAGGGTAAGAGGAATAAAAGGTCACAATTTTTCTGAATCCCCTCACAGAGAACTCTAGATCGATTAAATCTGGATTGAAAAGCGTTGGATCACAAACAAGTTTAAAATCAAGAACACCATTTCATATGCTATTATGATAAGTGAAGTGGGAGCTGCACCGATTGAGGCAATTGCTATGGTTCGCCTCATTAGCTATCTAAAAAGAACTGAAAAAATGTGTGAAGATAGATGGCCGAAAATGGTCTTTAATGATACATTGTGCAAACGTAAAAAGACATGGATGCAACAAAACATCAAGTGGATGAGCAAATGGAATATCCATTTCAATATGTGTCCCACAAATTATAAATAAATAAATTTCTTTGTTATGGAGATTTTCTATAAGAAAATATGGGGTAATGGACTTGGATGGAAAAAAGCTTATTATATTAGCGAGTTCAACCCCGTATGTGATCAACTCCAAAAGGCATACATAGGGGCCACCATTTCTTGGAGAGCTAAAGTCTCATTGCACAGCTCAAAACCAACTCTCATCAACTTCGATGTGAGACCAGTCGATGGAAGAGGCCAAAAGAGTCTTGGGAAGAGAGAATTTGCATGTTTTGCAACTTTGGGAAGGTGGAAACTGAACAACACTTTATATTAGAATGTGATACGTACAAGGATATTAGGTTCAAATTTGTGGATATTATATCTGGCAGCTCTTGGCACAACTTATTCAGCGAGGAGAATAGTGAGAAGTTAGGTGGGCTCATCATCAGCTTGCACAAAAAAAGAACCGAATTACTAAACCTGGTTTAGTTGAAAGGCTGTCCCATAGGCTATTCTTAGCCTCATGGACGTTAAAAATCATCTATCTATCTATCTACTGTAGAGAAGTTCCAAAAATTACAAACCCTAGCTTCAGGGATGTCAACTGCATATTGCTGGTTGTTTGAGCCAAACAGATTTTCATCAGTATAAACCGCAAATAGAGGGAGGTTGCTTCAAAATTAAAAATAACAACACTGAAACTTCCCCAAGCCATTGTGAGGGCATCCTGTGTGGCTACTGAAAACCAGATCCGATGCGCAGGGCTGTTGCCTATTGGAAAACATGTTAACTTTGCATACATCAGATTTGTGCGCATGTAATGTATATCCTCCCGTGGGCACAGAGGTCGTGCAGATAGAGAAACAGAGATGTTTTTTGGAAAACCATAAAAATGGTGCAAAACCCTTCGAGTTGCAGACAAAAAACCTTTGGGAGCAAATAAACACAAATGTAATGGTCCTTCGCTGATGCAAAGTACAATCCAGTAATATGTAAAATGTTGGCAGAAACAAGAAACAACACTAGAAAAGAAACAAATGGAAACCCTCGAGCCAGGAAAAACTTTATGAAAATTCTACAAAAAACCATAAACAAATTGTGGAATTTTTTTTGCAGGTATGGATGCTCAAATTTTTCTGAACACATCTGCCAAATTCTAAAGAACACCATCGATTGGCTCTGATACCACATTATAGTAGTTGATAACTCGATAGTTTGATACAATGGAGATGACGTCTCCTCAAATAGAAAAGTACAAGACGATTTTCTAAATGAAACAATCAATAACTGAATACAATAAAGAAAATTAACTAATAAAACTAAATCTACTACAGATTAAAAATTAGAAACATCACATTAATATTCTTATAGAGGATTCATGAACCTTGACATGAGATTAACTGCATATCAAAGATCCTGACTATTATCTATCAATTACATAATGCCACTCAAAAATAATTGATATGAAACAAAACTTCATGAACACTTTTAAAAATAATCTGAAGATTTCCAACACAAGCGTGCTTAACCATGGACTTTCCTCCAAGGTTAAGACCACTTAGTTTGCTACCCTGTTTGCAAAACCTTCAGTAAGTGTTAGAAAACTCTTTTAGAATTTGTGTCACAATAAACAAATGTAACTTTTTTTTGGGGTTTGGTTATCACTATGCCATTTGTGCAAAAAGTCTATTAGTCCTACTATATTAGAGTTAATTGTCAACTTTTGTGGATAGGTGGTCAAGGGATGAAATATTGTGAAACTATAACTCTAGCTGAGAAGGTTGAGGCAAATACATTGCGTGCAGAGAGGGAGGCAAGGAAAAAAGAATTCCATTTAAGAGTATGTAGCCTAACTTGTAATTGTCCATAGGATCTGTCGATGTTAGAACAAATGGGGGAGAGAGGTCTATTTCTACCAAGTGAAAGTAAAAAACTACTAATGTTACACATATTTTTAACATACAATCATGAGATATAGTCTTCTATTGCTAATTGGCGATGCCATACTATTTCATGTGACACTTTCATCCTATTTTAAACCAATGATCACAGGTTTGATATTTTTTGGTCTCTAGGTTGTCTCACCTAGAGCACATAAACTATGAACCAACATATTGATAGACAATATTACAAGGAGGACAGAACCTTCCAATGTCAAATTTTGAAAGATGCCACATGTATGCCCCCTTCTCCGTGCTAGGCCTTCTGGCGTCTTGTTGGTCTATCTTTCCATCCAGATAGGCTAACGACATTTATTTTGAGGATGCAGCCAGTCACATGATTCTATTTGGTTTCGTTGGGGAGATATTTAAGTTGTGTAGCTTCCTATGGTTAAGTCACTTCATTGTATAAAGTTGATTTATATAGTTACTTTATGACTTGAAGTCATTTTATAACAAAAGTAACTTAAGTGACTAAAAGACAAAATTGGTTTTTATCTCACATTGCCTAGTTGTTTGTATTTCCCCTCATATCAAGGTTAGAAAAGCAATGAGCTACATTGGTATTCACACCATGACATATATCACTATTTTTAAGACAATCCTGGTTACTTAAATGTGACTGGTTGTTTCTTAAGTATGAAACTCCTTAAGGAGAATCTAGAGGTTGGACGTAGCCCCAGCGTCTCCCTTTATGTACTCAGATGGGAAGGAGAAGTGGCACGCTGGAGACAGTATGAAAGTTTGAGTTTGCAGCAGATAGAAGAACACTTTCAGTTGAAAGAAAAGTTTGCTTGGGCCAAACCATTGGTGTATGGTTAGCAGCAACACTGATAGAAACTGAAGTCGGCAACAAGGGTGGACTGTCATCCCACACCCACGTGACAGTGGTAAGAATCACGTCTTCACTTTGGCACGGCATGAGATGGAGTGAGCAGAGTGGAGGTCACCTCCCAGGCTCGGGATTTATGGCAGAGCTACCACATTCCTGTGACTCCTGCTCATCACACCCTGAGGCTCTCATACCACATTAAGGGGCATCTGCAGGACAGTATCCAGATGGGTGGTGGCTCGGGTGAAGTTAGGCGTGCAACCTTTGGACAGTGGCAGACATTTTAAGGGTGACTGGACAGTGGACTTCATGCAACCGCAGCCAGTGCAGCTGGACCTCCACAACGGTTCCCTCCTGTGGTGAAATTGGGTCTGTATTCTGTCTGTCATTTATGATAAATCATGTCTGTGCTCTGTGAAGTTGTCCTTGTGAGTGAGAAGTTAATACCATCGTTTTCCCTGCAAACTTGGATTAATACCGTCTGCTATTGTTGAAATCTGTATTGCTTATATCAATGCAAAACTAACGTCTCGAATCACCCATGATGCAATTTATTTGGAGATATTAAGTCGATGTGTTGGGTATACATTTCTTAAATTTTTTGGATATTAATCTTAGAAAGAATACTTCAGTAGTATTAGCATGTTCAGCACCCAGATCGTACACCAACTGTTTGTTAAAATTCCACTTTAGACATTCAGGATGCACCAACACATCAGGACCGAAGAGAAACACATACATAATTGTGATATCCCTGTCAAAATAAATGTAATTAAAATATAGAGAAATAATAAATCAATAAAACAATAATACAAATAATGATATAGTTATGATTTATTATAATCATACTGAGATATTATATTGCTATGAGAAAATATATATATGGAATATTATCATTAAGAAATGATCGTTCAGAAATGGAGAAATGAGAAATACAGAGATATATGGAGATATGGAGAAATACACAAAAGAAAATATTTATATCAGTCTGTAATGGAATAAAATATAATAAATTACTGAAGGTCTCAACTGGGGACATTACTATTGGTATCAGAGCCGTGCATCCTGCCAGCCTGTGAAGTTATTAAAATTGTTTGCAGAGATAGAAATATTTACAAATTTTTCGTGAAGAATATTTGACAAAATGATTATAGTCATATGATCGAAGGATAAGTTTTTTTTTTTGCTTTGAAGATATATTCCACAACTATAAGTGAAATTCAAATATAGAAGAATAAAAGGAAAAAAAAACAGATGTGTGGCAAATTTCAATTTAATCATTATAATAGGGCAACCTATATAAATCGACATGAAAACTCAGATGAATTGAAAGGACTGTGAATCAAATATCAATCTATGATTGTAGAAATAAGGGTATAGTAATTTTGGCCTCCACTGGTGAAATAAAAGCTTTTTAACAAATACTGGGCAATTGATTTATCAAGGCAAAATGACAGAGGTACCAACATGGAAATTGTCACATGTATATTTTGTGGAACTGATTGAAGGTTGAGCTAGTAGATTTTAGAAGCTGAAGACAGCTCTTCAACATCCGAACAAATGCTCTGGATATCAAAAGTCAAATTGAAAGACAGGCTCTGTACAATTTTGTAACTACTGGCATAGGCATGTGATTTTTTTCTAATATGTTCAAGAGATTCCTGAAGCAGACCAGTTAACACAAAAGACAAGTTAATACTGAATCAACGAGCTTTAAATTTCAATAAACAAAGCCAGCGGAGTGATTAAATCCAATCAATGTGATGGCAATTGCTTTGGAAAGGATCAAATCAGCATGTCTTTGTAATAGGGAACATGACAATATTGGAAGTTCTAATGTTTTTAGCAGGGGATTGTAGATGATTGTATAAGATGATCTGGAATGTACGATAGTTTGCGGTGGATAAAGGCCAAAATTCAGGCTCTGACAGATGCAGGATATTGGTTTTCTCCAAAATAACAATGGTCAATTGATTAGTGATTAACCGGATAATCTAAGAAGGGGACATCATGAGTTAAGGTTTGCCTAATCAATCAAAGGGGTGACCACCGAATAGGAGTCTGGGAAAGAGAGCAATAAAGAAACAGCGACTGAAAATATAGAAGAGAAAATGATATTTAAATGAGAGATTTTCCGGTCAGCACGGAAAAAAGGAATATGGAAACCATTAAAAGGGTTTATTGAAGGAGATAAGATGTGAATTAATAGAAAGAGAATCTAAAATATACACTAGCAAATGGACAGCCAGTGATGGGTTGAATCTGCATGATATCCCCAGCAGATAGTCAGTGGGAGGTTGGGGGTAACAAAAGCAAGACTCCTATGAGCAATCACAACAGATACTTGATCAGAAGTGATCGAACCCGACAATAGTGGCAATATATATTTTTACAAGTATTAAGCACTTCATATTGTAGTAGTTTAATCAGCCTACCAGAGAAGATAACTGGTGAACAACACATAACTAACCAGAAGAATGCAGAGAATGTAAGTATACATAGTATATACTCCAATTTGACCAATTTGACTCAGAAATATTGAGGAAATCATATTTATTTTACACATTAATCAATCAGGAGAAAAATCATCTGCAGTACTGCCCAAACCTGAATTTTCCGATATAATTGGTCGGTCCAAAGAAAACTTCACTGTGGTCCTCCGTGTTCAGGATTGCCATGCAATTCTCAGATTTTATAGGAATGAAACACGGTTGTGGAAGGTTGGGAATATTATCAAGCAATCATAAAATACAACATTGCTCCTCTATTGCCAAAATAATATTCGTAACTAAGGCAGAGAATAGGAGCTGGCATCCAGAGTCATTCAACCAGATAATTACACTTCTCTCAGCCATGGGAATACTCAGAACTCAAACATCAAATCACCAACAATCATCGAACATCATACTTCCCATTATCACCAGCAACACTAAAAGGAACATACATTCAAAAACATCGATAAATTCACGTCAGTGAAATTCACATCACCAACAAATAAGAATGGACAAGTATAAAAGAGGGATTATTATGTGCATGAGCAACAATATAACTATTTGTTGACTGGGACAGTTGTTATAATATTTGGTTTCTTGGTTTCTGCTATTTGATTACAAATTTATAAGGGATTCATCCATGCCAATCTGATTTGCTGCAAGTCTTAAACAAGTTTGCAATTTGAACGTATTGATGGTGACAACTGGAAGAAGTTTCTGCTATTCACTTTCCTTTTATCTCAATAAACAGTAGTACATTTGATTTGGCAGCTGATAAATCAATTCCAAATCAGATATGGTATGGAAAGTTTAGGTGTCAACTCATATCTTCAGGTTACTGTGAAAATTCCCGAAAGAAGGTGATATAAAGAGTCGAATATCATACCATTAGCTACTGCCTCTGAAATTGCTGAAAAAGGTACAAAATAAATTTGAGCTAGGTTGTTGGAAGTTGAAATCCTAATGTATCTATTGTTAGAACTGTATATCAAGGTGTGGTCCTCATTTGAGAAGTTAATACCATTATGAGATTTTGGCAACTTGGTAAGTATGTAATAAAAAATAATTCTGAAATCTACATTTGACACAATCAGACATAAATTACACCAACGAGTACAGAAGGAAGAATTCTGTTAAGACTTATGCACTTTGAGGTAAGGATGTTATTTATGAATCAATCCATATAAATAATTTCCATGCCAATGGATTATTCCGAGATGGGTAAGGATTAGTGTCCCTGTAGGATGCCTTGAGGACTAACCAAGATGAGATCATTCCTTTTAAGCCGGAGTTATAATTGGAATAACATGACCTTTTTAATTCACATATAGTTTATTACTTACCTATAAAGATAGCCTTACGATACAGAATAAAGGTGTATTCAGGCTAGTCAAACCAATCGATTAGTTTGAGATGGGTAGGATTAGCATCCCTATTGTTGCCTTGAGGTTTGAGGTTTGACCAAGATGGGCAAGTTGCCTTGAGGTCATTCCAAGATGGGATCATGGGCTTGGATCCACAAAAACATTGAGGAAGACCAGTGAGTTTGGTGCCTAAGCAATCTGTTTACATCCTAAGTATTCTTCTCAACTAAAGAATGATAAAAAGTACAAAACAAAACAAGCATCCCCTAAGTAAACCACCTCGTGTGGAAGTATGGGATTGTCTTGGAATCAATTATCATGACTCACATTTTATTGAAACCTATATATACACGTGCACTAATGACCACTTGTGGTTGCAGGATTCTATCGAAGAAGTAAATTTTGTAAATCATCTTCATGACTAGTGAACTGTAAGGCATTAACCAAGAATACATGTATTATATGTCTACATTGTGTCTGCTTCGTGTTTTCATGCATTCATGCGTTTGCTTCATGTTTTCATGTGTCTACTTTGTAGCAAAATCTAAAATGGGAGGATTGTGATATCCCCGTCAAAATAAATATAATTAAAATATAGAGAAATAATAAATCAATAAAATAATAATATAAATAATGATATGATTTATTATAATCGTACTATAATAGTATATTGCTATTAAAATATGAGAATAAAATATTATTATTAAGAATATATATCAAGTAACTATATTATGCAATAGTATCAAACTAATAATATTAATAATATTAACAATAATAAGAAATATAACTTATAGTATTATTAATATAATATAATTACTATTTATGAAAGGACACGACTCTTAGTATGAGAAATTATATATATAGAATATTATCATTACAAAATGATCATTCAGAAATGGAGAAATCAGAAATATAGAGATAAATGGAGATACGTAGAAATGCACAAAAGAAAATATTTATATTCAGTCTAATTGAAAAAAATATAATAAATTACTGAAGGTCCCAATTGGGGACATTACCGATTCAAAGCTTTGCATAAGATCCTCATATAAGAACTAGTATTTAAATACCGGCAGTAATCATCCATTAACATTATGATTAACCACTTACGACTAAGATATACCAGCTATGCTAACTAGCATTTAATATCAACTATACTTTCCTCATGCTTCATCTGAGCCAAGGCCCAGAACTGTATCACCTTCTCACTGAGATAGGGTTGGAGTGCCATTACAGCAAGCCACAAGTATATTAGCTTCTTACTGAGACAGGGTTGGAGTGACACTACAACAAGTCACATGAAATGGTACGTCATTAGGATAAAAAACTTAACAATAGAAGACTCAAATACATCACATGATCTTGTGTTGAACATATCTGCAAAACTAATAGCTGTCTTCTTCGAATCTGCCCTAGTCATTTTGGGGACGGACAGTTCTTCTAATGTCCTCTCACCAGTAGGTACATTCTGAAAATTTTCACACTATTTTTCCCAAAGGGGATTAAGATAAGGAGGGTGGAATATTTCCTAGGCATCCCGCAGATCTCCCCTATAGTACTTAGGAACAAAAAGTGTAGGGAATGTGTCGTCACGGAGCACTAGTTTGTCAATTCTCATGTGAAATCTCAATGAAGTGTAGTCTTATGTATTAAACCTCTATAATATCTATGTGGAATGCCTTTTCAATATCATGGTGTATGAATATTTGTTTAATAGCAGTCTTATAAAAAATGCCAAGAAAAATATTTCCATCCTGAAAGATGCCTCTCCATTCCCTGGTGTTCTCCCAGAAACTTGGGGGAGTAAATGCTGTGCTTACAAACATCTAGTCACTGAGTGGTATAATACTTGTGAGCCCTTCGAATTGCTACAAGTTGGTTTGTATTGCCTTATTATGCCTTAAGTTTATTTACAGCTCTTGGTCAAGCCTCTTGAAAGTTTGAAACGCTATTTTTACACTTTACAACTATTTTCAAATCTCTTTTCAGCAGATTTATTTAGCATTATGTTGTTTTGCTACTCCGAGCAAATCATTAATGCCTTCTACTTGGTTTTTTTGTTTTTTCAGATATCACATGGTGCAGTTCAATTCACTGAAGATTTTGATTTTATAGCAATGAATGAAAAGTTTAATAAGGATGAAGTGTGGGGTCAGCTTGGTAAAGGAGAAACAAAGGATAAATTGGAGAATGGAGATGAGGAAGAACCTGCAAATGAAAATGCTGAGGAGGATGGAGCTTTGGGGCAATCTTCCAGGAGCATTCCAGACAGCTCAAGAAAGGTATGATTTTTTTTTTTGGTAAATTTATTTGTTCATTTCATTTTCTTGATTTTACTATAATATGATTTCATCAGATTCTCACTGAATTCGTCCTTGAATAGATTTTAAATGGTTCTCGTAGTTAGTTGATTCTATTTTTTAAATGTGCATCTGCAGCCAATGTATTCCAAGGATGACTTTTTTGATTCACTTTCCTGTGATGCACTTGACCGTGGAGGAAGATCAAGGTTCTCTGAGCAACGCAAAATTGACACACAGGTTGGTTAGTTTCTATCTCACTTTGTTTTTGTTTGCTGATATACAGTAGCACTTGGAAGAATTTTCTGTATAAATGTAATGTTTGTTCTGCTGCATTAGTTATTTTTCTTTTTAATAATAGTATTTTTCTGTATTGTTTAGACGTTTGGCAGTTCCTCTCTAAGGTCTCATATGGGACGTGGAGGCCGTAATAGTGGTTATCGGGGAGGTTTCAGAGGATCTTACTATGGTGGAAGGGGAAATGGATTTGGTGGAAGGGGAAATGGATATACTGGAAGGGGCAATGGTGTTGGGTAAAGGATGAGTACAACTTAATTATTCAGTTGTGGACTGATGATCATATTGGTGGGACTGTTTTACTCAATGAATTTACTGGTTTATTTGAATCTTGGTAAGAAATGAAATCCTCAATGATAATGAGTATCCTGTTGGAATTGGAGTAATTGCTGGAGATTAAAATGAAGATTCAGATTAAAAGCTTAAAGTTGTAAATAGTCTTGTTTGTAGCCTGCATTGTTATTTCACAAGCATCAGATAACAGAGGTTCAATCCTCGGCTTGTTTTTGGATGGTCATTGTCCAAATTTTCCAATGACTGAGTGTGGTAGATATAATATTTTGGTTTCTGGAAGTAAGGCATCTGGAACTAAACTGCTGTTTTAAACATTGTTGTATCAGTATTTGGATATCTACTCACTTTGACCATAACCTACACAGCTTCTGATGGAAGGGTAATTTGATTAGAGTTCATCCATCCTTTTGCGTTGGGAACAAAAGTAGATACGAAAAACTGGAGGATATTCCCAAGTTTATTCCATATTGATACAAAGGTAGTCAAGTGTATCAAGCAGTTCAAATGTATTCAAACTTGTGTTCTATTTCTTTAATACACTACGAACATTTATTTTGAATTTTTTTTTGGCTGAATTTTCTGTACTTGTTATCAGCAGATTTGTCAGGGAAAGGAAACAAGTCCTAAGAAAATGATACATTGGTCTGTGTTTCAGGGACATCTGACAATCTATTTATACTGATGGCTTCTTTCTAGTTTTGGTTTTCTTCTTGGTATGGGTATTAGCAGTTCCATAATTTTGAGTTTCAAATAATTGAATTGGATTGCAAATGTGCTTATGTTGTGACATAGGGCAAAACACTGCGTCTTTTTAAGTTTATTCTTTTGCCAATCAGGGATATATCAAACTATAGTTTATTCCTACCTACCTAGAGAGACGTCCTAGCAAATACAATGGAGGTAGCTCCTGTCAAGTTAGAACCTTGAATTTGAATGATGGGTGTTAACATTTGTGCATGGGGCACAACAATTTTGTCAAACTTTGATTCAGTTGTAAAAGTTCATTGACATTCAAACGTGTGCACACAATCGATCTTTTATAAAAGTAAACAAACTAAAGCTACCATGCTAATGTTCACAGTTGACAAACCTAAAAGGTTAAGTTATTGTACAAAATGCTAATGCTGATGGAAAGTTTTGGATTTATTGAGATGCAGTCAAGTTCATAATTTATTGGGGAGTTCACAATTTTGTATAACCCAAAAGAAGAAAGACGTATGTCATAAAGATCGATTACATGTATTCGAGCATATCTGGTCTTGAACGTTTTTTAAGAAAAAGTGTTTGAAATGCATTCCCATATTAAGCGCCTTCACTTTCCGAAAATTGTCTACTCCAGTCATCCCATAAATAAAGGTTTCCGCACAAGTGGTGCATCATTTTTGGACTTTTAGCCCCTATGCTTACAATTTGGAGTATGTTTTTGCTTGTTTCTTAGATATAAGCTGGATCCTCGTGACGTAATCCTTGCTGATTACGTGGAGTGTTTTGCTTGTTCCTTAGAATTCCTCGGATATAAGCCGTATCCTCGTGATGATTCCTTGTTGATTGTGTGGAGCATGTTTTTGCTTGTTCTTTGGAAATAAGTTGGATCTTCGTGATGTAATCTTTGCTCATTATGTTCTAAGTGACATAGCGTTGCACCTTGTCATTTGTTTGGTCTATTTCTATTTCCCTGAATGATTTTTAGAGTTTATTAATAAGAAGATTGAAGTTTTGCATCTCACTTATGCAATGGTTTAGTACAATTAAAATAAATTATCATATTTTTGCTGACCAAGAGAGTATTTTTGAATGTGTCAAAACATGTTAAGTAGGTTTGACATTTCTACATTTTTTAAAATTCTACTATTTGGAACAAGGGAAAAATATAAGTTTTTTTAGATTAAAAAATTACTTAATTTTTATAATTTCAATTATTGACTCAATTTGTTAAATAATAGTCAATTGCATTAATTGACATGACACATATCCTTGTCTATTATGTTTTATGAAATAATTTCAATGATTGACTCAATTTGTTAAATAATAGTTAATTGCATTAATTGACAGGACACATATCCTTGCCTATTGTGTTTTATTAATTCCATAACCTTTTCTCAATTGTTAAATGATAGTTAATTGCATTAATTGACATGACACATATCCCTATTGTGGTTTATTAATTCCATAACCTTTTTTATTAGAAAAATATAAATCAATTCATTAAATGAGTAGCCAAATTTGTACTAAGTGATACGACACTCATGATTACATGAGTCCATTTCCTATTAAATTTAAAATATTCATGCATATTGTGTTTTGCTAATTTTCAGTTTAATTTTAAAAAAAATAAAATTATTCTTCAATGATGTAATTACCAATTTTAATTATTTAATCCTATTTTCTTCATTGTTGCCTTCAAATCTGACATTAATTGTGATGACAATGATATCAAATGTCTCACTTTGATTTAAAAAAAAAAAAATAGTAGTGTAGAAAAAGTAATATATCTATATAATCGTATATTATATTACATAATTTTTTATAATTTTTTAAAACTTGAATTTAAAACATATGTTATTATTGTTGTCTACAATCTTACCATTCGATCAAAATGTATTTGAGATTTTACCGAAATTTATTTGAATCTTTTATGTTATTAAATAGAAATATTGTTCATTCTATTTATAAATTTTTGTTTTAAACCAATAATATAATTCTATAAGTTTTTACAAGTTGTTTTACATATTGCAAGACTTACATTTACTTAATGTTGAAACATTCAAACATGACTCAAATTATCTTCCTAAACTCAAAGATAAATATATTTGCATTTTTTTGAGTTATGTAATAAAATTTATTCACTCACAATATTTCTAGGAATAATCTATATAATATAAAATTAACCATAACATCAATGTTATATATATTCTATCTATTTCTCTACCCTTTCATATCCTCTTCTTTTACTTCTTATAGATGAAACATATTAGTGGTAAGATTTATGATGCATACTTATTTTGTTTTTCATTGAAAACTTTTAAAAAATTGTCGCTTACTATCAAAGGAGAACATTTAAGAACATTTAAGTTATAATAAGAAAGCATTTAAGTATGAATAATTTAGGGGGGAGAAATAAGTCATTTAGTGTACAATTAATAAGAAAATGATTGAATTTCAAATGATAGGAATAATCAAATCATTGAGATCATTGGTGAAAAAGCAAGATGTGTGCATCTTACATACTAATTTTCTTTGTGCAAGTGTTTGTATGATTTTTAAGGACCTATTACCTTAATTTTTTTTGATTGGTAATAGGATTTTTGTATTAATTTAAACAACATTACATCAAGTTCATATCCAAATAACATCTACCCCTACCTCTCTACCTCCCCACAATCTCATCTCCCCCATACTTTCTTATCCTTCTTATAAGCTAATCCTCTATGCTACCCATTTACTATTAAAGCTGTAAAAGTCTATACATTATACAATGATGCATAATTGAAAAAACTTATGAGCTTTTATGTTTTCACAAAATTAAACTTAGTTGCTTTGCTATTTGTGGCTTCTTTTCTTCACGCTATCGTTGGACAACATAAAAAAACCAAAATCTTCCACCTTGCATCTCCTCCATTCCAAAGCCTCCAAAAAATTGATTTCATCGGTCACTTAGCCATCATGCTCAATCACTACCCGAGCCAGACTAGGACCCAACACTGCTTCTTCGATGATGAGAGATATTTCTCCAAGGTCCCAAGTCAGATGCATTTTCTGCCTGTTTCACTCTCCCTAATTCTCTTACAACCCTCAACCACGCCTCCTCGGCTTTATGAAATAATAATGGTTTATCAGCTTGTGCTTTCCAATGCAGAAAGGGCACATATCCATAACGACGAGCATCATCTTCATCCTCAAAGCACATGCTTATGTCTTGCCATATTCCAAGGCTCCATAATTGATCCCAACCCATTAGCATATTGTCTGCAAACATGGCACATGTCACAGATTCCACCTCATAGGTGTTTTTATTCAGCTCCAGACCCCACACGATGAATATTGAAACCACATTTAATTTTTCCTCTTAATGGCTCTTTCTTGGAATTGATCTTCAATCACCCATAACATTGTTCAAATCATCTCATTAGTCTTTATTTTTAACAACCCTTTCTCCCTTTCCCATTTGTCTAGTCCTTTAAATGCCTCATTTGTCTCTTTGAGTCTACAGAGAAAGTGGCTTCCATCTTTTACTATTTCTTTACTTCAATTGTTTGCGTATTCCTCCCTACAACTTAGCCAATTTATAAAAGCATTTGAAGTGACTTGCACTTCACTCTACCCTTCACATGCTTCAACCATCACTCTTGATTAATTCCTCTTCATGTTATTCTACTGCAAAAAACCTCTTTGCGTACTTTTCATCTTGCGCATTTAATGAATCATATCATTGCATTTTGTTGGCACATCTCCCACCTTCTTATGAGTACCATTAACATTCAATCATCCTCATTGGGTTGGTCATTGAATATATCCATCATTATATCACCAATATTAGGTAGCGAGATTGCATAGTTTGCTAATATTTCAGCTTCTAGGTTCGCCTCTATATAAGTGTGACTTATTTTGAAGTTGGTAAACCTGTCCATCAATATAATTATTTCTTCTATTTTTCTCTGTAAAAACCAACTATATGATTCTTTTTTTCAACATATTCACTATTATTTCTGAGTCTCCTTCCAAATGAATATTATTCACCTTCAACTTTGCTCCTAATAGCACAGCTAGAAGAGTTGCTTGTGGTTTTGCTATATTGTTGGTTCCATTCGACAGTCTTATTGTTGATATAGCTGCAATTTCTCCATTAGCCATTCAAGCAATTGCCTCTGCACTAGACAATCTTGGGTTCCCTTTCGAAGCACCATCAAAATTAATTTTCATCCAATCTTTGTTCGACGGTTTCCATAAGGCGCTCTCCCTTCTTAAATTTTTGTCCACTCTCCTAATTCCATTTGTACAACAGTTGATCCTAATCTCTAGCCAATATCTGTAAATCAAGCAATCCCAAGAAGAAAAAATCCTATTCATTTGCTCCCTAGAAGTGATAACTTGTAGAGTTTCACCTATTGATCTATGAATTCGATTCCAAACTCTCTCCATTGATTCCATTTTCTCTTAAAAAATGCGCCTGTTTCTCTCCTTCCACACTTCCCATATAACTATTGATGGGCTTATAATCCAAACCTTTGAAAAGGTAGATCTTTTGAAGTCTTTTGGCCATCCTTGGAACAAAGGCCATAACTTATTTGGTAGTGGGCTAGACCAATTTAGATATCTTAATTTTTGCCAGCACTCCTCTGCAAATTCACATTGGACTAATAAATGATATGTATCTTCCTCCTCCTTCTGACATAAGATACATTGAGTTGGTCCAATGAGCCCATATTTCTTTCTTCTTTCACAAGTTAAAATCCTTCATTGAATTGCTAACCAAGTGAAGGTCCCTACCTTTTGCAGACAGTCTTTATCCCAGAATAATTTTGATGGCCATTCTTCTATGCATTCCGCTCTACGTAGCACTTGAAATCCCACTTTTCTTGAGTAAGCCCCACTTTTTGTTGCACACCAAATGATCCCAGCATCTTTCTCTCTATGAATCACACATCTATCACTGAAGATCCTTTGCATCACTCTATTCTAACCTGCTATTAGTCCCAAGGGAGTCTAGTCTTTCCAACCCCAGTAAGAGCCTACAAGAGATTCCTTTCTTTCCATATAGTCCACAACTTTACCTCCCAAGCTTTAACTAAAATATATTTCACCCCTAAAACCTCATCTGACTTTGCGAGAATCAGTGCTCCAATCTAGGAGTCATCCCAAAAGGAGGCCATTTTACCATCCCCTATCTGCCTGGATAAGTGATATGTAATAACCTGTCTGCAATCTAGAATGAAATTCTAGACATTAGATGGTTTTGGTGGATTTCTAACCATCAAAATTCTTGATGCCTCCCTAGAATAAAGATACTTAGCCTGTAAAATTTGCACCCACAATTGAGAAGGGTTAGTATACATCTTCCACACCAATTTAGCTCCAAGTGCTTTGTTTACCAAGTGCCATTTTCTGAGGCCTGCTCCTCCTTGCTTCTTTGGGTTACAAATCCAATCCCAAGCTATAAGTGGAATCTTCTCCTCCTCCTAAGCCCCATTCCAAACAAATTTCCTCATCCTTTTTTCGATATACCTCAACACTTTAAGGGAGATCTTTAAGCAACTCATTGCAAAGACTGGGATTGCCGAGATAAATTATTGTAATAGTAAGATTCTTACAAACATATGTTAACCATTTTCCTTTCTAGCTATCCAATCTTTTAACATGGGGTATCTATATGATCTTTCCATAGATTAGCTTTGTTAGCGCCATTGAAAAGATGAATCCCAAGATACTTATTACCTTGCTTTATGTTCAAAATTCTACTAATATGTTCTTGGGTGGGGTTAGGGGTATTAAAGAAAAATATTTCAGATTTAGTCCAATTAATGAACTGTCCTGACACTTTACTATAATTCTCCAAAATTGATTTAATACACCTTGCTTCCAGAATATAAGCTTCCCCCATAGAAAAAGTATCATTAACAAACTGCAAATGTGTAATCGGGTCAAGTCCCTTGGCTATCTTTAAGCCTTTCCACACTCTATTTAGATTAGTAGTTTTGATAGACCGCCCCAAAACCTTTGCTAGAATAATAAAAGAAAAGGGGAGAGAGGGTCCCCTTGTCTAATACTAGTATGTTGCCCCACTTTTGTTTTCCAACCTATCGGTAGAAGTGAGTTTTGTGTAGTGAGTCTGGTCCTCATTTTCTTTGTTTGAGTCTAGGTCTAGATCCCCAAAGGCTAAGTGATCTCTATCAGATTTCCCTCTTTGCCTTCTCTTTCGTTATAGCCAAGTGGGTGTTTGTTTTACCTTGTGATGGGCAGGTAAGTTAGCACCTAATTCAATATAGATCAAATTTACTCATCGTAGATCAAATACGTTATGCAATTCCCTTCTACTTGGCGGGTTTCCAACCCATGAAGGCCATTTCCCACAAAAAACCACTTGGAGAAATTAATAGCTTAAAAGCATGCAAAGGGCGTGAAATTCTACAAAAAATTGATGTTTGAATCCAAGACAAATCTCCTAAACATGATTTGGATTCGTCATCACTCAAACATTGAGCCTTGGCATAAAACCTAAAAATATCTTCTCGACGACAAGTTTTCAACCCATGAAGATGGTTTTTCGCAAAGCAGCTAAAGGCAAAAAACAAAAAATTGATACCCAAGCAGATCCATACACCTTAACTAAACATTCTTAATTGCCATAAATGCAGTGGTCAATGATTCAACCAATAAAGGATCATTGGCAAAAAAATAGAAATTGCCTTCTCCTCAGTAGGTTTTCAACCCATGAAGACAATTTTCTGATTGTACAAGAAAAATCAAGTAAATAAGTAGATTTGGTCCCTGCACTGGATTTAGAGTATGTTAGAATGATATTAGAATAGATCGAACCATTATGGAAAGAAGATGTAGTCAGAATCTCACGTGGTGGATTTTCATCAACGAAGTACCCCAATGGCAACTTTATGAAACTTAAAGAAAAATAGAAAAGTAATTAATGGTCTTATAGAAAGTTATCGTTGCGCTCAATGGAATAGTGAAAAGACCCCTAAATGTCTGTTGAGCTTTTGTATTTACTATCCAATGAGTATTTCCTTAAATTTCATCCATGTGGCGCAAATTCTAAAGAATAATAGATGAATCGAGACTCTCATATAAAAGCACACAAGCAGTTGAAAGAGTTACCTCATTTCTTTGATTCCTCATTCTATTGATACACATAGCTTTTTGAAATCCTGTGACTATGGCATTTGTAGTTTTATTCATCTTTTTGATTCAAAATCTTATTCATAAGCTTATGCCAACCAAGTTCGTGGGTTTTGATGGTTTGATTGTGATCAAGTTCCAACTACATAATTTCATAGACACCTCTCTCCGCTTCTATGACATGGCAGATTTTGAAAGGAGGGTCAAATTTGAATGGATTCATCCTATTACAGAGAAGCTTCGAGGATGTGGTTTAGTCGAGGCTACTAGTTTTTTGGTTGTAGTCCAAGCCCCAAGGCTTATTTACAAATGCATTCATCAGTGCAATCTAGAAACCAGGGAAATCATTCTACTTGATGATACAATATTAATTTCAATTGATAGGTAGATAGTGGTAAATTGTCTTCGTATGCCAGAGTGAGGAGTTTTCTAACTTGATTGTTGGTGGGGTCTCCTCAGAATTCTCAACAAAGAAGATGATTTGGAGGAAGGAGATCATGAGAACTTGGTTCCAAAAGCCATAGAGCGATAAGAGAAAAGTTCCTAAAACTTTGTTCAGAATCAATCTTAAGCCAGAAATAATTGACATTTTAGTTTTTCTACATAGATTGAGAAGTGAAGGAGAAGCCCTAAATTTTGTTGAGCAACATTTCTTTTTAGTTCAAGTTATATGCAAGGACACCCAGTACATTGGTTGGGCACAAGAGGTAAGTGAGATTCTATCCAATGCTCTCTAGGCGACCAAATTTTATAATACATTCTACATGTCTTCCTTCTTGATTTACATGTTGAATTCATTGCAATTATGGCCAAGCCTTCCAAGATTAGAGAATTTCCATGATGATGTTAAGTCTTATGAGTTTTACCCGTCTCCAGTTGCAACATAGTTATATAGATTATGTTAAGGTGAATGATGCGTTTACCATGAGGATTTGTAGGGAACTACAAGGATGCCTGGAGAGAAGATTCAACCCCAAAGCCATGGCCACCATCAGTTAGTTTGAATGTTACTTTATTTAGTTCTCATCATTTTCTTATTTGCATCTTGTAGCATATGATGGGTTCCCCTTGAAGCTACCAAGATATCCAAGTGACATGATTGAGATTATACAAAAAGCTCTGCAAGTGAACATCCTGAGCAGAAACCTAAAGAAGGGATAAAAATTCCCTCTGAAGGTTGGAGCCTTTAGTTGTGACACCTGGCATGATGCCAAGAACATGATGAAGGTGTTCGAGAAGAAATATAAGATAGACATGTATGGCTTATGTTCGACCCGAAGAAATATGCTAGAGATGTTTTGCAAATCGAGAGCGTGATAAAACATATCATCACGATCGAAGATTATTGGGCCGGTTGCAAAGATGAGTTCAAGAGCCATGACCATGATTTTTCCAAATTGACAGTTGATCAAGTGAAAATGTATAAGTTGAATATAGATGTAGATGGAATTGAAGATGAAGAATAAAATATGTATAACACTACTTATTTGACCAAGCTGAGGAACACTCCCATAAGTTCAAAACCTTTTGAAGATATCGTGGAGGATCTAGATATGATGATGGCCAAAATCTACAAGAGAACTGGAAAGTGGGTCGAGTGGACCATGAAACAACGAAGCAGGAGCAAAGGCACACTTGCCCAATCCTCCCCAAATGTAGCAACAACTTCATCTTCTCAAAGTGGTGCTTTAGTCACAATCCTACATCTCACCCAAATACAAGTGGTTGATCTTGGAGATGATGGAAGTAGTGAAAGTGAATCTACAGAGTCAAATGGAGCAACAAAGAAAACATTTAAAGTGGAGAAAGTCTTCGAAGCTCCAAAGCTCATTTCCTTGGCTTCAAAGAATCCTTTTTCTTCAGTTTCAAAGACATTGACTCCTGTTAAGAGGAAGATGTTCAGTGTAGATACATTAGGGACTACATCTAAGGTAATTGACACTAAGTCATGGCTCGAGAACACCTTTAAAAAAAAGAGAAAAAGGAAAGAAGAGGGATCCCCAAACAAAGAGACTTTATCTTTAGCTATCCATTTTGGGTCGGCATTGAGTAAAGTTAAGAAGCAGAAGACTCTATCAATTCTCGACCAAGACCCTGATACAAGACACTTAACTATGGAGATTGCTAAGCCCACCAAGGAGGGGAGAATTGAAGACCTAACTACAGATGATTTCATATTGTAGTCTCTAGACCTCAAAGAAGTTAGGCACGACACCAAAGTGGGTTTGTGGAAATCAAAAAATGAAGTGATAGAGGGACATCTTGAAGGTCTCAAGCTATCCAAAGTCAGGATGAAGGTGGAGATCCACAAACTTAACTGCTTCATCAGGAAACTAATTGCTTTGCTAGTACATATCTTGGGAGTGCCAGCTACCAGTGATCCTACAACCACAAATATTCAGGTTATCACATCGTAGTTGCAAGAAGACAAGTATTTCAGGAAAATTGATAGAGATCGGATTGGAAAACTCAAGCTTGAAGGTATCTTAGTAATAGAGCGGGTAGGCAATGCAGTATTAAGGCTTGAGATAGAAAATGACAATATCATAGCAAACAGGAAAACTTTGTCCCCAGAAAAGGCCAAATGTGAAGAATGCAACTCTCTCTTACAAATGATCATCCAAATGAAGGCTAAGGTAGCAGTTGAAGTCAAAAATTTTCCAAAGGGAGACGAGCCTTTATTTGAATGGCAACAAAGCTTGCAATTCAAAGCAAATATGATTTCTTTTGTAGAAGAGGGACTAAAGGAGACAAAGAGCAAGGTTAAAGAGGAACAAGACAAGAACTATGAGTTGCTAAAGGGCCTAAACACTAACTCCCAAATGAGTGGACAAAGAAAAGGAGCAGTGGGAGTTGCTATTATGCAAAAGGCTTTCTCTGACTACTTGGATAAGTTAATAGATAAATCCTCCAGTCATCAAAACAAAGTTTCTAATCTTAAACAACTTAATGGATGCATACATGTGGCAAAATAAGAGATACAAGAATAGTTGGATGCAATCAAATAATTGGCAAGAGAACACTCCAAGTGGCCAATTAGATAGACTAATGTCCATGTTGTTAGACATGAAGAGCTCATTTTGATTATCATTGCTGCAAAAGCCTATAAAGTGAAATTGGAGAAGAAAAAGAAGGGGAAATGATATTGTTCCTGCTCTCTTGTATTTTGGCTATGTATTTGTAACTGATAATTGGCTTCTTGCCATTTCTCAATTTTGAGAATGAAGATGAATCGACTCGTCCTTCTGTAATGGTTCATCTCAAAATCCTATATGTACTCATTTGAAAATTAATGAAATGGTTGGCTAATTTTTGGTGTGAAATACTTCATGTTGTAGAAACAAGTTGAATGTGTTTTATATCAATTATTTACTGTTCCATTGTTAATGATAGTTTAAGTTATCTCTTTTAGTTGAATTGAGTTATGGAATAAATAGAGTTTTGTTCCCTTGTTCAATGCAGTAAAATGAAGATAATAATAGTGTCGTTGAAGGTTAAAAGAGATTCTGTTCCACATTATTCCTTAAGTTAGTCCCTTGCATGTTAGGATTAGAAACATTCTGTTAAGTAGCTAATTCATGGATAGATTTCATTATTGTATCATCAAAATTTGTGGGTTCATAAGATGTATGAGTTCATGAATTTGATTAGTATTAAGACCTAAATCCTTGCTTGAGTTAGTTCCTATTTAGGTCAAACTTGGTTTACCTCTCCTGTTCTCTAGGCAAGAAAAACCCCCTATTAGAATTAGGAACAAAAAAATTCGTTGCAAATCATAACCACAAGGGAGCTGTACCTATAAAATTCAGAGGGAAATTAGTCTTTTAACTATGATTTCCCAACGGTTGTAATCAATTATTGTTCAAAAATATTGGGCATTCGAAGAGTTAATTAAAGTGAACAATCTATTTACCAACACAATAGTAGTCTCAAAAATACCTTGTGGACTACCATTGATCAATATAGATAGCCTTGGTGTAGAAATACTACATATCCAATTACACTAAATAGGAGCAAACCCAAACCGATTAAGAACTTGAAGAAGGAAGACTTTGTCAACATTTTCGCACGCTTTCTTGATGTCCACTTTGATCATAATTCCCATCTCTCTAGCCAATTTTAGAGAGTGAATTTATTCATGCACCACAATAATCCCTTCATAGATAGATATACCTAGAGCAAACCCACTTTGCTCCCACAAAATAATAGTTGGCAGAACTTTTTTCAATCTATTTGCAATCACCTTGGCTATGACTTTATATGTTGTATTTTAGAGGGAAATTGGTTTGAAATCCTCAAACGAATCCTTGGCACCTTTTTTTGGAATCAAAGTTAAGAAGGTGTTATTAAAGTATTTGAAAATAAAGCCTCCTCTTCAAGATTCTTCCATTACCTCCAAAAGGTGCTTTCCAATCACATTTGAGGTTTTTTGGAAAAAAAGTATCGAGAACCCATTTGGCCCTAGGGATTTATCACTTCCCATATTAAAAACAATATTTTTAACTTCCTCCTCCCAAATAGGTTTCATCAACATAGAATTTTGTTCCTCACTTATTTTCTTGGGGATTCCATCCAACAAATCCACCGTTTCATTATGCTCCTGAGTTTTTTTAGCAAATATCTCTAAGAAGAAACTTATAGCTTCCTTATTAATATCATATTTGTCCTCTAGAAATCTACCTTGTCTTTCCTTGATAGTAAAAATCTTATTGATTGTTCTTCTGCCTTTAACTAATCTATGAAAAAACTTCCTATTTTTGTCACCTTCTCTAAGCCAGAGCTCTCAAGATTTTTGTCGCCAAAATGATTCCTCTCTATGTAGAACCTCATTGTACTTATTTATCAAGATCACCTCTTGATTATAAAGAGATTCATCTATTCCCCCCTTCATCACTATGTCATTAACCTCTGCCAACTCATTTTCCAATTTCACCTTTTCATCAAAAATATATTTGAAAACTTTCTATTCCAAATTTTTAATTAATCCTTCAAAAATTGAAGTTTCTTGAAGAAAATGAAGGCTAAGTCCCCTAATATTTTTGGAGCCTTATTCCACTAGTTTTTAATTAAATCTACAAATCCCTCTTCTCTTAGCCACAGTTTTTCAAACCTGAAGGAAGCCCTCTTCGGAGAAGAGTCATTCCAACCTCGAAGACATATAAGAAAATGATATAAACCACTTAAAGGAATTACCCCTTCTTTGCATAACCATATCTCTCCTTTCTACTATATTTGTAAAACCTTTACGGTGGTTTGTCCATGTGAATTTCCCATTATTTAAATCCACATCCTATAGACCATTTGCAGATACAAATTTTGCAAATTCCAAGTGACCTTGGCTGAGGCATCCTTTACCTCCTAATTTTTTAGCCAGTGATAAGATAGCATTGAAGTCACCACCTAAAATAAACAAACTTTTCTTCACATTATTATATTTATCAGTTAGAGTTTCCCATACCTAAGATTTTAAAGTTTGATTGTAAGGTCCATACACATTGAAAGAAGAGAATTCTAGCTTGAGCTGAAAGGAAAGTACTTTAATCAGTCGTCAATTTGTGTTTGAATCTATCAACTACACTCACATAGGCTTTCTTCCACAAGATACACAGGTGTCAAGAGGCACCCTCTACCTCAACAAATAAACTTCCCCACATCCTAAAATTTTTAGCAAAGAATTGAATGTTGTCCCCACTTAACTTTGTTTCTTGAAGAAAGATCAAGTCTGGTTGGGTTTGATCAAGACCTCATTTGATCAAACACCTTTTGTTAGAGGTATTTTAGCCTCTGACATTCCACAAAAGGGTCTTCATTTCTTTCAGGAAGAGCTATATCCTCTTCCTGATCTCAACAATTTTGACTAGTCTGCTGCATTACTAGCTAAGGCTAATTTAACTGTAGCCAATTTAGGGCCTCTCTTCTTCTTCTTCTCCTTACAATTTGGTTTCTAAATTTGGGAGAGTGTTTGAGAAATAGTTCTATTTTTCTCTATATCTACTTGATCCTCCATTCCATATCCATCTTGATCATGCTCCTCCTCATTAGAATAATAGTCTAACTCTAAAACTAAGCTATCTCTTCCACTATCTCAAGCTCCCCGTAAGGCCATTTCCAAAATTCTAATAGGTGAGATTTGTTTGTCTTTGAATCCATTTGCATATTCCTCCCTATTTCCTTTTGGGGTAGACACATTGTATGTTACTATATTTAGACCTAATTTGAAATTTGGTTTCTATCCTCTATCCTCTTGAATACCTTCTAGGCTGGGGAGGACTTGTTCCACTTCCTCCAAAGTATCTAGTACAATACAAGATGATTGGTTAAAATTTAAATTTGTAGCTGAAGAAAAGTCTTTCAATCCTCTAGTCATCCCAAGACTATAGGGAGTTTCCTTGACCACTTGAGTTGATCCCTGGGGATAAGCTATAGCCATTATCCAATCCTAATGTAGACTATTACTAGTTCTAATCACTTCATCCACTATTTTCTCATAATTGCATCGATTTGAAATCATTTCATCTTCAAAGGAGTTTCTCTTTGTTCCTCAATGCTTTTGACAATATCCACACAAAAGTTTCCCTCAATACCTTTACCTTTCTGAGTATGGTTACCTTTTGTAATTTCCACATCAACACAATCCACTTCTAATTTAAGCTTGAATTCCCCTTGAGATGTGCTCATTATTAAAAAATTTGGAACCATATAACAATCCTACATTCTTATTAGAATTCTTATATACTGAGAAAAATGATTCAAATCCACCATCTCCTAATACAAGTGATATGATCCAAAGAAGTCCCCTAGTTTCTTTAGGGTTTCCTCATACTTAAATTTCCATGGTAATTTTTTTAGGTTTATCCATACCATCACATCCTTAACCTCCTCTAAATCTGGGTTGAAATTAGGGCGCTAGTCATAGATGTACATACCTCTACCATCTATCATGTAAGGCCCTACCTTCAATATGTCTTCCTTTTCTAATTTTGAGGGGCATATGATTATAAAGAACTCATTTGTGAGCAATTTCAATGTCATATTCTATCCCCAATTTTGATCAATCCATGCCTAAATTTTTGTTATAGCCGACTATGCCCCCAACCATTTCATAAAGAAAGCTTGATTTCTTAATCTACTCATTGAATCCTCCCATTTATGGTTATTAATAAATAAAGTAGCACCCCTTTGAATCTCTTTAAAAGTTGACTCATTACCTACTTTCTCATCAGTGCGTTCCTCTCCTCTCTAGATGTGATCTTTACTTGCTCCTTTCTCCAAAAGTTTTGTTCAATATATTTGAATTTAAAGTTGTTAGATACTGGGTAGATGTAACGACTATGTGTCCCACCATTTTGGCCATGATTTTCTTCCCTTCCATACCCACCAAATCTTGTCTAACTTGGAGCTCTATCTTTAGGAGAATTTTTGCTCATCCATCCTGGTAATCTGTAGCTAGTATCAAAGGATCCCCATTTGGGCCTTTGAAAGAACCATGCAACTATTCCATTAGGTTTGTTCTAGGCCTCATTTTGATTGAAAGATTTATTAAGAAACCTTCTTTGAGATTCAAGAAAGGGGTTCCCCATAGCACTTGCAGATTGCTTGGGTTTATTCTTCTAGTTGTCTCACTGATCATTGTAGCCAAATCTACTTCCAAAACCCTGATCACTAGGGTCTCCATTTTTTGCTTTCCATCGTGTGTTCCTATTACCATAATTTTTAGCTTGTAGGCTCAACATGTATTTTACCTTTTATCTTTCAAAAAAATGTTAGTAAAATATTGTATTTTTGAGGAATTGAAGAACTTGCTTGCTTGTAAGTGAAAGTCACATTAGGTCAGCTAGTGGATTGCATCACATTTTCTATTTACTTATATTGATGATTGAATAGTTGGAAATTGGTTTCACTTTGAAAATATTTTAGATTTTAGAAGACACATCATTAATAATTTTTTCACTTTCATTTTGGTGATGTGATTGTTGTTACTTTTGGTTGTGCATCATGTATGAAAGGTCCACTCGTCAGATATGTAGGTTCATTTCATACTTAGAAATATGAAAAGAAACAATATAGAAAATGAAAATTTGAGCATGATATGAAATGATATAAAATGCCTATTTTTGTATATTCACATTTGTTTTTGTCAAAATAAATGAAACGATGACTCCTCTCTCACTTCTTTTCCCAACCCAATGAATAAATATGTGAGCATGTAATTTGCATTAGAGCTTGTCCCATAACCTATGCCTTATGTACATATTTTTCTTAAATTTTACTACAAGGAAGTTCTATGAAAATTTTTAATTGGGAAAAAGGGATTTGATAAAATCTTCTATTATTTTTGTGAAATGATAGGGGCTTAAAAATTCAAAATAAGCTTTGAAAAATAATATATAACTTTACTATTTTTCCTTTAAAAAGAGTTATTATAATTTTGTCTCTAATTTGTTCTAAAGAAATATAATAATATATTGTATGATAAAAATAAATAATATTATAAATGATATAATGATTAATGTTTAAGTAAAAATAGTTTTATACACTGGAGAAATACAAGATTTCCAAACTTATATCATTAATTAGGTGGGATCATGCTTTATAATGTCACAATGTGCAATTTGTTTTCCCTCTTGATGCCCCAAATTAATAGAGAATGTTTTAATTGTAGTAATTTGCAAGTGGCATTATTATATACATTTTTTTCCTTCTTAATGACACAAGTAATAATTGGTCTAGATATTGGCTAGATTGTTCTTGATTTTAAGACTCTTTATAGTATATTTACATTTACTTATTTTCTTACTTGCCATCATTTAATGATAGCTTTCTTTGTAACCTTTGAGAAAAATGGGTTAAATTTAAAATTAAAATTATTAGCAATATCACTATGGGGTATTAGTATTTTTTCCAAAAGAAAATGGAACATTGAGGTTGTGTGCCATCTTTAGTGCCCTACACAAGTTGACCATCAATAACAAATATCTGATGCCTTAAATTATAAATTATTTTGATCACTTGTCAGAGATAAGAGTATAAAACAAACTTGATTTGAAGTAGGGATGCTATCACGCGAGGATCACAGTTGGGGATGAAGAGAAGGTTGTTGGAATTAATTTTTTGTCAATGATGTCAAAATGTCTAAGGAGAAGTTACTATCAGAGTTTAGAAGGAAAAGGGAACACTATCAGAATGAAGAAGACACTATCAGAGATGAATAAGTAAGATTATCAGAGAAGCTTAAGGAATTTTGGAGTTGATCTAACCCTAAGATATATGGTCAATATTAAGTTTAGGGTTATCAAACAAACAATGATATAAGGGAGTAAGGAAGGAACACAAAAGAGAGAGAGGGGCAATAGTCAAAGAAAGGATAGTGAAAAATGACAACAAGCATTACAGAGAGAGAACAAAGGAACAAGATGATCTAACAAGCTTAACGAGAAGCACTAGATAGGTCAAGTTATCTTGTATAATACCTAATCAATTTTTACAATATTTGAAGAGTCTTTTGTAGGATTGTTAAGTTCATCAATGAAATTTTGTTAAAAAATCTCACGAGGTGAATGCCTAAAGAGGTAGGATTAAATATCCTAGTGGAGTAGTCCTAATAGGATAAGGATAAAATTAACACTATATCAGTCACTCCTAATAGAGTGAGTTTCTTACAAGGAAACAATAATGTATGCCTAATCGATAAACCTTTTTGATTGGAATGAAAATGTTGTGGGTTCTATCCCCACCGGAGTTTTTCCCTCTGACCAAGGGTTTTTTGTGATACAAGAAACAATCAACACAAGAAACTCACATGCTATAATTGTGGTAAATCAAAACATACAACTAATGTGTGTAGAAGCAGATTGTCAAATGTCTCACTGAAAGTATCCTTCAACAATTTTTGCTATAACTACCACAATCTTGGACACAGAGCAAGAAATTACATAATGAAAACATCAAGTACATCGATAAGAAGAAACTTTATGGGTCACTGCTATAACTGTAATGTATTTGGCCATAACGTCAAACAAGTATGGGTCAAGAAGGAAAAGAAAAGATTAACCAATAACAAATCATCAAATTCTAGTCACGAAAAAGTCTTCAAACTAAGATAGTAGAAGTACTGCTTAGGGACAACAAATAATGGTAAAACTCTATTACATCCCCAACAAGGTAATGAAGTGTAACAAATAAGAAGTACCACACTATTGGTAAAGAAAAGTTAAACTCTATTAACTTGAAACTTATGGAGAATACATACTGTTATGAATGCATTAATTGCATAATTAACCATTTGATTACTTTTTAGATTACAAGTACGTGCAAAGGATAATTCATTTGACACCTTACTTTCTAAAATTTACTATGTAAAAGTAAAATTATGAAGTGATTTACTGTGTGCATTATTGAGAAAAAGTGAATAGAGTTCTTCGTGCCCTAAAAGTTATAGTAGGAAAAATACTTTTTTTTTGCATATATTTTGTAAAGATTTTTTCTTGAAAAAAATGAAAACTATGGACAAGAATCATCTTCTTGTAAGAATTAACAAAATACTAGAGCTGCAAGTTGAAGTCTATCTAGTAGGATTGAGCTTACCTGATAATAACGAAGCCCTATCATCACTACCACCAAGGGTAATACTAATCGATGACATTATTGCCTTCATTCATAACAAGATTGTGGTATTGGGAAATCCTAGAATTCAAGATATGTACATGAAGGAACTATGTGTAGATGGAGAATTGAAGAAAAAATATAAGCACCTCGAAGTCCAAGGCATCACACATATGGTGCATATGTTGAAATTTTTTTGTGATGAATGGATTAGATTCATGCTGAGTAGAGTACATGATGGAGCACTATGGTTAGATATGGAGGAATTTGTAAAGATCACAAGATAAATTATTTAAAAAGTTATGGGTTTATCAAAAAAAGGAACGAAATGCCCATTGTGAGATAAAATATGAATGAGTTGAGATAAATAACCAAGAGCACTTCAGACAAGAGAGCCATGGTGATAGATAAGGTGAAACATGTAGGAACAAGGTTCAGTACAATGATAATTGGGTACAAGATATACTAATAAAGTCACCCTAACAATATGCTGGGAATAATGATATAGACAACACACAAGATCACCACACAAGATAAATCATATGATCTCTTAGGTATGGTTGTTAATAAATTAAGTGTAAATATGGAAAGGTTGAAGAAGGACTGACAACAAGATATAAAATTTGGTACTCTACTTGTATGTATATATTTCTACGTTAAGAATTTTTTTTCCCAATATAAGAAATGTAAAATGGAATGAAAATAGACTTATATTATATGTCAAATTAATGTGTATGTTGAGAATTTAGGTGATTGATTTAAAAAATAAGGTGGAGCTACTTCAAAGAATTCTAGCTGAAAATGCAAGCACATTATTGGATCCCAGACGAAGTTATCAACATGTATAAAGAAACTATGTTACTTTACTAATAATTTTTGGATTCAACTAGTGGAGAGAACTTCTTGGGTTCCTTATCTATATTATGAAGTTTCATGAAAAGAGTTGGTCAATTATGCTGACCATAAACTAAGTCTACTGAAGAACACCTCCACAACATGATTGGGACTTTTGAGGAAGTTTTCAAAAGAAAAGCTTTGAAGGCCCCATCAGCCAAGAAAGTGAAAAAGATAAAGAGGAAATCAAAATTCATATAGGAAGCATCGAGCAGTTTATCGGTGCATGAGGTCACATAAGCTACATTGACACTTCATCTATCTACACAAATAAGAAAAGGAAAATACACAATTATGCAGTCTATAGGAGAATATGTTGTTACTATTTTAGAACAAGAGGAGAAAGGTACTAGAGAAGAACTCAAAGTTAGCTCTAAAGGAATTTACTAAAGAAAGAGTGATAAAGACCAATAAAGAAAAAGTATTCAAGAGAAGAAAAACACAACATATTGCTATAGAGAATAATAATGACTTAGAGTCAAGCTTAGCCTTAACCACCAATGAAGAAATCACAAGATGAATTGGAGAAATAAGTAAGTTCATGGGGAAGGAAATCAAGACGGTGAATGTATAAGATTCTTGCTAATCCCATAGAACTCGCAAAGTACATTACTAAAACATGACTAGTTGGGAAGATGGATCGCCACTTAGTTACAAAGTTAATTGAGGACAAGAAATTGATTGGAGATTCAATCAATTTTTTTTTTCAAAAAGGCATGAAAATATTCTAAAGACTCGAAGGGAAAAGTGCCACATGAGTTGTTTACTACTCTACTAGAAAGATGACACTCTACAAGTCAAAGGGCAGAAGAGTCGAGGAAACAAATGCTTTAGGAATTGTGACCTGACCTATCGGTTAATGATGTAGAATTTTGGATGGACAAGTATCACAAAGCCTTTAGAAAAAAGGTATTGACAACTATGGTATTGGTAAATGAAGAACCAATTTTAATTCAAAATATCATAGAAGTATGAATTGAGGAATTTCAAAAAGAGAAAAATCAAGCTTATGAAGAATCAAGAACTTCAAATATCAATGATGTATTTATTGCAAGTGAACTACTTGGGACTATAAGAAAAAAATGGAGAATAACTTTACAGATGAGTAAGTAATGATTGAAGATATTACATACATGAGAGAAGAATTAGATTTAGAAGGAGACAATCAAGTAAAGATAACATGAGTTCAAACTGATACAACAATCATTATCAGTAGTGAACACAGAGAAGAAGACACATCTGACAAGGCTACACTTAGCCAATATAGAATTATAAAAAATAAGTATTGTAGTTCAAACACTACTTGATCTAACTACTCAATCACTAGCATCAACAAAAGACATATTAAAGGCTATGAGAAGATAGGAGGATCAAACACTGATACTAATACCAAGATCATCAATAGTTACTGATGGTAACACAAGTGAAAAAAAAGATAGTGGTGAAATAGGGAGTCAATCTAAGGACTCAAACACTCAAGCAGAACAAGGAAAGAAAGAGAGCACAAAACTCAAGGACCAAGTTCATCCCAACTGATAACTATTAGAGTAGAGAGGTCAATTGATAAAGGTAAAGATAGAGATGATGATGAAGATAAGGATTAAGATAAGAAGAAGAATCATGATAAGAGCATACAATCAACAAAATTCAAAGGTAAAAGGAAATGAGAAGAGGAAGAAGAGGATGAGATAGATGATGATCGACCAAGAAACGATCCCTAGTTTGACATGTTAAAGAAACCAACACTAAGTTTAAACAAGAAAGATAGATTACTATTCAAGAAAGCATTTTACCTAAAAATTGAGATTGATAAAAGAAGATCCAAAATAATCAAAAGGAAAGTATTGAGGAAAACTCCACAAATGTTTGAAAATATTTTTCCAGAAGTCAAAATAGATAAAGAGAAACCAATTTAAAGAAAGTTAAAAGTTTATTTGGATAAGAAGGAAGAAATGGAAGCAATCTGAAAGGAGAGCTAGTAAAGGATGTCACAAGCAAATTGGAAGAGGAGAAAAGAAAAAAGCTTAAAAATTTGAAAGGGGAGTTATAGGAGAATATGCATTACAGGAGATTGTTAATAGTGCATTAAGAAAAGATACCACTTTGTGTATTTTTTGATGCATTCACTTTTGATATTGACACTTGACTTATCAAAGTTCAAAGCAAAATGCTATGTCATATCAAGAGACTGGACTCATTCGTCAATGTAGTGCAATATTCATCAAAACTGAAATACTTAATTGCTAGAGAAGGATAAATCTTAGCAGAAAGAGATAAACTAATTTCGAAAATATTGGAGATACAAGGAATGATTAGTTTACATATTGATGTGCTGAAGAAAAAATTATTGGAAGTGCAACACACTATACAAGTGCTTGAGGAAACTACAGTAAGAAGAATGGAGAACATGATAACAAAATTTGAGAAGCACATTTTGACTATTCAAGCACTAAAGAAAATATAGGAAACATTATCGTAACTTACACATTCCAAATATATAGATATTGTAAGTAAATTTTAAAATGGTTATGAATGTTTCACTGCATATTTTTCTATTTGGTCATGTTTATTGGCATTGACTTCCATAAACAAAAAAGGGGGCGAAAATTTAGAATAATACATATATAAATATATTGAGTCAATGATGAGGAGATAGAGAGATGAAGTAATAGGTAGATAACATGATAAATGATATAGAGGATATCGATACATAATAAGATTACATGAAAGGGGGAGTATAGAGAATAGAGTACATGTATGGATATGGACATGAAGTAATATATTTTGTGTTTTTGTTTTTGTCATCAATTCCAAAGGGAGAAGTTAAGTTTTTATCATTGATGTAAAAATGTCTAAGGAAAAGTTACTATTAGAGTGTAGAAGGAAAATGGAACACTATCAAATTGAAGAAGACACTATTGGAGAAAGCTTAAGAAGGAAATTTAAAATTGATCTAACCCTAAGATCTATGGTCAAGATTAAGTTTAGAGTTATCAAATAGAAAATGATGTGTGTCTGCGAGAGAGAGAGAGAGAGAGAGAGAGAGAGAGAGAGAGAGAGAGAGAGAGAGAGAGAGAGAGAGAGAGAGAGAGAGAGAGAGAGAGAGAGAGAGAGAGAGAGAGAGAGAGAGAGAGAGAGAGAGAGAGAGGGGGGGGGGGGAAGGAACAAGTCAATTTGACAAGATTAATAAGCACTATACAAGTCAAGTTATCTTATATAATGCCTAATCAATTTTTACAAGATTTGAGGAGTCTTTTGTAGGGCTGTTAAGTTTGTCAATGAAATTTTCTTTAAAACCTCTAACAAGGTGAATGCCTAAAGAGGCAGGATTAAGTATCTTAGTGGAGTAGTCCTAATAGGCTAAGGATACAATTAACACTGTATTAGTCACTCTTGATAGAGTGAGTTTCTTGGAAGGAAACACCAATGTATGCCTTGTCGACAAACCTTTTTGATTGTAGTGGAAACGTGGTGGGCTCCATCCCCACCACAACTTTTCCATTTAACCAAGGGTTTTCTATGATACCAAAATATGTGTTATGTGTGTGAATTTTATTTCATGATTTTTTACTTACTTTCATGCATATAGATTGTTAATTGTTAAGTGGTTACACTATCGATTAGATTTGGATTATCGAAACAATGTTGTTATAGATTGTTGGTTATATAATGAAAAATGCAATTATTTCTTAATTATCGATTCACCTCCTCTCATTACTTAACCTTTCCTACCTATAATTAAAAAATGTTTCATGTGTGACCAAGGATTAACTTTTGCAATTATATTCAAAGAGAATTAGTTAATCAAGGGAAAAGATATTGTTTCTAAAATCTAGCCTCTCCTACACATTATCCAACTTTCCTTTCATGGACATTTTGTTTCAATTTCATGGTTGATTTAAAAATAAGGGTTTGACTTAGGCTAACCAATTTCCACAACACTTTTCTCTTTTTTGTATGTGTAGGGATAGTTGGCGATTGTGAGGATTAAGCTATAAAAAGATATTAGGAGCTATAAATCATAGTTAATTTCATTGAAAAGTGTTGTGTTAAAGGAAAATTGATTCACACCTAACCATCTTGTTAGCCATTGACTTCTTGTTTCAGGCTAAAATTTAGTTTATATGTTAGTCATTATTTCTACTTCTTAGATCTAGTCCGAAAATTGGCATTTTGGTTTGTAGGCTATTTGTACATGTAGAAAATTCTCCTTTCTCCATTTTCAATTAGATATCACGCTTTCCATTTCTCTTCCATAGTCATCTTCCATGAAAATGAAGGTTCACTACATTCACTAAACATTTGAGCCTCAATATAAATGGAGACAGGCTTGCGCTTCCTAGTTTTTTCTTGCATCCAAGTGAATCCTTTTTTCTACTTTAAAGCCACACCATTGGAAAAGGTATGGTTCATCTAGATCTTAAGAACTTAGAAGTAACTAAAGCTAGGGAACCTTCACAGAATGCTCATAAAGTGGGCTAGATTTTGGGCTTGGAAAACTATTACCAAAAGTCTGTGGAGAGGCATTCCAAGCTTACAAATCCCTGAAGGACCAAAAGTGGAAATGGTCAAGGAGAAAATCACATTTTCACCTTAACTGACGTTACCTGATTCCATGAAGCCATTTGATGTCCAAAGTGATGCTCCAAACTATGCAATAGCAAGAGTATTGATGCATTATGGACATCTAATAACTTATGAGTCAAGGAATTTATATGACATGGAGAAGAATTATCCTATTCATGATAAGGAAAGGAAAAGGGCCCTCTATTTCCTCAGGAGTTGAGGAATTATTCCTTGGGGACATAATTTTTTGTGAATATCAACAATGTCTCGTCCAATTTTTCAAGACTCAAGTGAAGTTTGCACTGAAGCAGGCTAAGTGACAAGTCCCTAATAGAATTCAAATTTTTGATACTCTAAAATCTAGGGAAAAATATTGTAGTTTCAAATTCCTCAAGAAAATAGAGAAGACTACTATAGTGGAAGAGAAACACAAGATTCAACTTGGGGCAAGCTAAGTGATTTATCCATTGAAGTTTTGGAGTCCATCAAGGAAGGATACAAGATGGACTATCAATCAATGAAATTTTTTAAGCAAGTTAAGGAGGGAATGACTCATGATTTTAGTATTAAGGATTGATTTTTTCTATTCCCTCAAAATTGAGTCTACCTCCAAAAATGGAAGAAAATGAGGAGGGAAGTTCTCAATCAATGTCATGACAGTTAATAGTCAAGGAAAGAAGGACACAAGAGAACCCTCCAATGGGTCAAAAGAGATTTCTAGAAAGAAAATATGAGGAAAGATATGGATGTGTATGTGAAAATTTGTCTCATTTGTTGGAAGGAGAAGGTAAAGAAAAATCCTCAAACAAGACTATTTCAAAAATTACCCATGCTAGTGAAACCATGGACAAGTGTGAGTATGGATTTTATTGTTGGTTTTCTAGAAGTGGATGGAAATAGTGGTATCATCATGGTAGCTGACAAAATCTCAAGATATGACATATTTGTTTCGTGCAAGGCTAGTGAAATATTGGGGTGTTCCATTGAGCATCAATCAATAATTGTGGATGCCCACTTTACTCGTAATTTATGGAATGACTTGTTCGAGATGATTGTGATACAATTTTTCATGTCTTTAATTCATAATCCAAAGACAAATGGATAGATCAAAAGGATCAATGGGATTTTGGAAGATTATCTTACATACTTTGTTTGGTTGAGCCAGTCTAATTGGCAAAAGGTATTGACCCAACTTAGTTTAGCTACAACATGCAAAATAATGCATTGAGTGAGTTTTTCCTATTTGAATTGGAAACAAGCTAGAAGCCATTGATTCCTCATATAATATTGAGAGGAATACAAAGTTGGTAACGTGGTATTTTGAAGGATGGATCCAATTCAATTTACACCACCCAAGGGGTTGAGGCCAACATTTTGTCATAAATTTGATGGGCCAATCTCAGTTGTTTAAAAGATTAAGAAAGTTTCATGTAAGCTGAATTTTCCAACAAACACGAGAGTCTACAATGTGTTCCATGTAGGTGACCTAAGTTCATACCATAAAAATAAAGAGGATACTAGGAGAAATGTCCCAATTGGTGACTAATATTTGTCTAGGATAGGTTGGACCCAAAGGTACATGAATTGATTGTTGTTAGAGAGCAAGGTTTTGATTATATAAAGTTGAAAGAATTATTAGTTCATTGACAAAGCCAAGCTAGAAATAAGCACAATGTCATACCCTAAATTGCAACCAATGCATTTCTTACACCCAACAAATATGAATTTATTTTGTCAAACAATTGTCACATATTTTTTAGGATATATTGTTTATAGATTATAATGATTTTATAAAAAACCACCAAAAAAATTCTCGCAATATGCATTTGTTCATTATTCATGAAAATAAAGATTCATTGATTTTAACTAATAAACACAATACAATTTAAATTAAATATAGATAGATATGTGTTGCCCCACTTTTGGTCGCCTCTATTTTCAAGCTTTCTCCCTTCATTGCCTCAAGTAAGATTTATTGCCAAACCTTTGTCAAAATTATTTTGAGTCTAATTAAGGTTTCAGTCTAAACTAATTCTCATTGGGTGTTCCTTTTCTCCATTTGGTTGGGCTTTTGGGATTTTAGTGTGCTTGTGTCTCCCTTGCTTGCTCTATGTAGAAAACACTTAACTAGATGTGCATGTAAGAAGTTGTCCAAATTGTGTTTAGAAGAGTCTTGTGCTTCCCCTAATGACAAAACTTTCTAAGTCCTTTGTTTCTTCTCCAAGTATGTGGATTTTGGAGTTCCCCTTACTTCACTTCTTTGCCACTCAGAGAAGTGATTCCAGTAAGATCTCGCATAACTATAAATTTAGCTCTTGCAACAAGAAAAAAGACCAAAATTTGAAGAGTATTCAAGTGAAAAATATACTTAGGCATATCTTGAGGGATAAATTCACCCTAAGGATTCCCATAATGAAGGAAAAGTGCATGAAATCAAAGTCAATAGAAAAGTAGTGAAAGTGCTTCTCTAGTGCACCAAGAGGAAGGTCTATTATGTACAACCCATATTCCAAAGTATAATAGAGGCCACCATTTGCCTTAGTCAAAAATAAAAGTCATAAAATTGAAGATTTTTCTTTTTCACTTAAGACAATGGGTTATGAAAGAAATATGATTTATGAAAGGAAAAGCCATGCATATAAGACGTGTTTGATGTCATTTTTGTCTATTAATTCCTGACATTTAATGAAAATTAGATCATTGCACTCAAATGGTTCCTCCAAATTTATCAAATTAGATTAGTTATGTGGCGTGAGGATTTACAAACAATGAACATAAAAGAAAATCTATAAAGTGGGATTTCTTTGCATTTCTTCATCATCTAATGGCCAATTTTGATTTCCACAACTAAATGTATTGCTCCAATGTTTATAAGCCCTCTACCATTGATTAAATGTTTATAGGGTACGACAATATTAATGGGATGAATTACACATTGAATAACCTTAGTAATACCTAGTTATGATTTTATGATCTTGGTGACTTGCATAGAATGCTGTAGGAAAACTCAATTCATCTGGTCACCATCAAATTGAAATAGAGTAGCCTAGTTGAGGTGGTAGGTTTTTTGGTGGCAGTACATGAACCATAGATAATCCTTGAATGCATTACACACTACAACCTAGACACCCACCAGATCAAAATGCCAAACAACAAAGTGCTTCTTTCCTTGACCAAGACTTGTTATAGAATTATTTCCAACTAGCTGTGAGAGATGTATACAATTATATGAAGTTCTAAAACTCTTGATCCTTGTATAATGAAAGAATTTGGGGAGAAGGGGAGACATGATCGCCACATGGTTTCATACCCCTCAAAGCCATAAAAAAAAGGTGTCCAAAACCTTCTCTGACACCAATATTAAGAGAGATTGTTGAAATTATGATCCTCTAGCATAGGTTGAAAGGAAATGAAGATGCTCTTGAATTTTTGGAGCATTAATTCTATTTTCTTCTAGTAATATGCACCAAAGTAGAGCATGTAGACGGTACAAATAATCAATGATAACCAAACTGGTTGGCTTTAGATAAAAAAGGTCTAGAAGAGTTTTATATGACTTTATACTTAATTTACACCCCCACTACCATCGAGTTGTCACAAGGGTTATTGCATGTTGAGGAGTTTGATGAATATATATGAGTGTACAATTTCTATCTGTGCCTGTAGTTGCATTGGAGATATGTAGATTTTATGAAGGTAAATGATGCCTTCACTATGAGGGTTTTTAAAAAGCTACAAGGGTGTCCAAAAAGGAGTCTCTCTCCTTGAAGACATGGCTTCTGTGATCTAGTTCATAAGCTAGTTCATTCAATTCCTTGTATTTTCACACATGAGGATTTTTGGATTTGATGGTTTCCAATGGAAGCTCCCCAAATATTTGGATGATCAAATCATCTTGATTGAGATGTGTGGCCATATTTTGGAGGTGGACAACCTATGCTTAGATGATAAGAAGGTGGGAATCCCCTTCTCAATTTTAGTGGGAGCATATTCTTGTGCCTCCCAGTCCAATGCTAAGAACATGCTCAAAGCCTTTGAAGAGAAGTACAAGTTAGAGTTGTATGAGGTTATACAATGTGGGAATAAATGCAGAGGGAATTTTTGATGATGTTTCCTACATGAAAACCTCCACATACTCAAATGAAATCAAAGGTACTCCTATTTATTTGACCCCTCCCCTAGTTCCTACCATTTAAACTTTGGAGGAATTAATAGACGAGGTAATTAAAAAGAAAAATAAATAGGTAGAGTGGAGAAAGGCCAGGAGAAAAAGAACTGGTGGTTCATCGTTGGGATCTCAACCAGTGAAACATCCACCACAACCTCCACCATGATGGTTGCAATTGTAGACACCTAAATATGATTACACCATTATGTAATCTTATTTAGTTATCTTCTAAGACATTATTGATTAAATATTTACTATTTAATTAATTAATTGTCATCCCCTAGTTAATTAATTAATTAAATTAACTATAGTCCAATTGATCAAATCAAATGATAAACCAAATTAAATAAATCCTCAAATCGATATAATTTAATCCCACATCCCCCTCTTTATTAAATAAATCATTTAAAATCAACCTAAATCCTAAACCATCCCTAAACCCTACCATTACCCCTAATCCAACCCATTCACCCATACTAACCTCACTCACCCTCCTAACTAACCCATCCCATCAAAGCTAAGCCACTTTCCTCCTAACACCCCTTCTAAGCTAAGCCTAATCCCCCTTCCAAACTTGTGCACAAATTTAAGCAAGGGTTAAGACTTGCTAACCCAAGCCAAAGTCAATGGTCTCCCTTTTCCTCTTCCATCCCTATCCAAGAACATTAATGCCTCTTACATGCCATTAATACCTCTTGCATCCCTCTTACACACTCTTCCCACCTCATTACTCCCTTTGACCAACCATTTTTACCATCCCCTTACACTCATCCTCCTTGTGACAAGTGTCACTCCTTGATTGGCCACAAACAAGCACAATCCATGTACTCCCTTTTCAAAGCATCCTAGCCCTCCCTCGCCATTCTTCCTTCCTTGAATCCTAAGCCTCCATCTCACTACCCCTTGGCCTATAAATAAAGCCATTCCCTCTCACAATCCATATCATCTACCCATTCAAACTTATAATGTCCCACTAACCAGTACATCATACCCATTTTACACCATTACCATGCTAAAACCCATCCACACACCTATTTTTGAATCCTCCATCCACCCCCATGCTTGATAAATGCCCCCTCACTTGAAACTTGAGCACATTGGAGCAAACATCCCCTATTCATCTAGACATACTGATGTTATCATAGGCTACACATTTGAGGAGCTTACCATTTTTGGTCTACTTTCCTCTATAATATTTGCCTTCATCCTATCATAAGTGTTAATTTATTTCGTATTATGAATGCTTTATTAATCTTAGTATTCAATTTGCACTAATAAAATAGGTGATACAAAAACTACACCAACCACATCTGTGGGACCTTCTCAAATTGTTGGAGGAGGTGGAGGAGATCAACCTCTAGACAAAAATGTTCCTATCACTCCTACGTGCGAAGGCACATTAGTCCTAGTCATAGGGTCAAAAGAGGAGACTGAGAAAGATAATTATAAGGAGAAGGAGAAACAAGGAGAGTCTAAAGGTGCTAAGGATAATGATGCATCTGTCTAGGTGATCAACATAGATGGCTCAGATGGAGCCTAATATGATGATAGATACAATGAAGAGCCACCACCATAAGAGACACTTGAAGTTTCAGATACCCAAGGTATCATTCCCACCACTACTTCTTTGACTAAAACAAATATTTTTCCTTTACTTGCAAGGAAGACTAACACTCCTCCTATGGTGAGGAAGCTTTTTGATGCCACAACACTCCAATCCTCACTTAATGTGCTCACCTTGAAGTCATGGATGGAGAAAAGACTTGAGAGAAAGTGAAAAAGAACAAGTGATGGAGTACCTTTGAAAGACTTGATCACACAAGCCATAAAGCAGTCACTTGTCACCAAGAAGGAAAGGAGGGCTCCCACTTTAACAACTCTGGGAAAAGATATAAACATAGGGAACTACATAATGGAGATTTCCCAAGTTCAAATTGATGAAAACTTGGTTGATCATGACCCAATATATTTCAATGTTTAACATTATGACATGGGGCCACTCAGGCATGCACTTAAGATCACGATGTGGATATTTCTAAACTAGGAGGTGGATGAGGAATCAGAGGGGTTAAATATATCAAAGGCCCAACTCAAAGCCACAAAAAAAGTGTTATCTTATTCTCTTAGGAATCTATTTGCTCCACTAGATAACCAAGCTAGATATCAGATCCAAAATCTTATAATCCCTTCGTAGAGGAAAACAAGGCTCTTCTGGCCAAGCTCCAAGAAGAAAGGTACTTTAGTCAAATTGGGCATAGGTGGCTAGAAGATATGAAGGTAACAAGTCTTTCCTTAATTTTTTCTATTAAGATAGTTTAAACATTGACACGTATATCTGAGAGTCTGAGATAAAACAAAAGATCACACCCCCAAATACATATACAGTTACAAAAAATTTGGGGGGTGAAAACAAAACTTAAAAGATCAAAGTACTATAAATTTTTACATTTACATACACTGATTACATCTTTATATATAGATTTCATAATAAAAATCAAGCTGAAGGAACAAGCTAGCTCCAACCATCATTCTGGCTATCAAGATCGGGTTGAGCCCCTGGAACTGCATTAGGATCCTGAATCACATCAATAGTTTCCTCCTCCTGACTGGTTGCATTGTAACCTTGCAACACATTACTTACATTTTTTAAATCTACTACCTTTGAAGGAGCTAAGAAACCCTGGTACTTAGCAATATAGTTTTCTGAATGCAGATTATCCTTGTTGATCAACAAGTTGCCTTCTCACATAAGTAACATGAAATCACTTGTGGAAATATATAGCACCAAAGCAACCTGAGACACAATGTGAAAATGGGTGAGTTTAAAATTAAACTTACCCTTCTCTCTTCCTAAAAGATTTCTTTGTTGCTGTCCCTCCAAAGAGTCCATAAAATCTCAGTAGAAAGAGCAAACCAAAAGTAGTTAAGTTTAGAATCAAATTTCTCTACATAACCAGCAATAATTTCACTCTAGGAGACACTACCAACACAATTCCATACACTAGAGGAACCAAGAAAAATAGATCACAACTTACGGGCATAAACACAATAAAAAAAAAATGTTCAAAATATTCAGTCACGTTACACAAAATGCAAGACATAGGGGATAAACCAATAGAAGAAAGAATTTGATCCATAGCTAACTTTTTTTGACAATAGCAACCATTTAAAACAAATCTTTTTAGACTCAGCTTTACCCTTCCAAAGAAAATAAAAAAAGAAAGACCAATCAGATAATGGATTAATTTGCCCCTAGCACTAGATCACTCTAGCAATGAGAGAAGAATCATTCTTTATACACAGATATAGCCTTTTAGTAGTAGTATCTTTCAACAGAACACCATCAACCCATTTAGCTTTATCAAGAAAGACCTTTGAATCAATAATATCACAAGGGCTATCAAATTTGATCACTTTCTTAATCAAAGTGAAAGTCTTTTTCTATGAATTAGGAATATTGAATCTACCTTTTAAATCCTCCTACACCCCTAACCTCCCACACATCAAGATATCCTAAATCAATGAAATCCCCTTCAAGTTCCAAGCTTTGGCATAATAGCTTTGAGTAAGGGAAAAAGCTTTATTATTATATGAAAGCCCCCACCAAATGGACCTATCCTTTACAAGGAAATAAGGAGGTCCTCCTACTACTTCTCTTTCCTGTATAAACTTCCTCACCTAGATCCAAGCCTTCCAAAAAGTTTGAATTTTTTTTGACCTGAACAATCTCATCTTAAACTCCCCTAAAACAATGTCAATCATTGGAATATCCTTCCAATTCTTGCCTTTCCTAATGACAAATTTCAAAAGGTTATTCCTAATAAGAATTTTCCATGGCTCATCTCCCCCATAGTGATTTCAACACCCATTTGGATGCTAGAGCCATACCTTGGGCTTTAATATCCTTCAACCCTAAACCTCCCTAACTTCTTACTTGACAACACCATTCCCACTTAACACAATGTCTCTTCTTACTCCCTTTTCCATTTGACCATAGAAAATCTCGTAGTATTCTTTCTAGCATGTTCACACGAGAGTTAAGAAACATCCAGGTAGAAGTAAAAAATATATGATGAGAGGAAAGAACTTTTTGCACCACTTGCAATCTACCAGCAAAAGACAAGGAATGGGTTTGTCATTTCAAGTGCTTTTTATTAATTTTTTCATTGACCCAATCCCACATCTTATTGAGATTTGGGTCAACTAAGAAGGGGATACCCAAGTATCTAACAATCTGATTAGGTCCAAACCAGTGCCAACCCTTACTGAGCAACCAATCTAGAGGATCAATAGACCAACCCAACACATTATATTTTGAAGGTGAAATCTTGGACCAAGAGGCCACACAAAATAAATTAATCCTTTTATAAGCATTCTCAAAATTCTCCTCTGAAAGCCCTAAGAACAAAGAAGTGTCGTCTGCAAACTAAGCATTAAGCAACACCTCCCCATTAGGCAAGGAAATATCTTTTAGTGGAGGATCCAATTCCTTTTCCCTTAGAATATAAAATAAAGCATCCACTGCAATGAAAAACAATAAAGGGGCAAGCAGATAGCCTTGCCTAATCGACCTTTCTAACACAATAGGTTTTGACATGCACCCATTCACATCTATGACAATACTACCATCCTTAAATAGAACATTTATCCAATTGTAGTAAGTTTTCAAAAAGCCAAATGCTTTAAGCATACCAATTACAAATCCCCACTCAATCCTATCATAGGCTTTCTCAAAATCTAACAGAATCATAGCTATATATTGCCCATCATTTTTAGCCCAATTCATGGCCTCCCAACTAGTGATCAAATTCTCCAAAATCTACCTTCCTTGGATAAAACCTGTTTATGTCTGTGACACAAATTTATTTAGCAACAAAGCAATTCTTCTAGCAAGCACTTTAGCAATAATTTTATAGGATAGGTTTATTAAAGTTATGTGTCTCCAATTCTTAACCAGAGACTTATCCCCTACTTTAGGAAAAAGCTTAATAACTCTTTTATTAATGGACGCCTTAATGACCCCTTCTTAAAAGCTGCTTCATAAAAAACCAATAGCTCAAGGTAAATCCAACTTTTATTTTTCTTATATAACTGAGCCAGGAAACCATCCAAGCCAGGAGACTTTCTATTAGGAAATGAATCAATAATAGCTTTAATTTTGCCCACTGAGATCTCCTTGCAATGATTAATCTACTCCTCTTTTGAAACTTTAAGAGGAATGAGTTTAAAGCAATCTTCCATCACTATTCTACTATCTGGAGTCATCTCTGAAGAGAATAAGTTGCTATAAAAACTATAAAAAAGCATTCTGAATCTTCTCGAGGTCATTTGAAATTCTATCCCCAACAAGAATATCACTAATAAGTTCTCTTTTGTGTTTAGCTTTAATAATGTTAAAAAAGTACCCTGAACCTTTATCCCCTTCATCAATCTAATTCATCCTAGCTCTAATCCTCTACCCATGAATCTTGTACCTCTGTATGCAACTCAAATGGTGCTTAATGCTTGCCATTTACATTTCCAATTCCTCACTCTGCCCTATTTCTTGTAGTTCTTTTTCTGCCCATATTAGTTTGTTCTGCCACAAAGATTCCTCTTGATTCTTGTCCATGGCTAACTTCTTACCAATTACTTGAAGAAGATTTTTCCAAGTCTCCACCTTTAAGTTCCAAAGATCAATAGGATCAAGCAAAGGATTACTAATTCTAAGAATCTCTGTTACCATGACAATGGCCTCAACATTATTAGGATCCTCAAGGAGTGAAGAATTAAGCTTGAAAAAACTATGAGTGCTCTTAGGAACTAGAGAATACCTCAAAGCTTCTATCCTACAACAAGTATGGATAGGTGAATTATTAGAGAGAGAAGCTAGAACAACTTGGACCGGAGCATGACTAGTTTGCAAGAAAGAAATAGAAGAACTATCCTCATACACCCTATCTAGTCTATAATAAACCCTTTGCTTACCTGACTAATTATTGCACCTAGTAAACCAAATATCTTGAAACTTACCATACATATTTTCCATGGGATCCACCAAATTGATTTTTCTTTTGAATTTATACCAAAAATACATTTCATTGCCTTTCCAATAGTGAGGCAAACCTCTAGCCTTATCAATTTTATGCTCCACCATGTTAGAATTCCCCATGACTACCCATGGTATCTTTGGAAAGTGCACACAACACCACTTCCATAGTTCTACTCTTTCTCTATAATTATTTGAAGTATACACATTACAAATAGCAAAAAAACTTTCACCTTGCTTGACAATAACCCAAATTACCCTCTGATAGATAGAGCATCCATGGCTAACAATAGAGCTTTCCCATTTAGGGTGAATGAGAATAGCCACACCACCCTTCCCTCTCTCATGATTAGAGTGGAAGCCTATAGAGTTGTCCCAAGGAACTTCAACATAGAAGAGGCTTGAAATCCAACCACCTTAATTTCTTGTAAACAAATAATATCCTTATCCTTCAACTTATTGCACCATCTTCTAACAAGATATTTCTTATCAAGCATTTCTAACCCCCAAACATTCCAGCTATGGATATGCAACATCATAATAATTTAGGAGGAGTTTTGGAACTCTTGCATAACTTATTAAAATAATCAGGAAGATTCCTTCTCCCTTTATCCCTTAAAGGACCAGAACTTCTTTCTGCAGTCTTTCTCTTCTTCCTACCAACCTTTGTAATCTACCCCTCTGATTTAGATACTACCAGGGCTAAAGATCTAGGTGAGAAAGTGGGAGATCAAGGCACAAAAAGCACCTCCTTATTATCTTGATGAATTTTAATTGCCCTCTCTTTAATGGATATGAGGGCTAATTGCTGAGCATTCAGAGCAAGTTGAACATTAATAACTTCCTGGGGGATATCAGACTAACCTCTTGATAGGGGGGAAGCCATGGGTGTAGGAATAATATCTGAGGCACCAACATTAGCTGGAACCACATCAAAATCTTCTTCAAAAAGAGGGTTTGCCAATGACAAAAAACTATTTCTCATAGGAATGTCAATAGTATTAGCAATTGAAGGCTGTAGACCTGGAGTGGTAACAAAATCTCCCATCTAAAAGATACCTATTTCCTTAGCATGATTAATAGACCCCTCATCTTTATTGAGGATTTTTCTTGCATTATTATTACCCACAACTAGTAAAATAGAGGCTTCCTGATTATTGACCACATTAAATTTTTCTTTACAAGAAGGTTGGAGAGCCAGACAATCCTTTTTAGTATGCCCATTAAGTCTACAATGAAAACATGCATTTAAATTCCCCAATAGGAAAATATCCCAAAAAAACCTTTCTCCCTCAAAATCTAAAGAAATATTGTTAGGAAAATCCACATCCGAAGCTAAAGCCAAAAGAACCCTAGCATTAAGGTGAGGCAAAGTAACCCTAGATTGCTCAACTTGTAAAATTGAGCCTAGTTGTTTAAGAATTTGTGGAATTAATGGCCAAAATTCCCCATTCAAGTTGTTAATTTCCACCCAATTCGATAGAGCCCTAGAAACTGCCTTATCAAAATCACCTTTTGGAGGCCATGGGTAGACCCTGAACATTGTCCTACCAACATTCCAAAATATTTTTTCTAAAACTCTTTCTTGCATTTTGTGATTTTTCACAAAAATAACAAAGAAATCCTTCTAAATCATTCTACAATAAGTCACATAAATGCCAAGCTTTTTTCCCCACACTGCTGCTAGCCAATCATCAAAAAACTTCCTAGCAGGTAAAGCCTCTTTATCCAAACAAGCAAAGAAAATAGAAATGATTTTCAACCTAGACCTTTCATTCAAAATTACAGACACCATGTCCTCATTGGGGGATAGAGAAAGAATCTTAGGGCCGAGAGAAGGATACTTACCATTCTCTCTTTCGCTTCCACCAGTGGTGACACTACTTTCGTTGGGGAATCCACCTCCATTGGATGTGGCCCATCTTCCTTCGCCTCCTGGCAACTTTGGTTCCACATTTTTTCTGTGAATGACACCCTTGAACACTATGGCTGTCAAGAAGGTTGGAGAACTTTCAACCACCACTTGTTTGTAAGACAACTTTCCTTCACCATCGCCAACATTCTCGACTGTAGTTTTATTAGTGCCTTTCTCAGTCATACTCCTAACCACATCATCCTGCAAATTGCAATCCTTCCCTCTACCATGATTCAACTCTCCCACGACATGAGTGAACTAGGCCAAGGGTAAATATCACACCACACCATGGGGGCTCGAAGTAATGAAATAATAAAACACAGGCCAAATGAAGGACAAACACAAAAAAAGCACTTATTGCAACCAAGCAAAGAGTACAAGTGACATGAGGCACACAACATGACTCAAAAAACAAAAACCAAGTAGAATCCAAGATTGACATCATTCAAACAAGTGGCAAGTTGTAGAACCCATTTCCCCCCCAAAATTTTAATTATTTCCATAAATTATAAGTCTTTCCTTAATTGAAAAGTTGGATACCCTTTATATAAGGGTCAAAAAATTAAAAGAGATCATGTACAAAAATCTTGATTCTCTCATGAAAAATATAAGAAGTATAAGGACTCCATATCTATGTTGTACGAAGTCATGACCATGAAGGTAGAGAATGCAACCAATTTGGGTATTCTAAAGAATGAGGATGAGCCCCTATCCCATTGGATGAGGTCTCTCAAATTCAACATAGAAAGTATGGTAAAAGTTAATGAGTAGATGAAAAAGGTATATGAATCAGTAAAGAAGGAAGGAGAAACAATTTTTGTCTTTCTCTCTAGGAGTTGCATACAAAGTCTCATGTGAGAAAAATTGATGAAGTAGTGGACATTGAGCACATGAAGAATTTCTATTAGTAATTCATCAATGGATTAGTGTGCTTTGATTAATTCCAAACTTCTAATCTCCACACTTTAACTTCCATAGATGGAATGCTGATGAAGGTGTTGGGAAAATTGTAAACTTGAGTTGACATCATAGAAAGATTGGTAGTAGATCATGACTTCTAGATGGTTTGATCAAACAACGTGTCAATCCCCAACATGGAGGATCTTTTAGCCATCATTGGGGTGATGAAGATACATAAGTTGAGCCAAAAAAGTACCAAGGTAACCGATGGTGGAAGTTGAAACATTCCAGTTCCCTGAGCCTAATCATTTCTCTATTATTGGATGACAAGTTTTATGTTCTTCTATTTCTAGCTTCCCTCTTTCTACCTTCTCATAAATGTAATATTTTCAATGCATAGAAGAAGGAGGGCCTATATATATAACAATTCAATAATTAATAAAGGGTTGACAAGTTTTGGTGTCAATTTTCCCCTTGTTGCTAAGACAACTTAGTGTGACTCAAAAATTCTTATCTGATTTGTTCATTTTTTTGCATTGTATATTTGATATTGTGTCTGGTGATTGGGCTATGGTGAAATTATGGAATCATTAAGTTTAATGCATCGTTGAGCTTTAATGATTTTTCATAATTTGAGAACCAGCATGGTTTGATTATATTCCCATTCCCATTTGTTTGTGGTAGCACATAGGATTAGGGATTCATAATAAATCTATTAACTAGATAGATGCATGTAGGAGTAGAGTTAGAATATGAAATATTAGAGAAAAGTTTTACTACTCTCATGGTGATGGAAGTAGTTGAACTAAAAACCCTATTCTAGCCTGCATTTATGATTATGGAGAACTCAGTAATAACCTCTTCTACTCTCTGGTTAAGAGAATACCCACTCTAAAGTAAAAGTTCATTATACCTTAAAGAAAGTCATAAAAGGAGGAGAAGAACCAAAAAAACTTCCTCTCTATTAGTTGGAGATTGTTCTTCGCCCATTGGGGGGGGGGGGGGAGAGAGAGAGAGAGAGAGAGAGAGAAATGTAAACCAACAATATGATATTAAAGAACAACATATTTTTCATCAATTGAAGATTACAAATAAGAAATGACAATATATGAAAAAATACATCATTTAAGTGTAAACTAATGAACTCCTAACAAGTAGAGATACTTCTCTTTAATTTAACACATCAATATGAAGATTATATCAACAATAAAGGTCTACAAAGAATTTAAGAACATCAAGGGAGACTGTCTCTCATTCAAAAACATAAAATTTGACAAGGTTGTTAGGATTAGCAAGAAAGAAATACCAAATATAACCAATATTAGAAAATAATAAAGCACATATAAGAGAAAATGAGACCCAAATATTTCATGTGGTTCACCCAATCCTTAGGCTACATCCACCAATAAAAAGTCCAATATTATTACTATCCAGTGATTTCAACCTGATCACAACCTGTAATCCCTTATAACTTAATACTACTGTAAGAAGCTACTATTTCATCTTACATTATGAAATCCATAACCCTAAGTATTTTTATACAAGGTTTTATAACTTACAAAATTAGGGGTAGAATAAGATGACTAATATAAAATAAGTCCCAATGCATTTTATAATTAAAAAGTCATTTGAGCTTTGGGGGTGCTGCCCCAAAAACCCCTATGGGGGCATTGCCCCTTGACTCCACCCTATACTATGATAGGAAGCACACCTTGGGATCTTCCTCCAAGACCCCACAAGGGGCACTACCCCTTGACCCTATCTTAGGGAAGCTTTCACCAAACCCCCATAGTAAAATATAGGGGGAAATTATGTTGAATAAAGTGGGGAATCATTAACCTTTGAGTATGATTAGTCTCCACATAACACCAATCTCCCACTTGGAGACTTTATAGACTCTACAAAAATAAATTCCCACTTGGAGATTGATCATAGCTCTACTTATTCTATAGCTCCCATTGGAATGTCAAACCACCTTGGACTCTATTGTTCTTTTATTATGTTTAGTCTAGAAGACCAACTAAAGTTGAAGAGGAGTTCAACTTCTCTTGTGTCACTACCTTTGTAAACATATCTACTAGATTATCATCTGTATGCATTTTTTACAACTTTAACTGTGCATCATCCAAAATTGACTGAATGAAATGGTACTATAACTTTATGTGTTTTTTCTTTGAGTGTAGAGCATAATTCTTTGCAAGATGAATGTCACTTTGTCTATTTGTAAATAGATAATTATCCATTTGTGGTTGTCCTAGTTCTTCCATGAAGAATTGAAGCCATATCATCTCCTTGGTTGCCTCTGTGGCTGTTGGAATTAACAATAGGGAAATTTTACTTTGAGAGAGGGAGGTGAATCGATACTTCAAAATTCTAACCATTAAAACATTCACCAGACACCCATCTCACAATTTGCAAACTAAACATATTCATCCATAGCATGAAATAATTAACACATACAACACAAGATATTTGGTTACCTAGAAACCCTGTAATGAGAAGGTAAAATTGGGGTGGGGATGACACCCACAAATATTTACTACTGAAGTTTTAAAGTGTATCCAATTAAGGTTACAATAAGTTTGATCATAAATCATGATCTACCCTGTGAAAGGCCTGCCCTATTAACGACTTACAAAGACTATTAAATCTTACCCTATTAAAGGATTCCAACACCCTATTAGAAGTGTGCTTGATTGAAGGACTTTAACTTACAATAAAGCAAACACCATTTTAAAGGATTTACAAAAGCCTTCTAGGACTACTCAATTAAGAGATTTTTATTGATTCACTTGTTAGAATGTTTTAGCCTTGATCCTTCAGTTAGTAGCTCTCTACTAGATATTAGATCTCCTCTTTCCTATTGTATACTTGATCCTCCTAATTAGATGTATCACTTCTATCATTTCTCTTCTTTCCTCTGTTCTCTCTTACTGATTCTGCAATTCAATCCTTTCACATATCCTTAGTCACCATGAATGCTCTATCTATGCATATAAACCTCTCCTTTAACACATGAAATCTTTTAGGGATTTCCCTATTTAAGAAGACTTAGGTGACCTAAGGTTAGGTGGGAATCAATGATTTTGATTCACCCATTTTTCCACTTAATTCATTCCTTTATCTAATTGGTTGCATGTAATGCATAGGGATCCTCAATGTAGATTCATTCTTATCTTCTAAAATCATAAAACAATCCTTGAGTCAGCCTAAAAATGGTTTACAAAGGAGTTTGTGCCATTACAAACAACTATGTCCAAAACTATTTACTCAACACTTGAAGCCTCTTATGCTCGACATCCACTATATCTTCAATGTTGTAACATGACCTTTGAATGACTTGGCATCCACTGTTCACTTGGCATTTGAATCACTTGACATGTATTATCTTGCTCGTCACTGGAGTGACTTGGTACTAACTATCTGGTTGGCACATACTATATATTTTTCTTAGCATGCATTATTTGATATTTTATGCTTGGTATACAATACTTGCTTGACATGTAGTATGTACTATTAAGTAATGACTTAAGTGTATTGTCACTGATATGTCAAAAAAAAAATGAGATAAAAATCCCCCCCTTTGACATGAGTGGAAAAAATACTTTGTCATGCATATATAACCTTAACTTATTAGCATAACTTAGATAATCTATATTCTTTACTCAACTCACAAACAAAATTTCAAAATGTCAAAATTTTGCAAAACCTTATGAATTATTAGTCATACCTCAAAACTTCATAACTCCCATTGAGTTGATTGTTCTTTGCTATATCTAAATGTGATACTCTTGTTGAGTAAATCTACTGAATTGTCATCTTCCTTTATTTTTGCATTTACTCCCCCTTTGTGTATTCTCTCCTTTTTCTCTCAATCCCCCTTTTTTTACACTTATGTCATGGGTGGTACACTAATAGTATGTTTGTCCAAAATTTTTTTATGGACCTCCATTATAATCTTGAGTGTGGCATCCCAATTATTGCATGCTACTTTTAGAGATTGAAATTGAACATCTAGCTCGGCAACAAGGTCTACTAAGTCATCATGAGTGGAAAGATGAGAATATTTCTTCATTAATGTTTTAGCAAAGGCTAGTTCCTTGTGCAACATCTCCATGTGTGGGTCAACATGGATTGAATACTTATCAAGGTAGCTTGAATGTTTGCATCCTATGAATTTAATGTAGCTAGATAACCTTGAGTGGATACCAATCTTTGAAAATGGGCTTGGCTCTAACCAAGAGACAACTTAAGAATGTTACCTATTGTTTATAGGTCTCCTTGCAGTTGGTTAGTGGCCCTCTGAACTCCTTGTGAGAATAAATTCACATCACTAGGTTTTGTGTATAGAGAAAATATGTTCTCTAACACCTTTTTTACACTCTCCATCTTGGTTGCTAAATCAACTTGTCATAGTGTAATGACACTAGAAATCTTTTCATTGACCTTTGTTTGAAACTTTTTCTCAGACCATTCTAGAAGTTTAGTAGTTGTATCTAGGTTTGCATCACTGATCTTATCAACTATATTCACTAGTTTCTCAAGAATAGGTTTCTCCTCATTAGGTGTTGGAAGGCCAATGCATCAAGAAATAATTCTTTGATGTCATGTAGAACTTGTCTTTTCTTATGCTCCCTTCTGAGTAACTCTTGGTGCATCTTTCTTGCTAGAGATTCCTACAATATGTTCATTTATTCAATCACCTCATCTAAGTTGACATTTGTATAAGATGTACCTTCTTCAATCTTAGATGTATTAGGACTAGGCCTTGATGATTGTAATGGTGTCACATCTATAATTAGCCTATGAAGAGTTTGACTAGGAATAGGGGATGCAAAGATTGGTAGGGTAACTAATGTCTAAATTGCTATCTATTCCTCTAGTTTTATACTCAAAACTAACTCTTAAATCTTATTAGATTCCTTCTCCTTTGTCAAAAATTCACCTTGTACTTATGAGATAGGTGCAGATCTGACTTCCTAACCTATATGGACTTGTGTCCATCCTGCTCAACTATCAAAATTGCTTGCATTGAAGCATTTGATACTAATGTGTTGACATATGATGTCACTATGTCCTTCACTTGATATACAATAATGGACATTGAAATATGTGTGTTAGTGGTGACACCCTATAGTCTTTGTGTACCTTTTGTCTCTATAGATGTAGGGGGCACACTAGATGTGTCAATTTTCTTTTCCCCTGCTAATGCTTTTTCAATCTCAACTGTGCTTACTAATATAGGATTAGTGCATAATTTTGCAACTAAAGTAGAATCCTATAATATCTTTTCCAAGTCTTCCTCTATCAAAGGATTGATATTTTGAACTATGTTATCAGAAACATCCTTTATCTTTATTGTATCCTATTGACTTGATTGGTCCACATGAGGGGGATTAACACTTGACATATGTACCTTAGGTACATTCTATTCATCTTGTTGCTCAACTTCAGCTATAGTCTCTTCATTTTCTTCCTTCTCTATGCCTCCCTCATATACATCCTTGACAGATACATCCTTAGCAATCTCTACTACCTCTTGATCATATTTTTCTTCACCAACCTCCTTAGGTGCTTGTTCATTTTCCTTTTTTGTTGTCAACCCATAGATGACTTTCCATATCTGGGTGCTCTATTTGACAACCCCCTCAATATTATTTTGTAAAATATTAAAAGATTTTTATTTTGGACCAAATCTCCCCTTATATTTGTTTATGGCCTTAGTCATTTTTGACTTATCCAAATTTGGCATTACTCTTGCTAGAGTAGTCTCCCTTATCTACCTTTCAATTGTTAAGCTATATTGTCACTTTTGTTCAACTTTGTCATATCGACTTTTTGGGTAATGAGTTGGAAATCTCAATAGAAGTGGTCTTAAATGTGGCCATCATCTCATATAAAGATTTTTCCACCTTATCCATGTCTAACTTTCCAAGTTTATCAAACTCAACATGTGTGAACCCTGATAAATCTACATTATTCTTGATGTTATCACACAAGTTGTTTGAATAAAAAAAGGGATTATGGCTTTCCACATGGAATTGACTATTTTCATCTCATTCTATCCTTTCCTCATCTGACTCAGCTAGAGCTACATAGTTTCTCCTCTATCTCTTCTCAGGCTCATCCTCCTTTGTAGCAAAAATAAATCTTTTTCCTTTAGGATTCTCAACTTCTTATGTCTTCTTTGCAGTTTCCCTTGTGCTAGCCCTGGTAATAGGTACTATTGGCTTCTATTATGTAGGTTTCACAACTTTCTTTGGTTTACTCACTATTAGATTCTTAGATTTCCTCTTCTTTTCTGTTGGTTTAGGTGCTTCCTTGGCTTCTTCTTCCTTGGCACCTTCATCATGTTCTACTTCTTCTTGATCCTATATTTGACCTTGTGTAAGTTCAAGTTGGGCTTGGGTTGGTTGATCTTCTTCATCATCCTGATCATCATCATCATCTTCTTCTTCCGCATCAACAAATCTTTCCTTAATTTTCTTCACAAGATCATTTTTCTTTCGTACCACAGAAATTGTCTTTAAGTCTATTGTGATTCTTGACTTGGCTTCCTGATAATTTCCAAATGAGGTTGCACTCTTGTCTATTTCTTCTACCAGTAAAGATGTGATGGCTGTAGATGCCTCATCCGCATTGATTTCATAAGGCAATGACCTGAGCCATTTGACCCTTGGAAAAACTACTTATACATATGTATGATTAACATAAACTAGAAAGTAAACATCATTATAATATTTTTGTGATATTGGAATCCTTAGTCTCTATTTCATAGACTTCTTAAAGTCTTCAAAATAACTTGTCATTATTGTCTCAAAGTTATCCCCAAGCTTCTTTATGAATTTTCCAATCTGAACTGCAATAGACCTATTGGTCTTCCAAGCAACTTTTTGAAATGAAAGAAATGTTTTCTACACATAAAAGAACATACAAACTAGTAGTGAACCAAATTAGCATTGTGCACTTTTTGTCTTTCTTATGGCCTCCATGTTTTCTAATAATTACTATAGTTGCAACTCAACGAGGTCATAAGTGTGGTCCTTCTTCACTATCTTGTAGCCTAAATCCACAGCCATACAAGAGACACTGTTTAATCTGCTAGATTGAAAGAACTTGTGAGAAATTATTCTCACTACAAATGTAATTAAGGGATCAACAATTTTGTCTATAGTCATTCCTCTTTTGTTCCATACTGCCCCTGTATTCTTCTCTATTATCTCCTTACCATCACTTCACATGGTCTTAGATCTGTCTAGGGTAGGATACCTTATTACTTAGTGGATGATCCTTTTTTTGATCTTGATAGGGCCATTTTCCAACCATTGTGAGTAATCATGTATTCTGCTAAGTCCTATCTTAATCCATTCCATTTTGAATACATTTGGAAAATCTAGGGCACAAGTTAACCCTTTTCTCTCTATGATTTTGTTTTCCTCCTTCATTACTCCATCTACACATATTTTTCCATACCAATATGTAATTTCCATGTCTCCAATACTTCCAACTTTACAAGTGCAGCAACATCTATAATCTTGTATCATCAAAACTTGTGGTGGTATCATCGATAACACACTAGAAGAATCTCCCTTATATGCTATCTCAAGAATAGCTCAGAAGGATGGTTGTTTGATCTCATTTCTTATTAATTGAACATTCAAAAATTCTTTTCCTCCATTCCTAACATTAGTGAAGAGATATACACCATTTTAAAATAACTAGGGTTTGTGATAATTCAAACAATGTAGCTCGACACACGTAAATACTTTATGAATTTGATGATTGGTGATGAGTAGAAGTTGAATCCTATTCAAAAAAAATTGAATCCATCTCCTAATTTACTTATGCTCTTCATGCTCTCTTCGATCTTGAATGAATGCAAATGAGTCAAAATTGACTATAAAACCCTTAAAACTCAGCAATAAATGCTTAGTGCTTACACAACTGTAAGCTCGACTGCCACAACAATTTAAACTCACTCAGGTTACACATAATTTATGCTATGCTTGGTAACCACAACAAGATTAGACAATACTATCACCCTTAATAGCTTGACATTAATTGAAATTTCATTTTCACTTGGTAGCAACTATGAAACTTTTCATGCTCAATAGCAACATGAAAACTAACAAAACTTATAGATTTATTCTAGGTTATAACTAATACATTGCATCTTAATTCATGCATATATAATCTCTTTATAACTTAGGTTCTTGGAACTGATTTAGAATATATAATTGAAATATCAATCCCATATACCTTTTGATTGCCTAGTTGGGGGTGATGTTATCACCTAATCCATTGGATGAAGTGACATCATCTAAACTTGATGTGAAACAATATTCCTTTTTCTTCCATGTCTTTTTCATCTACACTTTGAATTTCTCAACATCAACCTTCTCTTTGCCTTTATTGAATTCATGACTTGGTGCTTTTGACCTTGTTGGACAATTTCTATTGATGTGACCAGTCTTCAAATAACTAAAACATGTAGTTTGACTCAACCATCTACTGTAATCACTTTTGAAATGTGTTCTAATTAAATTCTCAACAACATGTCCATACTCTTGACAATAGTGACAACTATACATTGTATTGTAATACCAATTGTAGGATTTTCCATTTTATTGTCCCTTTGTCTACTTGTTTGATGTCCACTTGGTATTAGATCTACATTCATATGCTTTATGTCCATACTTCTAACAATTGTGGCAAAATCATTCAAATCTTTGTGTGCTTGAAGTCTTGGTCTTGCATTCATGTGCCTGATGTCCTTGTTTGTTGCACTTATTATAACAACCCTTGAATTTCTGCTTAGGGTGCTGATTTGCATTGTTACTCCTGTAAACATTTGCTGTATGACCTAACTTTCCACAATTATGACAAGTGGTTTTGTAGGTATTATCTTTGTTGTTTTTGTGTTTACCACTTTTAGATGATTCTCCTTCCTCAGTACTGGTGTATCCCAATCTAGTAGTATCATTGTTAGATCTAGGAGATCTCATCAATTTCTCAAAGTATTTGATGGCTTCACTAGGTTTGTTGAAACTTTTAGCAAATTAATTTTCTCTTCTTAGATCATTACTCAATTGTTCATTATGTAACTTTAGGGTTGTGATCTCAATGTCCTTTCCATTCAATTCATGATTGACAATCATCACTTGATTCATTATTTTTAGTTATATGTTAGCAATATTTTGTACCTCTAATGTCTTCTCTTCTATTCTGTTGGTTAGTGTCCTTTTGTCATCTTCAATCATGACTTTGTCTTCCTCAACTTTCTTTTTTTGCTTGGTCACCTCATATAGCAATACAAATTAGACTTCTTTTTCTATCTTAAAACTTCCAACCTTTTTAGTTAGGGCACCATTCTTTTCCATTAGATTTGCAACCACTGCATCAAAATCAATTGAGTTTCCATCTGTAAACAATTTAGTAGTGTCTTCCTCTTGGTAATGTCTGTCATTTTCCTCAATAGCTATCTCTTTCCTTCTCTTTAATGAGCACTCCAACTCATCTCTTGCTTCATTGAGTTGGTGTAGAGAAAGCTAGATTTCAATCTTCTTGTTCTCAATAGTCTTTCCCAACTTGCAGACTTCTATCTTCAAGATCTTTCCTCAAAGCTGCAAATTTTTCCTTCTCAAAGAACAAGATTCTGATACCAATTGTTGAAATTAACAATAGGGAAAGTAAACTCTTGGGGGGGGGGGGGGGGGAGGGGGTGAATTAGTAATTCAAAATTCTAACCATTAAAACATTCACCACACATTCATCTCACAATTTTCATGTAAATTAAAATACCAAACTAAGCATATTTATCCATAGCATGAAATGATTGACACATATGACACAATATATTTGGTTATCTAGAAACCCTGCAATGAAAAGGTAAAACTGGGGTGGGGGTGACACTCAAAAATATTTACTACTACAGTTGTAAAGTGTATCTAATTAAGGTTACAATAAGTTTGATCATAAACTATGATCTACCTTATGAAAGGTCTACCCTGTCAAAGTCTTACAAAGACTGTTAAATCTTACCCTGTTAAAGGATTTTAACTCCTTGTTAGAAGTGTGCCTAGTTGAAGGACTTTAAATTACAATAAAGTAAGCACCCTGTTAAAGGATTTATACAAGCTTGCTAGGACTACTTGGTTAAGCAATTTTTATTAATTCACTTGTTAGAATGTTTCAACCTTGATCCTTTGATTATCACCTCTCTGCTAGATATCAAATCTCCTCTTTCTTGATGTATACTTGATCCTCCTAATTAGATGTATCATTTCTATCCTTTCTCTAGTTTCCTCTATTCTCTCTAACTGATTCTACAATTCAATCCTTTCATATCTCCTTAGTCACCATGAATTCTCTGTCTATGCATGTAAACCTCTCCTTTTATAGATGAACTCTTTTAGGGTTTTCCCTCTTTAAGAAGATTTAGGTGACCTAACATTAAGTAGGAATTAACGATTGTGATTCACCCATTTTTCCACTTAATTCATCCCTTTATTTGATTGGTTGCATGTATTGCATAGGGATCCTCAATGCATATTCATTGTTATCTTCTAGAATCCTAAAAAAATCCTTAAGTCAGCCCAAAAATGGTTTACATAGGAGTTTGTGCCATTACAAACAACTATGCCCAAAACTATTTACTCAACACTTGAAGCCTATGATGCTCATCATCCACTATATCTTCAATGATGTAACACAACCTCTAAATGACTTGACATCCACTGTTCACTCAATATTTGAATCCTTTAGCATTTATTAGCTTGCTTGTCACTGTAGTGACTTGGCACTAACTGTCTGCTTGGCACATACTATATATTTTTCTTAGCATGCATTATCTGACATCATAATTTTAACATACACTACTTGCTCGACATGTACTAAGTGTTGTTAAGTAATGACTTAAGTGTATTGTCACTCATATGTCAAAACCAAAATGGGATCAAAACAACATAATGTAGCTTTGTAGTGGATAAAGCATTCACCTTCTATAACTAAGAAATTCAACTCATTATTGTCCCACTTATAGTAAATACATAAAATGTAGTACTCTACTTAGTATCAAGATCTACTACCAAATTTGGTTCCACATAGGTCAGAAAATTAGTATTAGAGCCCCCAAAATATAAACATTTACTAGACGTTCCTCTCAAATATCTAAGAATCCACTTAACTTCATTCCAATGTTCAATCCTAAGATGAATCATATACCTACTAACAACTCTCACTGCATGTGTAATATCTTGCCTAGTACATACTATACATTAAATTTCTTACAAATAAAGCATAAGGTACCTTGGAAATTTTATCTTCTTCTTCTTGTGTCTTTGGAGACATCTCCTTAGTCAACTTCAAATGACCAATAAAACATGTGTTAACAAATTTTGCATTGTCCATATAGAAATACTGTAATAACTTCTCAATATAATCATCTTGAGATGGAGTCAATTTTCTATTTTTTCTATCTCTACATATTTTCATACCAAGGATTTGTTTTGCTACACCTAAATCTTTCATAGAAAATAAATGTGCTAACTATTATTTAAATCCCTTAATGTGATCCATGTTAAACCCAAATACAAGCATATCATCAACATATAAACACAAAATTATGTAGTTATCATCATCAACCTTCTTAAAATAAATAGAATGGTCCCAATGGAACCTAGTGCAACCATGCTCATGCATAGAACTATCAAATTTAAAATGGCACTATCAAGGTTCTTTCTTTAAGCCATATAAACTTTTATTCAATGTACACACTTACTTTTGACCTCAAATCCGTATGGTTATTCCATACATATTTCTTCATCCAAATCACTAGGAAGAAAGTCTTTTTAACATCAAGCTACTCCAAATACAAATCCTTAGTAGCCACAATACTTAAAACAATATGAATAGAAGTTATTTTAACAATTGAAGAAAACATCTCATCAAAATCAATGCCCTTTTTTTTTGTGTAAATCCTTTTACAACTAAGATGGATTTAAATATTTTTTACCTTCATCCTCTTCTTTCATCTTGTAAACCCATTTATTCTATAAATCTCTTTTACCTATAGGCAACTTGCATAAATCTCAAGTCTAATTTCTTAGTAAGGAGTCAATTTCTTCTATAATTGTAGACTCCCATAGAATCTTTGTAGCTACCTGCACAACTTCATCATAACATTTAGGTTCACCAGTAGCTATTACTAAAATGGATTACAAAGAGGGAAAACACATTTCTAGACATCTACTTAGCCTTGCTAATCATCTAACATTCACTTGGGTGTACAATATTTGTTGTTTCTATTGTTGTAGAACATAAGGAATTACTAAAATATCATCTTTTGGAGTATCATCTAGTACTATATAATAATTTTCTTTCTTCTCATGCTGCTGCAATAGATCTTTGTACAATACTTTCTCATTGAATATGAGATTGTCACTTCTTACAATTCTTACATTTCAAAATCCCAAATCCTATAACCAAATTTATCAATTCCATATCCAAAAAATACATATTTTGTTGACTAAGCTTCCAACTTAGTTCCATTTTTAGAATCAATTTGTGTAGATGCTTTACAACTGAATGTTTTGAGAAAAGAATAACTCACCTTCTTACCAATCCATGTTTCCTTTGAAATACCATAAACTAAAGGAGTAGAGGCACTTATATTGATCAAATATAAAATAGAATTGACAACCTCTACCCACATGTTTAAAGGTATCCCAACATGTAACCTTATACTCCTTGCACACTCTATTATTGTCCTCTTCATGCATTTAACCACTCCATTTTCTTGTGGAGTCCTTGAAACAAATTTTTACTGACAAACACCATTAGAGGAACAATAATATTCAATTTTTTTACTAAAATACTCACCATCATTATTAGATCTAAGACATTTTAGCCTCTTACCAATCTCATTTTAAACCAAACATTTCCATTTCTTAAAAAATTGAAATACATATGATTTATGTCTAGGGAAACAAACCCATACTTTTCTAGTTGCATCATCAAAGAATGTAACATAATAATGAGAGCCAATAAGGGAAGGTACTTGAGATAGTCCCCATATATCTGTATGCACAAACTCTAATTTCTCATTTTTCTTTTCCTTCCCAATCTTCACAAAATTAACTCTCTTTTGTTTCCTACACACACAAATTTCATAGAAATCCATATTAACACATTTCAGACCTAGTAAAACTTTCTTTGAATCAATTAGTTATATACCTTTTTCACTCATGTACCCAAGTCTTGTTGGTCTTAGATTGGTTTTGACAATCGAGTGTCAACACACTTAACCAATTTTCTCATAGAAGTCAAGTACAATATATATGCTGAGCTATAGTATGTGCCGAGCTAGAATTTTAATAGATGTCTAGTGAAGATCAAGTGTCAAGCATGATACAGGTCCTGAGTGACTTTAGGTGTTGAGTGAGCCATATGAGCCGAGTGATATGTAGGTGCCAAGTCACAATTGATGTCGAGCAAGCTAGAATGCAATAGGTGCCGAGAAAACTAGAATCATATATGTGCCAAGCACTAGTAATCCAGTATGTGCTGAGTAACACAGAATGAACATATGAGTTTGTGCCTTCACAAACTCAGATGTAAACCATTTTTTGGGCTGACATGGAAGAATCTTGAAGGATATTAAAGATAAGAATGAATCTTTTATATTTCCTATGCAATCAAGATGCAACCAATAAGAAAAATGAAGAAGGCATGCAACCAATAAGAAAAGTGCAAGGAATGAGTACGAATTAAAGATTCAATATGGATCATAGATCCATACCTAACCCTAAGTCTTTGATATCTTTAAAAGGAGGACGAAACCCCATTGTATGTGTGAAAGAGAACAATGTATGGGTAAACTATAGCAAAATTTAGAGAGAAGTGTGAAGAGACTTAGAGGAACAAAGAAACATTGCATATCTAGTTGGTCAGAATAGAGCAAGAAAATCAAATAGACATAAGATCTTAGAGGATCAAGATCAGAAAGAGTAGATCAACTACTTGAATTCAGCAATCAAGGATTGTAAGCTATCAAGTTTATTAGTCTAATACTCTCTAGTAATTGTATTAGAAGGAAAATCCTATGTTGATAGGTTAGCTTAATAGCTAGGTTGTAGATCCTTTGAAGAGGTGATAAAATCCTTTAATAGGGTGACACTTCATGTAAAGTGTTTGTAAATCCTTTAAATAGGTCACTATTAATATAGTGTAAAGCCTTTAATAGGGTAGACCATCAGAATTGGTCAAACATTATTGCTACAGTGATTTTGTGGGTATCATCCCCATCCCATTTTTACCTTCTCATTTTGGAGGGTTTCTAGGTTACCAAATTTGGTGTTATGTATTGTGATGCATGTGTTTACTTTATGGTTGTGTGATATGTTTACATGCATGCAATTTATTTTCAGTTAAAATTTTTTAAAGATAAATTGTGATACTTCTAATTCACCCCCCTCTCAGAAGTATACTTCCCATTTGATTAGTCCAACAATTGGTATCAGAGCTTAGTTCTCACAAGGAGAAGCCTAACGGCTTAGAAAAAGATCTAAAGATGGAAGTCTACAAACTTGGGAAGATTATAGAGAATCAAGTGATTGATGTGCACCTCGCCCTATACAACTTGGAGGAAGCCAGAGAAGAATTGAGAAAATCCTTGAAAAGAAGGAAGGACATAGCCATAGCTAAAAATGACACACACTACAAGGAGATTGATACCACAAAGGTGTTTACTATTGGAGATTCCAAATATTTTGATGTAGCAATAGTAGAATTAATGGAGAAAAATAGAGCTCAAGCAAAAGAAATCAGAATACTCAAGCTTGAACAATAATCACAAGCCATAATGCTTTGTGAGGTAACTGAATATAAGAAAAGAGCCATTGAAGAAAAGGCCATGATGGAAGATGACAAGAGAAATCTTACCAATAGACTAGAGGAGAAGACAATTGAGTTTGAAAGAATCTCAAACATACAGCTAGACACCTTAAGCCAAATAATGAATGCACATCATGAGCTGAATATGAAGGACATTGAGATCTCTACACTGAAGATACATAATGAACAACTACAGAATGATTTGAAAAGAGAGAAGGAAGCTGCAAAAAGTTTCAAAAAACTAAATGAGGCTATCAAGTACTTTGAGTAAGCTACTAAAATCACTGAGGGCTAGTAATGATACTTCAGGAATTGATTACACCATCACTGAATAAGGAGAATCATCCAAGATTGTAGAAGAAAGGGGTAACAAAGGTAAGAACACTAAACCCACTTGTCATTTTTGTGGTAAAATGGGACACACTACTAATGTATGTAGGAGTAAGAATGCCCATCAACATGATAAGCCTAAGAATGCAAGCTACTATTACAAGTGCAAAAAGCAAGGACATCAAGCACATGAATGCAGGACTATGACTATTAGGACACCAAAATTTGAAAGTCACTACTACAATTGCAAGAAGTATGGACATAGAGATTTTGAGTGCAGATCAAAGCCTATGTGGACAACAAACTAGGAAACAAGAGAAGGTAATTATGGTCATCACCACAATTGGGACTACAACACTAGGTATAACTATCATTACTGTCAGGAGTATGGACACATTTTGGAGGGAACTATAATTGATGGTTAAGTCAAACCACAGTTTCAGTTGCTTCAAGACTAGTCATATTAGTAGGAATTTCCCAAAAAAGTCAAAGACATCCAAGTCAAAAGTCAACAAAGGAAAAGAGAAGCTAGATGTTGAACACATTAGAGGACAAATGAATAGGAGTTGGAAGAAGAAAGATGAGTGTAGCTCATCAAATGAAGGGATCACTTCACCTAATAGGTCAAGTGGTCACACTTCATCTAACTAAGCATGGATAGGTGTATGGGACCAATACACAAAGCTATATCAAACATTAGTCTCAAGACAAACAAGCACTGCAAAGGAAAAAAACAACATGAGAAAAGATGAAAAAATTAAACTTAAAATTTCTACAAGTGTTGCCAAGCTATCCTTAGATGCTGAGTAAATGTTAGTGCATGCCAAGTATTCAGTTGTGACCAAGTTGTTAGTTAATTCTAAGTTAGGAAAATTCAATGGAAGTCGAGTGAAGAGTAAATCTAGTATGAGTTGAGTAATGGAGAACCAGTGGAAGCCGAGTTATGTTGAAATCTTCAAGAGTTGAGCATATAGTTGTATACACACTAAGCATTTAATGCTAGGTTTAGAAAGGGTATAAGGTCAAAATCTTGATCATTTCTCATCATTTTGAGCATAAAGCAAGAACAAGTAGAGCGCAGAAGTGATTAAAGAGCAATATTGAAGCCTTTTGCACAGATTTCAACATAGATTTAACATCATTTTCATCAATCTAAGGTTTTCTTCAAGTGCCAAGTTGTGCAGTTTTAAAGTTAAAAACCTTTTGAAACCCTAGATTTAGAAAATGGCATCTAGTTCCAAAAACCCCAAGGAAAAGGAAGGTCATAAGGTCCAATTGGTTAGCAATGAGGTCAAACAACTAGAGTTTAGGCCAATTATAGAGGTAGCTTATAAAAATGACCCTATTGGCGCATTCTCCATTATTCCACCTAAGGTCATAATGGTGTAGGATGTGAAGTAGTGTTAAAACTACAAGATAGGTGCAATAGGAGACCTAGAGATATTTCAAGCATATGATAAACTGTGTGAAAATTAAATGCTTAAGGATGAATTCCAAATAGTTGAGAAGAAGGGTTTAACCCATGCCCTAGTTTACCCCACAAGTTTTAAAATAGAGTGGATCAATTTTTTTTTAAAGCAGGATACACAATGGTTGTTTGTAGCTAGAATGAGGACCCATCAAAATAATGAAGAGAATAATGCATAGGGTTATAGGTTTTCCAACCCTAGATTGGCATAAGACCCTGTGTAGTGATTCAAAAGAAGCTATTGAAAAGAACACTAGGGTTAAATGGAATAAGAGGGGCATGACCATTGATACAATCATAGATCCCCTTCTGGATTTTTTAGTGAGAGTGGTTTCTCACAAGTTTTATCAATCTAGTAGATTGAATAGTGTACCATGTATTACTATGGATGTGGCATATAAACTTCTCAAGAAATATCATACATATGATCTAGTAGAATTGTTGTTGTAGAAAATCATGGAGAATTTGGGAGCAATCAGAAGATCAAAAGGTGCTCAATGTAAGTTTGGATTAGTTCTGATTTGCATATTTTTCTATGTTTTGGAAGAATTTCCTTCTTTTGGTAAACTTAATTGGAAATTAGATAATTCAACAATTACTCAAATTAATGAGTATATTGAGAAAATGGGAGACAACTTTGACTCTCTTATGACTAGTTACTTTGAGGATTTTAAGAAATTGATGAAGCAAAGACTTAGGATACCAGTTTCCCTGGTGGAACAACACATCAATGATATCTACTTTTCAGTTGACATTGATTACACTTATATCCAAGAAAAAATTCCAAGGGTTAGATGGTTAAGGCCATTAGGATATGAGATAAACATTGATGAAGCATCTGCAACAATCACAACATTGCTTGCAGAAGAAATTGATAAGGAGGAACCTCACTTTGGAACATATGATGTTGTGCATTCCAAGGTAGATATGGAACTAAAAACAAACTCCACCTTAAAAAAGAAGGATAAATTGGTGAGAAAATTGGAGAAGGTATTGAAGGGGTAGCAGATGCAGAGGATGTAGATGAGGAAGAAGATGATGATGAAGAAGATGAATAGAGGCAAGGCCCATTGAAAATGACTCAAGGCTTAGGTGAGGAAAAGGAAGAGGAAGAAGGTGTCAAGGAAGAAGAAGCCAAGGAAGCACCATCTCAAGCCAAGTTTAAGAAAAGAAAAGCCAAAGCTCAGCCTATAGCCCAGCCTAAAGCCAAGAAGGTTTTTGAGACAACCCAAGCCAAGCTAGCACCAGTAATAAGAGCCACTACAAGATCCTCAACTTAGAATGCCAAGGAGCAAGTCAAAGAAAAGAAGAAGGCTATTGAGAAGACTAGTCTAGTGTAGGAGAAGCAAAGGAGCAAATATGTGGCACAACTAGGGTCTGATGAGGAAAGAATAGAATTAGAGGATATCAACCAGTTTAGAGTGATAAGTCATCCTCCCAAGTCACATATTGATAAATTTTTTGAAAGTGTTAAGAATGTAGACTTCTTTGATTTGAAAGGTATTAATTTCAATAAATTAAGTAGAGAAGATTAGAATAAGATAGAGGAATCAGTATATGCCATGATGGTAGAATTCAAGAATACTCCTCTTGAATTGGACAATATAATGCCCAAAGACTTATATGAAATTATTGAAAACAAGTGGCATTACTATTTGAAGATGGAAAAGAAGATAAGAGAATCCACACTGGCACATGTGATGCTAGACTTGACTAGAGGTCAAATTGCTAAGGCTAATAAGAAGCATTGGGGAAAGTTTGCACCAAAGTATATAGCCTTCAACATTTTCTAAAATAAAATTGAAGAAGTTGTCCATAAATCAATAAGATTGTGGAAATAAATATATAACATAACAGATGACAAGGATGGAGAAAAAGAGAAGGATGCATAAACAAATAAGGTCAAGGCCAGTGAGAAGAAGAAGGAAGAGAAACAAAAGGAGCGAAAGGAAACAGAAAATAGAGAAAAAGAGAAGAGAGAAGAAGAGAAGAAAGAGGAAGAGAAGAAAGAGGAAGAGGAGAAAGAGAAAGGTGAAGAGGAGGAGATAGAGAAACAAGATGAAATGGCAATAGCTGATGAGCATCAAGAAGAACAGAGTGTGCAAGACACACAATTGCCACCCCCTAGCCCTCCTCATGTCATCACCATATTTACAGATACTATAACTATGAAGGATGTTACTAACAAATCTTGTCAGAACATAAATCCACTGACTGTAGAGGATCTCAAGATGATCCTTCACCAATCAATGCTACAAGCAAAGTTATGCACAAATCCTATATTGGTGAGTGTGGATGCGTTGAAAAAGGCTATAGTAGAACCAATTATAGACAAGGTGAAACCACAAGAACCACCTTCTAACATCTCTATAGCTACTAATGGTCAACTCCTAATGTTGCCACCACCATTTCCAATAGTTGACAGATCAAGAACAAGAGATACTATGCAGTAGAAGTGGAGAAAGAAACATCAATAGGGAAAACAAGATAGATTGCTACATCTGATCCTATAGTACAAACAATAGGTACACCCCATCTAGTTGTAATTAATTAGGGGAAATTAGACGAGGAAAAAGATGCATCAAAAGAAGAGGAGCAGACTGCCATATAGACATTGGTTAATCCACCAACTACTAGCACTCCTACACAAGTCCTTCAGAAGCTAAGCACTGATGCAATGCCATTGCAAGTATCTATACCAAGCTCGAGCTCAAAAAAGGTGACAAGGGTACTTCACTATGGAGACCCTAGGTTAGATGAAGAGATAGTCATACCTAGTTATGACTAAAAAATAATAAGCATTGAACAAATTATAAAGATGAAGGAAGCCTTGAATAGGAGAAAAAGGAAAGAGATACTTAAGAAGGAGTATAAACAAAAGCAAGCACTACATGAGATCAAGGACATCTTTTTGGATGCCTTCAGCTTGCAATCACTTGATGAGACAAACCCAATAATGGAACAGTTGTTACAAATTGTAGAATAGGTGACCAATGAAGAGCAAGAAACTAATGTAAAACTTATGGAATAGTCTGAGAAGAAATTTCAAGGGAAAGTCAATGAGAAAATAGCCAGTGAAATAACACTATCATAGGTAGCATTGGCTAAAAAGATTGAAAAGGTAAAAATTGTACTTGAAAATGTATTCTCATTGTTCAAAAAGTTGTGTGATTTTTCTTATTTCACACAAGAGACAAGCCAAATAATACTGAGCCTTGAGAGAAATCTAAAGATTTCTAGCATGCAGCTACCAAAAGACCCAACTTAGAGTGAGAAGCATTTTGCTCAAATGCTTCACACATAGAAGGAGCTAGCTGTGCTGATAGTTGAAGAGGCCAACATTAAGGCTAGATTGATGCAAATATAGTCTTCCATAACCCCACACTTGGAAGTACTCCATAAAGAACAAGCCTATGCTGAGAATGTGCTAAAGAAAGATCCTAATCTTTATACTATGGGAGGGCTTGTACATCTTGTTGCAAAGACTGCTATCCATCAAAAGTCATTAGAAATTGCTTTGGAAAATTGGGATGTAGCTCTTAAGATGATTATGGAGCTAAATAATACATTTTTGGAGAATTATGGTCTTAACCCCTAGCACCCTTTGACATAAGTGTCAAAAAGGGGGAGTTATGAAATAAAGGGGGAGACTAATAACTAAAGGGGGATAATAATAAGTAATTACATTCTTTCATTCTTTTGAAGAATAAAGGGGGAGATATGAAATAAAGGGGAGACATATAAAAGGGGGAGATACGAATAAAATTTGCAAGTGCAAAACAAATGAAAATAGAATAGACAGAATAGGTCAGCAAGTAGACACATGAAACAAAAATAGGGCAAAAGCAAAGAGTATCAGATACATCAGCACGAGACAAATTCAGCACAAAATTTTGGTTATAGGAATAGAAATGGTACATAAACTTAGGGGGAGTTATAAGAATTTTGAGGTATATTGTTCTTCACAAAATTTTAAACAAGTTTTTGAAATTTTGTATGTATGCCGAAAATATTGAATAATGTACTCATAAGATCAAGCATAATGCTTAGTTAAGTGTTTTTGACACTCATGTCAAAGAGGGAGAATTTTTTGTCTTAGATTAGTTTTGACAATTGAGTGTCAACACACTTAACCAATATTCTCATAGAAGTCAAGTACACTATATATGCTGAGCTATAGTATGTGTCGAGCTAGAATTTTGATAGGTGCCAAGTGAAGATCAAGTGCTGAGCATGATACAAATGCCAAGTGACTTCAGGTGCCAAGTGAACCATATGAGCCGAGTGATATGTAGGTGTTGACTCACAGTCAGTGCCAAGCAAGCCAAAATGCAATAGGTGCTGAGTGTACACTCGAAAGTGTCCCACTCTAAACCCTTCTATCCAAACAATTCCATGAGTTGGAATGCTTGGATGTCGGCTTAGAGCTCCCTATCCACGGAGTGCAAGAGAGTATATTTCAAGAATAAGAAGGCTCTCAGATGAGCCTTAGAGATACTCTTCTTGCTAGTAAACCATGCAATGGGAGGTTCCAAAGACAAGATGCAAGAATGAAAATGTCCCAAGGAGTTTCTCAAGAATGCAATGCAAATGAATATTAAGCTAGAATGAGATGCAAAATGGAGCTATGCTAAAACATGTATGAGAGTGTTACAATCCAAATATTAAGCTATGTGAGATAGATTATTGCAAAATATAAGCTAAACTAACATGCAACATGAATCTAAGATAAAATGCTATGGTATGAGAGAATGTAGACAAGAAATAGAAGTTCTCCACAAAGCTCCAAAGAAACTTGTTAGAAAATTTGCAGCATAACAATATTCAAAATGAGGATGGATTGATTGAGGGGGAAAGCTCTCTTCCTTTTAAAGTCATATGGATGGTAGAAATCAAGATGAAGATGGTGGATGATCAATGGTGGAATTTGAAAAGAGGAGTGATCCATGTGCACACACAAGTCAACTGATAGAATATAAGTTGACTTGTCATATAAGACAAAAGTCACAAAGCCTTTTGTTTTAATTGCAAAATAGAAAAAAGACTTTATGTGTGCACTTTAAGTGGGTTAGAAGAATGGGATCTTTTATTTACTCAAAAGGGGACATGTTCTTATAATAAAATAATGAACTTAGGATAGCATAGTCAAAATATAGGTTATAATCAAATAAATTGATTATTAGCAATTTGGTCTAGGTAAATGATTAAATTAATCTAGCCAAAATTTTGAAAAGGGGGCTAATAGTCTAGATGACCATTTTTAGGTGATTACATTTGCCCCTCTTTGAATAATGCATGATCGATCTAGAAACACATTATGTCAAAGAAAATAGAAAGCCAAGTAGGTGGTGATAGATATAGATATCTGATTTTGAAGAATGAAATGTAGAAAAAGATAGCAAGTCCTAAATGTACAGCCTGATAGCGGTAGTACTGAACACTAGGAAAAGATGATGTTAGAATTCAAGAAGAATTTTAACACCTAGAAAAGCGGATAGAGTGAGAGCAAGTGAGAAGATCAAACAAATGCTCCTAAGAAATAGATAGCTGTAACAATCAGCAATAGAGCATTTCTGCCCCCTCGGGATCGAAATTGAAATGAGGTAAGGGGATGCAAAAATTGGCTAGACATGAGAAAATTAGAATATAGAAATGTCCAAGATGATAGATAGATGATTAGAACCCAAGAATGACTTTAAAAAAATTGATAAAATGCCCCAGTTTGACTAGAGTTGACCTTGAAGGATATAGCATAAAAATTAGGTCGAAATGAGTAGAAAGGTGATTATAGACATGAAACAGTGAATTGAAGTAGATATGAAGTATGAAAATGATGAAGACATGAAGAAATGAAGATGCCCCAGTGATGATTCAAAGATTAGACCTCAAAAGGTCAGCTAATTGTTCAGAAGAAAGTAGAATTTTAAAAGACAATTTTGACCATCAAGATGAACTCAAATTTGAATTTCGATCTCAAAAATGAATCTAGGACGTTGAAATTATTTAAGAGGTCAAAAATTTATATAATGTGATGATAATATAGAAAAGAGATGAAGCGATAGATTAAGAAGGTGAAAAGACATGAACAAGAAGAAAGTAAAGAAATATATGAAAGGAGTTAGCCGATATGTCCACAAAAAGATGAAGAGAGAGCTCTCCCCATATGCAAGAATATAGGATTAAGCTAGAAAAATGAACCTAAAATGCAAGCTAATATGCAAAGTGGTTTACCAAAAAGAAGCACATAACATTTAGACTCTTAATTTCATCATTGAGCATTTATTAGGGACATCATGAGATCATACAACCATCACTAGTATAACTATGAGGATATAAATATGATCAATATCAAATAGGTATGTGGAAATCCAATACAAGCATCAAAGACATGTAAGTCAAGATAACTACATGATTTGATTCCCTAAGTTTAATTTAGCAAGATTACACCTGTATCAAGGCATAAGTGCCAGGATAAACAGCAAGTGCAGTCTTGCAAAACAGTCAAGGATGATACATTTGTAAGTCAAAGTGTTGAATAGGACAAGCACGAATGCTTACAACACTATAGACAAAAAAAGTATACCTACAAGTAGAAATCAAGAAAACATGCCCCATGCCCCCAGTCTTCTAGTCAATGACATCCTCGAAAGACTATTAGGGAGGGAACACATGGCAAAGAAATCATCATAGACAACACACAAAGTAGATAAAGATCAACATAGCTCAGTTGTTTAAGTGTTAAAGTGCATGTGTGTAAATCACTTGGCCATTTCTTCAAGACTTGATTCTGATAGTGAGAAATATCGCAACATCGAAGACTGTAGGTAAACTATCTGAAAAGTGTTGAAAAACAATTGATGTCAAAGAGGGAGAAGTGTTGAGAAACACCATTTTGTGAGTTGTCAAAGAAACCCTAATGCACAAGAATACCTCAATAGGTTAAATAGCTATGCCCTCGAGACAAGGACAAGAAACAATTCCAAGCCAAGAAATGTGTAGCAAAGTGGATGATTGAGATTGATAGACATAGGTGTGAGGGTTTCAAGTAGTGCCTGTTTCTAGGTTTTCATTAGTTGATAGATTTTTTCAGGACTTTTTTCAATTTTTTTGTATTTTTGTATTTTTGATTTTTTTGGTGATACATCAAAGTGCCTATTGCTAGGTTTTCACTAAGAAGATCTTTTTTTTAGGACATTTTCTAATTTTTAGAATTTTTTTCAGGATCATATGTGATTTTTTGGATTTTTTTAGAAGGTTTTAGATATCACTAGTTCTCAAGCAAGATCACATCATTTTCTCCCAATGTCTAGCAAGGTATAGGATATGATGGAGCAATGAGCTAGTGGATAAGCAAATATGGATGAAAAAAGAGTATGAAGCAAGTGAAAGTGATCCTCAAGGACTGACTCCTCAAGAGTACCCAAGCTAGGGAAAGAGGTGAAATAGTCATATGAAGCATGTTTTGGATAAGCAATGGAAGTAATGAGAAAGATAGCATGTAGGATAAGCAGTGAAGCCAACAAGTGCAATAGCATATAAGATAAGTGATGGAAGCTAATGAGTAGGATAGCATGAAAGCGTGTAGTCCAAAAGAGTAGCCATGTCAAGAGACCTATGAGAACCATGTTTCATTTATTATGATCAAGACCAAGGGGTCAACTAGATAGTATAGCAATGGGATAGAGCAATAAGAATAAAGCTCAAGATAGAGGCTATGAGTGAATGGGAGAGCACAATAGAAAATATCATGGATAAGATAACTAATATGCAAAGATAGCTCAACATTGTCAAGATCAAAGAGAGAAGAAGGGATAGATGGATGATGGAGGAATTACACATGATGCCTGTTTGCCAAATTTTTATCATGGTACTTATCTAAGTTGCCACAAGAAGTAGTTTTCACCATAGGATAAATTTATTTCTCTTTACTTTTGCTACCAAGGTGCCACAAGATGTGGTTTTCACAAAGGCACATTTTCATTTTTTTCATTTTTTCTATTTTTTCTTCTTTTTTTTTTTTTGAATTTTTAGAAAGAGCTGAAGCTGTTTGAATGTAGATAATGCTCCTATAGAAAAGATAAGTCATGATAAGCCAAGACCATAGAAAGGTATGCTCAAAGATGTTGATAAGGTGATGAAAGAGAAATGGTAGTAGGAAGAGTATATGGAGGATAATAGTTCATGTATACAAAGTTAGTGTAAGCTTTAGAGGATTTCATGAGGGTAGTTGAAATATTGTACAAGATCAACATTGACACACACCTTGAAGGGTATTGGAATGATGGAGGAATCATGGATGAAGTAGCTTGAGGTTTCAAATGTATGAGGTGGTAGAAGAGATTTGGAAAAAAGTGGAGTGGAAGGCTTTGGAATAATTTTAGGAAGATTTTTGGAAGAAGATGGAATGGCAGCCTTTGGAAGCTTGAATGTCAACTTTGAAATATTTTCAATATTCAAGTCTTTTAAAAGAGACTTGGGAATCCACATAGCTTTAGATTTTCCTTGTTCTTTAGGTGCTTGAGAGTGCCTTTGTATAATGATGGATTTAGGAACCCATATTTTCTTTGGTTTAGCTCTTTGGGTAGTGGACCTTTGCGGTCTCTTTTGTGCATTCTCCTTCTTAGCATTCACATGTCTATTATATGGGACATAATGATCTTTCTTTTTCAATGGATTCTTATGTTTATTCTCACTTCCAAAGGACTTGGGATTTGTGGATGAATAAGGATGATATGACTGGTTTAGATGTATAGATGGGTGAAAAGTCATCAAGGATGAGTGTCTTTGTTGATCTTGAGGTAATATAGGAGAGCTAGGTAATGAGCTATGAGTGAATGTAGGAGATGGAGGAACATAAGGCCCCAATATGGATGGAAGGTTTGAATGCTTTAGCTTAGATGGATAAGGACCAAGGATAGATTTAGAAGATGCAAAGGGATAGTGGGAAGGGATATCAATATCTTTAGAGTGAGCAACATGGTCAAAGCCATCAATAGACTTATGAGTACCTTTGATAGGAATAAAATTTTTAATAGAAGCAATTGAAGCTTGAGCACAATTTTGAAGTTGATGTGGAGAAGTAGAACATGAGGGGATTCTTTGATCTTGACAAGTAGCTTTGGATAGCATACGAAGATAACTTTTCTCATAATTTTTAGTAAGCTCAAGGGAGATAATGGAAGTGGTATCTTCATCATACTTGGGGGATGGAAAAGACATAGGATATGGAGGGGTGAAATTTTGAAGATGAAAGGGTGCTTGATCTTGATCTTTCTTGACATTTATAGATTTTTCTTTTTGAGAGTCCTCTTGACATGGAGCCACTTCTAAGGAAAAGGGAGAATGAAGAGTGAATGGAATAGTGCTTGGATTAGGCATAGTAGTGCATGAAGGTTGAGGATGTTTAGGATTAGTAGCATGGAAAAGGTTTGCAGCCAAGTGAAGGTTAGCTTGAGTTTCTTTTAGAGGTAGCCCTTGAGTGTACACATATTGCATATGGAAAGAACTAGGTTTTTTTTTTGTTGGAGGCAAGTTGGAAAGATTTGAAGTGTTGGGAGATGCATGAGTGTTGGAAGAAGTGGAAGATGTAATAGAGATGCTACTAGACATAGGTTCATTAATGTAATCTTGCTCATGAAAAGTATCCTCATCGCATGAATCATTAGAGGTATCAATAATTCCATTATCAATAAGATCTTGGATTTTATGTTTTAGCTCAATGCAATCTGAAGTAGCATGGTCATTAGATCGATGATAGGCACAATAGGTATCCAAGAATGGATTTCCATAGGAGCTAGAATTAGGCAACATGATGAGATTGGTGCCAAGAAGTGTTCTCAAAATGTCATCATAAGAATCTTCCAAGGGAGAAAAAGTTCTATTAGAAGTATGTCTAGATTCCTTTTGTTGTTTCTCAAGTGAATGGTATGCATCCATGTCTTCATCATTATCTTGGTCAAAGATAGGTCCATCATGAAATTTTAGCATAGGCTCAAAGGAGGGTTCACTTGCTTGTTCTCTAAAGAGGTCTTTAGATCTAGAAGATAAAGACATTTGATGTCTTGAAGTAGAGCATGTAGACCTAGAAGAAGAGGATGACCTTAAAGAAGGTGACTCACATGCATGTAAAGACCTTAAGGAAGATTCATGTAATGATGAAATATTCTCCTCTAACCTTTTCTCAAGTTTAGACTTCATTTATGTCATGTTCTTAGAGAAATGAAGGTAAGAAAGATCATTTGTCTCTTCTAGTTCTTTGTATTGCGCATATAGATCTTGAAACTCTTTAGTGACATGGAGGATATCATGATCATCTAAATTTGGTCAATGTTTGGTAGCACAAGCTTTAGATCCCATAGTTTTAGATGCAAAGCCAAGAATAAAAGATCCTAGAAGATAACTTGATGTTGAAACTATAGGAGATAGAGTGTTAACTTGCCAAGATATTAGAGAGAGATTAAAATGACTTGTCAAACAATATGTCCAAGAAACTTACGACATGAATGACTCAAGTCAATAGCTAGGCAAGATGCCCAAATAGCCAAATAGATAGAGCAAGTAGGGTGACAAGTGAACAACTCTCCAACCCAAGAGTGTAGTCAAGAAATCAAGGAAACCATTTCAGCAAAAGAATAACTAGCAAGCAGACATAGACCATGAAGACAAAAAAACCAAGAGCATCAAGACCATAGAGCCACTTTAAGCATTTTTAAGCACTAGAGACAAAAAATGACAACCAAATGATGAAATCACCCTTAGTAAGTAACATAAAATTTTTTTTGCACTTGACATTTTGACTTGGTTGACAAAGTTTGGCAATAATTGATAGCATAACAAATTTGATGTTCAAAAATAATTTCTTTCCAAGAAAGATAGTGACACATGGAGTATTCTTCAAACAATCAAGCAAGGGACAAAGCAACCTTGCATGATACAAGCATATGTGAGGTCTTAAAAGAAATCCTTAGAACTATTGTCATGTGTATATTCAAAAGATTTTCATAGGTCTCCACATTCGAGAACACATCAAGCAACATCTACCTAAAGGACATGGTTCATTACTCAAAAAATTGTCCCACACTTGATGCTCCTTTGCCTCACACCAAGTGGTTTCCCACAAGAGATATTGGCTTTTTCATAGAAGTTCTATAAGCACAACTAAGGGAACACATATGGTGAGTGTAAAATGTTGGGGTGATCCGGGTAGTCCACTAGGATCGATCCTTGCACCAAGAAGTTGAGTGGCTAAAAAGGGTAGTTACTAACTTAGGGTGTTTAGATAGGGCTTTCGTTCATAGTGTTCCTCTTGCTCCCAATTATGGGACACCTAACCTTGCGATGAGTAACCGATCTCGCGACCAGAAGAGTACCTTAAGCATTCTTGCCTAGTGATCTCCCTATGGTCAAAATCCCATAAGCGATCACACTAGGTGAAGAAAAACACTATGTCTATCAAAGTTTTGTGTCCTTGATAGCTTTGAGTTTATAGTGGGTTGGAAGAGCCAGGTAATCTGCTTGTCCCCACTTGGGTCGTTCCTCTCAGGTTGTCCGAGAGCAGGCCCTCTAAAGGATCCTAACTACCACAAAATAGATCCACTCTCAAGGGTCAAGATTTTTGATTCACCTCAAGGGTGAAGAGAATACTCTCCTACCTTGATTTCTTCCCCCCAACACACCAAGAAGATTCAGTTGCCTCCTACTCTTGAAACCAAATGGTAAGTCAAGATTTCTGATTCACCACAAGGGTGAAGAGCATACTCTCCTATCACCAAAAGATCCCAATTGTAAGTTTTAATGTGCTTAAAAATAAACAACTAGTATATGCTGCACATGTAAAAATAAAAAACAAGAAAAATTGGGTTTTTTTTTTACATTGGGCAGCCCTGCAAACAATCGTTAGTAGCCCTTGTGCATTTGAAGCTTTGACATGCGTTCTTTTTATGCAATGGTTCAATTTTTTTATAAGGATGGCAACTTGCAATCACAACTTGTTAGCACCACAATTTAGTGTAACATAACATAAAATAATGCAATAAAAAGTGGTTAGTTGACTCAAAAATCTAATTTATCTTCCAACCAAGTGCATGCAAAGAAAGTGCAAGTTAATCACAAATGCTCTCATTTTTACTCTTTGATTTTGACCTAGTCAACAAGATTGGACTTGTTTGCTATTATTTCAGATCCAAAAGAAAAATTCAAAGAATATAACCCTAATAAAAATTAGAGAGCTTTCCAAAAATATAAGAAATTCAAAAAAATCTCCTCATTTGTGCCCTAGAGACCCATTTTGTCAAAATAGGCCAAATTTATCAAATTGAGTTTTTGATCCTTAATATGAATTCAAAAATCAAAATACAAAGAAATTACCCCCCTTAGAATTCAAAAATATTTTTGAAAATGTAAGTTTTTCCAAAAAATGCACTGATTTGTGATAAAAAATGGCTTTTTATGAAAAAAAAAGAAAAAATCAGAACTCATGCAAATAACATCAAAATGCTCTGAAAATAGGTCTGCAACATATTGGACACATAATAAACTTGAAAAAATAATTTTAGAACCAAAATCCAAGTGGTTTAAATGATATGATCAAATATTTAAACCAACTAGATTTTTGGCCTTCAAACCAATCTACTTATGGGTTGGCCTTAAAACCAAAGTGATAATTCTACAAAAGAACTTGATTAGATCCAATATGCTGCTATAAAAAAACTAGAGATAAAAAATGAAAGCAAATGGAGCTAAAAATTTGATTCAAGCCCCACGGTGGGTGCCAAAAATGTACACTCGAAAGTGTCCCACTCTAAACCCTTTTATCCAAACAATTCTATGAGTTGGAATGCTTGGATGTCAGGTTAGAGCTCCCTATCCATGAAGTGAATGAGAGTATATTTAAAGAATAAGAAGGCTCTTAGATGAGCCTTAGAGATACTCTTCTTGCTAGTAAACCATGCAATGGGAGGTTCCAAAGACAAGATGCAAGAATAAAAATGTCCCAAGGAGTTCCTCAAGAATGCAATGCAAATGAAGATTAAGCTAGAATGAGATGCAAAGTGGAGCTATGCTAAAACATGTATGAGAGTGTTAAAATCCAAATATTAAGCTATGTGAGATAGATTATTGCAAAATAGAAGCTAAACTAACATGCAACATGAATCTAAGCTAAAATGCTATGGTATGAGAGAATGTCGACAAGAAATAGAAGTTCTCCACAAAGCTTCAAAGAAACCTGTTAGAAAACTTGCAGCATAACAATATTCAAAATGAGGATGGATTGATTGAGGGGGAAATCTCTCTCCCTTTTAAAGTTGTACGGATGGTAGAGATCAAGATGAAGATGGTGGATGATCAATGGTGGAATTTGAAAAGAGGAGTGATCCATGTGTACACACAAGTCAACCAATAGAATATAAGTTGACTTGTCATATAAGACAAAAGTCACAAAGCCTTTTCTTTTAATTGCAAAATAGAAAAAAGACTTTATGTGTGCACTTTATGATGCAGGAGCATCGAGAGGTATAAGGGCAATCCCGTGTCACCCAAAAAATGTACTTAGACTTAGTTTCTGTTTCATGTCTTTACATTTTTGGATACCCATTTGGGTCAAATAGAGGTTCCAACTCTCATAGTTCCACTATCAGTGTGTTTGAAAATCTTGTAAAAATAGGAGCATGCAATTTGGCCATCATTTTGGTGACCTAAAAGGTGTGAATTGGCCAGATGAATATAATTGTGATTTAGAGCATTCCAGAAAAAGAATCAGGTCAAAAGGCCCCATGGTTTGAAAATTATTGCAGTTTTTCGGGTTTTGGAGACCCCCTAAGAATGCTTCGAAGTTAGGTTAGGGGCATTAGATGACCTCAAAAAGGGCCAAAAAATGGGGGATGAGTAAGCTTGTCCATAGGGCTATAGAGCGCTTCGAGAGCTTTTTGAAAATGTAAACGGTTCGTCAATCGGAGCTACGGTTCAAAAGTTATGCCTCCCGAAAGTTCGATTACCATTTCTGGATTCTTCTAGATTTGCGTCGACTTCTAATGCAGCTTCCAAAACCTTCTATATGGTCAGTGGATGCCTACTAGCACTTTCTAGAATGTACTCCTAGTCCTTAACCCTCCGAGGTCTATTTAAGGAGATTTCTGGCATTGTAAAAGGCAGTTCAGAGTGGAGTTTGAGAGGAGGTACCATAAGGAGAATTTATCTCTAGATTTATGCTATTGTAAGCCCTTAGGGCATGTTTTGAAGTTTATTTTCTCTGCACTATTTGTACTAGCTTATTTTCTCAGTTAACACAATTTCCCTTTTCTGTTGTGTCCATTCTGTTCTTGGGTTGTGTCTCCATCAAGTGGTATCAGATCTGGTTTTCCTGAGTGTGTAGACAGAGCGCCGACTGTGAGGCAGTTTGCACTAGGACTATGTGGTTGTGGGTTCGAGTTAGAAGATGCCTCCACAAAGAGAGTGTGGTGGAAGGGCTGGAGCTATTAATCTTGAGGAGGTTAGAGCCCTCTAGAAGCAGGTACAAGCATTACAAGAGGAGCTTCGTAGAGGAGAAAATGTTGCTGCAGGTGACAACAGTGAGGATGATAATGAAGAAGAAGTAATGGGACCAAAAGAGGAAGTTGACAGGGAAGTTCAGAATCCTGTAGAGGAAAGGCTTTTTAGGGCCATTGCTAAGTTTGGGAAAAGACCTACAATTGAAGTGGGTGTATTTTCAAGAAATCTGAAACCAGATGAGTTGATCGATTGGATCAATGAACTAGAAGAATACTTTGAGTATGAGGATATAAGGGACCCAAATAGGGTTAAGTTTGCAAAGGCCAAACTGAAAGGCCATGCCAAAATCTAGTGGCAAGAGGTTCAACTGGAAAGAAACAGAAGAGGAAAGGAGAAGATCACAAGATGGGATCGCATGGTGGACAAATTGAAGAAACAATTCATTCCTGTGGACTATGAGCTTGATCTATTTAAGAAGATGCATGGGTTAAAGCAAGCAAGAAGATCAGTCCAAGAATATACAGAGGAGTTTTACCGACTCTTGACTAGAGCGGGGCATGCAGAAGTAAATAAGGAGAAGGTTGCTCGTTATATCAGTGGGTTGTGACCTAGCATCCAGGAGGAATTAAGTCTGGTAAGAATGACCAGCGTTGAAGAGGCATACCAGTTTGCCCTATGAGTTGAAGAGGAGCTGAATAAAAGGTTTGAAGGAAGACAAAGAGGGCGCATCAAGGAGGAAGGGGAAGTGGTAGATCATCTGGAGGACGCAATGAAACCCAAAAGAAAAATGAAGATGTGGGTACTAGCAGAAACCATAGGAATGAGGGTTTCAACTGCTCCCATGATCAAGACTTTGGAAATCAAAGAGGAAGAGGTAGAGGACATGGACAAGGAAGAGGAGGCTTCCGTGGAACCTATTTCCATTGTAATGGAGAAGGTCATTGTGCCTTTGAATGCCCTCAACGACAAGGAAGGACAGATAGGAGAGTTGAGTGCCAAGCTAGGGTTTCTCATGTGGATGAGGATGCACAATCATCACATTCAGAGGATGCAGAAAGAGGAGAGACCTTGGTAAATGAAAGAGTCCTACTAAGTGGTGAGAATGAACTAGGACAAGGAAGGAGTTTGTTTCGTACTAGATGCAAGTGTGAGGATAAATGTTGTGACGTGATCATTGATGGTGGTAGCACTGATAACCTGGTATCAGAAGAGATGGTCTCTAAGCTGAAGCTCAAGAGGGAGAAACATCCCCAGCCTTATCAAATTTCTTGGGTAAAAGATGATCATAAGGTCCTGGTAAGCGAACAATGTTTAGTAAAATTCAAAATTGGGAGTTACCATGATGAAGTTGTCTGTGATGTTATTTCGATGGATGTTTGCCATCTATTGTTGGGTAGACCATGGCAGTTTGATAGACATGCAATACATGATGGACATGCAAACACATACTCTCTGACAAAGGATGGAGTTTGCCACAAATTGAAGCCCATGAAAAAGGAAGGTGAAAAGGTATGTAACAGTGCTAGGATTTGTCTTGTTGATGGAAGGAAGTTTTTAGATGGCATGAAACATTAGCATATGTGCTATGCTTTGATTCCTAGGAAAGATAAAGAAGGTAGTAGTGAAATACCATTTGAAGTTTCAGATTTACTAGGGGAATTTGGAGATATTATCTCTGATAATGTTCTAGATGGTTTGCCACCAGTAAGGCAAATTAGTCATTAGATAGATCTAATTCCAGGAGCTAGTTTGTCTAACAAGGCTGCTCACAGGATGACTCCTACTGAAACAAAGGAGCTAAATAGACAGGTTCAGGAGTTGTTGAGGAAGGGCTTGATTCGAGAGAGCCTAAGTCCATGTGCAGTACCTGCAGTACTCGCACCAAAAAAGAATGGAGAGTGGAGGATGTGTACAGATTCTTGAGCTATAAATAGGATCACCATCAAGTACTGGTTTCCTTTGCCAAGGATGGATGATATTATGGACTACTTGAGTGGAGCTCAGTACTTCACAAAGATAGATCTAAAGAGTGGTTATCACCAGATACGGATTCGAGAAGGAGATGAGTGGAAAACAATCTTCAAGACCAAGGAGGGTCTTTATGAGTGGTTAGTCATGGCCTTTGGATTGACAAACGCCCCAAGCACCTTCATGCGGCTCATGAATGAGGTACTTAAGAAGTTCTTGGGAAAATTTGTTATTGTCTATTTGGATGATATTTTAATTTTCAGCAAGACTTTGGAAGAACATTTATTGCATATTCGTATTGTCCTTGAAAGGCTAAGGGAAGAGAAACTATTAATTAATCTAAAGAAGTGTAACTTTGCAAAAAGGGAGTTAGTCTATTTGGGGTTTGTTATATCACCTGAAGGTCTCAAAATGGATCCGGAGAAGGTAAAAGCCATCTTGGAATGGCCTACTCCAAGGTTCGCTACTGAGGTAAGATCATTTCATGGTTTGGTTAGTTTTTACAGGAAGTTTATTAAGAATTTTAGTGGCATATGTGCACCCCTAACTGATACAATAAGAGGGGATAGAAAAGAGTTCAAATGGACTACAACAGCTGCGAGAAATTTTGAATTGCTGAAGAAGAAGGTAACAGAACAACCTTTGTTGGCACTTCCAGATTTTAGAAAAGTGTTCCAGGTGGATTGTGATGCCAGTGGCAGCACTATTGGGGTTGTGTTAAGCCAAGAAGGTAGGCCTATTGCATATTTTAGTGAAAAATTGAATGATGCAAAGAAGAAGTATTATGTTTATGATCAAGAGTTCTATGCAATAGTTCAGGCCTTAAAGAAATGGAGGCATTATTTATTGCCAAAGGAATTTGTTTTGTATACTGATCATTAGGCATTACAGTACCTAAATAGCCAAGGTAAATTGAATTAGAGGCATATGAAGTGGGTAGAATTCTTGCAGAGTTATACATTTGTGTTGAAGCATAGAAGTGAAAAATCTAACAGGGTTGCAGATGCACTAAGTAGGAGACATCCACTTCTTACAGTAATGCAGGTTGAAGTAGTTGGGTTTGATGAACTCAAGAATTTGTACCCTGAGGATCCTAATTTTGCTGAAGCATGGAAAGCTTGTAAAGAACCTGTTGCTGTAGATAGAACCAAGTGGTTAGACTATTTGATTCAGGATGGCATGTTGTTCAAAGGTAGTCAATTGTGCATTCCAAGGAGTTCCATGAGGGAAAATTTGATTAAGGAGAAACATAGTGGAGGGATGGTAGGACATTTTGGTCGAGATAAGACCATTGCCATTCTTAGAGAACATTATTTCTGGCCTCAAATTTCACAGGATGTGAAGAAGTTTGTATAGAGTTGCCAGGTTTGTCAAGTTGCTAAGGGGTTTAGTCAAAATACTGGTCTATATCAGCCGTTGCCTGTTCCATCAAGGCCATGGGAGGACATAAGTATGGATTTTATTCTTGGATTACCAAGGACACAAAGGGGTAATGACTCAGTGTTCGTGGTGGTTGATAGGTTCTCCAAAATGGCACATTTCATTCCATGCCACAAAACTCATGATGCTATCCATATTGCAGACTTGTTTTTCAAAGAGGTGGTAAGACTACATGGTCTTCCAAGGAGTATAGTTTTTGACAGAGACACTAAATTTGTGGGGTATTTCTGGAGGACATTATGGAAAAAGTTGAGAACATACTTGAAATTTAGTTCCACGCATCACCCACAAACTGACGGTCAAACAGAAGTGGTAAATAGAAGTCTGGGCAATTTGCTGAGATGTTTAGTTGGGGATAAGCCCAAGGGATGGGATTTAATTCTACCACAGGCAGAGTTTTCTTATAATAACTCTATAAATAGGAGTATTGGAAAATCACCATTCCAAATTGTATATGGGAATAGCCCAAGGACTGCACCAGAGCTGAGGAAGATAGAACAAGGGGAGAGGACAAGTGCTGAAGCTGAGGAATTTGCTGAACATATCAAGCGTCTACATGAGGAGGTTCAAGCACACATAACCAAGATGAATCAAGAGTATAAAGCTAGGGCTGATCAAAGGAGAAGACATAAGGAATTCCAAGTAGGAGATTTCGTCATGGTCCACTTACGAAAAGAAAGATTTCCAGCTGGTACTTACAACAAGCTGAAAATGAAAAAATTTGGCCCTTGCAAAATTTTGAAGAAACATGACTCAGGAAATGCATATGAAGTGGAGCTGCCAGATGGTATTCACATTTCTCCCATTTTTAACATTGCAGATTTAACAGAGTATCATGATGATGGTGCATATGATGAGCTAGTGTTAGAGCCATGTCCAATTCCTGCTTCTAAGAAGAAGGAGATAGAAGACATTCTAGATCATCGTGTGGGTAGGAGTACCAAAAACAGGTAGTATGAAGAGTATTTGGTCAAATGGAAAGGACGATCGATTGAGGACTCAACTTGGATTTCAACAGCTAAGGTTTCCCATTTGAGAATTCCTCTACCATCCATAAAGTGACAGGGTCACTTTTCAATCTACCCTGGGTATTTGATGCAAGAGCATCTAGAGGTATAAGGGCAATCCTGTGTCACCCAAAAAAATGTACTTAGACTTAGTTTCTATTTCATGTCTTTACAGTTTTGGATACCCATTTGGGTCAAATAAAGGTTCCAACTCTCACAGTTCCACTATCAGTGTGTTTGAAAATCCTAAAAAAATAGGAGTATGTAATTTGGCCATAATTTTGGTGACCTAGAAGGTGTGAATTGGCCAGATGAATATAATTGTGATTTAGAGCATTCTAGAAAAAGAATCAGGTCAAAAGGCCCCACGGTTTGAAAGTTATTGCAGTTTTTTGGGTTTTGGAGACCCCCTAAGAATGCTTCGAAGTCAGGTTAGGGGCATTAAATGACCTTGAAAAGGGCCAAAAAATGGGGGATGAGTGAAGCTTGTCCATAGGGCTATAGAGCGCTTTGAGAGATTTTCGAAAATGTAAACGGTTCGTCAATCGAAGCTACGGTTCAAAAGTTATGCCTCTCGGAAGTTCGGTTACCGTTTCTGGATTCTGCTAGATTTGCGCCGACTTCTAACGTAGCTTCCAAAACCTTCTATTTGGTTGGTGGATGCCTACTAGCACTTTCTAGAATGTACTCCTAGTCCTTAACCCTTCGGGGTCTATTTAAGGAGATTTTTGGCATTGTAAAGGCAGTTCGGAGTGGACTTTGAGAGGAGGTACCATAAGGAGAATTTATCTCCAGATTTATACTATTGTAAGCCCTTAGGGCATGTTTTGAAGTTTATTTTCTCTGCACTATTTGTACTAGCTTATTTTCTCAGTTAACACAATTTCCCTTTTCTGTTGTGTCCATTCTGTTCTTGGGTTGTGTCCCCATCACTTTAAGTGGGTTAGAAGAATGGGGTCTTTTATTTAATCAAAAGGGGAAATGTTCTTTTAATCAAATAATGAACTTAGGATAGCATAGTCAAACTATAGGTTATAATCAAATAAATTGATTATTAGCAATTTGGTCTAGGTAAATGATTAAATTAATCTAGCCAAAATGTTGAAAAGGGGGCTAATAGTCTAGATGACCATTTTTAGGTGATTGCACCAAGAAAACTAGAAACATATATGTGCCAAGCACCAGTAATCCAATATGTGTCGAGTAACATAGAATCAACATATGAGTTTGTGCCTTCACAAGCTCAAATGTAAACCATTTTTTGGACCAACATGGAAGAATCTCGAAGGATATTAAAGATAAGAATGAATCTTTTATATTTCCTATGCAATCAACATGTAGCCAATAAGAGAAATGGAGAAGGTATGCAATCAATAAGAAAAGTGCAAGGAATGAGCCAGAATTAAAGATTCAATATGGATCATAGATCCATGTCTAACCCATAGTCTTTGATATCTTTAAAAAGAGGATGATACCCCATTGTATGTGTGGAAGAGAATAGTGTACAGGTAAACTATAGCAAAATTCAGAGAGAAGTGTGAAGAGACTTAGAGGAACAGAGCAACATTGCATATTTAGTTGGTCAAAATAGAGTAAGGGCATCAAATAGACATAAGATCTCAGAAGATGAAGATCAAAAAGAGTAGATCAAGTGCCTAAATTCAACAATCAAGGATTTTGAGTTATTAGGTTTATTAGTCTAATACTCTCTAGCAATTGTATCAGAAGGAAAATCCTATGTTGATAGGTTAGCTTAATAGCTAGATTGTAGATCCTTTGAAGAGGTGATAAAATCCTTTAACATGATGACACTTCATGTAAAGTGTTTGTAAATCCTTTAAACAAGTCACTATTGATATAGTGTAAAGCCTTTAACAGGGTAGGCCTTTAATAGGGCAGACCATTAGAAGTGGTGAAACATTATTACTGTAGTGATTTTGTGGGTATCATCCCCATCCTAGTTTTACTTTCTCATTTTGGAGGGTTTCTCGGTTACCAAATTTGGTGTTATGTATTGTGATGCATGTGTTTACTTTATGGTTGTGTGATATGTTTACATGCATGCAATTTATTTTCAGTTAAATTTTTTTAAGGATAAATTGTGATACTTTTGATGCACCCCCCACCCATAGAAGTATACTTCCCTTTTGATTATTCCAACAACTCTCTTGTGTGAGAGTATTGTTTTAGAATCTACAATAACTATTTATTCTCCCTACTCAATTGAAACAACTTTTTTTGAACATTCATTTTTCTCTAAAACAATTAAAGTAGATGGACCAGTATGACCTATACAAAGATATAAGGTTCCTACTTTCACACCTTTTGCTACTACTAAGAAACCTTTTGAAACCTTCCAATTTTTATCATTAAAAAGAAACTGTGCAACCCTCATCACCCAATTGCCTTGTTGAAATCGGATTTCTAATCAACCTTAGAACATGTCTTACCTCTTATAGCAGCCAGTGATTCCTATTCTAAAACTTAATCTTAATTTTCCCCTTTCGAAAAATCTAATAGGGTTCATTGTCTATCAAATGAAAAATCTCCTTGGACATAATCAAGTAAATAACCTCTATCAGGAGTAGTATGAAATGAAGCCCTTGAATCTAAAACTCATGAATCATCAACATTTTTTGAGGAAAGAAGCAAAGCATTCTCTTCATATTTATTACTTATCACATTTTCTTCTTTATTCCCTTCTTGTTTGTCTCCTCATTGGTCTTTTTGTTAATGTTGTATCTTCAATCATATGGAATTGACTATTGGAAATACAATAGGAAAGTAACCTCGGGGGGGGGGGGAGTGGAGGTGAATCAACACTTAAAACTTCAACCTTAAAATCATTCACCACACATCCATCTTACAATTTATATCTATAAATTGAAATACCAAATTAAGCATATACATCCATTGCATGAAACTAAAAATATTAAACAGATGTATGACACTAGATATTTGGTTACCTAGAAACCCTCCAAGGAGAAGGTAAAACTGGGGTGGGGATGACACCCACAAATCTCCACTACTACAGTAATAAAGTGTATCCAATGAAGGTTACAATGTTTTTGATCATGAAACATGACCTGCCCTATGAAAGGTCTACCCTATTAAAAGCTTACAAGATTGTTAGATCTTACCTTGTTAAAGGATTTCAACACCCTGTTAGAAGTGTGACTGGTAAAAGGACTTTGATTTACAATGAGGTAAGCATCCTGCTAAAGGATTTACAATAGCTTGTTATGGCTACTATATTAAGAGATTTAACTAACTCAACTATTAGAATGTCTCAACAATGATCCTTTGGTTAGCACTCTATTGCTTGATGATAGATCACCTCTTTTTTGATGTGTACTTGATCCTTTCTGATCAGATGTATCTCTGCTATCCTCTAATTCCTTTCCTTTGTTATCCTCTAACTAATTCTACTATGTATCACAAATCCTTGGTCACCATGAATGCTCTATTTGTGCATGCAAACTTCTCTCTTTTCTCCTTTCACATTCATAAAAAGTTTAGGGTTTTTCCTCGTTAAGAAGACCTAAGTGACTTAGGGTTAGGTATGAATGAACAATTGTGATTCACCCATATTGCCACTCAATCCTTCCCTTTTTTATGATTGGCTACATGTAATTCCTAGGGATTCACAATAAGTTTCATTCTTATCATCTAAGATTATAAAAAAATCCTTAAGTTAGCTAAAAAATGGTTTACATCATAGTTTGTACCAGTACAAACAACTATGTCAAAACTGTATTAATCAGCACTTGAAGTCCTTGATGCTCGACATCAACTACAACTTCAATGTTGTAACTCAACCTCTGAATGAAACAACATCCATTGATCACTCGACATATGAATAACTCAGCACATACTATCTACTCAGCACTTGAGTGACTCGACACTTACTAGTTACTCGACATATACTAAATATCTCTCACTCGGCATATACTATCTGACAAATTATGCTCGACATGTATTACTTGTTCGACATGAACTAAGTAAATGCCTTAAGTATATTGTCACTCATATGTCAAAACCAATCTGAGATTAACATTGACCTAGAGATAATGATTATTTGTTGATCATTAATTGGAAAATCTCTAATATATCCACTTATATATATATATATATGTATGTATGTATGTATGTATGTATATGTTAACATTGTCTAAATTATTGCTGACTAATAAACCATATTAGAGACATGTCTTTTCATGAGACATGTCTCCTCTACACATATTTATATACATTCAAATCTATATTTGGAACACATAAATAAATGAGAGTGTTATTACATTTGCAAAAAATGATCCTACAAAATTTAACATGGTACCAAACCCAGCCTATAAATGTAAATAAGTGAAGGAGGAATAAATGAATTACATAGATTCAGACATTAAGACATAATTTGGTATATATGGAGAACACCATTCATGTGAAGAATATATCAGGTCTAGCAAACAAATACTTCCCATATAAAGATCCCACAATGAAAAAATGGAGGCACGACAAAAGCCAAAGAATCTTCCCTGCCACATTTTCTCTCCTGACAAAAAATAATTCTACATAGGCTAGAGTGTGGCACTCATGTAAGATATTGGTGCAAAAAAATTATATAAACTAGTTGATCTAGAAAAAAGGAAAATCAAACTTTTAAATGTGCTCTTCATTTGGAATGAATGTAATGTTTGCATGAAATTCAAATTAATTTATGAGCAATAGGCTAGGAAACTATCAATAGTCAAAGATATATATAACATTAAATTACTGTGACAAACTTATTAATGAAATTATCCACGTAGCATATTAGAAGATTTGAGTTATAAATTGCATCAATTTTAGATTTGCTAAGATAAATGTTGTAGGAGCTAGTGATGTTCGGATAAAGTTGTGAAGGCACATATCAAAATTCAATGGATCACAACATAGTAAAAATTCTTGTATTGTCGATCCTATGTAAGGACTATGAAAAACATAAGGACCAATTCATATAAAAACAAAATGATTAATAAGACACCTTGAATGTGACATCAGTTGAGACTCGTCAATGCCTTACTAAGGAAAATGCAATAATTTTCATAATCAACATTAATGTATAAATATTAATTTTTAGAAGAGGCATGAATGTGATCAATGAAAAATAATAAATAATATTACTTATTGTGTTTGAAGACATGTTTTAATATAAATATCAAGATTATCTATAGCCACAAGGAAGTGATTTGAGCATTATAATTTATTTTGATCAAACAGTTTGTATATTATTTATCAGGTAAGGATTGTCTACAAATAATTTAAGTTCAAATTATTAAATTTTTTCATAAATTTCTTTTGATAAACAAGGAGAGATTGAGAAATTTGGAGTTTACAAAAGAGGAACTCATAAATTGTGTGTTTTCTAGAAAGCAATAATTTGGTAAAATGAATGGCAAGAGATTTTATAGTGATTTATAAATTAATATCTTGATAATTGTTAACAAAAATAAACAATTAGTCCATTGGGTTTGTTGAATTCTCTTTCCATATGTTTGTGATGACTACATTTTATTTTTGGAAGGAACTGAACATCAAGTGCATGGCTTCTGCATACATTTTCCATAACCAAGATAGATGACTTAGGTTGTCATGGTTTTTTTACAGTTGGAACTGTCAACGAAAGCCTTAGTAAGTTTATTAGGGCTTTGTAAGTCTAATATTCAAATTGGAGTTTGAGTACATATTAGAGAATGACAAAAGCATATCAAATGATGTTGTTTGTATGTTAAGAATTGATGGTTTGGTGGGTTTTTCTTAGAGAGTCGATCACTACTACAAGGTACTTTTAACATCCTTGTTACTGAGTGGAGATATCGATAAAAAAAGGAGAATTTGGTGGTTCATATTTAAGATTATTAAATAGGTGTTGTTTAGAAGAACTAATATCTAATAGTTGTGTTTGGTGTCCCTAAATCGAGCAAGTTGGAGTTTTTTATGGGTCACTTATGCATAGAGATTCATCTTTTATAATACGTTGTTGGAGCAAGAAGTGAAAGTGGGCTAGAAATAATAGACAATACCATTGCATCATCCATCTATATTCAATAGTAATTTTAATTACTTTGAAATATTTACTTGTGAAGCCAATCTTTTTAGTATTTAAACATCTAGGGAAGATAATTGGAGACTTATGAGGAGATGGTTCTCTTTCACTGAAAAAGACACCCAATAGCATTTGAATAGGGGATGGTTAACCTAAGAAAGGAAATAAAGTATTGAACTTTTAGTGTAAAATAGAGCATTACCAAAACATTTTTGAGATTCATAGTTACATAAGCATTGGGATTTTTGGTTGTATTTAACTTGCATAAATGATTATGAATTGTGAATCAAACCTTCAGTGAGACATAGATAGAGACACTTAATCAATATTTTTATTTAGTAGGCCATATTAAACTTTGAGTATAATCCTTGCAAGGTGATAGTCATTTGGGAAGCTTCATTTCTTTGATGATGCCGTGAAGAAATTTTTTGATGGGAATCGATAATTCCAAGAATTATTATTTTAGGTTGTGTTTATTTGCCAAAATTTTTCCTTATATGAGAGTAACAAACCAAAATCAATAGTTATAACTAAAGAGAACTATTTGGTTCTTCATCCATTCAGACTCAACTATTGCCTGATCTTCCATTTGTAGTATATAGTGAAATTATTGAAGTCTATGAAGAATCACCTATAGTTAGCCTTAAAACATTATTTTTGGGTTGACGTACCTATTTTTGGGAATTTTACATTGTGGGGGGAATAACAACTAATATTCTATTCCCATTATTTGACAAATTATTATATGGAGGCATTCTCATATTTGATGGATCTTCATTTGAAGCATCTTGTGTCAAGGATGTTGATGAATAAATAGGTATTTATTATCCTTGAGTATTACATTCTCTATCTTATTTTATACATACTATAAAGAGCTATTTGACTTGATCTTTTCCTTTATGTCTGGGATGTTCTTGTAGGAAAAGAAGGTTGGTACCTTACACATGCTACCAAATATTGTGCAAACTCAATCTTATGAAAATAACTCCAAAGAAGTTGTGATCTAGAATTCATTAGTCATCTAACGATCAGGATAGATAACATGAGGCTATTAAATAAAATACCTTTGATGATTTAGATTATGAGTATCCTTCTATACAAAAAGGGAGTCTGAAACATCATTAGAGGCAACCTTGTATGAGGAGATGAGAATTTTGATATCAGATTCAGAGGGAGTTTGACATTCCAATTAGAAACAAACTTGAATGAAAAATAGTCAATAGATTAAGAGGGAGAAGTTTGAGGTAAAATTCCTCTTTGTGAGGGAGAAGTTTGATGTGAAAGATCTTATTCTACCCTCTAGGGAAACTATGGTGGATCCACCCTCTAATTTGGTTCATGGTGGATATCATGAGAGACTATTTTTCATATGTGGATTATGTCATGAAAGGTGACAATATTTTGTTTATGTATTTTTGAAGTTGTTATTGTAAGATGATGATCTTAACAATTTTTTGACCTACTATCATAGTTTACTACATTAAGTTACTATCCCAGAGTGTCAGATATTATGATAATAAAGATATCGTGATAGACTACATTAAGTTATTGTCCCAGAGTGCAAGAGATCATGATACTTTTCATGATGGAGGTCATGACAATTTTATTAATTTTTATCTGATAGACTACATTTATTTATCATCCTAGAGTGTGCTAAAAATTAGATAAATTATATCTTTCTAGTATATAACTCATTCTTTTGGTAGGCATCATGAACATGATGTTAGTGCACATACTAAGAGAATATAACTATGATTGATATTTCTTGTTGAATCATACTTTAGATGATATTGAAAGGTAACATTTAAGTTGAGGGATATATGTTGATATCCTTAAATATTCCATTCCAATAATATCATATTGAGATGATATCTTTCTATACACTTGAGATGATATCTCTCTATACGCTTGAGAGCATAATGTCTTCTATAAAAATCCTCCATATCTAAGAGGGAGTGTTAATGTTGTAGCTTTAGTCGGATTGAATTGACCTAGAGATAATGGTTATTGGTTAATTACTAATTAGACAAAATCTAATATATTCACTTATATATATATATATATATATATATATATATATATATATATATATATATAATCTAAATAGTTTCTCATTAATAAACCATAGAGACATGTATCTTCATGAGACATGTATCCTCTACACATATTTATATACATTCAAATTTACATTTGGAACACAAAAAAAAATGTTAGTGCTATTATTTTTGCAAAAAATGATCCTACAAAATGTAACACTTTCAAGACTAGAAATCTCTTTTCTTATGACACATTTTCCCACAGTACCAAAAATCTCTTGGTCCTATGGATTAAGACCTCTTTTCCTTGGATTTTCCTCTTGATTTTGCATGATTTTTAGAATTTTTTCCTCTCATTCGCTCTTCATTTTCTTTCTGCATTCAAAAAACTTCTTGATGTAGATGACCTAATATTTTCCTACAAGTTTCCTCACTCATAATCACACCAACATCATCAAAATTTAGGGTATCAGAACTAGAGAAAAAGTTACAAGCATTAAGCCATTCCAACTTTTAGGCAAAGAACACCGAATCAAGAGAGCCCTAATTTCTTTGTGAAAATTAATATTTATGGAAGATAATTGTTTGGAAATTGTATTAAACTCATTTAAATGATAAAATAGAAGATTCACCTTTTTCCATCTCCGCATTGAATAAATGCTTCATGAGAAATATCTTGTTTGAAGTAGAGGGCTTTGCATATAAGTTTTCTAGGATTTCCATCAATTCTTCAGTTTTATTTTCTTTCATAATATTAAATGCCATTGATTGTGCCATACATAGAAAAACACTTCCAAGTGCCTTTCTATCCAAAATATCCCAGTCTTCATCTATCACAATTGCCTCTTTTTTGGCTTTTCCTTGCAATAACTACCATAAATCCTTTTGATAAAGAGAGTCCTCCATTTGCATTTTTCATAACTGAAAGTTCTACAAGTTAAACTCCTCAACCTTCATCTTATCCTCATCTACAATTTCTCCCACTCAACCATGAAGGTTTCTTGTAGGGGATAATTGAAACAACCTCACTTTCATACCACATGTTAGGAGAAGCAAGACAATAATAACAACTACATGAAAATATAACCAATATTAGAAAATAATAAAGCATATAGAAGAGAACACAAGAAACAAAGATTTAACATGGTTCACCCAAACTCTAGGTTATGTCCATCACCAATGAGTCCAATATTATTATTATCTAGTGATTTCAACTTGATCACAATCCAAAATCCCTTACAACTCAATACCACTACAAGAAGTTACTATCTCATCTTACATTATGAAATCTCTAATCCTAATCTATTTTATACAAGATTTTTTCCACTTACAAAATTAAGGTTAGAATAATCCAACTAATAGAAAAATAAGTCCTTACACCTTTTTAAATTAAAAATCATTTGATCTTTTGGGTGTACTTCCCTATAAAACCCTTGTGGAGGCTATTGGTTCCTCAAATTGTTGGGTGGAAAACCTATGAGTGTTTCTTTTGCAACAATTCAACATAATTTGGCCAACCACTAGGGTTAAATTTAGAGATCAAATCCCCTTCACTTTAGGATCTACTAACCTAGGTGGGTATACATAATGTAAATCTATTAATTTAGTTTATGAAAATTTTATTATTTAATTCTCTTGTGACAACAAGTTATTCCAAAGGAAAAATCAATGATGTAAAATTTAAAGTACATTTATGAGTGCTAAGATAAAAATGTTTTAGATGTGAAAATATGACGGGGATGGTATAATAATGACTTAATGTGATACTAGTAATCAACTATAGAACCTTACTCTTACAACTATTGAGCAACTTAACAATAAATAGATTAGTCCTTTCCTATTGGGTAAATAGAGTCTAACCCTAAAGCATAGTATCTTCAGACCCTTCAAGACAATGTACACACTATTAGTTATTGGACAAAGAATTTATCAAATATGAACCTTAGCCTAAGTGAATTTAATCCAAGTAATGGAGACCATTTAGACAAACATTCATAACATGAAATATTTGATAATCAGAGGCACATATAGAATTCAATCCATCAATAATAACATACATTCAAGAGGACAATATTGAAAGATGACTTATTGAACATCAAAATGTCCTAAAAGAGTATCAAAGGAAAGTATCTTATATTTCCATATGAAATAAGGATCAACAATAAAATAGTGAAGATTGCATATATCTTGAAATAGAATCAAATATTAAATTTCAAGCTTCTTTATAATATTGCATAAAGATAGAAATATGTCCAAAATGTTGAACTGTATAAATATCTCGTATATATCATGTATCTTTCTATGTCTTAAGAAGATCATGGTACCCTTTTATTATACAAATGAAAGGATGCAACAAAGCTTAAGATATTTTCATTTCATAACTACACCTAACTAGCTAAATACTAAGGCATACAAACTAGAGATTACTTAACAAGGTTGTTTGTCATTCATTCTATAGTAGCAACCTCTTCCTCCTCATTAGTTACTCTCTCCACTTGCACTAGTTTAGGTACTTCCATGTAGTCACTAATCCACTTAGAAATCTATGCATGTGTAGGCCACATGAATATGGAGACCTCAGGGATGAATTTTGATATGTCTTGCCACTTCTTCCTTGGAGTAACTCAAACATCAATTTGAAATTTTGTAAACCTGCTCTCCAAAATAATGAGCTTATCCAATAGAGCATGGAAATCATTTATTTGGAAGCTTTCCTTCTCCTTGAAGTGATTCATAGCCCTTTATGATAGTGTCATCATTTCAACTTTCCATTCCTCCAATCTTTTGGTCTATCCATCACTATCCAATAGAGAAGGTATGATGCAATGTTCAATAGAGGAGATGGGTAGTACCCTCTATTTAGTTTTCTACTATCCTATTCCATATAGGCTAAGTTATATTGTATAGCATCCAAAAAATCTACCATATCTTTAATTAGTTAGGAAGCATATGGATTCCTCTTGGTCACCTCATATAATATTTCCAACTCAAACCAATAAGGCTTCTACCTCCTTTCCAATTCTAGTAATATATCCTTGTTATTTCAAAAGAAATCAATCATATTTTTTAGGCATTGAAACCCCTCATACAATTCATTTTATTTTACCATAATTATCTTGATCCTGAATGCCAAGATATCCTTAAGGTTCCTATAAGTGAATTCTTTGTGTATATCTTCAATGGTGGGTACTGTGGGACAATGAACAATAATGACCCCAGGTGTTGGAAGGGTTATCATGCTATTTAGCTCACTCTCCAACCTTCTAATTTTTGTGTACATTTTATTAATGATTGTATTCATGTCCATTTCCCTTATCCAAAATTCCTCAATTCTCTTCTCCATGCACTTCATTTGTGCCCTATTGAACATGGCCAATTGGAGATGTGAATTAACTAGGGTTTATCAACTTTGAAGGTCACACAAGTAGCCAAGGCTTTAGTTTTTGGATCAAATCCTGACCCTTCTATATTTTCCAAAGTTTCAATTTATGTAGAAAATGTAGTGTCATCATGCTTTCTTACTTGGTCCAAAAGAAATAATTCCTTAAGTGTTAGACCAAGAACAATGAGGATATCACTCTTAACACTACTACATTTGCACCCAAATTGTGACGACAGGTCCGTCATAGTTATGGTGTCATAACCTATCACTATTGTAATTGTGACCACAAGCCGTCATAATTACAATGACAATAGGCTATGATGCCATAAGTGCGATAGACTTGCCATCACAATTTGAGTGTAAATGTAGTAGTGCTTGTATACAATCTTGTTGGCCTCTTCTTTAGTGCATTTTATACCATCAAGATTGATGCAGGAGCATCCAGTGGTGTAAGGGCAATCCCGTATCACCCAAAAATATGCTTAGTGTTAGTTTCTATTTAATGTGTTTTCATTTCTAGATACCCATTTTGGTCAAATAGAGGTTCCAACTCTCATAGTTTCACTATTGGTTTTCTGGGTTAGAATTTTTCAGCACCTTGGAATACATGCCAATGTAGAAAATAGGTTATTTTGTAATTAAACCATAATTATGATGAGTTAGAGGGTTTAAGTTGGAGGGATGATTATAATTGTAATTTAAAGCACTCCAAAAAAAAAAAGGTCAAAAGGCTTTACAGTTTAAAAGTTATTACAATTTTAAGTTGCCTGGAAACCTCCTATGAGCACTTCAAAGTCAACTTTGAGGCACTAAATAGCCTTGTAAGGGTCCAAAAATGGGGGAAAAACAAAGCTAGTCCAGAGGCTTATAGAGCACTTGAAGATCTTTCTAGAAATGTAAATGGTTTGTCAATCATAGTCCTGGATCAAAAGTTATGCCTCTCAAAAGTTTGACTACCATTTCTGAATTCTTCTAATTTTACACCGACTTTTGACATGTTTTCTAGAACCTTCTGTTTTGGTGGTTGATGCACAAAGGAATATTCTAAAATTTATTCCTAACCCTAAACCTAATTTGGTTTACTTAAGGACATTTCTAACATTGTAAAGACATTTTTTTTCGTGGAGTTTGGGAGAGGGTACTATGAGGAGGATTTTTCTCTAGAATCAGACCATTGTAAGCCCATAGGGCATGTCATGGAGTCTATTTTTGTTATACTAGATGTAATAGCATATCACTTCTAATAATAATATTTGCCTTTTCTTGCTATATTCATTTTGGTTGTGGTTTGTGCCCTCATCAAGTGGTATTAGAGTTAAAGCTTTAAAGGGAGAAACACCCCCAACCCTATCAGATTGCTTGGGTGCAAGATGATCATAAGGTCCTATTTAATGAGAATTTTTTGGTAAAGTTAAAGATTGGGAGTTACCACGATGAGGTTCTTTGTGACATCATTCCAATGGATGTCTGCCATTTATTATTGGGAAGGTTGTGGTAGTTTGATAGGCATGTTGTACATGATGGTTATGCAAATACATACTCTTTGAAAAAGGATGGAGTTTTCCACAAATTCAAGCCTTTGATAAAGGAGAGTGAAAAGGTATACATTAGTGCTAGGGTATGCCTTGTTGATGGAAGGAAATTTCTAGATGACATGAAACATTGGTGTATGTGTTATGCTTTGATTCCTAGAAAAGATAAGGAAGGTAGTAGTGAAATTCTACTTGAAGTTTCAAGTCTATTAAGTGAGTATGGAATGTCATCTTTGATAATGTTCCAAAAGGATTGCCACCAGTAAGGAAAATCAATCATCAAATAGATTTAGTCTGTGGAGCTTGTTTGCCTAACAAGGCCAATCATAACATGACTCCTATTGAGACTGAAGAGCTAAATAAACAAGTTCAAGAGCTATTGAGGAAAGGCCTGATTCAAGAGAGCCTAAGGCCATATGTAGTACCTATAGTGCTAGCACCAAAGAAGTATGGAGAGTGGAGAATGTGTATAGACTCTCGAGCTATAAATAGAATAACCATCAAGTATCGATTTCCTTTGCCAAGAATGGATGATCTTATGGACTATTTGAGTGGAGCTCAGTACTTCACAAAGATAGATCTCAAGAGTGGCTATCACTAGATATAGATATGAGAGGGAGATGAGTGGAGGGCTACATTCAAGACCAAGGAGGGTCTATATGAGTGGTTATTCATGCCTTTTGGATTGACCAATGCACCAAGCACCTTCATGCAACTTATGAATGAGATACTAAAGAAAATTTTGGGAAAATTTGTTATTGTCTATCTGGATGATATTTTGATTTTAAGAAAATTATTAGATGAACATTTATTGCACATTTTTAGTGCCCTTGAAATTTTGAGGGAAGAGAAACTATTGATTAATTTGAAGAAGTGTAGCTTTGTCAAAAGGGAGTTACTCTATTTGGGGTTTGTTGTATCAAATGAAGGTCTCAAAATAGACCCTGAGAAGGTGAAGGTAATCTTGGAATGGCTTAATCCAAGGTTTTCTACTGAGGTGAAGTCATTTCATGGTCTAGCTAGTTTTTATAGGAATTTCATTAAGAATTTGGTAGCATACGTGCACCACTAATTGAAACAATGAGGGTGGATAGAAAAGAGTTCAAGTGGACTACAGGAGCTACAAGGAGTTTTGAATTACTGAAGAAGAATGTGATAGAGCAATCTATGTTGGCACTTCCTAATTTCAATAAGGTATTCTAGGTGGATTGTGATGCTAGTGGCAGTGCTATTGGGGTTGTGTTGAGTCAGGAAGGTAAACCTATTGCCTATTTTAGTGAAAAATTGAATGATGCAAAGAAGTACGCTGTTTATGATCAAGAGTTCTATGCAATATTTTAGGCCTTAAAGAAATGGAGGCATTATTTTTTACCAAAAGAATTTGTCTTCTATACTGATCACCAGGCATTGCAATACCTAAATAGCCAAGGTAAATTGAATCAGAGACATTTGAAATGGGTAGAGTTCATGCAAAGCTATACATTTGTATTAAAACATAGAAGTGGAAGGTCTAATAGGGTTGTAGATGCATTAAGTAGGAGACAATTATTACTGACTGTAATGTAGGTTGAAGTGGTTTGGTTTGATGAACTCAAGAATCTATACCTTGAGGATCTTGACTTTGTAGAGGCATGGAAGGCTTGTAAAGAACCTGTTACTCTAGATAGGACCAGGTGGCTAGATTACTTGATTCAGGATGGTATGTTGTTCAAGGGCAGTCAATTATGTATTCTAAGGAGTTATATGAGCGAGAACTTGATCAAGGAGAAACATAGTGGGGGGATGGTAGGACACTTTGGTTGAGATAAAACCATTATCATTATTAGAGAACATTATTTTTGGCCTCAATTATCACAAGATGTGAAGAAGTTTGTGCAGAGTTGTCAAGTATGTCAAACAACCAAAGGGTTTAGTCACAATACTGGACTCTATCAACCATTTTCCATTCCATTAAAGCCTTAGGAGGACATAAGTATGGATTTTGTTCTTAGATTTCCAAGGATGCAAAGGGGTAATGACTCAATATTTGTAGTGGTTGATAGGTTTTCCAAGATGGTAAATTTTATTCTGTGCCACAAGACTCATGACGCAATACATATTGAAAATTTGTTTTTTAGATAGATAGTGAGGCTACATGGTCTCCCAAAAAGTATTGTTCATGAAATATATACTAAATTTGTTGGGTATTTGTGGAGGACTTTGTGGAAGAAGTTGAAGATAGAATTGAAGTTCAGTTCTACATATCATCCGTAGACTAATGGACAAACATAAGTAGTTAATAAGAGTCTAGGAAATTTGCTGAGGTGGTTAGTAGGAGATAAGCCCAAGGGATGGGATTTAATTCTACTACAAGTAGAATTTTCTAACAATAATTCTATAAATAGGAGTATTGGTAGATCACCATTCCAAATTGTGTATGGGATCAGTCCAAGGACTACACCAGAGCTGAGGAAGATAGAGCAAGGGGAGAGGACAAGTGTTGAGGTAGAAGAATTTGCTAAACATGCCAAGAACCTACATGAGGAGGTACATGCACATATTACCAAGATGAATTGACAATATAAGGTTAGGGTAGATCAAAAGAGGAGACATAAGGAGTTCCAAGTTGGGAATTTGGTTATCGTATATAAAAGGAAGGAATGATTTCTAGTGGGTACCTACAACAAGTTGAAGATGAAGAAATTTGGCCCAAACAAAATTTTAAAGAAACATGATTTAGGAAATACATATGAGGTGGAGTTGCAAGATGTGATTCACATTTCTCCTATTTTTAATGTTGCAGACTTAACAAAATATCATGATGATGATGCAGATGAGGAGTTTATGTCAGAGCCATGTCCAATTCCTACTTCTAAGAAGGAAGAGATAGAATAAATTTTGGATAGTCATGTGTGTTGGAGTACCAGAAACAAGCAATATGAAGAATACCTAGTGAAGTGGAAAGGAGGACCAACAAAAGATTCAACTTGGATTTCTACAATAGAGGTTGCCCATTTTGGTTTTCCTCTACCATCTATAAAGTGACAAGGTCACTTTTCAATCTACCCAAGGTGTCTGATGCAGGAGCATCTAATGGTGTAAGGGCAATCCTGTATCACCCAAAAATATGCTTAGTGTTAGTTTCTATTTAATGTGTTTTCATTTTTGGATACCCATTTGGGTCAAATAAAAGTTCCAACTCTCTTAGTTCCACTATTAGTTTTTTTGGTTGGATTTTTTGAGCACCTTGGGATATGTGCCAATGTAGAAAATAGGTTATTTTATAATTGAGCCACAATTATGATTATTTAGAGGGTTTAAGTTGGAGGAATGATAATAATTATAATTTAAAACACTTTAGAGAAAGAATTAGGTCAAAAGGCTTTATGGTTTGAAAGTTATTACAGTTTTAAGCTGCTTGGAGACCTCTTAAGAGCATTTCAAAGTTAGATTTAAGGCACTAAGTTGCCTTTTACGGGTACAAAAAATGGGGAACAATTAGGACTGGTCCATAGGCCTATAGAACACTTGAAGAGCTTTCAAGAAATGTAAACGGGGAGTCCCAGATCAAAAGTTATGCCTCTTGGAAGTTGGACTACCATTTTTGGATTCTTCTAATTTTACATCAACTTCTGACGTGTTTTCTAGAACCTTCTATTTTGGTAGTGGATGCCAAATGGCATATTCTAAAATGTATTCCTAACCCTAAACCTAATTTGGTTTACTCAAGGATATTTCTAGCATTGTAAAGGCAAATTTTTTGGTGGAGTTTGGGAGAGGGTACTGTGAGGAGGATTTTTCTCCAGAATTAGACCATTGTAAGCCTGTAGGGCATGTCATGGAGACTATTTTTGTTTTACTAGATGTAATAGCATATCACTTGTGATAATAATATTTCCCTTTTCTTGCTATGTTCATTTTGGTTGTGGTTTGTGCCCTCATCAAAGATGTAGTTCATCTATCAACTATTATATCACAACAAAATATTGAGATTCATCAATCCCTTTGAACATCTTTTTCTTTTCATCAAAATTTTTCATTTTGTACTTCATTTAGAGGTCCTTAAACTCTTGTGTCTTAGTGAAGTCTTCTTGTTTAATGAATCATTAAAAAATTTCCTCCCTCTCATTTGCTATGTTAATTGGTGTGTCGTTCTCCATTGTTAATGCATGATACCCATGTATCTCCTCTTTGAACATTGGTGTAGGTTGTGGCTCTTTAAATATGGTACTTTCTTTCAATATTTTTTAGTATATGGGTAACTTCTTCTGACCCTCCATCATCTAAATCCTCATAAGTGACTAGTTGGGTTCTACTCTCCTCAAGCACATTAGTCCTGGGTATTGAAGCTAAACTTCCTACCAACGATTTCCTCTTCTTTTGAGTAGGTGATGCTTGAGGTTGCTCAACTTCCTTTCCCCTTTTTTGTTTCATACACTCTTCATGTATCTCATCAAATTTTTGAAGACACTTATCAACTCCAATGGATTCTAACTCAATTTTAACATAAAAATGGGGAAAATTTGTACTTAAACTTTGCTTCTCAATGTTACAAAATAACCTAGTTTTTCATACTTTGCATAATCTCAGGAATATGGCCAAAATTCCTTATTATGTCTTCCTCAAAATTGAATTGATGATCTTGTCTTGCAAAAAAATACTTGATATGTCCCCTAGGGTCATATTTCCTTGCCTTTGCACTCTGGAAACCGAAATTATTCATAATGTACTCTTGTATTTCCTTTATGTTTGAGTACCCTATTATGAAACCATCAAATTTCATAAAATGGGGCACGTAATTCCCTAATTTTCTAGGCTGTGCAATTTCCTTTTCGATCCAAATTAGTTGCCAAATAAAATCAAGGAAACCTACCCTCTCAAACAAAAGCTGAGGTAGTATGTGGGGCTACTACTTACTTCCATACAACCTAATCAATGTGAAATTAGGTTTGCATATCCAATCCCCAAGAGCTCATATTTTCCATCTAGTAGTTATTCCTTTGGCCTCAAAATTAATTTGATTTTTTTGGGGATTCTAGTGATGGAATCTCCAAGCATTTTGGTAATCCATACAAGAAACACATCCCTAAATATCCTAAAATCTCCATCCCTATCAAGTTTGTCTAAGGCCTTACACAAAATTTGAATGGGTAATGGATTTCCTTTTTCATTAGTGGTAGTGAGTTTTAGAGATATTCTAAACTAGTCAACATTTGAAATAAAAAGAGATTTCACAATAAATAGTAATTCTTGAATGATTTAGCAATTTTTCACCTAGCAAATTGTGTATGAAGGACTCTCTCAATCTCACTAGAAAAATTGAACTCCAAATAGGAATGAGGATTTTGAATTCTCATGGACATATAAATGTAGTCAAAATGAATTTTATCTTTAGAATCCTCTCCAAACAATTGAGCCCATTCATAATAAGTGTTCTTGAAAAAAATCACAAATCTATCAATGAGATGAGGACTCATATTTTCAAGAAACATTAATCTATTGTTTTGGCCCCTATTCATGAAATGTGTGATCTTTATTAAACCAAACTTTATTTTTATTTCATAATCAACCCTAAAATGGTCCCTATCTATCTTAGTTAGGCCTTGAGTGTTGAATCCAACATATTCCTCAATATAAGACCTAATTTTAACCAATAGGGGCATTGCATATGGCTTTTTGACTATTCTTGTAGCTGGTTCATACTATTCAAATAGGATATTAATGAGTTCTATGTCCACATATAGATTTGAAACAATGACTTTTCCAAGGTCAGGTCACCAAGAATTGATTGTAGGTTCTTTTTCATCCTTATTTTCATAAAAATACCAGAACAAAGACCTACTATAAATTGGTAAAGTTGCAACCTTATATCCACTAAATTCATTAGAGGATATAGAAATAGTACTAATAGTTGAAGAGATGGAAAACAATTCTAAGGTTATTTTCTATATGGTTTTTCCTATGTTCTCACTTTTGTTTTTCTTAACAGATACTTCCTTACTAGTATTAGCTTCTTTCTTACATGCCATTTGAGAAATAATTCAAATTCAAAGAGAATTGAACTTACATATTTTTATGATTTGATAATGCAACTTCACATTTCCTTCACTCATTCTCCAAATTATTTTGCAACTTGGAATGATATTTTTTAGATAATGGCTTCATACTTTCAATAACTTGTTTCCTTTATTCACCTTTTAATTCTTCATTTATGACTTCATACATTTTGCACAAATGGCCACTTCTCTATTTGCTCATCTGTCATTTCAAATATTCAACCATTAATGAATTTTACTTTGATGTACACAAAATGACTTGATTCACCCGTTTAAATTTTTATTAATCCTTTTTTACAACTATGGTAAGTAGTTCATTCTCCCCTTCCAAAATGGTGAAAGTTGATACTTCACACTCCCATCTCAAGTATATCTCTAAAATAACAAAATTTGCCACTTTGCAGTCACCTTGCATTAGTATGTACAATCCTATAAAAATCACTACTTCATGGGCCTTTAACCCTTAGTTATCAAAAACAACAGTAACTCACTATTTCTCAAGGTGCTCATCTTGTGTCACCCAAAATAGCAAAGTTTTTCTATATTGCACGTACCCCCAATCTCTTCCTTCCTAATAGAAAAAAACATGTCAACCAAGGTAAATTTTTATGGAGAATTTGAAATTTTTTAATTTGACATGGAAATTTTCAAGGTCTACTAGTGGTTGTTTCTAGGGACATATGCTATCTTGGAGCATAGTGAGATCTGGGTTATCTCTGGGAGAAGCAAACCAATACAAAGGAAGATGTTGTCACACCTTAGCTCTATCAATTTTTTTGTGTTTCTCATGAAGGTGAATATGGATAATGATCTTTACTCTCTCTCTCTCTCTCTCTCCTAGCACATATTTAGATGCAAAATCCATTTCTTTCAAAAAAAATCTTCATTAGCCTTATGTAATTTATGACACTAGCACGCTTCATTGATTTTTAATATTTGACTGCCTTTTGTACAAAATAAAGCTTCAAGAAGGACATCTTTCTTGTCACATGAATTCTTAAGAAATGTGATGTGTGTAAGATTGTGTGAATTCCTTTTGGTATTTCAATAGTCATTTTTCTTCATATATATCAAATATGATCCCTTATCCTTTTTAGATTTCTTCATTTCTTTACCACAAATGTTCAATCCTTCCTTTCTTTTACATGGTTTATGTTCCTTGAAACTTTTTTCATCCTTATCCATAGTAACTGCAATGTTACTTATCATATCATTTTAAGGTCACCCTCCCCAGTGTTACAATTTGGATCTATTTTATCATATGACACCATATACTTTAATTCCTTTTCCTCATCATATACAAGTGCATTAGTCTTAGAGTTAAAATTTGAAATATTTTTTTGGCCATTTTTTTTAACACTTCTTTGGTACTCAATTTCAAGTAATTGTGAGATTTCTTCTTTAACAAGAAGATTTTTATTGCTATCTTCAACATGCTCAAGAATGATATTCTAGTTTGTGGTTTATTTCTTTCCTTCCTCTTTGTGTATTTCATCTTTAGGTGCCATTTCATCTCCCTTGCACCCCTCTAAAATCAACATATAAGAGTTTTAAATGCTTTTAACCTAGTCATGATAATTATTTAATGTAGGCACCATCTCTAGTACACAAATGTTAGAAAATAATTTATGGTAATAAATAGGCTTGTTCTTCATGATACGAGTTTTGAAATTTTCTCCTTTTTCTTTCTGATTGTATATTTGGAAAGTGTTGCTAAACCATTCCTCAAATTCCCCCTATGATGATATACTTCTAGAGGGTAATGCTTCATAACGTTCTCTTGCTTCTCCCTCAAAGTTTTGGAAAAGAGAATCATTATACTGCTTTCTTCATGTAGTTGATATTCATTCACAAATATATTCAATGTATTCAAATGACACAAAGCATATCATCTCTACTCTCCATAAAACTTTGGTACTAAATTGAATAAACTAGAACATAGTTTGTTTGGCCTATAACCAAACCTCTGAGATTCAAAGGTCTAATACCTTTGAGAATCAGTGTTTTTCTTTGGTTTAAATAATTTATTTATTACTAAGAAATTTTACTTCTTATCTGGGTTATCTTCTCTTATAAAGTCATTAACCATTATTTGGATAGAGATGTCACCTCCTTCTAAGGAAATGTCAAACTTATTGCACTTCTCTGGGATTCTTTCTTCACTAGAGTGTAGGATCAAATTTTTGGTCTCTAAAAATATGAATCTTTGGTATTTCCATAATTAATATTGTGACCAAATCTCTAGTATGCCAGTCTATTGGTTCCTCAAATTATTGGTTGGAAAACCTATGAACTTTGCTTGCTCAATGCTGGGTAACCCAACATAATTTGGCCAATGACTAGGGTTGAATGTAGAGATAAAACCCTCTTCACTCTAGGATATACGAATGTAGGTGGATATACCTAATGTAAATTTGTTAATGTAGTTTATGCATATTCAATTATTTTACACTCTTGAGATAGAAAGTTTTTAAGGAGAAATCAATGATGTAAGGTTTAAAGTACTTTTTTGACTGCTAAGATATATTTTTTACATGTGAAAATATGGTAAGGATGGTAAAATTGACTTAATGTGATGCTAGTAATAAGATATAGAACCTTACTAATTACTACTATTGATCAACTTAAGAATAGCTAGACCAATCCTTTTCCACTGGGTAAATATAGTCTAACCCTAAGACATAATATCATACGACTCTTGAAGACAATGTGCAGACATCAGTTATTTAACATAGAACTTTATGGAATATGAAATCTAGTCTAACTAAATTCAACCCCAGTGATGGAGACCAATAAAATAAAATTAAATGTACATATAGAATTAAATCCATCAATGATAACATAGATTCAAGAGGAAAATACTAAAAGATGAGTTATTAAACATCCAAACATCCTAATAGAGTATCGAAGGAAATTATCTTATACTGCTATATGAAATATTGAAGATTGCATAGATCTTGAAATTTTACTAAACACTAGATTTAAAATTGCTTTATAATATTGCATAATGATGGAAATATGTCCAATTAATATCTGGTATGTATCATGTATCTTTTTATGTCTTAATAAGAAACTGGTACCCTTTTCTTATACAAAATGAAAGGGTGCAAAAAATCTTTAGATATATTCATTTCATAACTATCCATAACTAATTAAATACTAATGCATATAAAAATAGAGATTAACTTAACAAGGTTATTTGTGCAACATGGGCCTCTCCCTCCTCATTAGCTATTGTCTCCACTTGGGCTGGTTTAGGTATTGCCATGTAATCACTGATCTACTTAGAAATTTATGCATGTGTAGGCCATGTAAATTAGGAGACCTTAGGGATGAATTTTTATATGTCTTACCACTTCTTCCTTATAGTATCTTGAACATCAGTTTGAATCTAGTAAACTGCTAACCAAAATAATGATCTTATCCAATAGAGAGTGGAAGTCATTTATTTTAAAGCTTTCCTTCTCCTTCGAGTGATTCATATCCCTCTATGACAGCTTCATCATTTCACCTTTCCATCCCTCTAATATTTTGTTTTGTCCACCACTATCCAATAGAGAAGGTATCATGCAATGTTCAACATAGTAGATGAGTAGTACCCTCTATTCAATTTTTTGTTGTTCTTGTTCCATATAGGCCAAGTTATTTTGTATAGCCTCCAACACATCTACTATATCTTTAATCAGTTGGGGAGCATCTAGATCCCTCTTGGTCACCTCATATAATCTACTCAACTCAAACTAAGAATGATTCCATCTCCTTTCCAATTCTAGTAATAGATCCTTATTATTTTTGAAGAAATCAATCATATTATTTAAGCATTGAAATACCTTAGGTTGCATTTTCCCATAATCATCTTGATCTTGAATGCCAACATATCCTCAAGGTTTCTATAAGTGCATTATTTGTGTATGTCTTCATCTCTGTTAACTCAATTTGTTTTTCTTTGATTTCAATGGTGGGCACTATGGGCTAGTGAACAACAATGGCCCTAGGTGCAGGAAGGGTTCTCATGCTATTTAGCTGACTCTCCAACCTTCTTATTTTTGTGTGCATTTTATTAATTATTGTATTCATGTCCATTTCCCTTATTTAAAATTCCTCAATTATGATGTGAGCTTGATGATAAAGAAGTATAGAGGCAGAGTATGCGAAGTCTTTCATGTGCTTCATTTGTGCCCTATTGAACATGGCTCTATGCATCAATCTAACTATAGAGAATAAATGGTTAGTATTAAATATTGTTTGAACAACTTCCATTCCATGTGTCCCAATGAAGATGTTAATTAACTAGGGTTTATCATTTGTAGCAAAGGTTTTAGTTTTCAGATCAAATCCTAACCCTTTTATTTTATTTGAAGATTTAATTTCAATGGAAAATGCAGTGTCATCTAGCTACTTCCTAACTTGGTCCAATAGATATAATTCCTTGAGTGTTAGACCAGGAAAAATGCGGGTATCACTCTTTTGTACAATCTCTCTAGCCTCTTCTTGAGTGTAGTTTATGTCAACAAGATGTAATTCATCTATCATCTATTAGATCACAACAAGATTTTGAGATTCATCAACCCTTCTAGCCCCTTCTTCTTCTTCTTCTTTTCATCAAAGTTCTTCATTTTTACTTGATCCAAAAGTACTCAAAATTTTGTGTCTTAGTGAAGTCTTCATATTCAATGAAATATTGAGAAATTGCCTCCCTTTCATCCTCAATGTCAATTGGTGTTTCATTCTCCATTGTTAATGCATATACCCATATATCTCCTCTTTGAACATTGGTGCAGGTCATGGTTCTTTAATTGTGGTAATTTCTTTCAAAAAATTTAGTTTATGAGAAGATTCCTCTGATCCTCCTTTACCATTTGAGTCCTCATAAGTGACTAGTGGGGTGCTATTTTCCTCAGACACATTAGGCTTGGGTTCTAAAGCTGAACTTCCTACCAACAATTTCCTCTTCTTTTGAACAAGTGATGGTTGAGGTTGCTCAACCCTCTTTCCCTTTTTCTATTTCATATATTCTTGGTGTATCTTTTGTATCAAATCTGATGGATTGTAATTCATCTTTATCATTAAAATGGGGAATTATTGTACTTAACCTTTGCTTCTCAATATTGAATATGGTCATAATTCGTTATTATGTCTTCCTCAAAATTGAATTGATGATATTTTCTTGTAACAAAATACTTAATATGTTCCTCAAGATCATGTTTTCTTGCCTTTTCACTTTGAAAACCACAATTATTCATAATGTAATCTTGTACTTCCAGTTGAGTATCCTATTATGAAACCATTAAAGGAAACCTACCCTCTCAGACACAAATTGAGGTAGTATGTGGGGCTTCTACCTACATCCATAAAACATAATCAATGTGAAATTAGGTTTTCATATCTAGTCCCCAAAATTGAACTCATATTTTCCATTTGGTAGGTATTCCTTTGGCCTTAGCATTACTTTGATTTGTTTGGGGATTCTAGTGATGAAACCTCCAAGTAGTTTGGTAATCAATACAACAAAAACATCCCTAAATATCCTAAAATCCCCACCCCTACCATGTTTGTCTTGGACCTTGCACCAAATTTGAATGGGTAATGTATTTCCTTGTTCATTGGTGGTAGTGAGTTTTAGAGAACTCCTAAACTGGTCAAAAATTTTAAATAACAGGAGATTTCACAATAGAGAGTAATTCTTGAATGATTTAGCAATTTTCCAACTAGCCAATAGTGTGTAAAGGGCTCTTTCAATCTCACTAGAAAAATCAAACTCCAAATAGGAATGAGGGTTATGATTTCTCATGGACATGTACATGTAGTCAAAATGAACTTTCTCTTTAGATTCCTCTCCAAACAATTGATCCCACCCAATTTAAGTGTTCACCTCCATAAAATGTTAACTCAAGATCTTGAAACAATTACAATTATTCAAAAGATAATGTGAATCTTAACACCATGAAGAATTTTTGCTTCCTACACCCACACCCAATACAATACATCCAAAAGTATGTTTACATTTTATAAATTTTCTCTAAAGACTTTGACTTAAGAGACTTGTAATAATTTATATGTAAACCTTCAATGATCTCTACTTGAAATCAAAATAATGTATTTCAACTGGGAATCCTGGTTGAAATCACCTCAAAAAATGGATTTGGGTTTCTTTCCAATTCTACAAACCCAAAGATTTTTATCACATGGATATATAAGAGGATCAAAAGCTTTCAAAGCTTTTCCAAGAAAATAAAATAACCAAGCATAGAAAGTGAAATCCATAAGTTTTCTTTACTTAGATTCTCGAGAGGTTAAAATCTGTTCACCAATCCATTTAGGCCTAGGAGTAATCTTGCATGCTTGCATAAACATGTTTTCAGCCCTAGTAGGTAGCTAAGATGTAGTTGGAAAATTAAATATAAATGTTGATTGAATCATTACAAAAATATCTCTATTCAAATATTTCAGATAATATAGAAAAAAATTGTTATTTGAAGGTCTTACTAGTGCTAGTATTTTGTCCGATGTTCTATAAAAATAGAGATTGAAATCCATCATCTATTCATGTGGTGCTCCTTTTATAGTGGTCAACTCTTCTACTGGTGATATATGATCTAAATTATACTCAAACCACTTATTCATTATGATTATCAAATCATCCCACATCTCAACTAAGTTCATAGGTAAACTCCAAAAACATTATTTTTCATCCCTTTTAAGTGATGCTACTAGGAGCCTCATTGCTATTTTGTCTTGTGTTATGTTAAGTAGACCACACAAGGAAGCTATATCTCTTATATATTCTATTGTAGTAGTATGATCTTTATCATTAAATATACAAAAATAATGTAGGTCCACTATAAGAATATAATCATGTTGGTTTAAATCTAAGGCACTAATTAGGTTTGCATGGAACAAAATTTTGATACGTATGCTAATCCATCAAATTTATCAAGGGCATGAAAACATGACTCATTTTCTTAGGAGTAGCTAGTTTCAATTTCTAGGTCTTGTTTGAGCTTATTTCTTGATAATTAGAGGGGATTTCTTGTTGGGATGTGTAATGTCCACTTGTCACACATCACTTAAATTTCTCATTTTTCGTGTGTTATTCTTCTATACCTTATTAAGTGAAATGGCATGCCCTTTCATTTAATCTACTTTATTTTTATTTATTAATCATAATAGTATTATTTTAATATATGTAATTATATACTTGTCAAATTATATAAATAATATAATATAGAATTATAATATCATTGAATTATTATAATGTTACATTATTATTATTTTTGATAGTTAATCAGCCGAAGCCTAGATTTATTATTATTGTTAAGATTAATGATTATTATGTGTTAATCTTGAGTAGATTTGAACCCAAGACCTCTCTGATGAGAGGCTCACAATTTATTGATACATTGTAGGCTCTTGCCCATTACATTATTATTATTATGTAATATATTATGTCATATAATATGATTTTAATATTATAATTATATCATTATTTAGTATCTTTTCTTCTATATTAATTCTTCATTTTATTATGTAACTTCTATTTTAGTGGGGATATCACAATTCCCCCTCTTGAATTTCCTTGTCCTCAAGCAAGTGATTTAATATTTAATTAATTCATAGATTAGATTCATTAAAAAACTAAAAAAATACACATTTTAGTTTATGATGGCTTATGCAAGAACATATGAGTGAATACGTAAAGTAGATACATTAACGCATGAAGACACAATGGAAAAACATTAATGCATGAAGACACGATGTAAACACATACTATACATGTGAAAATTTTCTTAGATTTCTTTTTTTAAACTTTGAAACAAGAAAAATTCAAGGAAATATTTTACCAACTTCAAATTTTAAATGTTGTGCTCCTTTCCTTCGTCAAGAAATCAAAATTTCTTGAAGATGCACTTAATTCTGTAGTGGATGGTAAATTTATAGTTGCTCAAGTTTGGACATGATCTATGTGGGGTTCCCATATTTGGATTCTCTTTCCCAAATGTGAGTGATTTACTCCTCCCCCTATGCACACTCCCTAGCCACTTGATATGTGCTTAATTTTATAGTGGATGGTAGATTTACAACTACTTGGGTTTGGACACAATCTACTGGGTATTATCTTGTCCCAAATGAGTGATTTACTCCTCCCCCTATACATTTAGTATGTACTTAATTCTGTAGTAGATGGCAGATTTATGACTACTTGAGTTTGGACATGATCTACTTAAGATTCTCTTCTCCCAAGTGAGTGATTTACTCCTTGCCATGTGCACTCTCCTTACCCACTATGGATTTAAACACTAGATATTTTGAATAATGTCCCCTTATCATATCTTCCTTTATAATTTATACTAGTATTCTTATTGAATGCAAAGTTACTTGGTTAATGCTATGAAAAGAATGACTCCTAGTTTACTTCTTGAGTGCCTTGATACAATTATTTAATGTCCCCTCCTTGGATGCAAATTTTCTTCATTGCTAACTTTCAAGTTTTGAATTTCATTTATAAAGAGAAATTATAAAATTTCCCTTCAAATATCTAATATAATTATTTAGTGACGCTCAATAACATCAATCTTAACTATTCTTCTTAGATCTTTTAATTAATCCTCCATTATAGATATATAATTGTTGGAAATGAAAATGCAAGGGGGGGGGGGGGTGTTGTGAATCAACACTTCAAAATTTTAATGATAAAACATTCACCACACATCCATCTCATAATTTAGCATGTAAACTAAAATAGCTAACTACACATGTTCATCCATAGCATGAAACAATAACACATAACACAATAAATTTGTTACCAAAAGCCCTCCAATGAGAAGGTAAAACTGGGGCGGGGATGACACCCACAAATCTTTACTACTACAGCTATAAAGTGTAGCCAATTAAGGCTACAATAAGTTTGACCATAAACAATGATCTATCCTATTAGGGGTTTTCCCTATTAAAGGCTTACAGAGACTATTAGGTCTCACCCTATTAAAGGATTTGAAAACCCTGCTAAAAGTGTGCTTTGTTAGAGGACTTAAACTTACAATAAAGCAAGCACTCGGTTAAGAGATTTACACAATTTTGTTAGGACTACTCTATTAGGATATTTTCTATATATCATCTATTAGAATGATTCATCACCACGATCCTTTGGTTAGCACTTTTTTTCTAGATGTCATATCTTCTCTTCCCTAATAAATCCTTGATCCTTTTGAACAGATATGTCTCCTGTGTCCTCTCTTTGCTTTTCTCTATTCTCTCTAATTAATTCTACAATTCAAATCATTATCACAACCTCCATAGCCACCATGAATGCTTTCTCTGCACTTAGCATTTGTCTCCTTCTGCACATTAACTCTTCTTTTAAACTCCTTAAGGTTTTCCTCCTTAACTAAACATAGGTGGGCTAGGGTTAGGTAAGAATCAATGACCAAGGTTTATCCATATTGCTTCTTAGAACATCCCTAAATTTGAATTTTTGCATGTACTATATAGGGATTCATAATATACCTCGATACATATCTTCTAGAATCATGAAACAATCATTAAGTTGATCCAAAAATGGTTTACATAGAATTTTTTGCCATTAAAAACAACTATGAACAAAACTATTTACTCACCATCTAAAGGCTCTGATGCTTGATCATCACTATATTCTCAATGCTGTAACTTGACTTTTGAATGGTTCAACATACACTATTTACTCAGCTCCTAAATCACTCAACATGTATAGTCTACTTGGCTCATGAGTAACTTGACACATACTAGGTATATTGGTCGGCATGTATTTTCTAACAACTAATGTTCGACATACTTTGATCACTCAACTCACACTGGTTACTTGCTCTGATCACTTGGCTTGTACTGTAATATTGATTAATAATGACTAAGTAATTTGTCACTACCTTGTCAAAACCAATCTGAGATTAACAATCTCACCCTTTGACATGAGGGGCAAGAACATGTTGTCATGCATATACAATCCTTATTATGAGCATAACTAAAAAAATATATATCTGTGACTCCACTCTTAGACAAAATTTCAAAACATAAAATTTTTGTAAAATGGATGGCTAACTATTATACCTTGTTTATCTATTACTCCCTGTGAGTAAATATTTCCTTTCTATATCTGAATTTGATACTCCTGTTGAATAAATTTATTGTTTCCTATTTTTGCATTATTACTCCCTATTACTCAAATTTTCATATTCCCTTTATAAAAAAAACTTCATAATCCCCCTTTTTTGACACTGATGTCATGGGTCGTACATTGATAGTGTGTTTATCCAAAAATGATTTATGGATCTCCATTATAATCTTCAGAGATGAATCCCAATTGTTGCATTCTACATCTAGAGATTGATACTAAATGTCTAGCTGGGCAGCAAGGTCAACTAAGTCATCATGAGTTGAAAGTTGGTTATCTTTCATCATCAATGTCTCAACATAGGCTAGTTCCTTATGCAAAACTTCCATATGTGAGGTCAACATGGATTGAATACTTATCAAAGTAGCTCGAATGATTTCAGCTTGGCAAGCATACCTTGAGTGGACAATAATATTTACAAATGAGCTTGGCTTTGACCAAGAGATAACTTAAGATTAGTACCTCTGGTTTGTAAATCTCCTTGTAGTTGGTTGATAGCCCTCTGAACATCTTTTGTGAAAATATTCACATCACATAACTTGGTGTATAGAGAGAAAATATTCTCTAACACCTTCTTCACACTTGGAGATCAACCTATCTTAGTGCAATAGCACTAGATATCTTCTCAAGTACCTTAGTGTGAAATTTCCTTTTAGACCACTCTAAAAGTTTAACATTTGTGTCTAGGTCTTCATCCTTTATTTTGTCAATAATAGTGACAATTTTTTCAATGATAGGCTTATCTTCATTCATCTCAAGGAGACTAAAAACATCATAAAATATGTCTTTTTTCTCATGAAAAACTTGTTTTTGCTTATACTCCCTTCTCATCATTTCCTGTGTCTTCTTTCTTTGTAGAGCTTCCTGTAGAATGCTCATCTCTTCAATTATTATTGTTACCAGATCAAACCTGGGCAACTCAATCACCTCATCTAAACTAACATCTCCAAAAGATGTGTCATCTGTTCTCTTTGATGTACTTGCACTTGGCTATGATATTTGCAACAATGTTACATGTGTGCTCGACCTTTGAAGAGTTTGACTACTAGAGGAGCAGCAAAAACTAGTAGGGTAACTAGAATCTATATAGAAATTTATTCCTTTGGTATAGTAGTCACATGCAACTCTTTAGGCTTATCATCTTTAGACTCTTCCTATTGTGCTTCACATTGAGTTTGTGGTATAGGTACAAGACTTTCTTCTTAACCTAGTCTTACTTCAGTTCCATCTTACTCAATTGTTACCAAAGCTTGTAAATTAGAGCTATTGAGACATGGCACTGATGGTGTGAGATTTTGTGCTTCTACCTCTTTTAATGTAAATATGACAATAGGCATAATAGATGAAACTTGGTGTGTTGCATCTTTCTATCCTTGGTTTACACTTTGATCTACTTGTTTGTCTTGTAAATCTATCTCATTCACCTCAATAGATTGAGGGGGCACATTGGATGTTTCTTGTGGTTTCTCCCCTACAGATGTGAGCTCTTCCTTCTTAATCTCATTTGTTCTTACCAATAAAGGATTAGTACACAACTGTGCTACCATGGTGGAATCCTTCAATATTTTTCTCAAATCTTCTTCAATCAAAGGATCAATGTTCTAAGTTGAATTATCAAGAACATCCTTTATTTGTACTGAGTCTGGGTGATTCACTTGGTCTACATGTAGAGGATTGACATTCGACACTTATTCATCTTGAACATCTTGTGTATCTTACTATTGTTCTTTAGTTGTGGCCTCTTCTGCTACTATCTCCTCAATACCTTCCACATTAACATCCTTGACTAGTTCCTCTTTTTTAGTCTTTGTTGCCTCTTGTTCAATTTTCTTACAATTTTGTACTTCTTGCTCACCCTTTTCTTTGATTGCTGGAGTGGATAATCCACATATTGATCTTCAAATTTCTATGCTTTTGTTAACCACATCCTCAATATTCTTATTCAAGATATCAAAAGCTCTATATTTGGGGAAAAATTTAGACTTGTGCTTTTCCATAGCTTTAACAATCTTCCTTTTATCCAATTCAAGCATAACTTGGGCTAGAGTTGATTCCCTAATTTGTCTTTCATTTTGCAAGTTGTATAGCCATTTTTGCTCAACTCAATCATATAGACTCTTAGGTAGTGAGTTGAATTTTTCTAGAGGAGTTGATTTGAATGTAGCCATCATTACATATATGGCTTCCTCAACAATATTTTGTTCAACTTTCTCTATCTTATCAAATTAAATATGTGTGAAACTAGATAAATCTCCATTTAACTTGATATTATCACACAAATTGTCTAAATCAAAGAAGGGATTATGGATTACCACTTTTAATTGAGTCATGTCATCTAAATTTTTTTATCCTCATCTAACATATGTTGAGGCACTAACTTCTTCTTCAATCTCTTGTATGTTTTCCTTATAGGTTCACTCAGCTTTGTTGTGTTATATATCATCTTGCCTTTATGCTTAGCAACTTATTTTTCTTTAACAGTGTCTGCCCTTGTGCTAGACCTAGTAGTAGGTATGGTAGGCTTCTACTATGGCTTCTTCATAGGATTTTTAGGTTTCTCCACTATTTTCTCTTTCTCCTTTCTCTTCTTGTTAGCTAATTGAGGTGCTTCCTCAACTTCTTCTCCCTTGACACTTTCTACATCTTCTTCTTGATCCTCTCCTTGGCCTTGAATTTAATGCCAATGGGGCTTGGCCTTGTTCTTCCTCTTCCTCTTCCTCTTCTTCTTCTTCCTCATCTCCTTCACCAAATCTTTCAAAATTTTCACAAGTTTTTTCTTCTTCCCAAGAACAATAACTAGTTTCAAGTCAATTGTAATTCTTGATTTGGCTTCCTCATAATTACCAAATGAGGTGGCACTCTTGTCAATATCTTCTACTAATAAAGCTGTAATAGTTGCAGAGGCCTCATCTACATTTATCTCATGTGGAAAGGGCTTTATCCATCTAACCCTAGTTACAACTGCTTGCACATATATGCAATCTGCATCCACTAGGAAGAAAACATCATCATAATGTTTCTCCACAAGTGATACATGAATCCTTAACCTTTGTTTCATAGATTTCTTAAAATCCTCAAAGTAACTTGTCATCACTGAATCAAAATTGTCACCTAGTTGCCTTATGAATTCTCAAATTTGTTGTTCTATAGGCTTGTTGGTCTTCCAAGTAACTATGCCAAAGGTGGGATGGAGAGTAGAGCAGGGAGAAGTGGAGCAGGGAGAAGCACAAATTTGAATGGGGCTTTAGGTAGGAACTTGGAGATCACGGGCATTAGGGACCATCCAGCTAGTGCAGAGTAGGAAAAGGGGGGGCAAGATGCTAATGCATCTAAGAATGGGGACCCGAGGGCACTGTAGCTGCATCTAGGTGAGAAGATTCTTCCCCCCCCTCTAGTTGGAGGGTCTTCTCTGGGGCCAAGGGTTGGTGGTCAAATCTTTTCAGGGTCAAACTGACAGGTAAGTTGACATTTCCTAAAGTTATTGATAAATCTGATAAGGAGAAGGGTACTTTCACTATGGAAGTCCCCAGAGAAATCATAGATCATAATATCCTGAGTATGGCAGCTACTTTGGTGGGAAAATTCATCAGTCCATGACCCAACATTGACCTAGTGAGGGTTTTCACAAGGAACAAATCGGAGTTGAAGGGGCATGTTGAGGTGATTTCTATGGCCAAAGGGTTCATGTCATTTGAGTTTTCTTGCTTAGAGGACTATGCTAAAATCTTGTGTGCGAGAAACTGGTCTCTAGGGAGATATACTCCGATCCTGTAAAAATGGACCTCTAATCAGGATCTGAACAATGACTTCCTCTCCCAGGCCTTGATTTGGATTAGATTACCAGAACTTCCTCTTGAATATTGGTAGGAGGATGTTTTCAATGGTATTGCATGATTATTTAGAGAACTCCTTTCCATTGATCTTGTCACAATAGCTAAGAAGAGGCTTACTTATGTAAGGATTTGTGTTGGCATGGCGGAAGGTCAGGACATGCCCCAAGTCATCAAACTTCAGTCTTGTTTGGGAAGTAGATTCTAATAGATTGAATATGAGAGTGTCCCTTTTGCATGTTTTCACTGCAAAAAGGTAGGCCATAAAGCTGGCACCTACTCGTTATTCAAAGGCAAAAGTATGGAGGGGAAGGGCCAAACCAAATTCGGCAAGAATAATGCCAATGCTCCTAAAAAGGAATGGAAGAAGAAAGATACTTCAGACAAGAAAGCAGGTGAGTTAGTGGAGAAAGCTAATACTAATTTGGTAACAGATCCTCAAGCTAAGGTATTAGCCCCCCAAGAGGTGGGTGTAGCCTTAGATAAAGATACGAAGGAAAAACCTATTGGCATAATTTGCCTCCCTCTCTTGAAGGCAACTACTGTCATACTAGAAGAGGTTGGTAAGGGGGTGACTAAGGGGCCTCAAAAGGTACTTGAGGTGATGAATTCTATTGATCCAAAACCAGAGTTATCCTTAGTCCCATACTCTCTAGAGGAGCCAATGATTGCCAATCCTCGTCTATCCCAAGAATCCAACACAAGCCCTGTCAAGAGGGTAACCCCTAAGACTGTGAACATAATCATTGAGCATCTCTCAACCACCTCACCAGGACATCTAGCTAGACTAGAGGCTTTGTTTGATGATTGCAAGGATGTTGATGATGCTCCCTAGTCTGTGGTCAGATATAGAAAGAAGAAGAATAGTTGTGATCCTTCTCCTACATCTCCAGCTATAACAAGGAGTAGAGTCAAAGCTAATCTTGGCCTTATCTCTAATCAATCAGGCAAGAAAAGAAATAATCAACTAAGAAAGGAGGAAACAAGAAGAAATTTAATGGATGGAATGTAGCGTACCATCCAAGAATATTGTTCATCAGTCAAAGCATGAAGATCCTATCTTGAAACATCCATGGTCTCAATGGTAGCCACAAATAGGAGATTGTAAGGAATATGATCAGGGATCAAAGGCTTGATGTCTTCTTAGTTTAGGGAACTAAGATGAGAAAGGAAAGTTTGGGGAACATTAAATTTAGCAATATCATGAGCAGTGTTATTTTTGACTTAGAGGGTGTGTCGGGGGACTGCTAATTTTATACAATAACAAGCATTTTAAATTTGAACCAGAATATAATGAAGGTAACATTCTCTTTTGTAGAGTCTATCATATGCATTCTAATGAAAGCTAGTTTTTGTTGAATCTTTATGCTCCTAACAATAAAAGAGAAAGAAAGAATTATTGGTCTAAAGTTGGAGAGCTAGTGCAGTTTAATAAATTAAGGAAGGGCATAATAATGGGAGATTTCAATACTTCACTTGTGGATGAGGAGAAGATGGGAGGCTTGGCACCAAATTGGGAGAGTAAGCAGGACCTCTCAAGCTTTATCAATGGTTTTGATTTTTTGGATTTGGATCTCTCAAGAGGTGTTTTTACTTGGTCCAATAAAAAGAGTTGATTAGGAGTGTATTCAGGTCAGGCTAGATAGAGCCTTAATATCTCTTGATTGGCAACAATCTTTCTCTTATAAGTTATCTCTGCTTCCTAGAGTTGGCTTTGATCACTCTCCTATTTCCCTTTTAGTTGTTCCTATAGAACCTAGAAGGAACTTCCCTTTTAGGTTTGAAAAAATGTGGACTTCCCACCTAGAGCTACTAGATAAGGTGAAACTTTGGTGGGGGATCAAGGTGGAAGGTACTGCTATGTTTATTGTTTCTAGGAAATTGAGCAATGTGAAGAGAATGATTAAAGTCTGGAACAAGATAGACTTTGGTCACATCTTTCATGATAAGGAGGATATATTAGATAAAATTTCTTCAATTCAAGACAAAATCTAGTAGGAAGGTTACAATGAGATTAATAGGGAGGTGGAGTTGACTATCCTTTTAGATTTGCACAATATCATCAATAAGGAGGAAAATTTTTGGAGACAGAGATCAAGGATAAATCGGCTTAAGGATGAAGATCTCAACACAAATTTTTTTCACCTCTCCACTCTTAAGCATAGAGCTAATAACATAATTTTTGGAATTAAGAGGGGCTAGGCTTTGCTGGCCAATGATAATGATATCTCTGCTGAGGCAGTGTCTTTCTTCTCTTCTCTTCTATCTTGGGACCCCTTGTTATCAAGGGTGGATTAGGAGGACATTGTTTCTAGTATCCCTTAGTTGATTGAACCCCACCACAATAAATGCTTCGGGCTATTCCTAATGCATAGGAGGTGAAAGATGCTCTTTTTTCCTTGCCTACTGATAAATCTCTAGGTTCGGATGGGTTCCCTACCTTCTTTTTTCAAATGTATTGGCAGGTGATTATGGAAGATGTGGTGAAGGCAGTTCAGGAGTTCTTTGGAGTGAGAAGTATTCTCAAGGAGATTAATTCCACTTTCTTGGTCCTCTTTCCTAAAACTTTGGGGGCTAACTCTTTGGACAAGTTTAGACCAATCAGTTTATGCAACTCCTTTTATAAGATCATCTCGAAGGTGCTTACTTCAAGAATGCTCAAAATTCTCCCTCTGATTATTTCTCCCCAACAATTTGGGTTTGTCCCAGGAAGACAGATTTTAGATTCTATTATGATGGTTCATGAAGTTATTCATTCTTTGGAAGCTAGCAAACGTGAAGGAATTTTATTTAAATTAGATCTCTCTAAAGCCTATGATCGGGTTGACTGGTCTTTTCTTGGATCAGTCCTTCAAGCTTTTGGTTTTGATCAAAATGTTTGTAAGATTATCTCTTAGCTTGTTTCTACCTCCTCTCTTGCTATTTTGGTCAATGAAGCTCCCTTTGATTTCTTTAAACCTACTAGAGGTCATAGACAGGGAGTCCCCCTCTTGCCTATTATTTTCATTATTTTGGCTAAATGTATTGGTAGGCTTATTGAGCACAAAAAGAAAGATGGAAGTCTCAAGGCGATCAAGCCTTCATCTAAATGTGAACCTTTCTCCCACCAGAAATTTGTGGATGACACAATAATGGGGGGGTGGGGGGCAGGCCTTTGTTAGGAAGGCTAAGGCTATGAAGAAGATTCTTGAAATATACTCTAGAGGGTCTAGTCAGCTGATCAATTGGGAAAAGAGCTCAATTTTCTTTGTTAACACCCCTGAAGTTCGACAGAGAAAAATTGCAAGGATTCTTGGCTATGGAGTAGGAAAGCTTCCCTCTACTTATCTTGGCCTCCCTTTGGGATCTTCTCCCCCAGACTCCTTCTAGAATGGGATTTTGGATAGATTTAGTAGAAAGCTAGTTGGGTGGAAAGGTGCTTCACTCAGCTAGGTAGGAAAATGTTAGTTGGTAAAATCAACCCTACAAAACTTGCCAATGTATGCTTTGAGCTTATATGGAATTCTTGGGAGATTTTCTAAAAAGATGGAAAAAATTCAGAGAGACTTTCTATGGACTGGTCTTGAAGGGACAAAAAGGTATCCTCTGGTTGCCTAGGAGAATGTGTGTCTTCCAAATAGGTATGGTAGCCTTGGCATTAGAAAGTTAACCCATCTCAATAATGCTCTGCTGGTGAAGCAAATATGGTGTATATTTAACAACACTGGTGAATGGAGGGATATCCTAGTTAATAAATATGTCAGAAGGCCTTCTCTTCATTTTATTTTAAACAATGAGGATATTCCTAAGGGGTTGGTTATCTAGAATGGTATCCTGAAGGCTAGGGACTTGGAAAGGGCCAAGGTTTCTTGGAAATTGGGAAATGGAGAGGATATTCAATTCTAGTCTGATAGTTGGCTTTTCCAAGGTCCCCTTATTAACAATCTTTCTTATGAAGTTTGGGTGAATGAATGTACATGAAACTTTGGGTATAAAGTTAGAAATTATAGGAATGGGTAGGGATGGAGATATCTTTCCCTCATATTTGAAGATTTGAAGCCGATTATGATCATTTTAAACTCTATTGTTCTCAATAATAAGAGAGATGAAATGATTTGGGGGGATAATCCTAATGGAAGTTATTCAGTGGCTTCAGGCTATAACTCTCTTTGGTGTTTGAGGGAGAAACCCCCTTGGGCGAATACCTGGCTTCCTAGCCTCATTCCCAAGATCAACATCTTCTATTGGCTGGCCCTTTAGAATAAAATCCTTACTCAAGATAATCTTAAAAAGAGAGGACATGTAATACCTATTAGATGTCCTCTTTGTAAAAACTAGTTGGAGATGGGAAACCATCTTTTCATTCATTATGTTTACTCTAGGGAGGTTTGGGAGTTCCTAACCCAAGATTTTGAGATTAGCTGATGTATGTCAGATAATCTTCTGGATTTTTTAAGTCAATGGAAAAGTCTATTTAATTCTTCTATTTTGTAGGAATTAAGCACCTAGAATTTGCCTCACTTCTACTGGAGTATCTGGAAGGAAAGGAATAATAGAATTTTCAAGGATAGAGAGGAGCTAGCTCTTATTCTTGGGAGGAATATTAATAAAAACATTAAGGAAAACTATCAAGTTAAGAAGGGAGGAGATTTTGAAGTTGGTGGTAGCAAGACAGATGAGGAAAAAGATAGGAAGATTAAAAGATAGGAAGCTAGATGGCTTCTTCCTTCGGAGGGATGGCATAAAGATAATTTTGACGGTGCCTCAAAAGGAAACCCTGGTCCCTTAGGAAGTGGTGGAATAATAAGAAATAATTTTGGAGAGGGAGTCACGACTTTTTCTCTTCCATTGGGAATCAATAATAGATATTCTGGTAGAAGCCAAGACCCTTATCAACTTGGAAAAAATCCAGGGGTGTACGGTGGAGATCTAATGGTAGTAATGAATATTAAAGGTATATGGGATATGAGTACAAGTCATACATGCCTTTTTGGTTTACACAAGTAGTGGAGGCTTTCTTTGTCTTTTTGACACATTTTGTGGGTTGAAATTGTCATTTACTGCTTGTGTTTAAGTAAGGGGAATTATCTTGGCACATATCAAAGATACTATGCCAAAATCTTGCCTACGACGGATTTGTAGAGACTGGAATTTATGAGAATTTTTGGAGCAAATAGTGAAGAGATGGTGGGAGAACGCTATAGAAAGGAGTCGGTGGGGAGCTGGAGAAATGGAGGAAAAGGGGAAAAGTTTGGAAAATTTTAAAAAAGGGAGCGATTGCTGGTTACATTGCCAAACTTCATGGTTTCGATCCTGAGGTCACCAACAGTATGGTGAATTCATGGAAAGATAGCAAGGTGAAAGTGAATGGTGTCTCCTTTTTGATCACTGAGGAGGTTGTCGCTATGGTCATAGAGATTCCTATGGAGGGTTTCAAGTTTTATAGGGACAAAAATCTCTCTACCAATGCTGTGAAGGATTTTGTGAAAAGCACTAAGGAAATGAATGAATTGACTAAGAATGAGACATTTTATCTAACAAAATCTGTCAAAAAGCTCTGGGGGTATGTATTGAGTGCTATCATTGAATATATAACTTTGGACCCTAGGTTTGATCAAGTAAGAACTCACCATTATGTTCTTCTTAATAATTTTTGCCATGATAAGAAAATTTCTTTCCCTTTCTATTTATTTAATTCCATGAGCAAGGCTATCACTAGATTTAAGAAGAAACCCATTGTCAACCCAGCTCTGCCTAAGGGATTGTTGCTTCTAATCCATGAGTACTTCAAAGCTGAGATGATTAGCAAAAATCCTTTGCTAGATGCGGATGAAGATAATGGTAGCTCCAACTATTCTTCTAACTATGATGAAATTCAGAGCATAAGCTTAGAGGAGGGGAATGTTTCTTCTACAAAGAAAATTAAGGGTCATATTAAGAAGCAGTCCTCTAATGTAACCGCTAGGAGAAAGAGCCCTAGGGACCATGGCCAAACCTCTAGCAAAGAGGATATGGATTAAAATGAGGATGAGGAGGACATGGAATCTGAGGATGAAGATAAGGAGGTGGAAGAGGAGATTAAAGAGGACCATGCTGTGAAAAAATGGAAGAGGGATAATGTGGATATAGCGAGGGTTTCAAATTAGGTTCCAAATGTTTCAATTCTCCCCCTTTCACCTGTTCATCCCCACCCTCAATCTCATTTCAAGGAGAAGGAAAAGGATAGTGCAAGTGCTAAAGAGGGGGAAGTTCTTGTCAAAAATAGGAGAAAATCTTGGAGGAATTTCAATGTTAGAACTTTGACATTGGGAGTTTATAGAGAAGCTATGAACCCTCAGATTTTAGTGGAGAATCAGGAAGAGCCCAGGCTTGAAGAGCTCATTGATCCAGCTATTGTGGCCATATCTGATAATTCAAGGGAGACAAGAATGAACCTTCTGAACAATGTTCAAAAAAACATGATTGATAATTTTAGATCAATCAAGTGGCTATACCATGAGTTGGAAGAGGTTAGAGAGAAGGTGTGTCAGTTGGAGGGCAACAACAGGAAGATTGAAAATGATAACCAAGAGGATCAGAGTGATAGAGCCAATCTGGTAGAGAGGAGAATAAAGAATCTTGAAAACTACAATCACAATCTGGCTAGTCAAATGATCTCTCTCCTCAATTTGATCAATGACAATATGCTCTCTTAAACTATTGTGATCAAAGATAGAGGCCTGCTAGTATGTAAGGAAGGAAAGGATATAGAAAGAGCTAGGTCTGAGGATGATATGGCTACTAACATCACCAAGGAAATAGATAAAGTCTAGGAGTGGAAGGCTAAGAAGCACCAAAAGATTTATGAGGCTGCCCAAACCATGCAAGATTTTGAGAAGAAGAATGAAGAGTAGTCCTCTAGTTCTATCTTTTGTGTTTTTTTTGTTCAACTGGCTTTTCATTTTGGCTTTTGCTTAGTTCCACTATAGACTATCTTTTCTAGCCTTTTTGTTTGCCTTTGTTGTTGGCTTGGCCTTGGGATTTTTATTAGTCTTTAGACTCATTTTATCTGGTTGGGCTTTATTGCTTATTATTTGCCTTGGTTTGTAGCTACTTTTGGGTTTTAGGATCCCTATAAAACCTATTTATCTTATCAAAAAATAAAATTGTGCCAAAGGTGGGGAAGGTGTTTTGAACATAAAATAATATGAAGATAAGTAAAGAACCAAATTTGCATGATGCACTTTTTGCTTTCCTGATGGCCTCCAAGTTTTTTGATAGTTGCTATTGTTGTAACTCGACAAGGTCATAGGAGTGGTTCCTCTTTACTATCTTGTAACCCAAATCAACAACCATAAATGATACACTGTTCAATTAGCTAGACTAAAAACTTGTGAGCAATCACTCTCACTACAAAGGAAATTAAGGGATATGAGATTGTGTCAATTGACATTCCTCTCTTGTTTCATACTACACCTATATTCTTCTCAATCACCTCCTTTACATCACTTCACATGCTCTGAGGTCAATCAAGGGTAGGATATCATATTACTTGTCTAATGATTCTCTTTGTGAGCTTAAATAGTCCACCTGCTAACCATGTATAGTTATCATGTATGTAGCTCAGAACAATCTATATCCATTCGATCTTCAATACTTGAGGGAAATCTAGGGCATAGTTCAACCCTTTACATTCAACAATTTTGTATTCTTCCCTCAAGACTCTATTATCACATAGTTTATTGTAGGCATCCTTTATCTCCATATCACCTACTTCTCCTATATTTCCCTTATAGAAACACCTAACATCTTGAATCATGAGAACTTTCGGTGGTATCATCGACAACACACTAGATGGGTCTCATTTGTATGCTATTTTAGGTATTACTCAGAAAGGTGGTTGTCTTAAATCATTACTTATCAAATGAACATTTAAAAACTCCTTCCCCTCTTTCCTAACATTTGTAGAAGAGCTAACTACCGTACTGACTACTTAGGTTTATGAAAATTCAAACAACGTAACTTGACATTAGTAAATACATTTCAATCTAATGAATTCTATTGAGTAGCACTCAAATCTAGTTTTTAATGCTAGAATATCCTTTTCTAGTTTTCCTTTGTGCTCTCTTCAATCACCGATGAATGCAAATGAGTCAAAAATTGACTATATAACCCTTCATATTCGATAATAAATGCTCAGTGCTTACACAACTGTAAGCTTGGATATCGTAGGAATTTCCACTCACTTGGCTTATACATGATTTCTAGTATGCTTGGCTAACATAGGGATCTCAACCAATACTAATCACAATTCCATCACTTGGTAATAACTATGAAATTTTCCATGCTTAAAAAAAATGAAAAATAACAAAACTATAGATTTGTTCTAGGTTCTAACCAATAAATTGCACCTTAATTCATGCATATATAATCTTTTTAGATCTTATATTCTTGGAACTGATGTATATTATAACTTTTGAAATATCAGTCCCATACATATCTCTTGATTGCCTAGTTGGGGGTGATGTGATCACCTGATCCATTGGATGAAGTGACCTCATCTGAGCCTGACATATTGCAATAGTCCTTCTTATTCCATGTCTTTTTCATCTTTACTCTAACCTTCTCAATATTGACCTTTTCTTTGCTTTTATTATTTCCATTACTCGACGTTGGTGACCTAGTTGGACGATTTTTGCTGACATGACTAGTCTTGAGACAACTAAAGCATGCAGTCTCACTCAACCATCTATTGTAGTTGCCTCTGAAATGTTTTCTAATGCAATTTTCAAGAATATATCCATATTCTTGACAATAGTGATAATTATTCCTTGTATTGTAATCCCAATCATAGGATTTTCCATTTTGTTGTACCTTTGTTTGCTTGTTTGATGTCAACTTGGAATTATATTTGCATTCATATGCTTTATGTCCATACTTCAAAAAATTGTAGCAGTATCCTTCAAATCTATGAGTGCTTATGGTCTTGGTCTTACATTCATGAGCCTAATGTCCTTTCTTGTTGCACTTATGACAATAACCCTTGAATTTCTATGTAGGGTTCTAATCTGCATTGTTGCTCCTACAAACATTAGCTATATGACCTAGCTTTCCACAATTATAAAAAATGGATTTGTAGTTCTTACCCTTTTTTCTTCTTTTTTCACCACTTTTAGATGATTCTCCTTCCTCAGTACTAGTGTATCCCAATTTAGCAATGTCATTTTTAGATCTTCGAGATCTCATCAATTTCTAAAAGTATTTGATGGCTTTACTAGGTTTGTTGAAACTTTCAACAAATTCCTTTTCCACTCTTAGTTAATTCCTTAGTTGATCATTTTATAACTTTAGGGTTGTGATCTCAATGAATTTTCCATTCAATTCATGGTATGTAATCATGAATTGATTCATTGTATCCAATTGGATGTTACCAAGCTTTTGCACATCTGATGTCTTCTCTTCTAGTTTGATGGTTAGTGTTCTTATCTCATCTTCAATCATGACTTTAGCTTCCCCAACTTTATTTTTCTATTCAACCACCTCATATAGTAATACTAATTGGACTTCTTGTTCTATCTTAAGATTTTTGAACTCTTTAGTTAGGGAATTGTTCTTTTCCATTAGATTTCTAATTGGTACATCAAATTCACTTGAGTTTCCATTCTCAAATAATTTAGTAGTGTCTTCTTGATAATGAGTGTCATTTAGCTCAATAACTAGTTCCTTTCTTCTCTTCAATGAATGCTACAATTCATCTCTTGCTTCATTGAGTTGGTGTAGGGAAAGATGGATTTCAATATTCTGGTTCTCAATAGTTTTTCCAAGCTTTTAGACTTCCATCTTCAAGATATTTCCTCAAAGATGTAAAGCTTTCCTTTCTAGAGAACTACACTCTGATACTAGTTGTTGGAAATAACAATGGGAAAGTAAACTCTGGGGGCCGGGTAAGTCAATACTTCAAAACTTTAACCATAAAATATTCACCACACATCCATCTCACAATTTATCATGTAAAATAAAATAGCTAACTACACATGTTCATCCATAGCATGAAACAAATAACACATAACACAATAAATTTGTTACCTAGAAACCCTCCAATGAGAAGGTAAAACTAGGGTGAGGATGAAACCCACAAATCTTCACTACTATAGCTATAAAGTCTAGCCAATTAAGGTTACAATAAGTTTGACCATAAACTGTGATCTACCCTATGAGGGGTCTACCCTGTTAAAGGATTACAAGGACTATTAGGTCTCACCTTGTTAACGGATTTCAACACCCTGCTAAAAGAGTGCCTTGTTAGAGGACTTAAACTTACAATAAAGCAAGCACTCAATTAAAATATTTACATAAGTCTATTAGGACTACTATGTTAGGATATTTTATCTATATCACCTATTAGAATGATTCTATACCATGATCCTTTGGTTAGCACTCTATTGCTAGATGTCAGATCTTCTCTTTCTTGATGAAGCCTTGATCCTTCTGATCAAATATGTCTCCTCTGTCCTCTCTCTACTTTCTTATATTCTCTCTAATTGATTCTATAATTTAGATCATTATCACAACCTCCATAGCCATCATGAATGACTTCTCTACACTTAACATTCATCTCCTTCTGCGCATTCACTCTCCTTTTAATCTCCTTAGGGTTTTCCTCCTTAAGGTAACATAGGTGGGCTAGGGTTTGGTAATAATCAATGGCTAAGTTTGATCCATATTGTTGCTTAGAACATCCTCAAATTTGATTGGTTGCATGTAATACATAGGGATTCATAATATACCTCCATAAATATCTTCTAGAATTGTAAAACAATCCTTAAGTTGGCCCAAAAATGGTTTACATAGAAGTTTGTGCCATTACAAACAACTATGAAAAAAATTTACTCAACATCTAAATGCTCTGATGCTTGACGATCACTAGATTCTCAATGCTGTAACTTGGTTTCTAAATGGCTTGGCATACATTGTTTACTTGGCTCCTAAATCATTTGGCATATATAGTCAGCTCAGCTCATGATTGACTTGGCACATACTAGGTATATTGCTCAACATGTATTGTTTGACAACTGATGCTTGACATGGTTTGATCACTTGGCTCACACTAATTTCTTGGCTCGCTCTGATCACTTGGCTTAAACTATAATACTAATAAATAATGACTAAGTGTTTTGTTACTGCCTTCTCAAAACCAATATGAGATTAATAATTATCTCCTAACCCTTAATATCATCTTCAAATGACACTTTAACTATACACATCCACCTTATGCTTAATTACTATATACATGTATGTTTCTTTCATTCTATAAGTTCCTTCAATCTACCTTAATATTTTAATATTGGTCAAAACTTAAATCATCACTCCTTAGACTTTTTCAATTTGCAATTTACTTCTCCCTTTCTTGGCAATTATTTTGTTATAACATATATGATTTGAAAACTTATTTTACCTCTCAATAGGCTTCTTTATATTCTAAGCCCATGTTACTTGGTTGATCCTCATCCACTGCAACTTATTTGCAAATTCTCTTCTTTTAATTATTTCCCTAAGGATTCTCCTTTTGATCTCCACATCAATGTCCTATTATTTCCAACCTTTATTGGTTTCACCTTATTAGTTCCTATGGATGGTAGTAAAACTTATGTATCCATTTAGTTCCACTAAAAAATAATAAGAATTTTTTTCCCACCAATCAAATTAGAAAATTCATTAAATTTAAATGATTTTTTAAAAGTTAAAATTGTAGATATATTTATTAGAATTAAAATGAACTCTTTATTCAAAATCTTATTAACCATCCCATAAATTTACAAGGAGACAAGATATTTTTTTAAACAAAAATTTAAGAAAATTCCATGTGTAATTGACTCACTCTCTCCCACTTCCATCAATTCTCACACTACACAATCTATTTATTAGATGTGATAATTAAAAAATATTAATTGAACTTGAAACATAAGATAATCATATCATACAACAAGTATCTCCTGTTGGAAGATTGGTTGGAAGCATGAATGCTAATGATATTCATATGGGGGAGTACTACTATGATGATATGTTACATTCATGACTGAGTTTTTCATTGATGTCAACATAGCATATTTGATGTCTACATAGCAAGTTTTCTATGGTATTTGACAGGAGAACAATGGAAAGACCAAGTTGGTATAGATGACTAGTTGAGTATTGTAACCAACAAAGGTTATGGGAGATACTTCTAAGTATTTGGTATATGTAGTTAACATTAGAAATAGAAAGGTCAAGTCTAGAAGAAATTATGTAAGTTTTTGTGATGTCTATTCTGAGATAGAGTTTACAGAGGCATGTTTTGATAGACTTGTTATATCTCATAGTAGAGTTGATATCTTGAGGATCAAGGTTGAGGACATGGAGAAGACATGTTGAGGATGACGTGGCTAAGCTTGCTTGTCACAATATTGTGTGTCTGGAAAGTTATTCAAGTTGCAAGGTAGAAGTTTAAGGTTATTGCTAAGTGTAACATGTTCTTAATGTGGTCCTATAATAATTAATTGAGAAGGACTAACAACTAAGTCAGGGAATTATTTTATGGACTTAGTATAAAGGAAGGACATTTTCCTTTATCATGGTATCAAAGGAATGTAATGTTAATTGATGATAAGTAGCAGAGAGTGTGGAATGTGAAGTTGAGCAAAGTAGTGTGGAAGTGAAGGAAACTTCATTGTGGAGGTTTTGTTGAGTGATCAAAGGTTTGGTATTTGGATCCGAGGTTTTTGATCTAGTCTACAAGTTTTGATAGTGATTGGTCTGGTTGACAGGACAAAGAAAAGATCAAAGGAAAGAAGAAGATAATAGTAAATTACTTGTTTGAGCAGTGAGCTCTTCTTGTATTTGAAATTGCATGTTTGGGTAGTGGGCTCTTCTTGCATACATTATACGAGAACTCCTAATAGGGTTGGAATCTTTTAATATGGATTCAAAGTCTCCTAACATGGACTCATTATACTAAATTTTGTAATAGACTCCTAATAGGGTCCATCCTCTAATAAGGAATATTTATATTAGTACATTATCTTGTGGGCATCATTCCCACCAGGGTTTTCCCTCTGATCAAGGGTTTCCCTAGTCAACATATCTGGTGTAATTATCTATATGCACTTTATTATGGTTGTTTTTTACTTTGGTTGAATGGTTAAGTTTGTTTAATGAAGATAAGTATTTTAATTTTTGGATAACTAATTCACTCCCCCCCACCACTCAGTTATCTTGGTGGACTATTGTTTCTAACATCTCTAACTCAAATTTAGGTAAAAAAATAAAAATAAAAATTTATTTTACTAAAAATAGAAATGTCATATTGAATTCATTGTTTGTTGATTATTTCTATTTTTTAAAATTTTATTTGTAAATTATATGTGTTATTTCTAGCCAATGAATATTTCAATATTTGACATACTTAAATTTAAAATATTAATTAAAAATTACATTCTTCCATAAATTATAAATGGCTTCAACATTGAAATCAATTTAATGTCAAAATTTATAAACTATAATAAAAGAACATTCATTTCACAATTAAACGTACAACTCCACTCAACTCTTACCACAAAACCAACCACACTAAAGGCATGAACTTTGATGCGTAGGCCTCTTGTTTAAAGTCACTTCTTATAAATATGTATGTATTTAAAAATCCTCTCTTCTTTTAGCCATTGATCTCTTATTTTATTCCCTCTTGAATGGTCATCATCTTTTATCATCCCTTAATTGCTAAATTTAATGTATTATATCCTCCTTTAATAGGGTGATCCTCTTTATTCACATACTTGGGCAAGATTTTATTTTTAAACTTTACTCACATTTGGTAATGAGTTTGGTATTTTTTTTGTTATGCCTTTTTATCTTTCATCTTTTGCTGCAATTTTATCTCCATTTTTTCTTCTATTTTATTGGGAATGAGGCATGTCTTCCTACTCTCAACGATGGCATTGACCCAATTATGAATTTTCTCATCACATCTCCCAAGTAAAAGTTGTGAAATCTCTTTCAAATATATACTGTTGGGTTGTCAAACACTCTCTATCTTAAAAAATTTCCTATTACTAGTGTACACGGTGGAATCATGTTTTCATGAGACCTTAGAGAAGAGTGCAATCGAAATAACAATGAGCTAATCTAGACCTAAGAAATCACTATTAAATAAAGACTCCACAAACATCTCATGCTTCCCTAACTACAACCACTAAAAATTCTCTTAGACCAACATCTTAGTGATAGTTCTAGAATGTGAGTATGCTAAGCATGTAGATCTATCAAAGTCTATGCTAGATCTATATGAAAATGTAGATTATGTGAAGAGAATAATACTAGAATGCTAGAATCATGTGCATGTGTAAGCCTAAATGATATTAAATGAATGCTAAAATGATATCAAAATGACATAAATTTGCTATAATAACAATGCTAACAGAGATGATAACTCTAAATGTGCCTATAGTGCAGATGCCTAAAACTTGGGTCCTTTTGCTCTTGAATTTCCCTCCTATTTATAGGATTTTAGAAGGGGGTTGGGATAAGGATTATGATTCTACTTTTGACTAGAGGGTAATGGTGAAACTATAAATATCTCATAAGGCCCCAAGACGAAGAGTCCAATAGACTTAGTTTGTGAGGATAAATGAGGATTTTTCAATTCTTTTAATTGTAAAAAGAAGGATTTTCACTTTTGAGAGGATAAATGGATTTTGCTGATTTATTAAATGTTCTATTTATTTTCAACTCTTGTCTTTTCCTTTTTCCTTTTTTAATTTTAATTTATGAATTGTTTTTCCTCTTTTAAAAGTGATTTAGGTCCTTTTTGATTTGATAGGCGATTGATTGATTAATCACTTGATGTTACCATTGATTTGAAGTCTGTTGTTTTCCTCTATTATCTAATTTTTGTCCTTAATTTGCATCATTTGATCAAAATTTATGTTGTTTTAGGTCTTTACCAATTTTAGGGTATCTAGAAATGCCCCTCTTTGAGCTACAAAGCATATTAGTTCAAAGATTGTCTTGACTTTTTGATTTTTAGCCAATTTTGATGTCTAATTGTCTGGTTGATGATGTTTTCTTGATTCGAGGTTGGTGTGATGCTTGACTATTGATAATTTGATGTCTAATTGTTGATGATTTGATGTTTGATTTGTTATTGTGATGTTTAAAAACCTTCATTTAAGATAGCTTACTTGGATGCACCAGTTTAATTTGATGCTAAAATTTTGGCTAGGGTAAAACATTTTTTATATTTGAATTTTTTTGATGTCCCAGTCTACTACCCCCTCAGAAATTAAATTGGAAAAAATGATGTGCAAAAATAGGGATATTTCAATTTTATTTCTGAAACTGTTGATGAGAATAATTGATAGTAAAGTGGGGTAGATGTAGGTGAATAAAGTGTTTTGGAAGGATACCTAGTTCAAGAAAATGGGTCAAAAACATTAACTTGGGTGGATAGGGTTAAAAATGTCATACAAATGCCCCAAAGGAGGGTTAAATAGGTCAAAAGACCTTTTACCCTTGTCATTTTTACACTTCCCTTTTACTTTTTATGTTTTAAAGCTTTGAGCTAGTGAGCATGGTTGTGCCATTGCGAGAGCATAGATTCGAGAGGTGTCACAAATAGTGTCTGATCGACTATGATGCCCTGGTGAGTCATCAAGATCCTTTTTTGTTAAATATTTTTGAGTTTTTGCATGGATTTTTTGATTTTTACATGAATTTGTTTCATAAATGAGGAATTTTATTGTTTTAGTGCATTTGATGTCTATTTTAGCACTTTTAAACTCTTTTAGCACATCTAAGCCATAAAGTAATGCATTTGTGTCGTGGAATAGTGTAAATAAAACCCTAATGCTATAGTGAAATAGTGAATAATAATAAATTGTAGCACATGCATAGTTGTGATAGCACTTTTGAAGATTGTAGCACATGCAATGTGTGTTTTAGTACAAATATCATGTTAAGTAGTGCATTTGAAAATTAGGGTTTGCAAAAATGATGAGGTATGTCCTATTGAAAAAATGTGTTGTAGCACATATGCCAATTGTCCAAGTGCTTTTGCATGAAGTAGCACATCCATGTATTTTAATAGCACATACGATGAATTTAGTAGTGCTTTTGCATTTCATACTGCATCTAACCAGTTTGATAGTGCATGTGCTCAGTGTTAGAGCACATTAATTGTAAGACCACATCTGGGTTGTGGAGAAGCACTTTTGGTATATTGAGTTGTACAATTAACTTATAGAGAATGTTTGACTATTCTAATAGTGCTTATAATGTGTGAAATAGTGTGAAGAACTTTTATAGCGCTAATGGAGTGGAAGAGAATGCATATGGCTAGATAAGGGGTCATCTGATAATAGAGTGATCAAATAGATGAGTTTGAATGTGTGTAGCATTTTTTAGAATATGCAATAGGATCTTGATGTGAAATTGGTAAGTCTAGAATCAACTGAGAGACTAGGTCACATAATGAATCAAACAATAGAGAATTTGTGTCAAAAATTGAAGTCAAAAATTAATCAGGTAATGTTGAATAGATAACACATAAGTGCCCCCCTTAGGATATAGAGTAAGGAAAGCCAATAGGTCCATCTTAGGATAGAAAGTAGGACAAATAACTGGTCCAAGATAGAACCATTAGCTGAATAGCTAGATGTTGATCTTTGATTGATGTAGGATGATCATTAGTGATAAATTGACATTGTTGTTCAATTGTTTGATGAAATAGGTACGCAAGCATAAGCTCATGGTTTGGGGATTGTACCCATGACCCTTAGAGTTAATAGGTAGATTTTCTACAGTGGAGCAATAGGTGATCGATAAGTGTGGATTTTCCTATCTATTATAGATGCCTCAATTCTAGGTGAACAGAGGTTTATTGACAACTATGGCTGAGTGGTGGCACTCACCACAACACCTTCTATATGCCACTTAGGGAGATAACAATCACCCCAAAGGATGTTTACATGATTCTTAGGATCCCTACTATGGGGGAAATGGTTTATTATGATCAGGCTGCTAATGGAATAATGCTTAAAGATGTATTTGGGGATGAGAACATTGGGGATGATAGTGTGTCTTGGTTTTAGATGCTATAGTATGAGCCATTTCCTACAATGTTAGTAGGATTGATAGAGGGATTTATTCTACCAAATAGGTGAGGATGCAGATGTCCTATACAATGGGGCCAGATTATCCAAGATATGATCGACAAGCTAGAAAGATTTTCATGGGGGAGATACATGTTAGCCCACCTCTATCACGATTTGTATCAAGTGGTGTATTCAAAGGTGGCTTCATTGTCAACATGGGTAGTATTATTGCAGATATGGACATGGGAGCATCTTCCCATTACCCAATTGATATGTGTTCAATAATGACTATAGGATAGACCTTATATATACATATTTAGTTGTGATCATTCAAACCCATCTAGGAAAACAAAGTATTGGTGGTGAATGTTGGATGACCTCGATGAGGTCATATGGAGCCCACATAGGTTTACTAAGGCATGGGATGATGATAATAATGAATAAGTATATTTCTTTCATCTACAATTTTTTCTTGGCCAGATTCGCTTGGTGATAGAAAGAATTTTCTTCAGGAGGGTAGCGTGACAATTTGGTCATCAATAGGGCATGCTATAGGGACCATCACACTATGCTTAGGTGTAGTCAAAGAGGCTAGTATGGGGTATGACATTAGAGTATAGGCATGCCATGAGGCATTCATGTAGATGATAGAGACACCATAGATATGGGCTTTGAGAAATGGAGAGGTAGATGTAGGGATGGAGGGGGATTATGCATGATGGTTTAGAGAGCACCCATTCCTAAGATACATAGATCTGACAAAGCTAATACCTAGCATTGAGGAGGAGTCAAGCAAAGGGGAGGATGATTATGATGTAGGTAGATGAGGGAGAGGTAGGGGGAGGTGCCGAGATAGAGGTAAAGCTAGGGTACAAGGGAGATATGGAGGCCAAGGCTGGGGAAAAGTGTTATCATAGTAGAGGATTGTTGTATAGGGCCCAGTACAGAGGCTTGGAGATGGTGGAGCAAAGAGACCTAGAGAGGTCTGTGGCTGAGGTGGGATAATGATAAGAGGAGGCACATAGTAGTGTAGGGTCAAGATGATGAGGAGATGATATGGGTCCTTATAGGACCAAGTTGACCAGGGCCATATTACTAGATGATTTTTTCAATTTATTAGGTGACAAAGGCCATGTATACAAGTCCTAAGCACGGGTACATAAGGTTTACAACCATAGAGGCAGCTATAGATAAAGCCATAGGTGCAGCCACCATGAGATAGATAAAGTGGGTAATTGGGGTTGGAGACATGGATTAGTGCCATGGAGGTATAGATGAGAGTGATGGGGACACATATTACCCAATTGACTAGTACATTGCATGTATTTATAGCTTCAATGACATCGAGGCCACCACCGCCACCATCGCTGAGTAAAGATGAGGCTACTAAAAGTTAGATCACCATAGCTATACCTATGACACCAACAAAAAATGCGAAAGAGTAGGCTCCTTGAGATGGGAGGAGTGACCCAAATGAGAAGGGACCTTCAGATCAGACCCATACTAATGATGCAGGTGGTGAGACACATGGGTGATCTGTGTATCATTTGTATTTCATTTTATTAACTTATCATGTATATCATTTATGATGATGATCTTTTGATGTTGATGCTGATGACCATTTGACCTTTTGATGTTGATGATATGATCTTTTTGAGATATGAGTATTCGAGCTTTTTGATGTTCGGACTTGTGCACTTGTTGTATCATGAACTTTATTTATCTGATGTTATGGATGGATGTATGTGATGTTTATGATTGAATTTATAGGAAAGTCACAGATGTGAATGATTATTGTAGTGATGCATTTGATTAATGTAGTGTATAGATGCTTAATGTAATAACATGATATGTGGATAATGAATGTAGAAATGAAGCATATGAATGAAATGAATAAATAAAATGTGATGTAATGAAATGTAAAATGTGATGAAATGAAATGTGATGTAATGAAATGTGATAAAAATGAAATGTGATGAAATGAAAGGTATCAATGAAATGTGATGAAATGAAAGGTATCAATGAAATGTGATGTAAATGAAATGTATAAGTGAAATGAAATATATAAATGAAATATGATGTAATGACATGACATGAAAAATAGAATAATAGAATAGGTGGCAAGGAAAGTTGTTTAATAAAAAAGATGAGACGAAAAATAAGGTAAACAAAAAATAATGACTCAAATGAATCAAATGGGTGATACAATAATATGTGATGAAAGATGATTAAGATATGAGTAAGTGAGGAAGAATGAAATGAGAATGAATATGAAAATGGTAATGATTAAGATGTGAAATGTAATGAAATGATGAATTAATAAAAGAAAATGATAAGGTGATAATAATGAAGTGGAATAAAAATCAAAGATAAAATAAATAGAGGATTGAAAATGGTTCCAGTGAAAATAAAAGTGAAAAATGGAAGTATATGATAAAAATAAAGAGAAAATATTTAATGTTTGATAGGCAATGAAGATGGAATGAGAAATGAAATGTGATGAAAGAAGAAAGTGGAAATGAAAAATGAAAAATGAATTAATGAAGTGATTATATATATATATATATATATATATATATATATATATATATATATATATATATATATATATATATATATATATATATATATATATATATATATATATATATATATATATATATATATATATAAAGAAATAAAGATGAAAATGAATAAAAATGAATATGAAATGCAAACAAGGAATTGTAATGGATGGAATGAGGATGCAATGAGAAATATCATAGAAAATGATACTAGGGATGAAGTGATATGAAGATAAGTAACACAACTTTTGAGATTTGAAAGCCACACAGGAACCTTGAGGCCCTAGAGAGAAGAGTGAAATAGTGAATTCATAGAATGTGGTGAATAATGGGAGAAAAATAAATGTGGTAGGAGGGAATAGTATCAAATTTTTTTTGATATTCAAAGGTCACGCAATGCAATTAATGATATGAGGGATGTGGCATAATGAAGGAATGAAATATGAGAAGAGGAAATAATGACCAGAATTGTTTGAGATTCCAGGGTCACACAATGCAATAGGTTGAATGGATATTATGGGATAAGGAAGTGTGCTATGATGAGACAAAGTCCACAAGACTTGAGTGTTAAAATCTTGCTTTGATGTTGATGTTGTTGTCTAACTTTTGGTAGCTAGTCTTGAATTGTGTTTCCGATTTGTTGAGTGATGTTGTGTAGGCATGCTAGCATAATCCTAATTTATGTGCCAACTATTTGTTTTTAAGGTACTAAAGATGCAATGCAAGCTAGATGAATGTAGCTAACTATCACATTTTGTAAAGAGATGCAAATTAAATGTCATCATTGAGAACCTAATAAAAAGTGACATAGTACAACCACCACTAGCTCAACTATGGTGATATGAATATCATATCATGTCGAGAATCATAGACAAAGACAAACAATGTACACAAAGGAAATGATAACAATTAAGAATATAAGTTATATCCATAGTAATGAAAACAAACATGCAAATAGACACATGTTAGATAATGAACCTCACTAAAGATATCATGCAAAACTAGTCGAGGTACACATGGCCTTCTAGATGAGAGGAGGCACTTACAAGTAGACACCAATAATGTATGAAATCGAAGGGTCACTAGACCATAATAGTGAAAACCAAAGGCAAATAAAGGATCACCACTTCATCTAGGTACCTCTAGTCAAATATATCATCAAGGTACTAGAAGCTCATAATAGTAGACAAACCATTAATTGTAGACTAGTATTGCAAATAATTGTGTGGAATAGTGCCAAGTTTGTTCAACTATCTATGGATGGAACTATTGTAGGATTCTAGTAACAAGTCATTGGATGTGTCAGTGACAATTCAACAGAGGGATGCATGGTGAATACATTGGAAGATATGTGTCGGTGGGGATCAGGGCATCAGAATGTCAAAGTTGAGCAACAAGTGTACATGGTACTAGTGCAATGAGATGCATAGAGTGAACACATGGTAGGGCTAGTGAAGTGTAAGGCATGATGAGTGACTAACATAAATAGACGAGGGATGCACATATGAAAGGAAGCATAATGAAGGAGATAGTGTAACTATTTAGTTTGTTTGAAAGGCCAAGTAAGTGTGTGATCGAAAGTATGTTGGGATCCCCTAATCAGTCACAATAGGAGGGTGATGTTATCCAGGGAGGATGGGTGAGGCAAGGATAGAGGGAAAAGTGCATCTGGCATATATCTGGTGAACTTGTGTATCAACTTGAACTTCAAGCATTAGTGCATGAACATGGTGAGTTAAGTCATATAGAACCAAGGCAGACATAGCCTGAGGGCTCGAAAGTCAGGGTGGAAGAAACTCATTTGTTGGCATTGATGATGTTGTTAGGGAGCGTAGTGTAGCAAGCTTTGTAGGTGGTAATGGGTGATGATCCGATGACATAGGTGGATAATAGTCCTCCTGAGGTGATGAAGAGCATGTCAAGAGCAACAATTAAGGTGGGGGAGATGGACTCTTTGGAGAAGACCACAAGAAAATCTCAGAGAGTGGTAGAGAATGTCAGTGTGGGTGAGGTGGCAAACATGGGAAGTCATTTTATTAGCCTCAAAATCCAAAGGTAAAGGTCAATGAAAAAGGAAAAGGGTGGATTGAGTGCGGTGGAGCCATGACTAGAAGTAAAGGGTAGAACACAAGCAACAAGTGAAGTGGAGGATTTATGAAAAATGTCGGTCATGGAGAGAGTCTAGGTAGAAAATGTGGAACAAGAAGTTACATATTTTTGGGGTTGATGGAGAAAGCTCATGATGATGGAGCACAAATAGAATTGAGATAGCTCCAGGTGGTGGTGAATTTGGAATGAGCTTGAGTGTAGTCAATAGAGGTGGAATTGCAAGTGGAACAGCCACAAGCATAGGGAAATGATGTGGCGATCTGGGCTAAGTGAGTGCAAGCACAAAGGTTGTAGGAGTCATCAAGGATGGCATGAGAAGGTTTGGAAAGTGTACAAAATGGACTAGTGTTATTGTAGGTGTAGTTAGAGTCTTTTAGGGAAATGGTGGCAAAAATAAACACCCTGATAGTGCAGCTACAAGAATGGTTAGCGGCTAGTGATTGAAAGGTGAGGTAGTTGTAGCAGTGATGGAATGAAGTGAAAGTGGATGTGAAACATTGGAGAATTGTGATTGATAAGATGCAACAAGAGCAAGACGTGGCTCAATGAGGGATCATTGTGCTAGGTATAAATAATCTAGTGGATAATGTGTTTGTGGATATGAAATAGTCTGTTAAAGTATGCCATGAAGCTGCCTATTATATGAGGCTTTATTATTAGTCAATCCCTAATAAGAAGCAATAAGAACCCCAATTTGTGGATCAACAATTTATGAAACTTTTGAATGTGCAATTGCATAGTGGAAGATTCTTAATACCCATGGATGTTGTTTGGTTGCAAGAAGGATTGATGCCAAGGGCCTGATCTTCTGGGACTGGGTCAAGGGAAATGCCCCTAATCAGACATCCTATCCTGCCACCTCCCTAAGGGAGGCCAAAATAATTTTTTCGCTAGATGTTGGTGGGAATGTAATATTTTTGTTACTGTCATAATAGAATAAAAAAGTGTGTTATTTTTATGAAAAGTGAAAGGGTGATTATGGCTCATATTAATGAAAAATGCGATCGAAAATGTTGCATAAACATTATCATTTCTATTTTTTATATTATGTTGATATGTTTTGAATTTTTGTGGTATTTTTGAAATATGTGGATGTTTTTGGTAATTTTGGGGAATATTTGGAAGGTTGTCAATATCCATAAAAGTCAGAATGATGAAATATTTGGATGTTTTTGGCATTTTTGGGAATAGTTGGAAGGTTGTCAATATCCATAAAAGTGGGAATGATGAAATATTTAGAGAAAAAATGACCTTCACTTATCTGTGGTAACCGAATGTTGATGTGGGCTCTCAATAAAAGATGAGTACAAACTTGCATAACATTTTGAGAGTAGCAGTGCACAAGTAAACCACAAATTGTAAAGCACAATTATGTATATATTGATAGCTTTTACAAACAAGCTTCGGGAAAAAGTTAGGATTTTTCTCTAGCTGTGTGTTGAGATGGATACTCATGGTGCTTGCAAAAAGGCATTTGGGCATGTAGGAGGCTTTAATGGCTGAAAAAGGCACTCAAGGGGCCTTGAAAAAGGTGTTGGAGCCTAAAAAGGTAAAACAAGGACTTGAAAAAGGTATTTGGGCCTAAAAAGGTGCTAACAAGGCCTTGAAAAAGGCATTTGGGCCTAAAAAGGCATAAAAAGAGCCTTGAAAAAGGCATTTGGGGCCTAAAAAGGTGAAACAGAGCCTTGAAAAAGGCACTATGGGGCCCTAAAAAAGGTGTTTGAAGGTCTAAAAAGGTACAGGAGGCCATTGTGGTCTCTCAAATGTATGCTTACATATTTTGTGCCACTATTGAGTGTCGATGAAATAGTGCAATAGATATCTACAATAATCTGAATGGTGTCTGGATGACCAATGTGTCCTCAAATTGTAAAGATGAGGCATGAAATCATAAGGGCCTTTAAGGATAGCATTGATATATTTGTGGAAGGCTGCTAGATCAATCGTGGTCTCTACAACATGAATAAGATTGGAAATCTGTCGAGAGTTGTTGTTCTTGACAAGAAGAAAGAAAAGGGATACTGACGGTACCTTTTCAGCTACTCACATTGTGCTAGATTTTCCAAATCCTAGATAGATGTTGCAAGACATAACTACGCTACTTCTTAATTAATGGATGCACTTGTTTATTGTTTTTGCCAAAAGTAATAGAGCAAGAAATATGCCATAAATATTTTAATATTTTTCAACATAGGGCACATCACCATTGATTTCATATAAAATCGGTCAAGATACATAAATCTATCCCAAAGGAGCACCAATTATAGATGAAAATTTGTTCAACATGAAATCAATGGATCATCAGATTGAAAAATACAAAAATAATTTATGCAAAATTAAATAGCCTATTTGGGATGAGTTTGTTATTATTTGGCCTGAGTTCTAGGCTGTTTTTTATATTTATGAGATTTTTTAACTATTTTTGACAATTAGTGATAATTTTTGAAATTGTTGACAATTTTGGACAATTTATGATTTTTTCCATAAATTTTGAATGTTTTTGATAAATTTTTGAATTTTTTTGACAATTTTAAATTTTTTTGACCATTTTTGACAATTTTTGATCTGGTGGTAATAAAAGGAGGATGTGAGTGAGTTATTTTGGAATATGGAGATAAAAGGAGCTTGGTTGGAGCACATAAAGAGGTAAGGAGACCAAAAGTGGCTGTGAAGGCTATTTGTGGACTCAGAGAGCTATATTTGGGATAATGGAGGCAAAAAGGATTTTCAGGACTTCAAGTAGGTTTTATGAAGGCTAAAAGAGATGTCAGAACACATTGGTGGCAATAGATATTTGGGATGTGCATTGATTTTATTGTAATTTATGCTTGTGATAAATTAGAACATAATTAGACTCCATGTTTCCTTTGAGTTGCTTGTCTTCCCTTTGTTGCTATTTTGCTTGTTGTCTCTGCTACTATGAACTATTTCTAATGCCAAGAAACCATTGAACTATAACCTACAAGTGTTTCTCAATTGGGTATGTGTAAAATTAACTCAAATATGCTAGGTAGTGTGGCCATATGAAATAAAAAGGCCACAAACAAGCAAAATTTGGCTTAGAGAGTGTTGTTTGAGCCATGCCTTGTTGTACTGTTACATTGAAGGACTTGTAATAGTTAGGGAAGTCCAAAAGGTGTTATCTCTCCCTCCTTTTAAACCAAAGGTGGTATTTCTCAATCCTTTCATACCATTTTTTTTGGACTTTTGTGGTTATTTGATGTTTTTTAATTTTTTAGTAATGAGGTGCTTCCTCAATGTGTTAGACATAGAAACACTTGAGATGAATGCTGTTGATGGGTTCTGTTAGTTTTTCACCATCAAAATTAAAAAGTTTGTAAGTACCAATCCCAAAGGATTTTGTGATTATGTAAGGACCAATCTAATTGGCCTCCCATTTTCCTTTCTTTTCCCTCGTTGCCTGATTCTTAGGGTTTTCCTAGAGGGCTAAGTCTCCAATTTGAAAGGCACGAGGTTTGAACTTTTTGTTGTAGTGTCTAGACAACCTCTTCTAATACACTTTGAGATGTTCATGTGTTGTACACTGATGTTCTTCTAAGAGTTCTAGTTTTTCTAAATGGGACACTCTATAGTCTTCATCCGATGGGACATCATAGAGGGTGATTCATAAAGATGGGATCTCAACCTCTAAAGGTAGTATTTCTTCACTTCCATAGACAAGAGAGAATGGTGTTGCACCTATAGGTGTTTGAACATGTGCCCTATAGGCCCATAAGGCAGGGTTTAGCTATAAGTGCTAGTCTCTACCAGTGTCATTTACAATTTTTTTAAGGATGTTGATGATATTCTTGTTGGAAATATAGTTAGATAGATTTATTAATGGTTGCCATTTATGGAAATAAACATTCAACATTTCATTTATGTATTTAGATATAGAAAATTGTCTAAGTGTTAAACAATTTGCAACAACATAGTGAACAAATGTTATGTGTATGGATGACTCATTGAGGGTTAGCTCTTGCACAATTAAGAATAGCTCCATGATAGTATTGTGATGACATATGCCAATGCACATATATGTATGAAGAGTATGACACAAGTTATGATTTAAATACCAGTGCCAATATTTAGTAGTGCATAATAGAGTATAGTAGTGAATTTGATTGTATAGGCTTAGGAATTTTGAATTTGATTGTCCGGCCTTAGGAATTTTTTTTAATGAAATAATTACTAATTTATAATGATCCAACTATGTGAAAATTATTATGTCAAGCATGTAGACACATGAAGGCCGACTGAGCATAGTTTTTTCATATGCGATGTATAAGTAAAGATCTTATCTTGTGAAGATAAGTGTGCTATCTATGATAGACAAGAAAGTGTTAAGAAATATGAAACTGATATGAAAGATAGGAAAACCTTATGTGATGAAAATTATGTTGTATGATCAGAACAAATGCAAAGTACAGTAGACAACAAGTATTGTATGTATATCTATTCTTGTGAAGAACTAAATTGTATTATTGCATTTTAGGGTAGTGAGATCTTCTTGCATACACTGTATTTACTCTACCAACTCCCAACAAAGTTGAAGAAACTCCTAATAGGGTTGAGGCTTCTAACAAGGCCTAGTATCTTAAAAGGGACTTGAGATACTATATGTACTTTATAGACTCCTAACAGGGTCAATATCCTTAACAAGATCCTATTATTTAGTAAATCATCTAGTGGGTATCATCCCCACCGAGGTTTTCCCTTCAGTTAATAAATAATGGTGTTATGAGTTATCTATGTGCATGGTTATATTTACTATTCATCATTGTTGGTTTACATTCAAATGCAAGTTATAAAGTAACTAACAATATTTAGTTGTGGGCAAAAGTTTATAGAATACTAATTCACCCCCCCAGTATTATCTATTTCTAACATTTGGTATTAGAGCCTAGTTACTTTGAAGAATTTTAAAAACTTACGTAAGATCCCTAAAGATATGGAATAGTTGAAGAAAAACCTAGAAGAAGCTCTTGAGCAGATTGACCTTCTTATTGAAGAAAGAGATATCCTGAAAGATAGGTATGAAGATGCAAAAGTTTACATTGGCAAGTTAAAAGACAAGATGATGATTTAGAATTTGGCAAGGGACCAATTACATAGACTAGTGATAATGATGATGTAGGAGATCTTCAAAAAGAAAATGAGATCTTGAAACATGAATTGAAAATAGTTGAGCTTAAGTTGAGTCTTAAGAAAAATGGTGGCAATAGTGAACCGGGACTGAAAAATGAGAATGGAGATCTTGGATCCTAGTTAAGTCAAGTTACATCTAAACTTGATACTATCAAGATTGAATATGCTAAGTTAGAGAAGTACAACATTATTGTGAAAGATAATTGACACAAGCTAAGAAAAAGTTAGAGAAACTTTATTCCAATAGTGAAAAGATAGATCGATAGATATTTCATCAGAGACCTTCTTATGAAATAAGCTAGGAAATTTGAAATTAGAAGAGAACTAGATCCAGTTATTGAATCCCCTAAGGAATCAAATCTACATAAGGTAGAATCAAGTACATCTACTAAAGTATCAAAGGAAGTTGAGTTAATTGATTTGTTAGCTAAACTTTTTGAACCTAAGAAAACATAGCAAGTTGATAAATCTAAGAAAGATGAACCACCCAAGGAAGTAGAACTTGAGTTCAAAGGTAGACACTTAATATGTAATGAAGATGGACACATGAAAAGAGATTGCACATGTAAGCCTTTTAAACTTGTTATTAATTTCTATTATTATAATTGTCATGGTTATGGACATAAAGCAGTAGAATGTAAGAAACCTAAGTTTGATGGTAATAATATGAATAGTAAAATGTCTAGGAATACTAACCTTGTAGGTAATGAAAGAGGAAGATCACAAAATAGATCCAATGATAGAGAGACATATAATGGTGATAAGAACAATTTCATGTGTTACAAGTGTAACAACCCTAGACACATTTCAAGGAATTACAAAGCACCTAAGAATTAGAATGGAATGAATCATAGTATAAATGCACCTATATGTCAATTATGTAATAAATTTGGACACACAAAAATATATGACAGAATGGACAGAAGGGACATTAACAGAAATTTGAATAACAAAAGGAACAACAACATAAATGACAGAAGGAATGTTAATGGAAAAGAAAATAGTCAGAAGGAAGCAATCAAGGAACATGTTAATGAATTCAAGGAAGCATTTGTGAGAGCTAAAAATCTAGAAAGCTCTTATACTTATTTGGAGGAACAATTTTTTGATGCACCTGATAGGACATTGAAGTCATAGATTTCTTGTGGCTCATCCTACTTGAATTAAGCATCTCTAGTAGTAGTAGAGCATCTGTTGGTCAAAACTAATGTTAGAGAGAGAGTTGGAAGTTGCATAATTAATATGAGGTTAAAGACATAAAGAGAAGGCTATTTTCAAGTGTGCAAGTCTTGATATATTTGTAGTGAGTAGGAATTGAGAAATCAAGCTAACAAATATATAGAGGCAGTATTTGAATCTATGGTAGATATGCATTTAATGTGCAATGCGATTTGAAATGATTTAAGGATCACAAGAAAGATTGTATGTGTAATCAACTAAAAATGGTCATCTAGACTATTAGCCCCCTTCTCAACATTTTGGTTAAATTAATTTAATCATTTACCTAGACCAAATTGCTAATAATCAATTTATTTGATTATAACCTATAGTTTGACTATGCTATCCTAAGTTCATTATTTGATTAAAAGAACATGTCCCCTTTTAATTAAATAAAAGACCCCATTCTTCTAACCCACTTAAAGTGCACACATAAAGTCCTTTTTCTATTTTGCAATTAAAAGAAAAGGCTTTGTGACTTTTGTCTTATATGACAAGTCAACTCATATTATATTGGTTGACTTGTGTGTGCACATGGATCACTCCTCTTTTCAAATTCCATCGTTGATCATCCACCATCTTCATTTTGATCTCTATCATCCGTAAAAATTTAAAAGGGAGAGAGCTTTCCCCCTCAAAGGATCTATCGTCATTCAAATATTATTATGCTGCAGGTTTTCCGATAGAACTTTGTGGAGAACTTCTCACTTCTTGTCTACATTCTCTCATTCCATCATACTAACATAAGATCATATGGAATTCTTAGCATAGTTACATGTTAGTTTAGCTTTAATTTTTGCAATAATCTCACATAGCTTAAAAGTTGGTTTTGTAACACTCTCATTCATGCTTAGAATAGTTGCACTTTGCATATTCATTCTAGTGTAGTCTTCATATTTGCATTTTTATCCTTGAGGGATTCATTGTAGACACTTGCATTCTTGCTCTTGTCTCAAAAAACCTCCCATTGCATGGTTTACTAACAATAAGTGTATCTCTAAGGCTCGGCTAAGATCCTTCAAACTTGAAATGTACCTTCTTGCACTCTGAGGATAGGGAGCTTTAAGCTGGCATTCAAACATTCTAAACTCATGGAATCATTTGGATAGAAGGGTTTAGAGCATGACACAATTTGAGTGTACATTTTTGGCACCCACAATAGGGACTATCAAAACTATTAGCCTAAGACTTATTGTCACCCTTTGTAGTAGGATGAGGTGGTGGCCCTAGTGGTGGAGCCTATCTCCTATATGGCGGCTGTATGCACACTCTAATCTGCTTGCTCGCTCTGAGTAATTAGGAAGTCCCTAACCTAGTGGCACCACACCCCTATAGGTAGCATAATAATAAGCACCACATGCACCATGATGTGTTGCTTCTTGCTTGGCAGTTTCTTGCTCCCTCTGGAGCTCATCCACCCATGCTCACTCATCTATCAATTGCTCATCTCGTACTGCAATTGCTACCCAAGCTATCTGCAACTCTACCTCTAGAGCATGGATCCTTGCATCTTGGTCATCACCTCCTCATGCTGGCTGCTCTACCTGCACCTACTCTACTCGCACCTACTCTACCTGTACCTCCTCTGCTCGTGCCACCAGTCATTGCCTTAGTGGCACCTCCTCCTCCTCCATCTCCGTCGTGGCTTGTGCTTGCATCCTCCTCATCCCTGCTTAGGATCCCTCTCCAACCTCCATCCATCTCTCACCTTTTCCCACTCCGTGTCTACCTCCCAACAGTAGTGAATTAGGCTCTATAAACCATGGGAATGGGTGCCTCTACCTCTCATAAAGATATATCAGATCTGCCCCTGCATCTGCCACATCTAGGCGATAATCCTAGGGAGTTGCCACTAGAGCTGATGTATCCTGTACTATCGTTTGATAGTCTAGCATTACTAACCATCCTAGGGCCTCATCAACGCGCATCCGAGTGTAGGTGGTCATCTCCATCGATATACCCTATCACTCTAAAAACTATGGCCATACTTGGTTGATCACAAATCCCTCTACTATATCTGTGCTTCAACCCACCAATGGCCTACTATATCGCATATAGTCTAGCTCCCACGAATCTAACCACTATTGGCACTCCCGGTATGATTTCCATGTGAATGTTGTCAACTCATCAAATACCTACCAATAATAGGTCACATCCCCACTATGTCTCTATGGGATAAAACCTCTATAACAAAAAATGTAAGGCTGGCTCCGCTCTCATGGCTGCACCCGTGGTCGAATCACCACAATGTGCTCCCAAGCCTAAATCTGTGCCAACACTGCTCCACATGCCTAGGAACCACCACAATGGTATACTATCTCATGGAGCTCATGATACATATCAGCTAGGATTTCCAGCCCCCATGCCATCCTTTACAGTCGAGCAATCAAATTTGCCACCATTTTGCCCCATCCCAATGGGAAGCCCTTCTTGCTCCTATTGGTCACCAAGGCCTGAGCAACCAAAGAACATAACGAACTCGACAAAGGGTAGCTAGTACCATTATCATCAATCATTCGCTCCCAACTTAGATGACTATCTAGGATGGTTACATCCTGGACCATTTGCTACATAGATGCTCACCCCTCTGTCGGGGTCTGATCATAGTATACCTATGACATATCACCAAACTTGACATTAGTATCATTGACATCAACATCAACTTGCTAAAACATGATCGATCAATCAGACAAACTTACCAACTTTCCATGGCATGGCACTTGCAAGATGTGATACACATCCTCCAGTGTAATAGATGCCTCTCCAGTCAGTAAATGAAAGGTGTTATGCTCACTATGCCATTGCTCAGCCAACGCAGTTAGCAATCCATGGTTTGCTTGTATATGGGGCATCTGTATGACCCATCGCAAACCCATAATAGATATAGTGGCCTACTCAGCATCACTCAACAGGTCTACAACATGCGGCCCCACCACCTTGGGGGCTCTGATATGTAATGCCAAAAATACCTCCTATCAACACAAAACATGCAAACATCAGTAACATCAAAAACATGATCATAATGCACAAAACTCATAAAAATAGGCCAAAATGCATCTGTGCGATCTTTTTTTCCACCGAGGGTGATACAATTTGCTGAAACAGTATCGTACAATACTTATATCAAAAGTAATGTGACACATTTTTATCGTGTGACATTTTACATCAACTCATGCGACATATGGGTATTTCCCATATGATATAACCTAAAATAGTCGTGTGACACTTTATTTGCAAAATTCTATCACATGAAATTTTACAAAGTAGCCATGCAATAATTTTTAAGTATCACATGATATTTTGCGAAAAACCCTTCGTACATGCAAAAAAACACCAAAAAAGCTAAAAAACATGACAAAAAAGTGGTTACTTATCGGCACCCCATATTACTCTCGCCAGTTGTGCAACTGGCTACGCTCGAAATGGTGTCGGTGAAGTAGAATGTTCACCAAAGCCATCATCACCTCTCAACCACTCAAAAGCTATCCAAAAGGCACAAAAGATAAATTATTTTTGAAAATGACACATTGGGCCCCTTTTATAGCTTCTGACCTCCTTTTGACCTAATTTTCAAACATCTCAAAATTGTGCAAACATTGCACCCTTGGCTAATTTTGATGTCTCGGATCCATTTTTAGGATCAAAATCAAAATTTGAGTTCATCTTGATGGTCAAAATTGCATTTTAAAATTCCACCTTCTTCTAAGCAGTTTGTTGACCCTTTAAGGTCTAATCTTTGAATCATTGCTAGGGCATCTGCATTTCTTTAGGTCTTCATCATTTCTATACTTCATATCTACTTCTATTCACCTTTTCACATCTAAATCATCTTTCACTAATACATTTGGCATCGATTTGCGACGACCAAGTGTCACAATTGCGACGCAAATGTGTCACCACTGCGACGGCAATAGACGTCATTGTTTTTTAGTCGCAAATTGCAACATCTATCCCTAGATGTCACAATTGCGATGCTCATTCGTCACAATCTCACCATACTAAACTAGCATGGTTTCCATTGCAATGCTTGTGGATCCCGTCACAATTTTGACAGCTTCCCCACACATTACGATGGGGTGTCGTCGGCATTTGCTGATGCGGTCACTGATCCTCTGGCGTTGCACTTGCGATAGTTTTGGAAAATTGTGACGCAACAGTGCTAGAAACACGGTAGCGCTAGTGTCAATGCCACCGGCCATTGCACTATTTCCAAATGTGTCGCAATTGTGACGCATAGTCAATAATTGCGACGGCGTCGCTACGCATGCGACACACATTTTGTCACAATGCCTGGGCTGGCGTCGCAATTGTGACGTTCACAGATAGCAATATGGCAGGGCCGTTGTGGTGGAAACGCCAACTGCCATCGCTGCCATAACGGCCCCGCAACAAGCATGCATCATGGGGCATATGAATTCATATGCCCCCTAGGTGACAGAAAACATGCATTTGTTTGGAAAGAATGCATGTTTTCTATCAGATACGGTGTAAAGGATATTGCGAATTCAGAATGAATTATAAGATTAAAATTACACTTTCAAAACTAAATACAATGTTCTTATCAAAAGATTGTAGAAAGGGATATCAATAATAAAACTATAAAAAGACATCAAACAGTGGGAGAGAAATCATCTAAATGTTTATTCTCAAAAGGTACACGTTGAGATAAATCACCATATTCCTCAAAGAGATAGGAGATGGCATACTTTCTCTCTTGGATGCATAGATAATGAAGCACTTTATCGGTTGATGTCTTGAGATAAGGGGGGCGCATCACTATATGTAGAAAAACTTAGAGAAAATTACCTAGTTAGGTTTATGTATTAGTCTAGTTTTAGATGTACTACTTGTTGAGCAGTTTTCACAACATCACCCCATTGCAAATAGTGACCCCCCCTCCTCTTTTTCTGATGAGCATGGCTAGTTGAGTAGGTTGGCAGCAATCTGGGGTGCAAAAGGCTGTGTTTGGATAGAGTATGGAAATTGAGAAAAATTGGCTAACTCTAAAAGGGGGAGTAAAGATAGAAATTGAGCTAAGGAAATGTAAAATTCATTGAAGTAGTAAATGGAGCTGAGACTCCTCTTTGTTCCTAGCAAATGGAAATGAGACTCCAATTCATTCCTAGCAAATGGAGATGAGACTAGTCTTCATTTCTAGCAAATGAGATTCCTCTTCATTCCTTGAAAATAGAACTGAGACTCTTCTTCATTCCAGCTAGCAAATGGAGCTGAGAATCTTGTTCATTCCTAGCAAATGGAGATGTGAAGGGAGAAGCGAATAAGGCTCGAGATTGATCCTATGGGCCCAAAATTCAATCCCATATGGCTCAAAACTCTTAGTATTAGTAATAATGCCCTACAGATGAGAATGTAAACTTAGGCTTGTGAGCAACATCTAATGCATATAGACAACCCTTGGGGGTAAAATGTGGGGGCCGGGTCTAATAACACCAAGCCACAATTCCATAAGAATGGGGCTTAAAATTGGGCACTATGGTTGGTGAATGGGCTTGAGAAGGCCTAAAACTTAATAATCAGGGCCTGGCAATGAAATGTTGTGACCTTAAAAGCCTTCTTAAGCCAAGATTCGAGTTTAATAAGCTCCAAATGGCCTTGAACTTTGCAACCTAAAAGTAATTACAACTCAGATCTGCCCTTTACTATAGAAGGCTAGATCTAAATCTGATAATAGTGGATTTTAAATTTGCATCTTGTGCAAAGTGTAGCCCTATATGAAGTATGGGGGGGATCTAAGGCCTTACTATAAGAACAAATAATTGAATGTATGCCAGATCTGGGCCCAATTTCAAGGTGGATCAAGCCCTAAGACAGTGGAGTTATACTTGAAATGAATTGAAACTTGCCCCTATTTGAGGTGTGTGGATATAAGGCTTTTAATTAAGACCCATGTATAAGACGTGTGGCCTAATATAGGCCCAAATTATGATCAGATCAGAGAGTTCAATCAGCTAAGCCCTATCCTAGATAAAATGTATGGGCTGAGAGCATCAAAATGTGTTTGTAATTTGAAATGGGGTCTGCCCTATGGCTAACTTAGGGTGAATTAAGCCTAGATCTATGCTCAAAGACCAATGAAATGAACCCTTATGCCCAGAATGTAACATCAGTTGGCTAAATTAGGCCCTAAAGATGTAGCATCTGGCCTTAAGGATTTAAATTTAAGTCGCTTAGGCCCTAGTTCAATCCAAACAGCTGGATCTTGGGCATTAAACTTGAGTAGGGGTATGGAGGATTAATTGAATTAAATACATGCAGATCTAGGCCCAAAAGTCAATGGCAGCCCTTGCTATCACTGTCTTACCTTAACCTTTGTGAATCGAGGCATTAACTTTAATATCTTTTATCAGGTTCTACCCAATGCACAATCTTGAATTTTAGATTTCAAAGGGAAATGAATTAAATGCCATGTCTCTCACCCTTAGAACTCAAGGCAATCTTCATTTAATGAAAATTTGCAAGCATTTAAGATTAAGTTGCACTGATAATTGCCCCATATACCAAGACATTTGCTATGAAGGCAGGGTAGCAGGGCTCTATTTTGAAGATCTCTTGATTGCAATTGCAAGACAAGGGCAGAAATTTCAAACTTTCAGAGGCAGATTTGAATAAAGTTGTTTCATTTTACTGAGACTATTGAGAGTAGCAGAGGTCTGATCCATCATTATGACTTGCGTTTGCAAATTATGACTATTTTGGTGCCTGTATCAATCATGATAATCCATCCTCAAGCTGGTACTGTCAAGAAGATTATATCCCAAATCAATTAAAATTAAATAGGCTTTGACTTCAGACTAACACCATTGTCAAATTCTAATTTTAGATTACAGTGAGGCCTTCACCAGTAAATTAAATTTGATTGCAGGTCTGATATCAACCTTTTCTAAAGACCTTAGTTTTGAATTAGAGGGGCCACTTCTTAACAATCCGAATTTGATCATAGGCATTAGACTCAAGGAGATAGCTTGATCCTAGCCTGCCATCGCAGTTTTAGCTCCACTCATTGAGGTTTATTTTAATCATTAGAGTTGTATATCAAGCCATATTTTCAAACCTAATCGCATCATTTGGCTAAATGTAGTTAACAGACTAGACTAAAAACTGAGCTGAGAAAAAACAAAAAGGAAAAGACTAAGCTAAGACACAACAAAACCCAACCTGGAAAACAATCATAACTAATAAAGCTTCAAATCCTGTCCATTGTAAGACAGGTATTTCAGTTCCATCCAAATACCTTAGTCTAAAAGAATTAGCTCCAAGTACTTTGCAAATTAAACATGTCTTCACAACTGTAGCAAATGTATACCCGATTATCATCTAAAGCATGCCAGATGCCTGTGGATGAACGAATAAAGCAAAAATAATGACCAAAATGTGTGCTCCAGCCATCATGAACAAGAACACCATAAAGAGTGTTCTTAAAATTGCCCACCTGTGATTGATCAATAGACAGAGAAACTAGAATATCATTCAAATGTGCAATATTTATTAAAAATCCAGTAGATATTACAAAAACTATATTATTAGATTCCATTGAAAATGTGATCCATTGGCAAATAATATTGTAAGGGTGACTTACATGTGAACTGCTAAAAAATGGTTTGAGATCCAACGTACAACCAAAGTCTACTTTTTTGTCAATTTTTCCTCTAGATCCAACTACACTGAAGCGCTTGAGATGAATTGCAAGAACATGTGGTGCTTTATCAATTTTGAGTTGTTCTAGAGCCTTCACTTTTACTTTGCATCGTTCACATTGATCTCTTTTCACACCCCCATCTAACTGCTCCACTGCTATGTAATGGGATAATGCTTTCAACAATAGATCGTTTCAAATCTCAGTACAACCTCAATGATGAACACAATTCCAGAACAAAACTTATTTATTGACCAAAAGAATACCTTAGAGCTTCTCTTAGATTGAGATTCCTGTGTAGATTTACTATTATTTGAAGGACAAGTAACAAATGAGCAGCAATCAAGTGTTGAAGAGCAAGGAGAACCTAACACCAAAAGGTTCAAAAGGTTGTAGCAGAAGTAAAGAGAAAGGATGCTGATGAAGACAGAAAAAGAATTTTGTTGCAGGCATATGAGAATATGATGGAGATTCCTAGTGTGGGGAAGATAGCAATAATTGGTAAGAGTTATGTTCTAGAAGGAGCTTGTTATTGCTTCTTGTTTCTGCCTATTGTTAGTATCTTATTGAGCTTCACTTTGTTTCAAGAATAGTTTAATATTCTCTACTAAACAGGGCCAACCACATGAAGGTGGAAGCTCATTTGGCCCCACCCCCCTCCCCCTAACATCACTCTACATTCCCCGTTAACATCTAACATTCATTCATTCTTTCAACCATTAATAAAATGTAACATTCAATCAATATCACATGATAACATTCATTAACACATTAGATTCGTTAACATGCAACATTCATCAATATTCTACATTAACACATAATTCATGAACATTCATTAGCACATAATTAAATTCATTGAGACATAAAATTCATTCATTATCAATTAAGGTATGTAGATGAAAATCATTTCTTTTTTTTCTTTCTATTTCTTTTTTCTATGTAAGCTCTAAGAGGAGCATCAATGTCATCATCAATTCCCCCCTCATCAGTTGTTTTGTTCTATGTTCTTGATGATCTCAAATTCCTATGCTGTTGCAAAGGGGGGTCCTTTGCAATAACAAATAAAAGAGTTAAATTAAAATTAATTTATTATAATTGTTACAAGTATTTAATTATTTTAAATAACATAATTGTGGCGCTCTTTACCTGATCTGACCACATCATTTTGTTTGGACTCAATGTCAACACGGTCATGAACATCGACCCCTCGATCCTCTACAACTGCTATATAATTGGTTACTTTAATCCAAACACCAATTGCAATTACATATAAAAAATTTAATAGAAAATGTATACCTCCACCACTGGGATGCACATCATGCAAACCTTCGACATCCATAGATTGTGTAGAAGGATTGTCAGGCTGCATTCCAACATCCTACGCATTGTTATCATTGCTTGCTTAAAACAAATATACTCACTTTATATTGGAACTTAACTTCAAATAGACTAATTGGTAAAGTATTCAATTTGAAATAAATTTCATTTAGCTTATTTACCTGTGGCTTAGATGCATCATTATTAGAACCTTCCACACTAATTTCAGCTCGTAGCCATTCAGCCACGGCTCTATAGCCTTGTTGGAAGCCAATTCTCTTATCCTCTTCTGTGAGGCATCTCTTGAACTCTGAGCCCTGCATTTTTGCGTGGTATGGTGAATTTTACTTGCATTGTTTCATCAACCAATGGAGGCTAGTTAAAATATCAACAACAAATCATCTATATCCATCACAATATAATAGGAGAAAAATTGAGCAGTTTTGATGGAGCAATCTACTATATAAATGTTGCGTGTTTGTATGCTTTGCTTGTACCAACATATTTTCTCCAAATTCTTAAGTTGGGTAAGAGTTAGTTCAGCTCTTTGGAAATAAAAATGGCTGCAAGTGCTGCTGCATTCCCTCATTCTTTCAATCACTGCCTTTATTCTCAACTATTGGAGGAAAATTCAATCTCAACCATGGCCTCCATTTGTGAGCTTTCTTCATATGAGGATTTTGTGAACAAAGAGAAAAGTAAAATATTAGTGATTGGAGCCACTGGTTATATTGGTCGCTTTGTTGCTCTTGTAGCTGTAAATAATGTCATATTAGTAAATAAAGGAATCTTCACTAATCTAGATTGCAGAGTCTGACTTCAATTGTTGAATTGTTTATATTTAATATGAAAATCCACTACTGTTATTATATTCTATTGACCTATTTATAATTGATGGGCTAAATAAGGGAGTCCTAGCATTTCCCATCACATTATATAAAAAATTTGATACAATTTTTCATTTACTAATACTTACAACTCTTGCTTGAAGTTTCGAAAAACCACCAGAGCCGATCTTGTGTGTCCCATGCTTTTCTAGTCTTGCCTTTGTTGCCTTTGATGTGTCAGGCAATCTATGAAAAGTTTGAAATATGTTAGATAGTATAAATATAGAGGTTAATTAGTACATAATTAGATTCTCAACAGTATCACATACCTTGCTGTACTCTCCACTACTGTAATATTATTTTTCTTGTCAGCTTTATACTTTCCATCCAAAATTAGAGCCTGCCACTCAGCCTCAGGAACATAGGGCAGACGCTCGTACCTGGGGTTATCCCGTAAATTTTTTCTGTACTAGTCCCTAATATACTTCAAACATAAACCAGATTTTTCAAGGAGCTTGTTTCTCTCAAATGCACAAGGTCCAAAGAGTTGGGTCATGCTCTCTATAAGATCATCCTTCAATGGTTTGCGTTGGTTATTCCACCTTTTAAGTAAAAAAAAAACATGTTAGACTCATAAATGAAGTGAAGCTACCTTTAATATATATAGTTCAAGAAATGGATGAAAAGGAAAACTATTATAGCAATGATATGAAATCAAAATAGTGGTTTGGGGTTTTAGTTAGGATATGATGTTCCACCAGGTACGCATGGTGGGCCTGAATATTTGCAAACACTCATCACCAAGTTTTCTCCAAAAAAGATCATTCCCTACAAAACAATCATGGCATCATTAGTCGATGAAGAGTGATCAAAAACTAAATTACTATTATATCACTATAGAATAATAATAACTTTAAAGTACCTGGAACTTTGGCTACTTTTAATGGAATGCCTTCATCGTCACTGATGATCAATGTGACATCCTTCACCATTCCCGTACTAGGAACATAGGAACATCCAGGAAATGATGCTACAGCTCCTATTGCAAAAAGTTTCATAAGTTTCATAAGTCTTTGTCACGAAGTATAAAAGAACAAATGATAATTGATGTTAAAAAGTTGTAAAAAAAAAACTGTTTGTTGCTATCATAAGAGAGAAAAAGAGGGATTTGTGTACCAGTAGATGGTGCAATAGTCGATGCCTGTAAGCTGCATTTTGCTGACTCAGCAGTTAGAAAGAGATTTGTGGTTGTCCTGGATGGAGGTGGCATCATCATAGGATTCAATTGATGTGAAGCTGAAGAATAAAATTGTTAGATCATTCATAAATATAGAGCGCATGGACTAGCATGGACAAGATTGTTAGAGCATTAAAAAAAGGATTGTTTGAGCATGTATTGTCAATGATTATGATCATTCCTATATATATTCAGTGGAAAACAAAAGTGGGGAATGGAACATGCGATCTACCTGAACCACCTACAACACCCTCATCATGGGAACGGGGCTCAAAATCATGCAAAAAACTCTATAAAGACAACGCATCCATATTTTAATTAATGCCATAAAAGAGCATAACATAAAAACCATAATTGAACTCTTGTTATAATTAAAATTTTCATTAATACTTACTTTTAAGGTTTTAAAAGTGTGCATCAACTCAGCTCCTCTTTCTCTTATTTCCTGAGTAGTAGGCTTTATGGTTGCCAAACGTAAAATTTCTCTGCCAATTTTCTTTAGCAACTTTTTAGTCGAACCAATCGGGTCATTGATGTCTGCAAAATCAATATAAAAAGGGTCCTCCTTAGGGGGGGGGCTACTGATCAGGGACTACAGGTTCTTTTCCCTCCCTCTGGCCACTGGCCCTCTGTGACAACAATAGTATTAGTATTATCAAAATTACTCCAAAAAAATGAAGAAACCAACATTAAAAAAAAAACATTTTGCTTCTATCTAGTTTGCACAATTATAATGAGTTTTACCTGCTTGTGTGTAGATGAGTCAGGAACATCGCCAGCATCCCCTCTGGGCGGTTACTCCATATTGTGCCCCTATGTGAAAAATCAAGTATACAAATGTTAGCAAAAAATTTATTGACTAAATGGTATGTTGGAGTCATTGATTAGAACTTGGTTTAATAGTATGTACCACCCCCATGATAGTAGCCTCATTTGTATCTATGCAGTTCAAATTGTAATCAATAAGAAGCTCTTCCCCTGCACGTATTGATTTTATCGCATAGATGAATACACAATTTCCCTCGCGCGCCTCAAATATGCAATTGGGTTGCTTTATAGTTGACCCAGGTCGTGTACTATTTATAAAACCCGCAATATTCCCTATTGGTTTTGGCCTTCCATCAATGTATATAGCCACACTTTTACTTTGATTATTGTCTTGCTGTTGTATATAATTTGTCGAGAGGGCATACCTACGCATAATTTTTTTATATTTAACAATATGCATCCAACTTTTGTAATCGTAACATGGTCCAACATACTCCATCAATTCAGAAACTTTTTTGTAAGACACCTTTATGTCATCCATAGAAAATAGGCCCAAACCATGTAGTGATGATGGTGCTATGCGATATATCCTCTCATTAACACAAAAATTAGTGTTTATTGGAGGAAGTTCCTTGGGTACCGAATGTTTCTGTAGATGTTGGTACCTCAAGGGCACCTCAATGTCACCTTCTGTCTCATCATCATAAGAACATGACCCCCCTTGAGCAAGGAAAAATTTCATGCATTTATTGAATTTCCTTCTAGTCCTTTGACCTCTAGTTAATCTCCTTGTTCTAGATAAACTGCATGTCTCACTTTCCTCTTCTATTCCTATATTTCCCTCACTCGAGGAAGACACTTCTAAAAAATACCTATTCGCTAGTACCTACAAATGGGAGAGATATTAGAAGACATCAATCTTACTATTGATAAGTGTATTAAATAGACTGTCTATAAGGAGTATTGACTTATACCTATCGATCCATGAGACTGTGCGGGATGCTCCTGAAAGGGGTTCAGTTTCCTGCAAATGTAATTCAATTATCGTGAGCATAATCACATCATAATCATAATCACATCCATCATTAGCATCACATAAAATTTAAAAACATTAAAAGGTACACAATAAAACACTTAAATCAGGCTCACATTATAAGCCTACTAGGGAAGTAGGCCTACTGAAGGGCTAAAAATGAGTTTTTGTATTAGCTGATGAGTTGAGGGCTTAGTCACCTTGAGGACATGCTATTTGAAGTTTTTTGATGTGTGGAGGTGGAGGAAACACCTAGTTAAGGTGAAGTCAAGTTTGGTGCCTATTGAGGCATTGTGAGCATTTGATAGTTTGTTGATTAGATTGCTCGGATGAATCTATTGGATGGATTGAGGGACATTCATGAGATTATTCCAAAGATGTAGAATCTAAGGTGGCATAAGGATTTGGTGTGCACTCTGATAGGTTATGGAGTTGGCTTGGATCAAGGAGAGGGATCTTATGAAGATGCTTGGTTGGTGTTGTGAGAACACTATGGAAGTCCCTCTTGTTATGAATGATTGCAAGACCACCTAGGGTCTTTTCATCACCTTTTGAGGTAGAATTATTAACCAACAAGTTGGGTAAGCACTTATATTATGTTTTCCCTATGATATTCTAGGTACAATTCCCTTTTATAGATATTTAATGAATTCCATTTTCTAAACTAAACACTTACAAATGCTTTTGACCTGAAAGAAAATAAGGCTCAATACATTCATGCATAAATATGTGTTTTAAATAGTTTTATTTAATTAATTTAGATTAATAGTTAATTTAGATTAGCAGTATTCTATTTGTAGTTGAAACTTGTAGCTTTTAAATAGAAAATGAATAAACTATGTAACCATATATATAAGACAAATATATTTCTATCAAGAAATGAATATTAAATAGATTAAGGATTGATGGCATACCTCTAAATTCCATCATCATCATCCTCATCATCATCATCATCATCATCATCATCATTTTCCTCGTCATCATCATCACCGTCGTCATCATCATCATCCTCGCCATCGTCGTCATCGTCGCTGTCATCGTCAGCATCAACATCATCATCAACATCAACATCATCTTCATCATCATCATTAGTAGCATCATCATCCTCATCATCTTCTTCTTCTTCTTCATGAAAATTTGTGTCAGGAACATCATCCAATAACTGTCGATCGTGATCACCATCTACATCATCTTCTACTTCTTCAGTATCTTCTTCTTCCATCACATTATACTTTATTGGCCTTCCTCTCAGTTCATGTCTAACAACAAATGACCAACCCAGTTTATGTGGAACCTCTACATAAAATACCTGCTCACATTGGCTTGGAAGAACATAAGGCTCATCCCCAACTAGCTCAAATGATCTTGTATTAACCATTGTAAATCCATTATCATGTTCAATAACAATTCTATCAGGATCATTTGGATTAAGTCGTAGCTTGTACCATTTGACAACGAAGAGTACTAATTTGAAGGAACTAAAGTCACATTCAAGTATCTCATCCAAAATGCCATAGTATCGATTTTCAGACTCTTGAGGATGTAAGTCATTTCTAGATGAAATATTAGTCACTTGAAAGACTGCAGTTATTCCTGAATCACAAGTTTTCTTCGTGTCATCCAACACTTTGACACAAAATTTCTGACCATTACCCAACATAGCCTTGTGGTGTTTAACCTGCAATAATATGTGAAACATATCAAAATTATTGTATCATGAGTTGATAAACATACGGGTGATTAATAAATTTGTATGTACCTAGAAATCTCTTGAACCACATGCTAAATCTATTTCCCTTTGCGTAACATTGGAATCTCCATTATGATGAGCTTCTTTAACCAGTGAAGATACACCTTCCCATGTTAATGTGTGACCAGAATGTTGACATCGTTCAATCCATACCGTCATCCAATCAAGATTGTTTGCAATATACAAATGTAGTGCATCCCACTCTCGAGCAGCTGTACAAAAAAAAAACAACTTAAAACCGATTTATTTTGAAGATTAAGAAATAATTTATTACAATAACATCTTATAATTTATTACCTCTCACTTTCCTCAATGTACCTTTCCCCATCAAGTACTCCCCTTCTAATTTTTTAAAAGGCTCAAGATCCCAAATGTGATCTACATGGATATTTGATGCAAACTTAGGAAGATATTTAGTAATGTACACCATAGTCTAGTATATCATATATCCCTCTACCATAGAACCCTCAGGATGTGCTCTTTGTCGAACCAAAGCCTTCAAAGATTTCAAATGCCTCTCAACCATCCACATTGACCTAGTGTGTACAAGTCCACACAATTCAATCTCCTCAACTAGGTGTATGAGGTAGTGTTCTTGTGCATTGGAAAAAGTTGGAGGTAGACACTTTTGCATTTCACATAGTAAATGAGGAATTCTTCTCTTCCAATAGTTTATATCTTCTTTATGGATTTCTTTAGATGAAAACCACCTACATTAAGAGATTCAAGTCAAAAAAAAAATATAGATATGAGACTTTACAAAATAATATACAATAGATTACATAGCAAGAAAAAAAATTTGCAAATATAATAAATATATACAACAAATTGAACAGATATTACTGCTTACCTCATATATTTTCCAAGATCGTATATCACTTGTTTGATTTTATTGTTGAAGTTCTCTGGGAGAGATAGAGGAAGCACATACTGCAGTAATTATAAACCAATCATTTCATTGTTTTCTAACATAACATAACAAACAGTACACGTAGTTTATGAATATATTGTAAATACAGAAGAACATAAGTTACCTTGACGAAAGTATGCCAATCATGCATTTTGAGCCCTGGCCCAAATTCTCTTTTTTTGATATGAGATTGTTAATGTTCGCAGAAAATCCTGTGGGAAATCAAATTTTTCGTATGACTTCTTTTATGGCATCACTTTGCTGCTCCGTTAATAACCATGGAAGGGCACTTATATTAATCTGATCTCTATTGCTATTTGAGTGAATGAAATTTTTCAATGCATGATTGGATTCATGTATGTCATTACAACTTTTGACAATTTTTTCTTTATCACGACTTCCATCCAATATTTTCCACAATGTCTCTATTATATTCTTTCCAATATGCATACTATCAAAGAAATGTACAATTTGTAAGTGCTCGTAGTAGGGCAACCTACTAAATTGTCTGGGATAGCTTTTTAGTCCCTTTGGAAGGTTGTCAGTATTGCCTTGACGACCTTCACGATCATCAATTACACAATTAGTCAACAAAAATCACAATAGAAATATATAAATTACAAACATAAACCATTAGGTGGAACAACATTACCTCGATGATTAATTCTATTATATTCCAACTTCCATAGGCGAGGTGTCATTCTTCATGGCTTTGATGTAGTCTCTTCTTTCCCATTGAAAAGAATTTTTTTCGTACTTCGATACTTATGATTCCTATGGAGGAAGTGTCTACACTCATCAAACACCTGCTTTCCTAAACTTTTTGAATGACAAGATTTCATCTTTGGACCACAAACTAGACATGCAAATTTTCCCTTTGTTTGAAGACCTACAAGATAATGATGTAATTGGATTATTAAATATGTTGATTTTTATAATTAGAATTATTGTGCGCAACTTGAATTCACTATAACATACCACAAAAATGTGTTAGCCCTGGGGCATCATGTATTGTCCATGCAAGTATTGCATGGAATTGAAATTTTAATTGACCTATTGGTCTAGACACGTCATACATAGTGACACCGTTCCATAACTCCACCAACTCGTCGATAAGAGGCTCAATATATACATCCATATCTTTTACTTGATATTTACCTACTTGAATGAACAGTAACATTACATAATTATTGTGACCGTTTTACTGCAAGATTTGTAAGTACATGTAAATTAATAACTATCAAATGATAAGATACCTGGAACAATCATTGCCAACATAATGTGCTCCCTCTTTATTGACATCCATGGAGGAATGTTATTGTTGATAACAAAAACAAGCCACACCGAGTAAAAAAATCTCATCTCTCCAAATGGATTGACACCGTCTGTTGCCAATGAAAGCCTGAGATTACGAGGTTCTTCTTTGAAGTGTTGCCACTTTTCCTCTATGTCATAAATGCCGAACCATCCTCAGGGATTTGAATAATGTCATCTCGACTTCTATTGCATGCATGATAATCCATAAATTGAGCCAAGCTACTACACCTGAATAATTGTCGCATCCATGGAATAATGGGGATGTAACGAAGAACCTTTTGAGGCACCTTTTTTGTTAGTCGATCTGTTCGATATCTACTTGTATGACATACAGGGCATTGTGTTGCAAATTCATGTTCTTTATAATATATAATATGATCATTGGGACAAGCATGTATTGCTTCATACTCCATTCCAATATCTTTCATAACAACAGTTAATTCTTGATATGAGCGAGGTAGAATATTTGATGATGGTAATAGAAACTCGCCTATCAATCTACAGCAAAAAATATAAGTTGTTAATATAAACAATATTAGTGGTACATTATCCACCCTTTGTCAACTATAAAGACATATATGACATACCTTAACATACGTGACATTGTCATGTTGGATAAACCATTCATAACCTTCAAGTTCAACAACAACAATACAACAGAGAGAAGAGTTGTTTGGGAGTCTTTGTATAGGGGCTCATATGCCTTCTGAAGTAGAGGTACATTGAGGCTATCATCATCATCATGATCAGATACACTTGGACTAGATGTGTCATGGATCAATGTATTTATACCATCCTCTTCAATTGTGTTTTCTAGCGCATGATCATCATCTTCCATGGGATCATTATCTTCACCTTGGATATTTGCACCTCCATGTTCCTCCACTTCAAAAACCATATTCTTCAGATTGTTGTGGTTCATATCATGTACTTCCCTGGGAAGATCAACCTATATAAAATTGATTAACATAAATAAACCATGATCATCAACTCATCATCAAGTGATTTCATATGTATATATATAAATTGTTAAAATGATATAATGAACGACTTACCATTGGATGATAGTCATGCCCCCCTTCAATGTGACCATTCCCCTACAATGTCTCTTAATTGTTTTGATTAGGAGTCTTCTACGATTTAAGCCCTTACAAATATTGCAAGGAAAATAACATTTTCCATCACCTTTTCTTTTCAAGTTAGACCACAATCTAGCGATTGTCTCCCTATTTTGTTCTTCACTTATATTATCTGACATGATTGTTCTTTGCAGGAAGCAAAAATCGAGCTATGAAAACTTCGGTCTACAACTTTCACAAACTAAGAAAAATTGTTGAATGTACACAAATCTTCTTAGACCTAGCTAAATGCATTAATAGTTTAAAAATACTTTCTTTAACTTTATTCCTAAGATTATTTGTAAAACTTTGACCAACCGCCTGAAGGTCTTATTTCAAGAGACCTTAGAACATTAAGCCACTAAAAGCAATTTCAAAACATATAAGCTAAAAGTCTAGTTAAAATATACATTAGAATTTAAAAAAAACAATTTTCATACCCGAGCGCGCGGCTATAACTCATGCAACGGCCTTCTTGCTTAGCTGTAGAAGCTCTCCAGCAATGAAATTATACAAACTACAAGGCCTAACAAAAATTTCAAAACATATAAGCTACAAGTCTAGTTAAAATATACATTAGATTAGATTCAACAATAGCAAGCAATGTTATTTAGAATTAGATTCAACAAACCTTAGTAGTGTAAATAGCCATCTCCTCTAAACTGGACTCCAGACACGAGGGGGCATTCACATACTCTTCCCCTAAAGGTATCCTGAAGAACAAAAGCCACTATTCTTGAGTTTGTGAATTGCACCTCGAGATGAATGAAGCTTAAAAAGAATGAAAATTGTTTTCATACATTTAAATTAGGATGTAATATTTATTCATAAGTATATACCTTGCAAGCACTTAAAATTGTTGTTATATGTGTTGTGGGAAAAGAAGAAGTTTATACTTATGTGTATAGACACACTTCATGTATGCGATCCAAAGCTTGAATGTTATCAAGTGTGTCCAATGATGGGGAGAGACCTTTTGTGCAAGCAGAAGATCTGCAATGAAACAAAAGAAAAGAAAATTTTCTTATAGTAAGAACAAGTTTGTTGTGCTGCACAGGGTACCAACAAAATAGTGTATAATATTTTTTTCTTTACCTGGCTTTCAATTAAACATGAGAGCCTTTAATAGAAAAGTCAAGTTGATAACATATTTAACAAGAGCTGTAGGGCAGCATAGTTCCTGTGTAAGTCCAAGAAAATATGTGAGGATTTCAGCATAGTGCATCTTACTTCAGCATTTCATGTAACACAGCCAAATCCAAAAGAAATCTCATAGAAAAACTACCTGAGATTTATAACCTTTATCTTCCAATATCCAATGGCTCCTTATAGGCTTTAATACAAAGAAGCCAACTGTCAAAAACTGTGGCAGTGATAAACATTTTGAAAAATAAAATTGTATTAGGTATAAATTAAAAACAGTGAAGAATGGTGTAGACTTGTAGCCAGAAGATAACACAGTGAAAATTGATGAGATCTTTTTTATCACCCACCTCTTTGTTCATACCTCGTTGTATTGGTAATTTATGTGTTTCATTATTCTTACTGGTTATATATTGCCTTTATTATGAAAAGTCAATTTAACCAATTAGAATATGAGTGCAGGTGAGTCCATGTACAGAAAGAGCAGTTCTAGATCAGTTATCTAGTTACTTCAGAGAATGACTTGTAGGCTATCCATCAACTGCTAGTGAAGATGAAAGAGTGGTAAGAATTTGTTCCCTTCATGTTGGGGATAACTATATCCTTATACTTTTTCAACCAACATATGTTTCAAAGTGATATTTTACAACATATTTGCATTGCATCAGCTTGCAGACCCAAGTACGGACCCCAAAAGGTAGGTGACAACACGGTTGGTATGAATAGAGAAAAAAATGCTTAACACATGCCTAGAAGCAGTTAATGAAATTATTGATCGATTACCCGATCTTGCTGTAGCTCCATGTCCCAGTCCATACAGTCCCACATTGAAATGAAAATTTCATTTGGGGTCTGAGTTGGAAGATTGTCTCTTGGTTGAGGCCATTCTGTAAGTATTTGATGTTTAAATCTGTTGTATGCCATTTTGTAAGTATTTGATGTTTAAATCTACTGTATGCCTGATGTCATGTAGCTTTTTACGTAATGTAGGTCTTCTTGGAATGAAAATTTCTCAATTATTATTTTCAGAATTCATTATTGGTATAATCTCGTAGGTCTGATATATCTCATTAGATATCAATTCTGTAAAATATATACTTTAACTGACATGCAGATTCATGTTTTAAGCAAAGCTGTGTGGTGGATATTATTGTATGATTGCATCTTAAATGTCGGCAATTAGAGGGCTTCTTGTACAGGTCTAATTTTTAACTTGCACACCGAAGTTCATGGCAATATATTGAGATGTGATCGCACTTTTCTACAGCCTGAAATTAGTAGCATGTGAAAGAAATAATGAATGGTGATAACACACTGAAATATTGAAGTGCAAAGTGTCAGAATCAACAATATTCATGACTGAGGGAAGAGAGCAATAGTTTGTCATATTAAAAATAGTGACAAAATTTGTCTATTCAAGTCAGTGTTGGGTTGAGGTGTTTGTAACATTGTACAGTTTGAATAATATCTTAATAATGCCATGTTATCTTGTTTATGGATTTTCCATATTGCTTTAAAGGCTATGAGACACATTTTGGTTTTTGAGTATAAAAATAAAAATTAACAATTTTATTCAAACTGCAAGTTTCTTACATATATTTTTATGAAAAGACATTTTCTTTCTCCCTTTGACTAAGACAATGATGTTGGGAATCTGTAAATCTATAAAGTAACTACTAATTACTCAAAATAATTAGATCCCATTTCTCCAAGGGCCAACAACATGACATCCCTTTCTACTACCCATAGCATTATTTCTCCTTTTGTAAATATACAAACTAGGATCCACCTCCCTTAGGCTTTTACAAGCTCAATATTAATGGAGTGTCCAAAAGTAATTCAGGGCGGGCAAGAATAATGAACACCATAGGAGGTCACTTTGAATGAGTTGTGGTAACCTTTTTCCAAGTGATCCACACTAAAATGATTATGGAAGCCTCTTAATATAGGTTCACAGAATTGTGAGGCTAAAGAATGAAAGGCCTTCCTATTGAAGGAGATTCCCTCTCCATTCTTTGAGGCTAGCAATTTCCATAATAAAGAGGACGAGGAAATGAAAGTTTTTGATTTTATGGGTAAAATATGTTTTCAAGGGGCCTTGAAACCTTTTGGAAAGCTAGACATTGAACACAAAAATAACAGAAAAAGAGTAGGCAAAAGAAATATGATATTAAGCGACTAAGACATGGAAACACTGAAAAACATGGAGAACGTCTCTGCCGATGCATGTCTTTGAAAAATAATGGGTTTATTTGTCTTACACCTTGCCTGTGTGTGTCTCTTCCCGACCCTCTGAATGCCTTGAGTTCGCCTCTCCCACGCACGTGCCTTTCCTTTCAGAAGAACCTAGCTGTGTCGCGCAATTTCATTCAAATGAGGGTTTTTGCCTTTTTTTTTTCTCTTATATCCTGCTGGCGTCACAATTGTGATGCCTGACGTTGCAATTGCGATGCCATTGGGCTAAAATTAAAAAAAAAAAGCCAAAACCACATTACCTTCTCTTGCCGTCGCAAATTAACATCGCAAATTGACCCTTAATTTATTAGTGTTTCTACTCGATTTGAACTAATTTTTATGATTTATCCTTCACAGTCAACTTTGGTCAAATTGGGGCATTCTATCAATTTCTTATAGTCACTCTTTGGTTCTAATCATTCATCTATCATCCCCAACATTGCTATATCTTGATTTATTCATATCTAGCTCATTTTTGCATTCCTCTTCATTTCGATTTCGATCCCAAGGGGGCAGAAATAGTCTATCAATACTTGCTATAGCTATCTACTTCTTAGGAGCATTTGTTTGATCTTTTCACTTGCTCTTGATCTATCTACTTTGCTAGGTGATAATATTCTTCTTGAATTCTGACATCATCTCTATCCTAGTGTTTAGTGTTAATGCTATCAGACTATACATTCAGGATTTGCTATCTCTTTCTGCATTTCATTTTTCGAAATCAAATATCTATTTCTATTGCTACCTACTTGGCTTCTATTTTTTTTAATGTAATGTGTTCCTAGATCGATCACACATTAGTCAAAGAGGGGCAAATGTAATCACCTAAAAATGATCATCTAGACTATTAGCCCCCTTCTCAACATTTTGGCTAAATTAATTTAATCATTTACCTATACCAAATTGCTAATAATCAATTTATTTGATTATAACCTATAGTTTTACTATGCTATCCTAAGTTCATTATTTGATTAAAAGAACATGACCCCTTTTAATTAAATAAAAGACTGCACTCTTCTAACCCACTTAAAGTGCACACATAAAGTCCTTTTTCTATTTTATAATTAAAAGAAAAGGCTTTGTGACTTTTGTCTTATATGACAAGTCAACCTATATTCTATTGGTTGACTTGTGTGTGCACATGGATCACTCCTCTTTTCAAATTCCACCATTGATCATCCACCATCTTCATTTTGATCTCTACCGTCCGTATGACTTTAAAAGGGAGAGAGCTTTCCCCCTCAAAGGATCTATCCTTATTCAAATATTGTTATGCTGCAGGTTTTTTGATAGAACTTTGTGGAGAACTTCTCACTTCTTGTCTACATTCTCTCATTCCATCATACTTACATAAGATCATATGGCATTCTTAGCATAGTTACATGTTAGTTTAGCTTTAATTTTTGCACTAATCTCACATAGCTTAACAGTTGGTTTTGTAACACTCTCATTCATGCTTAGAATAGTTGCACTTTGCCTATTCATTCTAGTTTAGTCTTCATATTTGCATTTGTATCCTTGAGGGATTCATTGTAGACACTTGCATTCTTGCTCTTGTCTCAAAGAACCTCCCATTGTATGGTTTACTAGTATACACTCAAAAGTGTCCCACTCTAAACCCTTCTATCCAAATGATTCCATGAGTTTGGAATGCTTGGATGTTGGCTTAGAGCTCCCTTTCCATGGAGTGCAAGAGAGTGTATTTCAAGTTCAAGGGCTCTCAGCTGAGCCTTAGGAATACTCTTCTTGCTAGTAAACCATGCAATGGGAGGTTCCAAAGACAAGATGCAAGAATGCAAATGTCTCAAGGAGTCCCTCAAGAATGTAATGCAAATATGGAAACTAAGCTAAGATGATAATGCAAAATGCAGCTATGGTAAAACATATATGAGAGTGTTACAATCCAAATATTAAGTTATTGAGATAAATTATTACAAAATAGAAGCTAAACTAACATGCAACATGAATCTAAGCTAAAATGCTATGGTATGAGAGAATGTAGACAAGAAATAGAAGTTCTCCACAAAGCTCCAAAGAAATCTGTTAGAAAACCTGTAGCATAACAATAATCAAAAAATGGATGGATTTGAGGGGTAAAGCTCTCTCCCTTTTAAAGTCATACAGATGGTAGAGATCAAGATGAAGATGGTGGATGATCAATGGTGGAATTTGAAAAGAGGAGTGATCCATGTGCACACACAAGTCAACCAATAGAATATAAGTTGACTTGTCATATAAGACAAAAGTCACAAAGCCTTTTCTTTTAATTGCAAAATAGAAAAAGGACTTTATGTGTGCACTTTAAGTTGGTTAGAAGAATTGGGTCTTTTATTTAATTAAAAGGAGACATTTTCTTTAAATCAAATAATGAACTTAGCATAGCATAGTCAAACTATAGTTTATAATCAAATAAATTGATTATTAGCAATTTGGTCTAGGTAAATAATTAAATTAATTTAGCCAAAATGTTGAGAAGGGGGCTAATAGTCTAGATGACCATTTTTAGGTGATTACATTTGCCCCTCTTTGACTAATGCATGATCAATTTGGGAACACATTATGTCAAAGAAAATAGCCAAGTAGGCGGTGATAGATATAGATATCTGATTTTGAAGAACGAAATGTAGAAAAAGATAGCAAGTCCTAAATGTATAGCCTGATAGTGGTAGTACTGAACACTAGGAAGAGAACAATGTTAGAATTCAAGAAGAATGTTAACACTTAGAAAAGCGGATAGAGTGAGAGCAAGTGAGAAGATTAAAAAAATTCTCCTAAGTAGTGATAGAGTATTTTTACCCCCTCAAGATCAAAATTGAAATGAGGTAAGGGGACGTAGAAACAAGCTAGATATGAGAAAATCAGAATATAGAAATGTCCAAGATGATAGATAGATGATTAGAGCCAAAGAATGACTATTAAAGAGACTAGTAAAATGCCCCAGTTTGACTAGAATTGACCATGGAGGATACAGTGTAAAAATTAGGTCAAATCTAGTAGAAAGATGATTTTAGACATGAAAAGGTTGAATTTGAGTAGATATAAAGCATAGAAATGATGAAGACATGAAGAAATGAAGATGCCACAGTGATGATTTAGAGATTAGACCAAAGAGGTAGAATTTTAAAATGTGATTTTAACTACCAAGATGAACTCAAATTCTGATTTTGATCCCAAAAATGAATCCAGGACATCAAAATTAGGTAAGAGGTCAAAATGTTATATAATATGATGACATGATAGAAAAGAGATGAAGCAAAAGATTAAGAAGGTGAAAAGACATGAACAAGAACAAAGTAAAGAAATATATGAAAGGAGTTAGCTGATATGTCTGCAAAAAGATGAAGAGAGAGCTCTCCCCACATGCAAGAATGCAAGACTAAGCTAGAAAATGAACCTAAAATGCAAGCTAATATGAAAAGTGTTTTACCAAGAAGAAGTGCATAACATTTAGACTCTTAATTTCATCATTGAGCATTTATCAAGGACTTCATGAGATCATATCATTATCACTAGCATAACTATGAGAATATGAATATGATCAATATCAGATAGGTATGTGGAAATCCAATCTAAGCATCAGAGACATGTAAGTCAAGATAACTATGCAATTAGATTCCTTAAGTTTTATTTAGCAAGATTACACCTGTATCAAGGCATAAGCACCAGGATAAACCCTGAGTGTGGTCTTGTGAAACAGTTAAGGAGGATACATTTGTAAGTCAAAATGTTGAATAGGACAAGCATAAATGCTTACAACACTATAGACAAACAAAGTATACCCACAAGTAGAAATCAAGAAAATATGTCCCATGCCCCTAGTCTTCTAGTCAATGACATCCTCAAAAGACTATTAGGGAGGGAACACATGGCAAAGAAATCATCATAGATAGCACACAAAGTAGATAAAGATAAGCATAGCTCAGTTGTTTAAGTGTTAAAGTGTGTGTGTGTAAGTCACTTGGCCATTTCTTCAAGACTTGATTCTGATAGTGAGAAATATCATGACATCGAAGATTGTAGGTAAATGATCTGAGAAGTGTTGAAAAACACTTGATGTCAAGGTGGGGGAAGTGTTGAGAAACACTATTTTGTGAGTTGTCAAAGAAACCCTAATACACAAGAATACCTCAATAGGCTAAGTAGTTATGCCCCCAAGACGAGGACAAGAAACAATTCCAAGCTAGGAAATGTGTAGTGAAATGGATGATTGAGACTGATAGACATAGCTGCAAGGGTTTCAAGTAGCGCCTGTTTCCAGGTTTTCACCACTTGATAGATTTTTTTCAGGACTTTTTTCAATTTTTTTTGTATTTTTGTATTTTAAAATTTTTTTGGTGATACATCAAAGTGCCTATTGCTAGGTTTTCACTAAGATGATCTTTTTTCAGGACATTTTTCTAATTTTTAGGATTTTTTTAGCATAATATATGATTTTTTTGGATTTTATTGAATAATTTAGATATTACTAGTTCTCAAGCAAGATCACATCATTTTCTCCCAATGTCTAGCAAGGTGTAGGACATGATGGAGTAGAAAGTTGGTGGATAGACAAAGATGGATAAGAAAGGAGTATGAAGCAAGTGAAAGTGATCCTTAAGGATGCACTCCTCAAGAGTACCCAAGTTAGGGAAAGATAGCCATATAAAGTAGGTTTTAGATAAGAAATGGATGAAATGAGAAAGATAGTGTGTAGGATAAGCAATGAAGCCAACAAGTGCGATAGCATATAAGATAAGTGATAGAAGCCAATGAGTATGATAGCATGAAAGCATGCAATCCAAGAGAGTAGAAATGTCAAGAGGCCTATGAGAACCATGTTTTATTTATTGTGATCAAGACTTAGGGGTCAACTAGATAGGATAGTAATGGGATAGAGCAATAAGAATAAAGCTCAAGATAGAGGTTATGAGTGAATGGGAGAGCACAATAGAAAATCTCGTGGATAAGATAGCCAATATGAAAAGATAGCTCAACATTGTCATGATCAAAGAGAGAAGAGGGGATAGATGGATGGTGGAAGAATTACGCATGATGTCTGTTTGCCAAGTTTTCATCATGGTACTTATCTAAGGTGCTACAAGAAATAGTTTTCACCATAGGATAAATTTATTTCTCTTTACTTTTGCTACCAAGGTGCCACAAGAAGTGGTTCTCACCAAGGCACATTTTCATTTTTTTCATTTAAATTTTTTTTTTTTCATTTTTTTTTTTCATTTTTAGAAAGAGCTCAAGCTTTTTGAATGTAGATAGTGCTCCTATAGGAAAGATAAGTCATGATAAGACAAGACCATAGAAAGGTATGCTCAAAGATGTTGATAGGGTGATGAAAGAGAAATGGTAGTAGGAAGAATATATTGAGGATAAGAGTTCATGTATAGAAAGTAAGTGTAAGCTTTAGAGGATTTCATGAGGGTAGTTGAAATATTGGACAAGATCAACATTAACACACACCTTGAAGGGTATTGGAACGATGGAGGAATCATGGATGAAATAGCTTGAGATTTAGATGTATGAGGTGGTAGAAGAGATTTGGAAAAAAGTGGAGTGGAAGGCTTTGGAATATTTTTAGGAAGATTTTTGGAAGAAGGTGGAATGGAAGCCTTTGGAAGCTTGAATGTCAACTTTGAAGTATTTTCAATATTCAAGTCTTTTAAAAGAGACTTGGGAATCCATATAGCTTTAGATTTTGCTTTCGATACTTAAAAAAACATTTCTTCAATAATGGGTTTAGGAACCCATATTTTTTTTGATTTAGCTTTTTTAATAGTGGACCTTTGTAGTCTCTTTTATGCATTCTCCTTTTTAGCATTCACATGTCGATTAGCTGGGACATAGTGATCTTTCTTTTTCAATAGATTCTTATGTTGATTCACACTTACAAAGGACTTGGGATTTGTGGATGAATAAGGATGATATGAATGGTTTAGATGTAGATATGGGTGAAAAGTCATCAAGGATGAATGTCTTTTTTGATCTTGAGGTATTATAGGAGAGCTAGGGAATGAGCTAGTAGTGAATGTAGGAGATGGAGGAACATAAGGCCCCAATATGGATGGAAGGTTTGAATGCTTTAGCTTAGATGGATAAGGACCAAGGATAGATTTAGAAGATGCAAAGGGATAGTGGGAAGGGATATCAACATCTTTAGAGTGAGCAACATGGTCAAATCCATCAATAGACTCATGAATACCTTTCATAGGAACAACATTTTTAATAGAAGCACTTGAAGCTTGAGCACAATTTTGAAGTGGATGTGGAGAAGTAGAACATGAGGGGATGATTTGATCTTGAAAAGTAGCTTTGGATAGCATAGGAAGAGAACTTTTCTCATAATTTTCTAAAAGTTCAAGAAAAATAGTGGAAGTTGTGTCTTCATCATACTTAGGAGGTGGATAAGATATAGGATATCGAGGGGAAAAATCTTGAAAGAGATGAAAGGGAACTTGATCTTGATCTTTCTTGAAATTTATAGATTTTTCTTTTTGAGAGTCCTCTTGACATGGAGCCACTTCTAAGGACAAGGGAGAATAAAGAGTGAATGACGTAGTGTTTGGATCTTTAGGCTTAGTAGCATGAAAAAGGTTTGCAGCCAAGTGAAGGTTAGCTTGAATTTCTTTTAGAGGTAGCCCTTGAGGATAGGCATAGTGTATGTAAAAAGCATTAGGTTCTTTATTTGATAAAGGCATGTTGGAAAGCTTTGAAGTGTTGGGAGATGCATGAGTGTTGGAAGAAGTGGAGGTATCAAGGAAACCATCACTAGACATAGGTTCATTAATATGATCTTTCTCAAGAAAAGTATCCTCATCACATGAGTCATTAGAGGTATCAATAATTCCATTATCAATAAGATCTTAGATTTTATGTTTCAGTTTAATGCAATTTGAGGTACTATGCTCATTATGTTAATGATAAGCACAATAGATATCCAAGAATGGGTTTCTATATGAGCTAGACTTAGGTAACCTAATGAGCTTGGTGCTAAGAAGTGTTTGCAAAGTGTCATCATAAGAATCTTCCAAGGGAGAAAAAGTTCTATAAAAATTATTTCTAGAGTCCTTTTTTTGTTTCTCAAGTGAATGGTATGCATCCATGTCTTCATCATTGTCTTGGTCAAAGATAGGTCCATCATGATATCTTGGAATAGGCTCAAAGTAGGTATCACTTTCTTTCTCTCTAAAGAGGTCTTTAGATCTGGAAGATGAAGCCATTTGATGTCTTGGAGTAGAATATGTAGACCTTGAAGAAGATGACCATGTGTATGTAAAGGTCTTAAGGGAGAATTATTTAAGAATACAATCTTCTCCTCTAACCTTTTCTCAAGTTTAGACTTCATTTCTGTCATGCACTTAGAGAGATGAAGGTAAGAAAGATCATTTGTCTCTTCTAGTTCTTTGTATTGTGCATATAGATCTTGAAACTCTTTAGTGACATGGAGGATATCATGATCATCTAGATTTGGTTGAGGTTTGGTAGCACAAGCTTTGAATTCCATAGTGGTAGATAGATAATCCAGCATGAAGGAGACTAGAGGAAGCTAATAAGGTGACACAAGATAACTTGATGTCCAAACTAGAGAGGTAGATTATTCACTTTCCAATATAGTAAAGATAAAGTAAAGTGACTTGTCAAGAAAGTGTCCAAGTTACTTATGACACGAGTGACTCAAGTCAAGAGCTAGGCAAAAAGCCAATAGCCAAGTAGATAGAGCAAGTGAGGTGACAAGTGAACAAATTTCCCAACCTAAGAGTTCAGTCAAGAAATCAAGGTAACCATTTCAGCAAAAGGATAACTAGTAAGCAGACATAGACCATGAAGACAAAAAGACCAAGAGCACTAAGACCAAAGAGCCACTTTAAGCATGTTCAAGAACTAGAGACATAGAAAATAAAAATCAAATGATGAGACTCCCCTTAACAAGCAACACAAGAAAAATGTTAAGACTTGATGGTTTGACTTGGTTGACAAAGTTCGAAAATAGTTGATAGTATAGAAAATTTGATGTTCAAAAGCAATTTCTTTCCAAGCAAGATAGTGACACATGGAGTATTCTTCAAACAATCAAGAAAGGGACAAAGAAACCTTGCATGATACAAGCGTATGTGAGTTCTTAAAAGAAATCCATATAACTATCATCATGTGTATGTTCCAAAGATTTCCATAGGTCTAGCACATTCAAGAACACATCAAGAAATATCTACCTAAATGTCATGGTTCATTACTCAACATTTTGGCCCACACTTGATGCTCCTTTGCCTCACACAAAGTGGTTTCCCACAAGAGATATTGGCTTTGTCATAGAAGTGCCATAAGCACAACTAAGGGAAAACATATGGTGAGTGTAAAATCTTGGGCTGATTCGGGTAGTCCACTAGGATCGATCCTTGCACCAAGAAGTTGAGCGGCTAAAAAGGGTAGTTACTAACTTAGAGTGTTTAGATAGGGCTTTTGTTCATAGTGTTCCTCTTGCTCCCAATTATGGGACACCTCACCTTGCAATGAGTAATCGATCTTGCGACCACAAGAGTACCTTAAGAATTCTTGCCTAGTAATCTCCCTATGGTCGAAATCCCATAAGTGATCACACTAGGCAAAGACAAACACTATGTCTACCAATGTTTTGTGTCCTTGATAGCCTTGAGTTTATAGTGGGTTGGAAGAGCTTATCCCCACTTGGGTCATTCCTCTTAGGTTGTTCAAGAGTAGGCTCTCTAAAGGATTCTAAACTACACAAAGAGTGGATCAACTTTTGGAAGTCAAGATTTTTGATTCACACAAGGGTGAAGAGCATACTCTCTTATTCCAATCATTTTCTCCCAAACACGCCAAGAAGATTCAGTTGCCTCTTACTCTTGAAACCAAATGGTAAGTTAAGATTTTTTATTCACCACAAGGGTGAAGAGCATACTCTTCTATCACCCAAAGACTCCAATCACAAATTCTATGTGCCTATGAAAAATGAACAATTAGTCAATGCCACACATGAAAACAAAAAATAAGCAAGTTTGGATTTTTATGCTTTGGGCAGTCCTGCAAACAATATTGGTAGCCCTTGCACATTTGAAGATTTGACATGCATTCTTTTGTATGCAAGGTTTCAATTTTTCTTCACAAAGAGGGCAACCTACAATCACAACTTGTTAGCCCACAAGTTAGCATGAAATAATCACAAAAACTACGAACTAGACCTCTGTAAAATAGCCTAGAAATCTACTAAAAAATAGCAGTCAGCCAACTAAGAAGAAATTTGATCAAAACCCCTCAAGAAATGAGAAAAACTTGTTAGGCCATACTTGTTGCTGAACAAATGTCATGCGATACTTTATAGTAAAGAAAGGATATAGTTTCTGTGCAGACAATACTTTTTCTTCAGTTGTGCGATAGAGTTTTTCATAGAGGGCAACAGAATGTAGGCTTCAAGTGTGACATTATTTCCAAAAAGTGTCACACAAAAGTACTATGAACTATCACGCAAAATTGGAAGAATGTCACCCAACATCGCAACTGTAAAAAAAGAAGAAGAATGCAGAACAATAAAGGAAATGCAAGTGAAAATAGGGAAATATAGGGTGAAACGTACAGTCTGGCCCCATGGTGGGTGCCAAAAATGTACACTCAAAAGTTTCCCACTCTAAACCCTTCTATCCAAATGATTCCATGAGTTTGGAATGCTTGGATGCCGGCTTAGAGCTCCCTATCCATGGAGTGCAAGAAAGTGTATTTCAAGTTCAAGGGTCTCATCTGAGCCTTAGGAATACTCTTCTTGCTAGTAAACCATGCAATGGGAGGTTCCAAAGGCAAGATCCAAGAATGAAAATGTCTCAAGGAGTCCCTCAAGAATGCAATGCAAATATGGAAACTAAGCTAAGATGAGAATGCAAAATGCAGCTATGCTAAAACATGTATGAGAGTGTTACAATCCAAATATTAAGCTACGTGAGATAGATTATTGCAAAATAGAAGCTAAACTAACATGCAACATGAATCTAAGCTAAAATTATATGGTATGAGAGATTGTAGACAAGAAATAGAAGTTCTCCACAAAGCTCCAAAGAAACCTGTTAGAAAACTTGCAGCATAACAATACTCAAAAAATGGATGAATTTGAGGGGGAAAGCTCTCTCCCTTTTAAAGTCATACAGACAGTAGAGATCAAGATGAAGATGGTGGATGATCAACGGTGGAATTTGAAAAGAGAAGTGATCCATGTGCACACACAAGTCAACCAATAGCTTATAAGTTGACTTGTCATATAAGAGAAAAGTCACAAAGCCTTTTCTTTTAATTGCAAAATAGAAAAAGGACTTTATGTGTGCACTTTAAGTGGGTTAGAAGAATGGGGTCTTTTATTTAATTAAAAGGAGACATGTTATTTTAATCAAATAATGAACTTAGGATAGCATAGTCAAACTATAGTTTATAATCAAATAAATTGATTATTAGCAATTTGGTCTAGGTAAATAATTAAATTAATTTAGCCAAAATGTTGAGCAGGGGGCTAATAGTCTAGATGACCATTTTTAGGTGATTACAACTAGCAAGAAGCATATCTCTAAGGCTTAGCTGAGAGCCTTGAAACTTGAAATGTACCTTCTTGTACTTTGTGGATAGGGAGCTCTAAGCCAACATTCAAACATTCTGAACTCATGGGATCATTTGGATAGAAGGGTTTAGAGCGTGACACAATTCAAGTGTACATTTTTGGCACCCACCATGGGGACTATCAAAACTATCAGCCTATGACTGACTAGCACCCTTTGCAGTAGCAGGAGGTGGTGGCCTTGGTGGTGGAGCTTGTCTCCTATCTGGCAGTTGTACCACACCCTCTGATCTGCCTACTCGCTCTGAGTAATTGGGAAGTCCTTGCCCTGGTTGCACCACACCCCTATAGGTAGCATAATAATAAGTGCCACATGCACCATGATGTGTTGCCTCTCACTTGGCAGTGTCTTGCTCCCTCTGGAGCTCATCCACCCATGCTTGCTCATCTATCAACTGCTGGTCTCGCACTATGATGGCTACCCAAGTTGTCTACAACTCTGCTTCTAGAGCACAGATCCTTGCATCCTAGTCATCACCTCCTTGTGCTGGCTACTCTACCTACACCTACTCTACTTGCACCTACTCTGCCTGCACCTCCTTTGCCTGTGCCACCCACCATTGCCTCAGTGGCACCTACTCCTCCTCCTCCTCCATCTCCATCATGGCTTGTACCTACATCCTCCTCATCCCTGGTTAGGATCCCTCTCCAACCTCCATCCATCTCCTACCTTTGCCCACTCTATGTCCACCTCCTGGCGGTAGTGAATCAAGCTCTATAAATCATGGGAATGGGTGCCTCTACCTCTCATAAAGGTATATCAGATCTACCCCCACATTTTCCACATCTAGGCGATAATCCTAGGGAGTTTCCACTAGAGCTGATGTATCTTGTACCACCATCTGATAGTCCAACATTAGTAACCATCCTAGGGCCTCATTAGCGCGCATCCGAGTGTAGGTGGTCATCTCCACTGATATCCCTTGTCACTCTACAAAATACCGCCATACTTGGTTGATCACAAATTTCTCTACTATATTTGTGCTTCAACCCACCAATGGCCTACTATATCGCATATAGTCTAGCTCCCACACATCTAACCACCACTAGCATTCCCAGTATGACCACCATGTGAATGTCGTCAGCTCATCAAATACCCACTGATAATAGGTCACATCCCCACTATGTCTCTATGGGATAAAACCTCTATAAAAAAAAATGTAAGGCTAGCTCTAGTCTCCTGGCTGCACCCATGGTCGGATCACCAGAATGTGCTCCCAAGCCCAAATCTTTGCTAGCACTACTCTACATGCCCAGGAACCACCACAATGGTATACTATCTCATGGAGCTCATGATACATATTGGCTAGGATTTTTGACCACCATGCCAATCCTTTGTGGTCGAGCAATCAAATCCACCACCATTCTGCCCCATCCCAATGGGAAGCCCTTTTTGCTCCTATCGATCACCAAGGCCTAAGCAACCAATGAACATACCAAACTCAGCAAAGGGTAGCCAACACAATAATCATCAATCATTCACTCCCAACTCAGATGACGATCTAGGATGTTCATATCTTGGAACATCTATTACATAGATGCCCACCCCTCTGTTAGGGTCTGATCATAGTACACCTATGACATATCACCAAACTTGACATTAGTATTGTTGACATCAACATCAACTTGCTAAAACATGATCAATCAATTAGAAAAACTTATCGGCTCGCCATGGCATGGCACTCGCAAGATGTGATATATGTCCTCTAGTGTAATAAATGCCTCTCCAGTCAATAAATGAAAGGTGTTATGCTCATTATGCCACCACTCGGCTAGCGCAGTTAGCGATCCATGGTTTGCCTATATATGGGGCATCTGTATGACCCATCGCAAACCCATAGCAAACATAGTGGCCTGCTCAGCATCACTCAACAGGTCTACAACATGCAGCCCCACCACCTTGGGGGCTCTAATATGTAATGTTAGAAATACCTCCTATCAACACAAAACATGCAAACATTAGTAACATATCAAAAACATGATCATAATGCACAAAACTCATAAAAATAGGCGAAAATGCATTTGTGCAATCTTTTTTTCCACTGAGGGCGATACAATTTGCTGAAATAGTATCATACAATACTTATATTAAAGTAATGTGACACATTTCTATCATGTGACATTTCACATCGACTCATGTGACATATGGGTATGTCCCATATGATATAACCTAAAATACTCGTGCGACACTTTATTTGCAAAATTCTATTGCACGACATTTTACAAAGTAGCCGTGTGATACTTTTTAAGTATTGCACAATATTTTACAAAAAACCCTTCGTACATGCAAAAAAACACCTAAAAAGCTCAAAAATGTGACAAAAAAGTGGTTACTTACCGGCGTCCCATACTACTCTCATCGGTTGTGCAACCGGTTGTGCTCGAAATGGTGTCAGTGAAGCGAAATGTTCACCAAAGCCATCGTCACCTCTCAACCACTCAAAAGCTCTCCACAAGGCACAAAAGACAAATGATTTTTGAAAATGACACGTTGGGTGCCTTTTATAGCTTTCAACCCCCTTTTGACCTAATTTTCAAACATCTCAGAATTGTGCAAAAATTGCACCCCTGGCTAATTTCGATGTCCTAGATCCATTTTTGAGATCAAAATCAAAATATGAGTTTAGCTTGATGGTCAAAATTGTATTTTAAAATTCCACCTTCTTCTAAGCAGTTAGTTGACCCTTTGAGGTCTAATCTTTGAATCATCGCTGGGGCATCTTCATTTCTTTAGGTCTTCATCATTTCTATGCTTCATATCTACTTCTATTCACCTTTTCATGTCTAAATAATCTCTCTACTCGATTTGACCTAATTTTTATGATTTATCCTTCATGATCAACTTTGGTCAAACTGGGGCATTCTATCAATTTCTTATAGTCACTCTTTGGTGCTAATCATTCATCTATCATCCCCAACATTGCTATATCTCGATTTATTCATATCTAGCTCATTTCTGCATTCCCCTTACTTCATTTTGATTTCAATCCCAAGGGGGCAGAAATAGTCTATCAATACTTGCTACAACTATCTACTTCTTAGGAGCATTTGTTTGATCTTTTCACTTGCTCTTGATCTATTTGCTTTGCTAGGTGTTTGTATTCTTCTTGAATTCTGACATCATCTTTATTCTAGTGTTTAGTACTACTACTATCAGGCTATACATTCAAGATTTGCTATCTCTTTCTGCATTTCATTTTTTAGAATCAGATATCTATTTCTATTGCTACCTACTTGGCTTCTATTTTATTTGATGTAATGTGTTCCTAGATTGATCACACATTAGTCAAAGAGGAAAAAATGTAATCACCTAAAAATGGTCATCTAGACTATTAGCCCCCTTCTCAACATTTTGGCTAAATTAATTTAATCATTTACCTAGACCAAATTGCTAATAATCAATTTATTTGATTATAACCTATAGTTTGACTATGCTATCCTAAGTTCATTATTTGATTAAAAAAACATGTCCCCTTTTAATTAAATAAAAGACCCCATTCTTCTAACCCACTTAAAGTGCACACATAAAGTCCTTTTTCTATTTTGCAATTAAAAGAAAAGGCTTTGTGACTTTTGTCTTATATGACAAGTCAACTTATATTCTATTGGTTGACTTGTGTGTGCACATGGATCACTCCTCTTTCCAAATTTCATCATTGATCATCCACCATCTTCATCTTGATCTCTACTATCTATATGACTTTAAAAGGGAGAGAGCTTTCCCCCTCAAAGGATCCATCCTCATTTGAATATTGTTATGCTGCAAGTTTTCTGACAAAATTTTGTGGAGAAATTCTCACTTCTTGTCTACATTCTCCCATTCCACCATACTAACATAAGATCATATGGAATTCTTAGCATAGTTGCATGTTAGTTTAGCTTTTATATTTTCAATAATCTCACATAGCTTAACAGTTAGTTTTGTAACACTCTCATTCATGCTTAGAAGAGTTGCACTTTGCATATTCATTCTAGTGTAGTCATCATATTTGCATTTGTATCCTCGAGGGACTCATTGTAGACACTTGCATTCTTGCTCTTGTCTCAAAGAACCTCCCGTTTCATGGTTTACTAGCAAGAAGTGTATCTCTAAGGCTTAGCTAAGAGCCTTCAAACTTGAAATGTACCTTCTTGCACTCCATGGATAGGGAGCTCTAAGCTAACATTTGAACATTCGAAACTCATGGAATCATTTGGATAGAAGGGTTTAGAGTGTGACACAATTTTAGTGTATAGTATGTACCATTTGTTCATACAAAGTGTCTTGAGAAAATTGAAGAGTGATTTGACAGTGATTGAATTGTGAAGTTTGTGAAGCAGAAAGTTGCACAGGCCCTAAATTGTGTTTTTAAGGTATTTTATGAAGCTTGAATCTAGTTTTACAAAAATTACAGTTAAAAATGACAAGTCAAAAACTACATGATGATAGATCGAGGTATGAGTTTAAGAAGCATCCATTTGTACCTTTATTGGACGATATGACGGGCGTATTTTTTAAAGTTTGGGAAAATGTGTTGCATATCAAAGATATAAGAAGCTACATTCACTATAAGATTGAGAGCATAGGTGATGATAAAATTGATAAGGACTTGGAAAAGATGTGTAACAATGACCTATCCCCAAAGTTTAAGTATGCACACCTAGAGAATTTAAATTTTGTGAAGTATATGTTTTACATGGAATTTGATAATTAAGACTAGACCCAAATTATTTTGAGTAGGGTACATGATGATATGTTTTATCTAGGAGATGAGAAGATTGTCATTGATAATGACCTAATTCACAGGGTCACAAGATTGAGCAATGAAGGATGTAATGCTGTAAATGAGAAGAATGTAAGGAAAATGGTTGAGACAAATCTAAAGATGAAGTTTGACAGAAGGAACATGAAGGTTGAACCCATTCTGGATAAAGGAGTAAAATTGTTAACCAAGATATTAGGGTACAAGTTGAACCATGGATCGAGGTTTAACTTAGTACCAACTAGATCTCTTCATGCATCTTACATAATGATAGTTGAAGGAATAAAGGTTATCTAATGTGAGATCATAAGAATGCAACTGTTGGATAACATTGCAAGGTTGAAGAAAACTAAGAATGTAGTATTCAGATTTGAGTCCTTGTTGACTCTTTTTTTTTTAATGTTACAAGGAAGTTTCTTGGATTCATAAATTAGGATAGTAATGAGGATAGTAATGAGTGCACAATGAAGATGGTTACTCAATGCTATAGATCTGAACCAAAGAATGTTATAGATGATGATATTGATAGAATGATCAAAAATTTTCGATCAGAGATGAAACTGAGGTATAGAGTACCTCCCTCTATGGTAGAGAAGTACAAGGAAGATTCATGCTTCATGGTGGAAACATAAAACACCTACATAGAAGTAGTGATTCCCATAATCAAATTCATTGAGCCTATGGGTTATGAAATGAGTGTATAACTCATAGAAGGTTATGTGAAGATCATACTTGAATATGAGCAGGACACATAATGCTCTAGATGGGGAACCTATGAGGAGAGGTCAAGAATAGTTCAATATGAACAATATAGAAAATAAAGAAAGAAAAAGGTTGAAAAGGAGATAGATTCCATTCCTATGGAATTTGGCATGACAAGATGATAATTCAATGAGATTAAAGGAATAGTGCTAGAGATGAAAGCTAGTGGTCAAATTGAGTTGTTGGTAGTAGCTCCCATTGCTATGACAAGACCTTCAAAAGGAGTAACAGTGGCACAACCTTGTGTGTAAACTCCTATTGCACCTTATGAAATAGTTGCACAAGTACAACTAGTGAGAGTAAGACATGAATAGGCTAGGAGGTAGCCAAAGGTGGAAGAACCTACTACGTAGAGGAAACCTAGAAGATTGGTAAAGGTTAAGAAATAACCTACACCACAAGCCAAGAAAAGGGTCAAGAAAATTGCCAACGAACCAAGAAAGAGGAGGAAAATAATGTAGATAAGTAGCTCAAAAAGCTTTGAAGATGAAGATGAAGATAAAACTATTGAACAAGATGCATAAGAATCAAGGACAACAATAGGAAAGAAAGCTTGGAAACCCAAGGTAGAAAATCTGAATATGTAGATAATAAATGATGATTACTTTTTATAGTTGAATAAATATTATAGTATGTATAGTAATATGGATAGAAGGCAATTAGATAATGCTATTATAAGAAATATGATATTGAAGAAGAAGAAATTTGAGAATATACAAAATAAGGTTCCTAAAGATCACCTATACAATAGGTTGATTAATAGGAAGAAGAGAGTGTTGGAAGAGGATCTAAATATGAGGATCGCTGCAATAAATAGAATATGTGATGTTGAATCCAAAGAGGAATTAGATAGAGTTTTGAAGGGTATTAAGCCCTTGCTAAGGAACAAAAGAAGAGAAATTCTTTTGATGGGAGGCAATTATGAGGAATTTAGACAAGAAACAGAGGAGGCTATAGTAAAACATATGTCCTTAGTACCTAAGGTGAGTGAATAGACAAAGGCTAATAGTCTAGTATATGTACAAGAAGATACACCTTCTAGTGAAAAGGAAGAAGAAGAGGAGACACAATAGACACTTTCACCACCTCACATTGTTATGGGTACTAATTCCATGCAAGTGGATAGTACCCACATAATTATGGATGCTATGGAGAATCATTTTACAACATTTGGTCAATCCGTTGTTGGAAATATTACTACTTATTCTAGCTCTAATGATGAGGAAGAAGTATTGAAGAAAGAGGTAGAGTAAATGAGGAAGGAAAGGATACAAAGAGAATAGACAAAGAAGAAACAAGAAGAAGAAGAGAAAAGAAAAGAGGTAGAAGAAAAGAAAATAAGAGAAGAAGAGGAAAAGAAAAGGAAAGAAGAAGAAGAGAAGAAGAAAAGAGAAAAGATAAGAAGAAGAAAGCTAAAGAGGATGCAAAGAAGGAAGTTGAGGAGAAGAAGAGAGTAGAGGTAGAGAAGAAAAAGGTAGATACACTTATTCCTACTATAGCTTCAGTAGTAAATAGTAGCTGGAAAATCAGCAACATTATCTATTCCATCTAATGATGAAGATTAGAAAGGCCTAATGAGCACTTTGAGTAAGTTATTTGAGAAGAATAAATCTATAAAGTCTTTGGAGAAGACATTAACTAAAGTCTTGGATAGGATATAGAGGATAGTTACTACAACTTTAGCTATTCTAGACTTGCAGTTGAAAGCCATGGAGTTGGTGAAAACCTTTGATAAGGAATTCACAACCCTGGCAGAAGTAGCTTTAGCACAAGCTCAAGTTACTCATGATGCAACTCTATTCAACATAGTTTGTACTAGTGTGTGCAATGATCTAAAGGTACTTGACAGAAACATCAATGGACTAATAAAGCATATTGATGAGGAAAAAATATTGTATGAACAATGTGCACAGTCATTCAAGTACCTTGCAGACTATAAAAGTCAAATTAAAGGTATGAAAAGTTGGCTTGAAACACTCATTATCAAGTTACAACTCCCAAAATCTATAATTGAAAACTATGGAGCTGGAGTGGAGAAGATACATGGCGTGATTAGAGACTTGGAATGTAAGAATTAGAAAGCAGAAAAGAGATTCTCTAATCTTAGATGAATTTTGTCATCTAAGATCAAAATTTTGTAGAGACAACTTGAAGAATGTCTTACAACTAAGGCTTCTTATGACAAGTTTTCCTACACTGATTTGAGTCCAGTTGAAGTGGTATCCTATGCACTTTTCCCACTAATCAATATCTTAGAGATGGTCAAGGATAATTGGAAGAAAGAGATAGAATGAATAAAGGTTGTATATGCAAATTATTTTTCCAAATTTATAGGTTGATCAATAGCAAATCAAAGTTTTGTGGATACAACTTTTGACACCTTTGCCATTGATGTTAAAGGGGGAGAGTATTATGTAGAAGGAAAATTGTATAGATGTATATGTATATGTAAGGGGGAGCTTATGTATGTACCAATGTAAGGAGTGATAAGGAATGTAATGATCCATCAAAACATGAATAAAATTGTTATGTTCTAAAGGCAATTTTGTAGTTACGTTATTTTTGTTTTTGTTATGTATGGCATGATTTTGGGACTTAGCCAATTTTCCCATATGTTGCCATCAATTCCAAAGGGGGAGATTGTTGATAATATGGTTAGATAGATGTCCTAATGATTGTGATGAAAATTCTATGAATGATCTGAAAGATATGCAAGCCTTATGTGATAAAAATTTTGATGTATGACAAGAACAAGTGCGAAGTACAGCAAACAACAAGTTTGTATGTATATCTATTCTTGTGAAGAACTGAATTATATTATTGCATGTTTAGGTAGTGGGCTCTTTTTGCATACATTTTATTTGTTCTACCAACTCCTAAAAGAGCTAAGGAAACTCCTAATAAGTTTGAGGCTTCTAACAAGGCCTAGTGTCCTAACAAGGACTCAAGACATATATGTAGTTCATAGACTCCTAATAGGGTCAATATCGTTAACAAGATCCCATTGTTTAGTGAATCATCTAGTGGGTATCATCCCCACCAGGGTTTTCCCTTGGCCAGGGTTTCCCTAGTTAACAAATAATGGTGTTATGAGTTATCTATGTTCATGGTTATATTTACTATTTAGTATTATTAGTTTACTTTCATATGCAAGTTATAAAGTAATTAACAATATTTAGTAGTGGGCAAAAGTTTGTAGAATACTTATTCACCCCCTCACCCCTTAATACTATCTATTTCTAACAATTGGTATCAGAGCCTAGTTACTTTGAAGAAGTTTAACAACTTAAGTAAGATCCCTAAAGATATGGAACAATTGAAGAAAAACCTAGAAGAAGCTCTTGAGCATATTGACCTTCTTATTGAAGAAAGAGATAACCAGAAAGATAGGTACGAAGATGCAAAAGTTTACATTGGGAAGTTAAAAGACAAGACTGATGATTTAGAATCTAGCAAGGAACCAATTATTCAGACCAATGACGATGATGAAGTAGAAGATCTTCAAAAATAAAATGAGATCTTGAAACATGAACTGATAATAGTTGAGATTAAGTTGAGTCTTAAGAAAAATGGTGACAATAGTGAACCAAGAGTAAAAATAGAGAATGCAGATCTTAGATCCTAGTTAAGTCAAGTTACATCTAAACTAGATACCATCAAGATTGAACATGCTAAGTTAGAGAAGTACAACATTATTGTGAAAGGAAAATTAACACGAGCTAAGAAACACTTAGAGAAACTTTATTCCAGTAGTGAAAAGATAGATCAACAAATATTTCATTAGAGACTTTCTTATGACAAGATATGACTTGGATATCTAATTGGGGAGAATCAACCAAGAAAGTTGAAAGTAGAAGAGAAGTAGATATGGTTATTGAATCCCCTAAGGAATCAAATATGGGTAAGGTAGAATCAAGTACATTTACTGAAGTATCAAAGGAAGTTGAGTTAATTGATTTGTCAACTAAACTTGATGAACCTAAGAAAATAGAGAAAGTTGATAAATCTAAGCAAGATGAAACACCCAAGGAAATAAAATGTGAGTTAAGAGGTAGATGCTTCATATTTAATGAAATTGGACACATGAAAAGAGATTGCATAGGTAAGACTTTTAAACCCATTACTAATTTCTATTGTTATAATTGTCATGGTTATGGACATAAAGCAGTAGAATGTAAGAAACCTAAGTTTGATGGTAATAATGCAAATAGTAGAATGTCTAGGAATACTAAACCTGTAGGTTATGAAAGAGTAAGATCACAAATAGATTCAATGATGAAGAGACATCTAATGGTGAGAAGAACTAGTTTGTGTGTTACAAGTGTAACAACCCTAGACACATTGCAAGGAATTACAGAGCACCTGAGAATCAAAATGGAATGAATTGGAGGAGAAATGCACCTATATGTCAGTTAAGTAATAACTTTGTACACACAACAAGATATTGTAGAATGGAGAGAAGGGAAATTAACAAAAATTTGAATAATAGAAGGAGCAACAAAAAAAATGACATAAGGAATGTTAATAGCAAATATTTGTGATAGCTAAAGATCCAGAAAGATCTTATATAGCTTTGGAGGAACAATTTTTCAATGCACTTGATAGGATATTGAAATCATAGATTACTTGTGACTCATCCTACCTAAATTAAGTAGTTTTAGTAGTAACAGAGAATCATTTGGTCAAAATTGATGTTAATGAGAGAGTTGGAAGTTGTGCAGTTAATAGGAGGTTAAGGACATAGAGAGAAGGCTATGATCAAGTGCATAAGTTCTTATATGTTTAGATTGAGAAGGAATTGAGAAATAAAGCTTATTGGTATATAAAGAAAGTATGTAAATCTATGGTAGATATACATTTAATGTGCAGTGTGATTTGAAATGTTTTAAGGATTGCAAGCAAGATTGTATGTACCATTTGTTTATGTGAAGTGTCTTGAGAAAATTGAAGAGCAATTTGATAGTGAATTGAAGTGTGAAGTGAAGTCAATGAAGTGGAAAGTTATAGAAGCCCTAAATCACATTTTTAAGGTATTTTGTGAAGCTTGAATCTAGTTTTATAGAAATTATAGTTAAAAATGACAAGTTAGAAAGTGCATGATATAAGTGATAGATTGAGGTATGAGTTTAAGAAGCATCCATTTGTATCTTTATTGGATGATCTGATGGGTGCATTTTCACAAGTTCTAGAAAATGTGTTACATGTCAAAGATATAAGAAGCTATATTAATTGTAAGATTAAGAGCATAGGTGATGATGAAATTCACGATGACTTGGGAAAGATGTGTAAAAATGACCTATCCCTAAAGTTTGAGTATGCACACCTAGAGAATTTTAATTTGATGAAGTATATGTTTTACATGGAATTCAATAATCATGGCTGGACCTAAATTATTTTGAGTAGGGTACATGATGATATGTTTTGGCTAGGAGATGAGAAGATTGTCATTGAAAATGACCTAACTCACAAGGTCACAGGATTGAGAAATAAAGGATGTAATCCTATAAATCAGAAGAATGTTAGGAAAATGGTTGAGAAGAACCTAAAGATGAAGTTCAATGGAAGGAACATGAAGGTTGAACCTATTCAAGATAGAGGAGTAAGATTGTTAACCAATATATTAGGGTACATGTTGAACCATGGATCAAGGGTTAACTTAGTACCTACTAGATTTCTTCATGTGGATTACATAATGGTAGTTGAAGGAAGAAAGGTTAACTTATGTGAGATCATAAGAATGCAATTGTTGGATAACATTGCAAGGTTGAAGAAAACTAAGAATTTAGTATCATTACCCATTTGGCCATTCTGCCTATTAATGTTGTTTTTCTGAGATGATATTTGAGAGGGTCAATTTTGGATATGAGCTTAACTTTGTGTGTCATAAGATAGTGAGGTAGCTTTTGTGAAGCAAAAACTACTACCAAGAAATATTTTTCAATAAAGGTGTAATTTAGCTCATATTGACTAGGTTGCGATTGATGTAGTAGATAGCTCTTTCCTTGTCTTGATCATTTTCTTGTGCCAAGAGGGCTCCTATTGATTTGTCTATTAGAAAGAAATAGAGAAATAAGGGTTTGTGTGGCATCAGAGGCACCAAAATAGGTGGATTCATTAGGTGGGTCTTGAGAAGATCAAATGCCATCTAACACCGATTGTCCCATTTGAAAACTATATCCTTATGAAGGAGATGAGTAAAATGCATATAGTTTTCCACTAGTTGAGATATGAAGTGGCAAACTAACTGAAGTCTCCCTTGGAGGGAGCATAGTTGGCTCAGGTTCTTAGGAGGTTACATGTTGATAATTTCTTGTACTTTTTCAAGATCAACCTTGATTCCTTTGATAGAGACAATGTACCCCTAGGAGCTTTCTAGATTGCACTCCAAAAGTGCATTTCTTGAGATTTGAGTCTAAATTTTAAGGCTTCTAAGCGTGTGAATATCTTATCTAAGATAGGAAGATGATCCTCTCTAGTATGATATTTTTTGAGAAGGTCATCTACGTAATCCTCCATGATGGTATGCATCATATCATGGAATATTGTGGTCATGTCCCAATGATAGGTAGCTCCTGCATTCTTTAGTCCAAATGGCATGACATTCCAATAGAACGTGCCTCATGCACAAGTGAATGCTATTTTTTCTTGGTCCTCTAGTGCTATTTTTATTTGATTATATCCCAAAAAACCATCCATAGTTGTTAAGTCCACAATGGTGTCAATTTTTGGAAGGGGGAAATCATCTTTGGGACATGCTTTATTGACATAATGAAAGTTAATATAGATCCATATGCTACCATGTTTCTTAGAAATGGGTACAATGTTTGATATCCATGATGCATAGGCCAATGGCCCAATGAAGTTGGTATTAAGTAATTTGTTTAATTATGTTTTGAGTCTTTATTCTTACGAATTTTTTTTTACTTCGGTAGTTCCATTATCAATTAATTTTTGGACAGCCCCTTTAAGGGCACAACAGTTGTTGGTTAGATGCCCCCAATATTGGTGGTAGGTGCAAAAGTGTTTTTCATTCCACCACTTAGGTTTGACCTATGGTTCATAGGGCTTGGCTTCTGGAAGTATAATAAACTCATCTGCTAAGAACATCTACAACACTCTTTCGAAGGTTTCCCCAATGGGTGTGTATTCTTTGGGTATGTTGGAAGACTGGAATTTTCTCAAGGGAGGAGCTTGATTTTAGGCTATTTTCTGAATGGAATTTGAAGGAGTAGCTATGTTTCATTGGTAGAACATATGAACATTGTCTTGTTTGGGTAGGTTTTGATGAGTATTTACATTGGTATTATTGATAGTTGGATATTACTAGTTTGGATAGGGGTGAGGTTGTGGTTTAACATGATTTGCTTCAACCACCCCATCATTGACTATGTTTTTATGGTTACTTCTCCACCACAATTTTTGTTTATTAGTTGGCTAATTAGATGAGTTATGTGTCTATGAGGAGTTATTCAAGAAACCTTTTCCATTTTTTGATAGCTTAATGATGTCATTTCTTATAAGGGTTCCCTCTACTTTAGCCACATTTTCTAAAGTACTTTTGAAGTATTTGGGCCCTTGGAGTTGCAATCAATAGTTCATAGGTTTTGAGAGGCTATTGATGAATTTTTCTATTTTTTCCTTGTCTAGGATGTCTTGATGGTATTTAGTGAAAGTGTGTCTCTACCTTTGAAAGAAAACTTTAAAGGACTCTTCAAGGAGTTGTTTTGTGTTGCACAAAAATTGATCATAGTGACTTCTCTTTCAATATTGTATTAATATTGTGCAATAAAAATGGAAGCTAGTTGATCAAATGAATTGATGTTGGAGGGTAGCTTGGAGAACCACTCCATGGCTTTCCCTCCTAAGCTTCTAGGGAACAACCACATTAGGTAGGTTGTGTCATGGATGAATTCCATACTTAGAGTATAGAATTATCAAAGATGATCTTAAGGATTAGTTGTGCCAAAGTCCTTATCATATTTTGGTATTTGTATGTTCTATGGAAAGGGGGTTAAGTTGAAACTTTTATCAAATGAGAGGGTACATACTTTCTTAAGCCTGAATTCAGTAGGTTGGATCTTCCCTTGTTTTTGATGGAGGGCTTCTCTGATACCACTAACGAAGGGCCACACCAACCTCACCAACTCACAACCAAGAATGCAACAATATGAAGACAAAGAGAGATAAAATACTTCCCAAGAAATTTTATTAAACTTGAAAATCCTTAGCAATTACAATAACATTTTTACAAGATCTCTCAAGATCCAATCTAACCCAAGCTAGTCCAAATCCACACTCTAGTAGAAACCTCTGAGATCTTAACTTGTGCTCACAAGCCACCAAGAAATCTCCTTATTTCTAAACCAAAATCACTAGCTCTTCTCCAAATTTATCCAAGATCCAAGTGTAAACTACCTCACATTCGACGCTCTATCTACACACTCACAACTCCATCACAATCTTGCTATAAACTACCTCACATTTGGCGCTCTGTTCACAAACTCAGGAAAATTCACTCCTCACTTTCTCCTTCTCTTTCACACCTTGAAGCCTTCACACATTCCAACTTTCACACCTTGAAGCTTTTCCTTCCAAAGCTTTACCTTCTACAGCTTCTACTTCTCGAGCTTGATTAGAAATGGTCATATGCCTTGCTTAAATAGGCACTTACTAGCCAATGCATTACTTATCCATAACCTTCTAGAATTACTCCTACACAATATCCACAACCTTCTACAACTTCCATAACCTTCTACAATATCCACAACTTTCTACAATATTCATAACTTTCTAGAATTCTACCCACACATCTTGATAAATGGAATGACAACCATTTATTTTATATTTTTTCTATTATGCCACCTATGCACCTCGAAAATAGAAATCCCCTTTTCCTTTCTTTTCTCCTTTTTCCCCTTTTTAATTTTTTTTATTATTTCTCCTCTAATTTTTGTCACTTTCTCTCTCCTCCACAATTTTTTTTTTTTAAAAATAAATTTTCTCTTCAATTTTTTTAAAAAATAATTTTCCCATGCAAGATGCTCCTGCATCAGACTCCCCCGGTAGATAGAAAAAGAAAGATCTACAACCATCTTCATCTTCACCAAAGGTTTCCACCTCAATGGGGACAAGAAAACAAACGTGCAAATCTTCCACATCTGCATCCATATGTCAAACACTAGAATCTCAACCATCCAATCAGCATGCTCACTCCCAAGAACAAACTGAACATAATGCTTAATCAACAAAACTTCATTCACATCAGCAACTAGTGAATCCATACCAGTAGCAACAAACCTCACATCAACAAACTCCATATCAACACCAACATGTAGATCTCCATCAATACATGCCAAACCAACAATCTCATTGCTCACAACAAGATGCTCTGCAATACATAACTCACCTCCAACAACCAGATCATCCATGACCAAGTGCTCTGCAACATACAAGTCACCACCAACATCAACTAGATCATCCATGACCAAATGCTTTGTAGTCTCCATGTCAGACTCAACCAACTGATCATGAGAACCAATCTTCATCCCAACATTAATAAAGTTAGGAATATCCTCAGCAATAACCTCTATTTGCTCTATAGGTTTTGCATCAGGCTCCACAAACTGATCAGCAAAACCAACCTCTTCCACCTTGACCTTCTTAGCTTGATCAGCCAATCTAGCATCCAACCAACCAAACATCTTAGAAAAATTCCTCTCCACTATATCATGGATTTTTGCAATCATCTTAGGGTCTAATCCTATTGGAGCCATCTCCCAAGATCTTCATAAACTCTCTGCAAAAAATCCTTCCCACGCTCCTTGTGACAACCTTGAATTGTTTGCAAGTTAGATTGCAACCTGCCACCTCACACAAACAATCAGGAACCACATCACAAGTCTGGGACAATGGATCTACAATCCACAAGCTCTCTACAATCATGCCTCAACAAGTTCAGTCTTCCATCTCCGCACCCATCGATCAATCTGCATGTCCTCCCAAGGTCCTGGTGCAAATTGCCTTAGCTTCAGTGATCTGTTTGCACACTCAAGAACAACTGTCACTCCAATAAACTTTGCCCAACCAAGGTCCTGGTACAAACTGCCTCACACTTCAGCAATATGCTTGTACACTCAGGAACTCTTGCTCTAATACCACTTGATGAAGGTACTGCTCTGATACCACTAATGAAGGTACTCTCTTATACCACTTGATGAAGGGCCACACCACCCTTACCAACTCACAACCAAGAATGCAATAATTAGAAGACAAAGAGAAATAAAATTCTTCCCAATAAATTTTATTAAACTTGAAAATGCTTAGCAATTACAATAACATTTCTACAAGATCTCTCAAGATCCATGCAAGATGCTCCTGCATCAGTTTCATCCTTTCCATTTATAGTTGTAAATATTGGAGTTTTTTTGTGACAATTTCTAAGGGTGATTCTTCTTTGTACCACTTAAGGTTTTTTTATGTCAAAGTTGGGTGGTAATTTTGCACCTTGTTGTGCCAATGATAACAGGTATCGTTCTTTATGGTGTTCGAGTATTTTGTTCATTATGTCAAAAAGCTCAATATTTTGTTGGAAATCCTCAATTATAGTTTCAAGACCCCTTTCATCCCATGTTTGAGATGAACCCATTTTGTTTAAGGGATGTAATTTTTGTTTGAACAAGGCTAATTCATTGGTAGTGGTGTTTGATAAGAAATCAATGGGTGAAACATGGTCAATGATACTTGGAGATTGTGTGTATTTGATAGTTCTATTCACTATTCTAGCACTTATTCGTGTGGGTGATTTCTTAGGCTCTTTTTACTTTGTAGTTGTACTAGTTTTATGCAGTGGCATGAGATCTAGATGAGACCCCTTTAATTATTTTTCATTTTGATGGTGCAAGGATTGTTTCTAGATCACGATGTGTTGGAATATCAAGCTATGTTTCAAAAAGGTGTTCGGTGATGTTTGTGATGATAAACTCAATTCCTCAAAGTTAGGTAGGGGATGGATGTGTGTTTCTATTCATTTCTGACTTGATATGTAGGGTTGAAGAAATGATAACTATTGGATAAAAGAATGTGTTTAGGGTTGGAACATAGCTTGATTTTAAGATGGCAGTCAACTTTAGAATTCCTTAGTTTTGTAGAATGTCGATGAAGAAAAAGGGTATCTAAATCTATTGTTCATTTACGAATATTACATGTACAAATAGCCTCTATTTTAAGATTTCTCTCAAATGCACTACAAAAAGCTCCAAATGTGCTATTTTAGTGCTTATATGCACTGTTTTATGGTGTGCTAGGCATTGTTCAACAGGGTGTAAGCATAGTTACATATGCAGATGTGCTATTTAATTCTTCACGTGCACTACTTGTTCAGTCAAATGTGTTGTTGTATTAATTAGATGCACTATTACAGTGTGCAGATGCATTACATAAGTGGTTAGATGTGTTGTTTCAAGGATTGAATGCATTATTTCAGGGTAAACAACAACATTTGTGTTTAGTTTTCTACAAGTTTACAGTTGCATTTTCTGAGAAGGATTGTGATCAAAAGTTTAATTAATATGTATTAAAGGAGACACATACAAACATAATAGTAATAGAAATGACAATGGAATAAACCTACATGCACCTGTAAAATAAAAGAAATGACTTCCTAACAAGGTTGGATAAATTTGGTGACTACAGGGTTTTAGTGTTTGACCAATAGTGTTCGAATTTACCTCTCTTGTAATGGAGAGCTTGCCACCAATGCTAAGGAGGTTTGACACAATCTCTTGTGAGACTACTAGAGTGAGGCTATGTTTCAAACATGATTGGCTTACATTCAATTAGGAATGCAAAATGGAAGGAATTCCCTCTCATTGACCTTGCTAAGGAAAAATATCAGGAGGTAGCACTTCTATGGCTGAATAATCTACCTAGTAAAAAGTAGGAAAAACAAGCATCAAAAGCAAGTTTGGGAGTTTGATCACTCTAAAAGAGTGAGAGCATATCCCTATTACTTTGATCTCCCAAACATGACAAACAAGATTATTAAATTATGAACCTTTACCTATGGAAGATAGGAAGCTCCTATTTAATCTACATGTTTGTTTTTTCCTAACCTAATTGCTATTGACCCTTATAGAAGGTTTGGCATTCTGATCAACTTAGTGAGTTGAGAGCATAGGCTTACTTCCGAATATATCAACGAAATCAACCTTTCTATTTAAACTCAGCTATAGATTTGGAAATGTCGCAATCTAATTGAAAAGGGTTTAGGCCTACTTGATTCAATGCTAGCAAAGGCTAGGCACATTTTTGAGTGTCTTCATTCCCTCCTCACAATTTTTTTGGCCTGTGAGTTCCTGTTATTCCAAAAGAGATATGTAAACAACTAGCAATCAAATCTACAAATTAGATATGGTGATTTATAATGCTGATAAGATGTGCTATAGAAATTTGTAAATGCACTATAGTATTAGTCAAATGTGATATTTAAACATGTAGATGCGCTATTGAATCTAGAAAATGCACAATAAAGCAAAGTAGATCCATTACAAAAGACTTCAAATGTGTTAAATAACACTTCAAGTATGTTAAAAGACAATGCTAAAGCATTAGAATAATATTCAAAAGCTTCAAAGTGTCAAAGAAGTCTTAGATTCAATGTTTGTGAGCTTGGGAATGTCTTCAAAAGATTGATGGTCCTATTATGGGTCTTCCCAGATGTTGTAAAGCCTATAACAAGTCAGATCTAGACAAGAAACTAGAGAAACAAATAGATTTGTAAGAAAAATAAAAGATTAGAAATAACGGTTAAAGAACAAAAAGGCTTTAAGATGAAGCCCCATGATGGGTACCAATTTGTACATGGTGGAATTGCATATTCATGAGACCTTAGTGCAAAGTGCAATCAAAATAACAATGAGCTAATTTAGACCCAAGAAATCACTGTTAAATAAAGACTCCATGAACATTTCATGTTTCTCTAACTACAATCGCTAAAATTGCTCTCAGACCAACATCTTAGTGACAATTTTAGAACGAGAGTATGCTATGAATGTAGATCTATCAAAGTCTATGCTAGATCTATATGAAAATGCAGATTATGTGAAGATAATAACACTAGAATGCTAGAATCATGTGCATGTGCAAGCCTAAATGATATTAAATGACATTAAATAAATGCTAAAATGATATCAAAATGACATTAATTTTCTATAATAATAATGCTAAAAGAGATAATAACTCTAAATATGTCTATAGTGTAGATGCTCAAAATTTGGGTCCTTTTGCTCTTGAATTTCCCTACTATTTATAGGATTTCAGAAGGGGGTTGGGGTAAGGATCATGATTTTAATTTTGGTTGGAGGGTAATGGTGAAACTATAAATATCCCATAAGGCCTCAAGAGGAAGAGTCCACTAGACTTAGTTTGTGAGGATAAATGAGGATTTTTCAATTCTTGTAATTGTAAAAAGGAGGATTTTCACTTTTGAGAGGATAAATGGATTTTTTTGATTTATTAAATATTTCATTTATTTTAAATTTTTATCTTTTCCTTTTTCCTTTTTTATTTATTTTATTTTATGATTTTATGAATTGTTTTCCCTCTTTTTAAAGTGATTTAGTTCCTTTTTTATTTGATAGGTGATTGATTGATTAATGACTTGATGTTACCATTGATTTGAAAGTTTGTTGTTTTCCTCCACTATCTAATTTTTGTCCTTAATTTGCATCATTTGATTGAAATTTGTGTTATTTTAGGTCTTTACCAATTTTAAGGTATCTACAACTAGCACTTGCACCAATAAGAGGTGCAAGGGGTACACCGATAGGTGTATTAAAAAAGAAAAATTGAAGAGATCTAAAATTAAAGGAAAATTTTCAAATTGATAGTATACATTTAATTTTTTTATATAGAATAGAGGTATATACACATGACTAACCTTTTTGAAGGTTCAGACATTGTACAACATTAATTCTTATTTTTTTGTTAACTATAAATGTGATTAATCTTGATTTCACTAAAAAAATTCTATAAGTCCAATACTCTTCCTAGTTTAGAGATAATTTTCCAATTCATATTTCATTTAGTCCTTAGTCCTCTAGAATATTAGGGAACCTAATAAAAACTAAATTCTTTAAAAATAATTTAACACACATGCATAAAAGCCAAGTAACATTGTTACATATTTGTAATAGTAGCAAGAAGTATTAAAAGAATGAATCTCCCTTGCTAATCAATTAAATATATTTTGAAGGATGAAATAAAGGTCAACTACACATAATAGTTAATTTAAAAATACTTGGTTTAATATAACTATAATCTAAATATATAAAACTAATTAATTATTAATAGCTTTTTCAATTTAAATAATGCAAGGAAACTTGCAACAAAGAATATAACCATTTCCACATAACCTATAATAGATCTAAAATAAATATGCAATTAAAATTCACATGTAAGAGAATAGAAAACATACCTATAAAAATGTGACACAAGATATACCATGGGAAACTCTCATTGAGGGAAAAATCTAGCCTCCAAAAGCATCCATCACCATGTATTATTTAGCAAAAATACCATTGCAATTAAACTATGGAAGCCTTCAAAGCCATAGCCACAACCAAGCAATCCATGTGAACAAGAATGAATTCACACATCCCATGCCATGCTTCCAACCTTTACAAATGCTCCCTTGGCTAACCTTTCAAGCCTTTTCCCACTCGACTCTTTTCCTTTTTACCTTTTGTCTTCTCTTCTTACTACAACAACTACCCTTGTGGCTACTTATATAGTAGCAAGTCCCATAAAACCACCAAGTGGTTTTGCATAACCTATGTACCTAACCCATTGACCCCACATTTAATATTGGAAATTTAATTCTTTTCTCCAATATTAAATAATTACATGAAATATTATCACAATGTTACAATACAACTCATCAAGTATATCCATGAGAATCTTTACATGTTGCACATCCATCTAGGTGCAATATTACATTATAAAATAAAATAATACAATATAAAAATATTATGAATTGTGTGCAACACCCATTGTCTTAGCAAAAAAAAATTGACAAATGTTGTTTCTCAAATCGAGTATGTAAAAATCTCTAGTATCAATGATCTATCCTTGAGAGAATATAAAGCAAAAGAAAACTAAATTTGATGAATATAACACCTGCATATTTGCTACTTAATAATAACATACCATATGCAAATGGTTCCAAATAAAGTTAAAAAACCAAAAAGAGAAAGCCAAAATAGTGAAATGCTTTTGTGCCCAACCCTTTAATTACTTTTTGAATAAAAGACTAACCTTGATTTATGACATGGAACCTATTGGGCGTTCATTTTGCACAAGGTCAATGGCAAGAATCCATTGTGCAATTCCTCTCTTTAAAAGTTAATCCTTTTGGGATCAACTCCAAGGTTTAGTATTTGTCTTGCAACATACCAAAATTCACTCAATAGAAGATGAATGTGAGTGTTCATGAGGAGGCCTTTGCTAGTTCTAAAAACACTTTTGTCTCATAATCGAAGTAAATTTGTTCGTTGTCTCAAAATAACACACCAAAGAGAACAATATTTTCTATTTTCTATTTTTTTCCATGAATGCAACTTTAACAATGCAGCTAATATGAGGTCCTATTCTAACAAGGGGTTAGCAAAGCAAATAACTAAATTGAAAGCAAATAACATGAAATTGAAATTGAAATCCTAAATGGACATAAGCTACAAAAAACAACATGTTGCTAGTTAAACTTTTGAAGAAATTGGTAGGAAACCAATGAAAATAGGAGTAACACTTCATAGAATCCATAGATGCAATCGTCGATGGGAAATTTCAATAACCAAATGATGTTTCACTCTTCATCACATCACAAGGCCATGAAAAGTGTGCTCATGCAAGACAAAGAATTATGCAGGCACAATTTGTGATCTCTCCTCAAGCTTGTTACATTAGCAAAGTTTGTAAATCTATAGCAAACACCAAAACTAGAAGACCACACAACCAGAAACAACACAATAAACCTTCGGCTCAACCACAATCTCATGAACAAAATTCACAAAACAATGACACATTCAGGCAAGACTCACTACCCTCCAAATGCGAGCACCAAAAGCATAATTTCATTGCATAATAATGGTGGCCCTTGTTACATATTACAATGGGGTATTTATAAGAAATCATCTCCTCAATTTGTGTTGAGAGTGAGAGATATCTTCATGCAATAAAATGGTTTTTAAAACATTAAAACAAACTAAATATATACAGACTATCAACTAATCTGGTGCTTAGAGGGACTCCATCCATATTTTATTCATTAATTGGATGCATGAGCCCTTTGAATGTCAAAAAAAATGAAAGCATGAGAGAGAAAGTAGGATGAAGCCATCAGTCAAAGTGGAAGTGCATGGAGACACCAAAAATAGAAGCTGGCCCTTTACTAGGCATGTGTCAGAGTTAACTTGCAATCAAAAAGTGTTCTCGATGAATGGAAAGTGTTATTTTTGGAATTGGAAATCAACTATTGGCACACCTATAAATTTTGGAGCTATGGAGCTGCATGAAAATGTGGAGCTGTGGACCTGTGGACCTCGACACGGTCAAAATCTCAAAATTTTACCAAGTGTTAAAATTGAAATTCTGGCATTTGGGTTTTGTTCTTCTTCATCCCAAAGCTATGTTTGGATGTTTGCCCTTGAATTTCTCTATCATCTTAGTAATTTTAGCCACATATAAAAGATCTAAAGCCTCATACTTGTCCTTGACATTTTTTCTATAGTTGTCCACCTCAATTCAAGTCTCTACAAAGTCTCCAAGTTTGGTGTCCAATTCTAATAGTGCTTCTTTTGTTCTAAAGGCTTGTCTAATATCTTCATCACTAGATGCTTCTTCTAAAGTCTTCTTGAAATTCCCCACTACTATCTCAACTAGAAATAGCTTCTCTTATTCTTCATCTTCAAAAATGTCCAAGCATGCATCACTATACAACTTTTTTGCTTCCAAAATTCGCTCTCGAGCTTGGTCCTTGAGCCTATGTATCTCATCATGCAATGTTTCCATCACTTTATTTCCATCCGCTATCTTCTCCATCTAATCATCTATCATTTCTAGCTCTTCTCCAGTATATACATCAATCAGAATGTGGTACCTTTTCCCTTTTATGGCTTGTATAGTTTGCAAATCTTTGCTCCATGCCCATACTTCATCCATGATACTGAAGTCCTGCCTCAAAATTGCCATGATCTTATTAATGTTCTCTTGCGTAGCATGCAACAACTTCAAACTTCCTATGATTATAGTGACACCTTTATCCTCAAGGTTGTCTTGCCATTCCTAACAAGCTTTCAAAAATGGATTGAGCTGTACACCTTCACCTTCTCTAAGAATGGTATTTAGAGTCTCCTCGAGGTGTTCAAGATCAAGAGGACCAACAACTTCTGCTAGATATCCCTTTAGGATCTCAACTTGCCTTCAAAGAGTTTATAGTTCAATCTCATCCTACTTCATGTTCCTGAGAACCTCTTTGACTCCCATAGTCATCATCTATTAGGTTGAATCCCATGTAGGCTTTCCCAACATAGCATCCTTCACTTCATAATCCTTAAGGCTAATGGTTTCTGCATCTGTACCTTCAAGAGGGAGAGCCACTTGTGCAAATAAATCTTGGTTCTATATGGTAGTGATAAATGCAAATGGCATTGCATCATGTAATGGAGACTCGAGTTTTTTCAAGATCTCTGCAATATCACAAATATCATCCTCTGAAGCACAGAATTGATGCTTGGCACTTCTCATTATCTCCTTTTAGAACCATATTGGGATATTTTTTCCTATGGATCTGGCTCTTGATGACAAGGGGGTGTGTTCAACTACCTCCTTCCCTTTATCGCACTTTCTTGGAGTCATCTCCTATTATGAAGACTCTCCTTCTATAGCCTCAGTCTCCGTAGATCCTATAGCTTGCTCCTCAACATCTTGGGAAGGTTTTTGTGCATATTCTAACATCTATCCCTCTTTTGATGCTTCATTAGTAGCCCTCGGCTCTGGTTTCTCTTATGGTGATGGTTCCTTTTGAACTTCTTCTTCTTCTCAACTTGGAGGTGGGGGAGTTACCGAACCCTTATCTACCATCATAATATGTGGTGGAGATGGAGGAGTGAGATCAAGAACCTAAGTTTTTGTTGGCATCTGCGTCCAGTCTTCCTATTGGAGTTCACCTGTAGAGGTGTCTCTAATCTTATCTCCAACCAACTCTATACTCTTATGCATAAAATCAAAATCTGTCATGGAGAAAACATCCTCACCTCCTACCCTTTACTCATTCACCCACTACTGCACTTCATCTTCTAAAGAAGAGAGTTCTAATGGTTCTACTTGGGTGGATGGTAGGGTACTGGTGGCACTCTTTCTTCTTTCCAACTATGCAGCTTTTGCTACCCGAGTTCTTTGTAGGGGTACCTGTTCCTCCTCTTCTGATTATGTTTCTTCCTCATCTTCTTCTTCCTCTAGAATAGTTTTAGGAATAGGTGGATTAGGTACTAATCTTCTGCTAATCCTTTGCCTTTTCTTCATCTTAATCTTGATCCTCTTCTATTTCTTAGAGATGGAAGGAGAAAGGGGCTCTTCTTGTATAGGAGGAATGGAGGCATCTAGAATCTCTCCCTCTTCTGGTTGGCTTGGCACAACAAGAGGCAACTGAGGTTCATCTTGGATTTGAAAGGCTCCAATACCTTGGGACTCTTGTGAGCTATGTTCATGTTGCTAAGAAGACACATGTTTTGTAACTTGTTCTATCTGAATCCTCTGAGGAGAGGTTCTCTTCCTCTTTCCCTTCCTTTCAAGAGGGTGATAATATCCCATTGGACGATCAAGCTGGTAGACTGTCTCTGGCCTAATAGGAGACTAGAGTGCAAAGATAGGAACTGTGACTTTCCTTTCCTTACCCCTTTCTGGGTGAGCATGTTCATGGAAGATTATAGTATCAGGAATTGGATCAAGTGGAAAAGGTTTCTTGATCTAGTCCTTTTTCATTCCAATGAAATGTCTTGCTCAATGATTGATGCCATCTCCTTCCTCTCTGTCAACCTCTTCATTTAGAATGGTTCTTTCACTAACTTTATCTATATTGAATAGGGGATCTAGTAATTCTTTAGAGTCGTGTAGCCTTGTCTCATCAGGGATAATCAAATGGAGAGCCTTTTCTGCTAGATACAAAGTCATCCTATAATAGTCCCTGATGTGGACATCAAAGTCATTTGTGGCATTCATCCAATGATCTTCAATTGCATCTTCATAATGGAATTCCTCTCCTACCAGGCTTTCCACTTTACCCACATTGTCAAAGTATGGCCGAGGGGAGTTGTATTCTTCAAGAGGATAGTTCTCCCATTCCCACTCAAAGGTTGGAATGTCCTTTTTTTGCTTCACCTAATACAACCCAATGACCAATGGCCATTCCCAGCAAGGTATCTATTTTCTTTTGATCCTCTCATAAGCTAACTCAATTTGTTGGGACATCTCCAATAGGACCAACTTGTCACTTGGATATCTTGGGAGCTTCTTAGGATTGATAGATGCACCACCTACCCAAATATATGTGAATTTCATGAACTAGATGAAGTAGGCTCCGAGAGCTATGATCTATGCCTTGGCTTCATTGGACAACCTCTTCCCATAATCTCCCTCAATGAATCAAATGATTGCAAAGATGAATGCATCATTCACAATCCTATACTCCTTTCTCTGCACTGAGAGCTTCTTCTTCACCAACTGAGGGTAAACTATGTATGGCCAGGCATTGGGATCCTGCATACTACCCTTCCTGTACAACCCAAGATAGTTTGTTACCCTTGTTGCAAGTAGGTACACCATATAAGAGGTCATGTAGAACTTCTTCTTATCCTTTACCATTCTCAGCTTCTCACACAGGTTTTCACTTAGTGTGGTGGCCCAATCCAGTGGTATCTTTGCGTGCCTGATGGTCTCAATAAAGTTGACCATGAATGGAGTGAGATGACATGTTATGGTAAGCTCATGACTCTGCTCACAAGAATGATAGAGTATCTTATGTCATCCTTCATATATCCATGAGTGATATCTACTTTGCTAATTTTCCTTTCCCTAAGGTGGCTTCTTAATGAGGTATGAGGAATGTATGATATCAATGGCCTCTTGGTGATGCTCCTTGTACCATCTTTTAGTTGCTTCATAGGAGAGTCAAATGAAATGATTGGATCTGGGAAGATGGAAGACTCTCTCAATGTTATCAGGTTGTAGATCTAAGATGACTTCTCTAGTAACACTCTTGACTAGCCTTTCATCAGGAACGAAGTGCTGAGATAGGGTCATGACCAATTTAGTTAATTGTACCGACACAAGATGTGATGCGGCACTCACTAATCCAAATCAAATCAATGTCAACACCAAGGTTGACCTTAATGTCAGATTGTTGCAAACTTTCAAGAAATTTCCCAAGTCTGTGTGTCCAAGGTCAATATCTTTGATCTCGGCATAATTATCATGTAACCTCAACTTTGGGGGTAAACCTTGGAAATTGAAAACAACTGGTTTCATTGTTGCTCCAAATGTGGAAGCCATTTGGTCACATTTCCTGCACATCACGAAAAAGAAAACATTTTTAGTCACTAGATAGAATAAAAGTAAAGCTATAAGTAAAAAAAAGTCCCCCTTGGGGACTTATGTATTTTTTGAAAAAATCTTACTCCCTTTTTTTTTTTTTGTTAAATTTAAAAATTTTATATCTTTTTTTTTGTATTTTTTAAAACTATATATATATATATATTCAAAATTTTTTTAAAAAAAATTTCACACCCTAAGGGTGGGTGCAAAACCCATCCCGTGGCATCAGAGCGCATAGCACTCAGTGCTTGCATTGTCGAGGGCACATGGCACTCGGCACTCACACTAAGGACGTGTAGCATGGCAGCAAGGGCGTGCTACGCCTGACACTCGTGTCAAGGGCGTGCAGTGCCAAGTGCAGCTTCACAATGGCCATGGCGAGGGGTGGTTGCTCACCTGCTTTGTCGGCTCGCCAAAACAAAGGGGGATAAGGAAAAAAAATGGGGGAAGGGAGTAAGGGGGTTTTATAACCCTCCTCCCCTCACGTGAGTTGAGTAATATGGGTGTTGTGCCTTGGTGTGTGCACACGAGGATGAATGATTTTATTCATTTATTTATTTATTTCAATTTTTTTTTTGAACTTGCATTTCAAAATTTTTGAGTTTTCTAATGTTTTTGTGGTTTTGACTTTTCTATTTTTTTGTATTTTTGCATTTTTGAATTTTTTTTGTTTTTTCAATTTTTTTTGAATCTACGACTCAAAATTTTAAATGAATTTTCTTCTCCTGACTCTCAAACTTGTGAGTCTAGGAGTTGAAAAAAGTAAGGGGTCCCCATTCCTAGGAGCGTGTGTTGTGGATACCACAACAAAACCTTCTAGTTTTGGAAATTTATAAAGATTCTAGGGGCTAACCATATGTTCGTCCCATAGTTTAAGATCTACACGGTTGGACATTTTGTCATTGGAATGAGGAAACCCACTGTCAGAAAAAGATGTTATTAGAGTATAAGGTTAATTTAATTTAATTATTAAATTACCTTTACTCTCTTCTTAGGATTTCCCATTATGCACTTGCATTTCCATTTAGTAATTAATTAGTAATTAGTAAATGGATTTTACCTCTTAGGGTATCCCTTTTAGGTCTTTCAATCTCTTTCTATAAGGATTGATCTTTTGTAAATATCTCTCATTCTTTTCAGTTTGATAATATAATTTGCATATTATCAGAGCAAAAACTTTTCCTTTTCTTTGCTTTTTCTTCTTTGTGACAAGTTCTTGCATGTAGGTATTCTTTGAGCTCTGTGGATTTGTATTGCACAAATCCTTCATGGTATTAGACATGGATCTGCTATAGCTTGTTTAGTATTTGGAGAAAAAGAAGAATGAGGGTTTGACAAAATAGATCTGGTATTTTTTAGGTATTTTCTATGAAAATAGGGGGTCTCTAATTTTCAGAGCACTTTGAGGCCAAACAAACCTCGTAGTTGGATTCAGAAGACATCAAACCCCCCTTTTCATATAAAATTTGTCAATTTTGGACAACACTGACTAGGGAGGCAAATGTTTTTTGCATAACAGGGTCATACAAACTCTACACGCAATTTGAGGCAAAAAATCACAATTTTTTTTGAAAAAAAGAAGTTTCTTGACCACCTTGGTTACTCTAACCACAATGACCACTATCACAGTTTGTAAACTGTAGCAGAACCACTTGCGGTTTGCACTAATTGCAATGGCCTTTGCAGCCCCGTGACCATCACAACCACTGCCACACCACCATCTTGCTACTGCAGCTCCGCCATGATGCCACCACCACCATTGCCTGCCTCCCAACTGCTGCTCAACTTGTACTTAGCCAAAGTACCACTCGGGAGCCATCGCCACCGGGTTGCAATGCCCAAGCTCTGCTCAGTGATTTTTTTTTTATTATTATTTTTTTAAAATAATTTTTTTTCTTGCCTTCTAGAGGCCCTAGTGGTCTTTTCTCTCTAACTTGAGCATACAAGGGTATTTTTTTAATCCAAAAGAAGTGGTAGAAAGATGATTTAGAGACAGAGACAATGGTGTAGATATATTTTGGATATTTCAATTTGGTACCTATTTTTTCTTTCAAAGTTTGGTGATGTCTTCAATCTTCTAGGGGGCATAACTTGCTCGTTATAGCTCCATTTTTTGATCTGAAAAAAGTGTTGGAAAACTCTTCTAAAGAACTTTCTAGATTCTTTGTAATTTATCTAGTATTTTATACTAGGTATTTGTGATACACAACTAAAGTATTTTTTCTCTATTCTTGTATACGCATTCCTTCTATAAGTTGGGGTTCCATTTTTTTGCATCATGGGGGGTGTTTTTTCATTATTTTATGTTATAATATTAACATATCATAAAACTTTAAAACCCCTTATTAAAATAATGGTTGAGACCTCTACTTTTTTAGTACTTATAAACCCACACAACTATCACACATGCAAATCTCATATGTAGCAAGTTCTCTGTTCAAAGGGTTTGTGGTCTTGTTTAAATACAGTGCAACCAGTCTTTTAGAGTTAGCATCAAAATTTGCAACATAAGAATAATATGGATAAAGCCATGGGTATAATTTCTTTGAGTGTTTTAGAAAACTTATAGTTTCATCTTGATGAGTGTTCCACTCCTCAAGAAATGTGGGACAAGTTCAATGAATTTTTTGGTACCATCAACGAGTTAAGAGTAGTCTAGATTGAGACAAAGCTTTCCTCTCTTGTACTAGAATCTTTCCCTTCCATTGAGGACTTCTTGATGAAGTTCAAACAACATAGATCTTTATTGTATGGTGTTGGGAAAACTAAGACTGACACTGAGTGCATTTACCTAATTATTTCTAAGCTTCGTGGAAACTTTCATATTTTTTCTTCTACCTTCTATTCTAGCAAAGATGCTTTGGGTAATAGATTTACTATGCCATCCTTTAAGGTTTTTTGTGATCATTTAACTCTAGATAAAGCTAAGCTCTCTTAGTTGGATTCTCTCATAGGCTCATAGACTTATGCATTGGTAGCTCGACCATCATCTAGGATGAAGGAGAAGAAATAGAAGTCACATCCTATAGAGTCTCAAATTGATTCTAGCCCTCATAGTTCATCAGGGACACCTTCTCCTAATTGAGAATAAACCAAAGCCAGAAAGACCAAAGTGTTCTTATTAAAATAATCCCAATCATGATGACTCACATTTCTATGTGAAGAATTTAGATGGTTATGCCAAATAGGTTTCAAATTTGATAGTTCTCCTTCAGAAGAGCAACATTGATATTCCTTCTACTTCTCACACATCTTCTTCATCATCATGATTTTAGTCAGATAGTAAATATGTAGGAAAGGGTCATGCAATATGTGCAACTACTACTCCACACTCTTCTAGATAGTTACTAGATTTAGGTGCTTCACACCATATGGCATCTTCTCAAGATTTGTTCTTTTCTTTTGAGGCTTCTCCTACTCCAAACATGTTGATGGGGAACAACACTATTATGAATGTATGTGGGAAGGTTCTATTAACATTGATGATGGAACATTTCATGATGTACTTTGTGTTCCATCTTTGTCCTCTAACCTTCTCTCTATCTATACATAGTGGAATAGGGAAGCCAGTTCAGTTTGCACAAGATTTAGTGCACATTAGAGATAGTGAGACAAACAATATTGTTGCTACATGGACTATTGATCATTCTTCCTAATTATACTCTTTTTGGGTATGTGCAGGATCATGGTGTGCCAAAAAGTGGCGATCTAAAAAATATGTAGTTCTAAAATGCCTCAAAGAATTTCAAAATCTATTCCCACTTTTTTCCCACCCATCCTGATACTAAATGAAAACAATTAATACCTTTATAATTCCTACTATATCTTTCAATACCAACCTTATATGGTCATCTTTAAAACATCCTGAAAATGTGTTTTTGGCATGTTCTTATGTGTTTTTTACTTCAAGCATGTAGCTGACGACTTTTTTTTAACCAAAATTTGATGTAATGAAAAGGGTTTCTTAAGAATGTTCTTAGCTTTTCATTAATGTAAGTTTTGTCAAATTATGAGTTCAGTAAGTAATTATTACTTATTTTCTAATGGAGTTAGCTACAAAGTTTTGATTGACATACTGGTTGAAAAATAGCTATAACTTTCAAACCGTATAAGATTTGTGAAATCAAAAAGATGCGTCACATTCTATGCTTTGACTAGTATAAGAAAAAAAAAAAGAAAAACTTAATTTTCATTCTTTTTGAACTAGTTAAGGTGGTCAGACACGGGAGTTTTTTAATTCTGAAAATAGTATAGTAGAAAATTCATAATTAATTATTTATTTGGAATAAAAATTGCAAAAAATATGCGTCACATCCAGGCATGAGTCTACTTTTTATATCTAAAATTATATTTAAAAATATTATCATTTGATTATGATTAAGGTGGTCAAACCCACACCTACTTTTTATTTTTGCCCTGAAATTTTTGTTGTATTGCATTAAAATCCAAACTTTTGACCAATCAAATAATTTTTTCTCTAGATAAGGCCTTGTAGTTTAGAAACTAGATTCAATTTCCTACAAATTATTTTCTTACAACTTTTTGATATAAATTCTAGAACCACTTTAAAATTATGTGTCAAGTTGACATAACCTTGATTTGCTACTTTTTCACTGCCACTTAAGGCCATAGTTTAGTACACCATGATCTTGCACATACCCTTTTCTCATTTTGGTCCATCATCTCCACTATTGAAAACTCACTCTCCTTCTTTATGAGATACTATTGAGGTGAAGTCAAGTTACTTGAACTTATGTGTTGTTCTGGAGGCCAATGTTGTGACTTCTACACCTCCACTTCCCATTCAGATTCCATCTATTGTACAAGATTACCCTTCAACATTTCCTAACATTGTAGCTTTAGCCATCAAGCCATCTACTGTAGTTGTAAAGGATATATCAGAGGACACACATCTCCTTTTAGATGACAAATTCAACATATCTATTATCCCACCTCCATTGGAGATTCTATTTCAAGATTCTCATGCATTTTCCTTTGAGAATCAACTAGGACTTTCAGCTTCACCTTACATTCAAGGGTTTCACCCTCATTGTCCATTGCATTTATTTCTTTTATATTGGGGCCACATCGGTATGATCATCAACACAAGAGTTCTTCCATTCTTGGGGGGCTATGAAGTCTCAAGCCTCTATCATGGGGGTTTTCATTGTACTTATGGTCTTGAGTGAGTCTCTTGAGACTTATCTTTTGTACTTTTTTCTTTGAGATCTCTTTTTGGAGTAGGGTTTTTCCCACACAATTTTCCCTATTTCTCCATTTTTTAGAGATTTGGTTATGATTGGGTACCTCATCAAGCCTTGTTGTCAGGACACAAGTTTACTTTCAACATTGTAGTTTCCTTTCCTTTTCTGCATTGTTTGTAGCTGCATTGTTTCTCATCTTAAGGGGGTTGTTATAGTAAAAGGTTAATTTAATTTAATTTATTAAATTACTTTTACTCTCTTTTTAAGATTTTCCATTATGCACTTATGTTTCCATTTAATAATTAATTATTATTTATTGAATGGATTTTATTTCTTAGGGTATCCCTTTTAGTTTTTTTGATCTCCTTCTATAAGGATTGATCTATTGTAAATATCTCTCATTATTTTCAGTCTGATAATATAAATTGCATATTCTCATAGCAAAACCCTTTCCTTTTCTTTTTCTTCTCTATGACAAGTTTTTGCATGCAAGTATTCTTCGAGCTTTGTGGATTTGTATTGTTCAAATTCTTCAAATGTAACCAAATCACTACTATACATAACTTCCACCTCTCTCCACCTTTCCTTGGTACCCAATCATTATACAATTTTCTAGAAGCAATTTTCAATTTGACCATGATTGACACTGTTAGTAGCAATTCCAAACCATTAACACTCAATTTTTTTGGAAAACTCTTGGAAAGAGAGAAGAGAATAGAGGTCTCCTTGAGTGAAGCCAAAGATATTAGATTTTAGATTGAGGCAATTGAAGCAAAGTACCAAATCCCTTGTGGAACATCCTTTAGTGGTGGCCATAGTTAGTACACATGTCATTCCCAACCACACCCATCACACATAAGAATCTCTTCATGTTTCCTACTCATATATCTGATGTGTTTCCTTCACTTTTGTTTCCTGAACTCCTTCACTTGTGGCAAGTGCAAACTTGTTTCCCCTCCTCTCCCTTCCCCTTCTCCTACCTTGTATCTGCACTTACCTATCCTCATTCTTCCACTCTCACTTGGAAACAATCTTCTAATCACCATATAATAAATTGATTTAAGGAGTAAGGCATCTTCCAACAACAAATGTAGTAGCTTTGCTCAGATCATACACAACCACTTTGTAGGAAAAATACAACCAAAATGCGCTTGTAAAGGCCATATAAACCTTTACTAGAGACTAATGGTATAGATAGATATTGATGGTATAAATAAATGACATGTATGAGAAGTTTTCATATTTGATGTTACTGCTAAACTATGATCAGATAACTTATGAAGAAAACCATAAAATAATGGTCAGAAAACTATTTATCGGCATTAGTTATCGAGCATGAGACAATTTCCAACTGGAGGCAACTCTAGAAGAAAAGCCTATCAAAATAAAAATTCCTTGCATAAAACATAAAAGGAAAAAAGGAATACTCGTGAAAGGAAAAAAGAAAAGATTGTGCACCTAAAAATGCAAATGTCTACCACACATAGCTTCAATAAGTCAAGGTTCTTGTGAGTACTACAAATATGAATAAAAGAGGTGAAATATGAATAGAAATTGATCACTATTTAAAGATCTTCTATGTAGCCCAAATAATTATCTAAAAGCAAAGTTGTCAAATCATAGATCGACTCATTAAGATTAGATATGTCTATTACTACTACTTTTCATTTCTATTTCTTCAAATTGAAGAATGTATCTATGTTGAATTATCTCTCCAAGTACAAGTTCAATGCGCAAAGCTCATATAACTTTTATCAACCAAACCTGTCAACTCTCCTTTTACATTAATAAATAGGTAGACATAAAAAATGGTCAAGTGAAATCTTATTGGATATTGAACACGATCTCTAAATTCAAGTTCAAACATAAATGATGAAAGATTTAGTTAAAACTAAATATTTTTTCAAATCATTCTAGGGGCATTAGAATTCGAATTGAACATGATAACAAGTTTTAACATAAATGATGAAAGATTAATTCAAACTAAATCTTTATTCAAATCATTCTAGGGGCATTAAAATTTGAATTGGATACAATAATAATCATGATGATAGATTGTGGTAAAAAAATACTTTTAATCATTCAACACAATTAAGATTACATAGCCTGAAACCATTTATGCATGAGTAAAAAACCATTTATTAGAAGCCATTTTTTGGCATGAGTCAAATTACTGTTGCAAGCAACCTCATAGGAAAATCCTATCAACTAAAAATATATTTTGCACAAATACTAGGCTATGTGGAAATTTTTTAATCACGGTGATTAATGCTTGATCATCTTGCACCCACCTCCATCCAATACAATATTAAGGTAAGTTATTCTAGTAAATATCGAAATCTATACACAAACTAATTATTAAAATACAATAAATTACATAAATAAAAGTGATTAAATACTTTTTTGAATTTATAATTATATCGTATGAATCTATGACAAAGATAAGTGATTTTCTATAGTCTGAGAGGTTGGTGGGACCAAATATGATGTAATAGAAAAGATGTGAAATTAATTAATTTTAATAGAAAATTTATAACATTGTAGTTCATTGTGTACTACATTATCAATCTTTTCACCTCTCTACCCCTCTTTTTTCTTTATATTAATATCTTACACACTATTCCTCCTACCCCCTCACTCTCTGCTTACCATTTTCTCTAGATGCTTTACAAAAAAGTCTTTCATTTCTTTGTAAAATTATTTTTTAGATAAGGTTTCATAATTTTTTAGCTTCCCTTTCTATTTGTCATTAATTTTTTATGAGATAAATTTATGAGTTCAATTTCTTAAATATGTAGACATGACTTTGTCATACTGTAAATTCTCTATTTTGTGAACAAAAAAAATCATTTCTACTTTAACATATAATATTCTTTTCCTTTTACTTTGAGAGATAATATGACTAAAATGGAATATTGCTTTAATTTAAAAACTAGAATAAGATCATACTTATAAATACAACTAAAATTTTAACATAATAAAAATATTATGCATCTATCTCTCTCTCTCTCTCTCTCTCTCTCTCTCTCTCTCTCTCTCTCTCTCTCTCTCTCTCTCTCTATATATATATATATATATATATATATAAACTAAATATAATTGAAGACAATGGTGAAGTAATTTTATAACTTTTTATAATATTTCTATCATAAATTTATGTAAAATTAACAAATATTTAAATGATATTTAAATAAAATATTAAATTCTTAAAATAATATATTTAAGATGATAAGAGAAATATCTATTTAATTAATGTTATTACTCCATGTTGTAAGTGTAGAGTCGAATTGATATTAATTAAAAAACCCAATGTTTAATCTTGATTTTGGGTCTAATTTTCCTTTATTTTCTTTTTGAGACCTGGAAAATGCATCTCCTATTTCCTCACATTTCCATGGCTTTAATAATGGATATATATCTTTGATCTATAAGGAATTTAGAATATTTATCCCTAAACTTGCTCTCAATGAAATTCTAGTCATGTTCATCTTATCTCTATATGAAGACTTTTTAAAAATTGCCTTGAACTTCTCTTAAATTCAAATCAAAATCATACCACTTGAGTACAAATTGTAATCATTAGAATTCGTAAAAGTCAAAATTTGTATCACTTTTTTTCTACTATAGTATTATTCATAATTATATTTATATTCATTTATAAAAGTTAAAATATAAAAATAAAAGGTGTATTGAGTATGTGATTTAAACATTATAGTTTTTGTTTTTCATAATAAATTTATAATATTTATAACATATTAGATGTGTTGATACATTATTATTTTGAAGTTGAAATATAAAGTTCTTTCATAAGTAATTTTAAAATTGAACTATTTATAATTATTTGTAAAGAATTGATTAATCATTGTTGATAGCTTCATCTATTATGGAGATTGATGTATTACCATTATTTTGTGTTTGAAGAATTTGCCTATAAAGAGTGGATAGAATACCACTTCTCATTCTAATAACTAACCTAAATGAAAACATATTCACTCAATCAAGAAAGTACATATTGAAATTGTTCAAATAATAAAATAGATCAAATATAGATTAATATTGAGTAGGTTTTAATTATAATGCATATTAATTAATTTGAATTGAATATTGAATTTAGGATTGTAGGAGAGGTAAATAAAAAGAGATATGGAAAGGAAGGGAGAAAAATGTATGGATATCTAGAGGGAGATATGGAGAAGAAGGGATAATTAGACGTAGAAATATGGATCAATGTGGAGGGGAAGAGATAAAGATGATGAGACAAAGTTCATTTTTGAATTTACTTTTTAAAATGATAGGTTTCCCATTTCATACAGGAAATGATAGCAATAGGGAGATGTAGGGTAGGATAAGGAGTGAGAGGTGGACAAAGGCAAGGGAGAGTGACTGAAATGAATAATAGAATGAGGGAAGAGAGAATAGATAGATAAATACATCGATAGAGAGAGTGAATAAGATGAAAGGATAATGAGTGAGAGTTAGATAGAGGTGGGAGAGAGTGAACACACACACACACACACACACACACACACATATATACATATATATATATATATATATGTATATTATATATGTATAAATATGTATATATATACATATATATAGATACATATATATACATATATAGATACATATATATACATATATAGATACATATATATACATATATATACATATATATACATATATATACATATATACATACATATATATACATATGTATATACATACATATATATACATATATACATACATACATATATATATATACATACATATATATACATATATGTATATGTATATATATGTATATATATGTATATATGTATGTATGTATATATGTATATATATGTATCTATATATGTATATATATGTATATATATATATGTATAAATATGTATATATATATGCATGTATATATATACATATATATAGATACATATATATACATATATAGATACATATATATACATATATATATATACATATATACATATATACATACATATATATACATATGTATATACATACATATATATACATATATATATATATATATACATACATATATATACATATATACATACATATATATACATATATATATACATATATATATGTATACATATATATATGTGTACATATATATATGTGTATGTATATATGTATATATATGTATGTATATATGTATATATATGTATGTATATATGTATATATATGTATGTATATATGTATATATATGTATGTATATATGTATATATATGTATATATATATATATATATATATATATATAGAGAGAGAGAGAGGGGGGGGGGGGCATGGAGGGTGAACAAAGGGTGTCAATGATAGCAATAGAAATACAAAGATATAGAGAGTGTTTGAGTTCTCTTTTTCAATGGCGCAATTTATTTAATTATTGATAAGATTCAAAATATGTCAATTATGTCCTTATTGATGAAATAAGTTTCATAGGTCCAAAAATCCTTCTTAAAATTGATAGTCATCTGTGAGAGGCCTTTCCTTATCAACGACATGTATACTTTGGTGGAGTATCAATATTATACTTTTTGGTGACCTAACACAACTACTCCATGTTATGGAAAATTGATTTAAATGCCACATTCAAATGCCAGGTTACTATGCTCCGATTTAAAAAAGTCGTTACATTACCAAAAAAAAATTGACAAGAAAATGAAAATAACATGCAAGTAGAATTATGTTAAATTGTGAATAACATACAATATGGAAACCCAACACAACATAATTGGGGGCATCTAATCACTCATACATATTTAGACTTTAGTTTTGATGACAATAGGGAAATTGGTAGATCTATGCACTTATTTTTAGTAACAAGATAGTACAACTACACAATAAAAAGATGCTAAAATAATTGAATTACTCGATCACAAAAAGTATAATAATAAATTGGGTGAGCAAAGACAACAATCATATGCATGCTGAGCAACTAGAAAAACATGTAGTCCTCTACAAAAAAACACCACATTATTCTTACAACAAAAATTTGACTCATTAATAGAGCTATTGGTGAGATTAGTAATATCATTTACATAATATATTATATGCTATATCTACAATAAAATCAATAGTTGGGCTCTGTATTTGACCCACTTTCACCTTTGAAAAATACTCCACAAACACAAAGTAATCCATATATAGTTATAGAAAAAAGAGGAAGCTTGCCTCAAGCTTATTTTACTTTTAAAAAAATGTATTTATTTTGATAGCATAAAGCATTAAAAATAGAAATATTCTACCAAATATGTTATACAAACTGAAAAACTTAATTATAGCTAGAAACATGATACATCATCAAAAGATACACGACTATTAGTTTAACCCTTGCACCCTTCAAAGGTGCAAGTACTTGTTATTCACCTCTTTGACTTTCACCTTTGTTCCTATTGCATATATATTTTTTGTTTTATGTTTTCTGATCATTCCATGTCAGCTCTTTCTTGGTAATGGTTGTATTTTTTTTCATCTTCTTTTAGTACTCTTTGACTACAAAGTATCTATTCCTATATTTCAATTTCTTTCACTCTGTCCTCTTTTTATTCCTTATTCTCTCTTTATATAAGCTATACAAACCAAGTCTTCTGCATGGTTCAAATATAACCTACTAGTCTCATCACTATTTGCAATGAGGGAGAGAGTCTATGTTTTGAAATTGTTGCTCCATCTCCATGTTATAAGATACATTTTCTTCTCTTATATGATGGATGTGGTTGGTCAATATCATATATACCTATTGCATGTTGTTTCATTCCAAATAGCTCTTGTGTATCAATTGTGGTTTCACTTAACATCGGCTGTGTCTTGATTGTAATAAGCCCATAATTTCAATGTCTCTCTCATTAGTATCCAATATGTTATCCTCTCATTTGATATATTTATCGAATATAATTTTTCCCATCTTAATTTTTTTAATATATTTATTTCTTCCCATGTAAATCATTGTCAATTTTAGATGCGAACATTGCCTCTTTTCTATTGTCGTGCTAAAGATTATACTTGCCTGAATTTTCCAATATGTTTACTGCCAGGGAATCATTTACCTCATTTTATTGTTCTTCCAATGGCTTCCTTTATCCCTTTCACTCTTCTTTACTTTCTCAATAGTTCGTGTAGTTAAATGCATGCAATACCTCACGTATTTTTTATGTGGTTTGAATTTCTTATTAATATAAATTTTTAATGTTCTCATCATCCTTAGCATTGATAGTTATTCTTGTTAATGGTACATTGTGATTAGTAATTCCTAGCTTTCCTCTTCTTTGTAGTCGTTGATTGTTTCTTATAAAGTATTAAGATATGTGAGTGCTTGTGTCGTGTTGGATGTCAATTTTTTATTCCTTCCATTATTATCTTATAGGATGGTAGGATCATGCTTTAATGCCATTTATAATGTCCTCTTGTCACATATTACTTAAATTTTTTTGTTGATGACCTCATTTTTCTTGTGTAATATTCTTATATACCTTATTAAGAGAAACGGTTTGTCCTTTCATTCAATTTAATTTATTATTATTAATATTATTATTTTAATATATATAGTTAAATACTTGTCAAATTATATATTTATATTAGTTTAATATTAATATAATTGCATTATTATAATGTTACATTATTATTATTATTATGTAATATATTGTGTCATATAATATGATTGTAATATTATAAATATATCATTATTTATTATATCTTCTTCTGTATTAATTAAATAATATGATTGTAATATTATAAATATATTATTATTTATTATATCTTATGCTATATTAATTATTCATTTAATTTTTATAAACCCTATTTTATTGGAGACATCACAAGATGAACTAGAACTATCTTGTTAACGTGTACCCTATGCTCTAGTAGGTATAATCACCTAAAAATGGTCATCTAGACTTTTAGCTCCCTTCTCAGCATTTTGGCTAAATTAATTAATTATTTTCCTAAGCCAAGTTGCTAAAAATCAATTTATTTGATTTTAACCTATAGTTTGAATATAATATCCTAAGTCCATATTTGATTAAAAGAATATGTCCCCCTTTTAATTAAATAAAAGACCTCATTCTTCTAACCCACTCAATGTGTACACATAAAGTCCCTTTTCTATTTACAAATTAAAAGAAAAAGAATTTTTTCGCACATGAAAAGTCAACTCCTTTTCAATGATTGACTTACTCTTACACATTGATCATTCCAAAAGTCAACCCTCACCCTTGATTATCCACTTCTTGATCTTGATCTCAACCATTCGTCTACCTTTAAAAGAGAGAGATCTCTCCTTCTTAAAGGATCCCATTTTAAAGTATTGTTATGTTGTAGGTTTCTCAACAAATTTCTTAGAGCTTTATGGAGAACTTCTTACTTCTTGTCTAATTTATCTCATCACCACTCTAATATTAACTTAGATTCATTTACAAAGTAGTTTAGTTTTCTTTTGCAATAACTTATATCACCTCGTCTAATTAAAATGGTTGTAATATGCTCATCTTTTTTAGTGTAGTTGCATTCTTGCATTTGATCATAGTCTAGCTGCATTCCTTGCATTGAATTTTGAGAGTTTTTTGGACACTTGCATTCTTGCTCTTGTCTCAAAAATCTCTCATTTCATGGTTTACTAGCAAGGGCTATATTTCTAAGGCTCAATTGAGAGCTCCTTTCATGCTTATTTCATGCCCCTTGCACTCCATGACTAGGGAGCTCTAAGCCAACATTTGAGTGTTCCAATTCATGAAATATCTTGGATAGAAGGGTTTAGAGAAGTGAACTTTTTTAGTGCACATTTTTGGCACCCACCTTGACTAATTTTGACATTCTGGATCTATTTTTGGAATTGAAATCAATATTTGAGTTCATCTTGACAGTCAAAATCACATTTCAAAATTATACCTTCTTCCATGTAGTTAGTTGACCTCTAGAGGTCTAATCTTTGAATCTTCATTGTGGCATCTTCATCTCTATCATGTCTTGCCCTTGAATCATTTTCTTTTTCTTGCTTATGTGGTGAATAGAAAATGCTAACTTGGTCAAAGATGGTTTAATCTTGTTTTAAGATAAATAAAGTTCAACATCTTAGATTACACCAAAAATTAAATGATTTATTTTAAGATGGAATATATGACTTGTTATGTTATGATGATGTTGCCATACAATGTGTTGTTAAATTTTGTAATTTAATATCTATGTGATCATGTTAATGTATTTACTTCCTAATGATGATGTGATTAAGATGTAATATGTTGGATTATGATGGGTACTGACTCGTTTTTTGTTGTCAATGTCTGAGTGGATGCAGGAATTGTCATGACGAGAGTGTGGTTTAGGTAGAGAGGGCTAGCCTCTCAAAATGGGATGAATCATATGACCATGTTTTCACACACACATCACATAGTATTTCATATTGTTTTGTGTTACATTTAGTAAAAGTTAAACTTGAAAGCTCAAGTGAAATTTAGATGTTGCATTTGATTTGGTTTTATGAAAAGATATATTCATAGATTATTATTATATTATGACACTAATGGATGAGTTTTTTTTATACAAACAAAAGTTCCACCTTGATTGTTTAATAGGAACTTAGAATTAAATTTTAAATATATACTTGTGCCCCCATAAAATTTGTTTTAATGTTTTATTTTTTTTAAATAAACTTAAAAAAGCAAAAGGAGGAAGTCATCATATAGGGGGATTAGTTTAGTCACCTTTATTTTAAATATATATATACATCCAAAATACCATTTTTGGAGGAGGAGGGCATTATTGGAAGAAGGAAGAAGTTTGGAGTGCACGAAGGCAGAATTTGGTTACTAGAAAATTTGTTAGGTTCTTTCCTTAGCATAAATGTTAAAGTTTGAAATTTTGGGTATCGCTTCAAGTGCATTGTATATTATTTCTTGGAATAGGTTGATGTTAAAATTGTAAGTTGCTGGTTACACTTTGTCTAGCCTTAATACCTCAGTTATAGTATATTATTGCCTTAGAAACTCATTCTACTTACCAAGAACCATTCACATTACTTAGGAAATGAATGAAGGAAAAGTCTTGAATAAATCCCTATATGCGATGATGGACTTCCAAACTCATCGACCCTAGGGTTGTTGTTTTTCAAAAAATTACTACATGGATGTTAAACATTTTTTAAGGAATTTGTACAACTTTTGGCTTACCTAATAGATTGTCCTCATGATTACTCAATTTTGATTCTTGTGATTTTCCAATAAATAAGGAAATTATGTTTAGGCTCAAATGAAAATAGGGTTATTATCAGCATGTTTTAAGATTTTTTTATCTAGTTACGAGGAACCATGGGCAACTACATGAATCGATGGTGTACTAATATCTTTTGTGAATCATCTCCTACAAACCCCAGTACATATGTTTTAAACTCTCTTCTACTTGATCATCTTGTGCAAAGTAGTTTAAGCTGTAAAGATATAAATAGGAAGTCATAAGAGTTTTTTTTAACTTAAATATAGTGGAATTTACAATGTATGGATAACTAAAACTAGAATAATACCTTAACAATATGTGTTGGGCAAGCTTTTTTGGTCATAGTTACTTCAACTCTTAGTTACTGTGTCGTAAGGATGGAAAATAAATGAAAGGATTATGAAAAAGTAAATTTGTATAATAAAACCATGTTGGAAATTTTTTAGATATTGAGTTAGATAATTGGAAAGAGTGTGGCTAGAAATATAAATTTTGTAAATGTATCAATGTTGATTGTAAATTGGTTAAGGTATTTCACTGAATAGATAAATATTGAACCTAGGTGTACACTATAACTTTGTTCACAATTAGCATTATCTTTTACATCTTGTTGTAAGTCAGGGGGTAGATGTGTATTTTCCTTCATGGATGGGTGAAATGTAGCGATAGTGGGAAGGATAGAATGGAAACTTCATGTTTAGTTTCTTTTATCTGCCAATTATGTTAAATGGATACATGTTTTTCTTGTTGCTTCTATCGTTAAATCTAGCTTTGTATGTGCTTGGCCAAGCCACTTGTTTACTACATTTAATTATGTGGTCTAGGTAATGCATATGTGTGTGTGACTATGTTTATTTGGATTTTTTGGTGTAAATAATTATTCACTATTTACACTTACTTAAGTTTTCTTAGGTTAATGCATTACTTTATTATTTATTTATTAGCCACCTTGGAGTATGTGCACTCTTGTGAATTGTCATGTTAACAACACTGGAGTTCGCACCTCTTTTATGCACATGGTTTCTACAACATAGGAGTTAGCACACTAATTAAGCACATGGTGTCTACAACCTTGTCATTCTTATCCACTCATCTAGAATGATGGATAAGGCATGTGCTTAGTTGTCATGATGCTTATCTTATCTCCTAGTTCTTTCTAGAGACATTCTAGGTGCTTCTTGAGAGGCCTTTATATAGGCACTCCTTGTTTGTTTGAACATCATATACTAAACAGAGCAATGTATGAGGACATACTCTGATTAATTGATCATACTCTCTTTCTAGTCTACAATTGTGCTTGTGTTTGAGTTCTTAGTTCTTGGGTGAATTTTTCCCTTAGGCAAATTCTTACATGGTATCAGAGCTTGGAGATTTTCTCATCACAGCCATTCAAGATCATCCTTGCTTCAGCACCTCAACTTGAATCTGGAGTACTATAGAAATTGGGAGCATCTAGAGCAAGATCTGACCTCGCCATTGCGTCCAAAATGTTGATTTGGTGAAAATCGACTATAAAGTTGCCTACCCTAGGCCAAAGTTGATTGTGAGGCAAATTTTTTTGCAAACTAGCGCCCAAAGGATCAATTTGCAGCATTGGTATGATCATATTAAATTTGTACATTTAATTTTTAGATCTACATTTTTTTTCATCTGCATCTCTGCTATTTTTTTTGGAGCTGCATTATTTTTTGAATTTTTTTTGGTCATAGGGCCATAGGAGAGATTTTTTGTAGTTGAAGATTGGAGCTTGCTAGTGCAAATTAGATATTTGAATCACATTCAAAAGGTACAAAAACCCCCAAATGAGATTTTGTTTCATCCAAATTGGACATCTGACGCAAAATCTAGAGCCATTTGTTTTTTGGAGGCACAACAACAATTCAGAAAAAATAACAGCAACATCGATTTTCAAATAGCAATATCTCCCTCATACAGACTCCTTTTTGTGAGCATTTTTTTTTTGTTTTGGGGTAGGATTTTTTGCTCTATACATTGGTGCAGGAAGTTTGACATCTTTGTTCCTGTATTTTTTTGCAACTCGCAAATCTCCATTTTTGCCACTTAAAATGCTTCATACGAGCTCATTTCGACACATAATCAAGTTCTATTTTTTTTAAAGTGCATTTTTTTTGGTCTACTTTCCATATCTACAATCATATTATAGGTTCTATGGACAAAAATACTACTTTCAAAAATAGGCCCTAAATTGGCAAGTGGCTACTAAGTGCCTAAATCATACATTAGGGGGGGTTCTTTCATTCATTATTCTTTTTTTTTGGAAGTTACATTGATTGGTCCATCACGCAAGAGGAGTATTGTTCCACATGTTGGTATGGCATTAGACCCAAGTTGACAAACAACAACTATCACACATGGAATGATACACTTCTTGATCATCTTAGAAGAAAGCATAAGGAAATATTTCCTTATTTATGTTCCAATGACTTGATCACTAATGACTCACAGGAACCTATTGGTAGACTGATTTGTATCATTCTTACTAGTCTCTCTTCTTCTAATCATTGTAAGTTGGTTTCCAAGATATGGCCACCACGTGATTATTGGATGTATCTTTAGGAGAAGTATGGAGATCTAAAGATTCCTCCATTCCCAAAAGATATCTTACCTCCAGTTCTTGCTGCATCCTCTTTAGATGAGATCACACTTCCAACTCTCATTGCTCCTACTGATCCTGTTCTAGCCATAGATGCTTTGGATTTAGTGTAGCGGGACCCTTTATGTCTTCCTACTTTACCTTCATGTGAAGACTTCCTTCCCACCCTTGCAAGCCTGTTCATGGAGTCTCACATTGAAGATGTAGGAGACACTATTGATGATATTTTTCTTCTCTTTGAGGTAAATTCTTCATTCATTTCCGTAGTGACAGATTCATGTACTTCAACACAGCAGGGTACACAAGATCTTCTAGTTGATGACTTCTTAACTAACATTTTAGGCTTGTTCGTGGAGTCACACACAATAGATTTGGAGGACTTCTTTGATGATCTACTACTTCTTTTTGTTGAGGATGATCCTTCTATAGTTGTTGCGAGGGCTCACTCTAACCCTCATTTCCATTTCCTACATGATCAATCTTCACAGGTTGGCATTATTGTGGATACTTATGTACAACATCTATAGGAGGTCTCTTTGTCATTTGAGAAGACTATTGGTTTTTTGAAATAGGTTCTACATCACTCCTTGTTCAATCTACACTTCTTCTCAGTACTTTTGGAGGAAGCCATCATCAGTGTCGACACAGGGACACTTGAATAGGTTTCAGAGACACTGTTCATCTTAGAGATTCCTTCTCCATACAAGGGACACATCTCCTTTGTACCCTTAAATTTATTTCTTCCAAAGGGGAGGAACATCATTCAAAGGTCATGGATCAGCTTCTACATTGGAGCATTTCTCACTGGTTAGCACACTACTTCTAGGGGGGGGACTACCTTATCTCCTTCTTCTTCTTTTTGGGGGGGACTTTTTTCTCTTAGGGGGTTTTGTCCTTCTCCATTTTTCTTATGTATATACTAGATGTATGTCGTAATGGGGGAGTCTTGATTACTCCATCCATCCATGCATCCCCTTTCATCTCTCTTTTTGGGGGAGGGTTTCTCCCATGAGGTTTTTCGCCTTTCTCTACTTTATGAGAGACTACATTTCATTATGTACATGGGTAACCTAACATGGCCTAGTAGTTGGGACCCATTATGCATCTTCATCCTAGTTTCATAAACTTAAGGGCATTCCCCTAAGTTTTACTTAAGGGGGGTGTTGGTGTAAATAATTATTCACTATTTACACTTACTTAAGTTTACTTAGGTTAATGCATTATTTTCTTATTTATTTATTAGCCACCTAGGAGTATGTGCACTCTTGTGAGTTGTCATGTTAACAAAATTGGAGTTCACACCTCTTTCATGCACATGGTGTCTACAACCTTTTCATTCTTATCCACTCATCTAGAATGATGAAGAAGGCATGCGCTTAGTTTTCATGATGCTTATCTTATCTCTTGGTTCTTTCTAGAGACATTATAGGTGCTTCCTAAGAGGCCTTTATGTACAAGCACTCCTAGTGTGTTTGAACATCATATACTAAAAAAAGAGCAATGTATGAGGACATACTCTGATTAATTGATCATGCTCTCTTTTCGATCTACAGTTGTGCTTGTGTTTGAGTTCTTTGTTCCTGGGTGAATTTTTCCCTTAGAAAAATTCTTACAGGTTTTATTACATATGTGTAGATGTGTAGTATTATTTTCATTCCTTGCTGCATTCTATGATTAAGTTGCTAGGAACGTAGTTGCAAGTAGTTTCAAGAAGCTAGGCTTCTTGTGCCAGGGTTGGGACATTCTTTATTTCAGGAAAAATCCTAGGGGAGTAATCACTCCATGGTTGGCAAGGTAAAAGCACCCGGGCCACACTTCCATCTCAAATAGCAGATGGATGACATCGTACGGCTTGGAGACAAGTTATGCTAAAGGTCACAATAGGAATGAATAAACTTAGCTTTTATTGTATTTTCATCCCTGAGATGAGTTGTTCTATGTAATTGTATATAAGGGCAATGTAAATTCTAGAAATTGATGTAAATGTATATTCATTATAGTGATGTATGTTTGGACCAACTTCTTCGTCTTATGTGTTAATTAGTTCTTTGACATAACTTTATGATGTGTTAATGTGATTAAACATCACCATCATGTTGTAACTCTGAACATTCTCTGAGTATTTTAAAGATGTGGAATTGTGGATCAGAATCTTAATGTTACGCTAAATTTTTTGATAAGTAATTGTAATATTTAATCAATTCATGGATATTGAGTGCATCTTGACTTTTCCACATTGGTTATGATTGGTTCTTTTTTTCTCTTTCCTAAATTTTTTGATGTGGAAATCGATAAGTAGGACACGGTTCTTACTATTAGAGCATAGTTTAAACCTAGGCCCTTGGGATACTTTGCTAACTTGCACCAATGTTTGTTAGGTGTTTGAGTTATCACCATGGCCATAAGAGCTAAACAAAGTGGTGGGTCCAGTAGTGGAGCACGAGCTAGGGAACCTAATCAGAGGTTAGATCAAATATTGGCACTATTGACCCAACAAGGGGGTTTGTTATAGAAACAAGGCCAAAAGGTGGATAAGCATGAGACTTGAGGTAGACACGTTGAAGAAGAGGCAAGGAAGCATGATGAAGATCAATGCTCTAAAGCCTTGCATAAATAGGAAGAGGAATTGAGGAAGAAATGTAAGGATGAGCAATTGGATGAGGCTCTTAGGAGATCTAAGATAGAGCAGAAGGTAAAAAATGACCTTTGGGTTGTTCTCATTAATACTGACAGGGTGTAGATAGCAACTAACTTGAGCAAAGATCTCAAGAAGGTGACTTCACCCACATTTCATGGTAGAGCTTCTAGGGAAGATGTTGAGGCATGGATTACCAGCATGGAGAAGTATTTCCTAGTTCAAAACTATATGGGAAAATCTAGAGCAGTTTGGGCCACATTTCAACTAATGGGTGAGGCAACTGCATGGTGGAAAAATGCTATATTTGAAAAGAAGCTCCAGCATAGGGAGGTAACCTGGGAAGAATTATTTTAGTTTTTTTTACAAATGATGGTTACCTTAGCTATTCTATGACAAGAAAACAATTGACTTCTACAAACTAGTTCAAAAGGAACATGAACAATTTTGTCATTTGGTGAAGAATGTTCCTCAGTATCAACATGTTTAGCTATTTGGAACTCAAAAATTTGTAATGGGTTTGCGACCAGAGATCTATAGTGAGGTTGAAATGCAGGAGCCTAAGACCATGGATTTTGCATTGCGTAAGGCCCTTAAGAAGGAACAGAGACTAAAGGATGCTTCTTCATATAAATCCTCCAACCATATCTATAAAAGGAATTTCTAGGATAATAGGTTATATTATGATAACATGGGTTATCAGGATGATAGGCTATGGGGAAATGGAAAGAAACAACAAATTAGAAACATGAAGGATAAGGCACAAGACAATTCTAACAGGAATAGGAACAAGGAAAATTGGAACAACAACAAGAATCAAAATCATAGAAATGGAAATGGAAGGAATGGAAATAACAGAGGTGATCTGAACAAGAATGATGATAGGAGAGGCCCTAGGATAGGATGTTTTGTATGTGATAGTAACCATTTTTCTACTAAGTGCCCACAAAGAGCCAATAGGAGGGACCTTCCTCCACAACACCACATTCATGCTATAGTTGATTATATATAGGAAAATTATTAGGTCATTCTTATACAAATGACTGGTACACTTTTTGGTTACCTTATTTCTATCCTTATAGATACTAGTGCTACTGAATGCTTTGTAGATCCTAAGATAGTAGCTAAGATACCTAATAGGGCTGGTTTTATGGCTAAACATTGGACTATAGAGTATGGTAATAGGGCTGAATGTAGGGTAGAGCAAGAACTCCCTATCTTTCGAACAAAGGTCAACTTGTATGTAGCACCTTTGGGCTCATACAATGTCATCCTAGGCATCAATTGGTTAAGTGAGCATAAAGCTTTAGTAAAATTTCAGGATAAGGTGATTCAATGCCTCAATGACACAGGGTATTCAGTAATACTGAATGGTGTCAAATGACCCTTGGAGTTGAGGAAAATTTTAGGAATGCAATTAAAGAAAGCCAAGAGGAAAGGATGTCTGTTATATGTTGCCCATGTTAAGAATCTGGAAAAGACCCCACCTCGATTAGAGGATCATCCTATTTTGCAAGAATTCAGAGATGTGTTTCTAGATGATTTTCTTGAACTGCCCCCTAAGAGGTAGTTCAATTTCTCCATAGATCTTGTGCCAAGAGCAAAACTTCAATCAAAGGTTTCCTATCATATGACTTCCACTGAGATGTATGAGTTGAATACTCAGCTACAAGAACTCTTGGATAAAGGTTTAATTCAACCTAGTGTATCAGTGTGGGGAGCTCTTGTAATCTTTGTCAAGAAGAAGGGTGGTACCTTAAGATTGTGCATTGATTATCGTATGTTGAACAAGGTGACCAGAAAGAATTGATACCCTCTCCCAAGGATTGATGAACTTTTTGATAAAATGGAGGGAGCAACCATATTATTTAAAATTGATTTGCTATCTAGATATCACCAACTTTAGATTCAGGATGAAGACATACCTAAGACAACATTTAGAACAAGGTATGGGCATTATTAGTTTGTAGTCTTACCTTTTGGATTGATAAATGCACCCACCTCTTTTATGAACGTAATGAACAGTGTCTTCAGAGACTGTCTCAACAAATTCATGGAGATATTTATTGATGATATCTTAATATACTCCAAGAATTTAGAAGAGCATAAAGAGCATTTGTGCATAATGTTGCAGTGTCTAAGAGACGTAAAACTATATGGAAAACTCTCCAAGTTCTATTTTTATCAGAAAGAGATTCACTACTTTGGACATATTTTAATAGTGGAAGGCATAGCAGTGGACCCTACAAAGATAAAAGCCATCCTTAGATGGCCAATGCCGCATAACGTAAGTGAAGTTAGAAGTTTTATGGGTCTTGCTAGGTATTATAGGAAATTCGTTGAGGGATTTTCTAGTATTGCAACACTAATCACATCTCTTCAATGCAAGGGTAAAAAATTTGAGTGGACCAAAGCATATGAGAAAACCTTTCAATTGCTTAAGAAAAAGCTTACTACTACCCCTATCTTGGTCATACTAGATCCTAATGGATATTTTTTTGTCACCGAGATGCTTCAGGAGATGGGCTTGGGGTGGTATTAATGCATAATAGTAAGGTTGTTGCCTATGAGTCTAGGAGGCTCAAATTGCATGAAGAAAATTATGCCTCTCATGATTTAGAGATGGAAGTAATAGTAAATTCTTTGTAGATGTAGTGGCATTACACATTTGAGCTTAAGACTGATCATATGGGATTGAGATATGTTTTCACTCAATCTAATATGAATGCTAGGAAAAGATAGTGGCTTGAATTCCTTTGTGAGTACAACTTTGGAATAGAATATATTAAAGGAAAAGAGAATAGGGTAGTCGATGCACTTAGTCCTAGAAGGTATATCACCACTATTACTTCATCTCGAACTCATATGAGAGAGTTCATTCTTCACTACCTTCCTAGAGATACCCATTATGAATGGGTGAAATCCATTTTGGATATTGATACCTCTAATTCAAAATTTTTTCATTACTCTTTTGATGAGGATGGTGTGCTTAAATATCAGAACAAGATATATGTTCCCAACAGTGAAGGGTTGCAGAAAGTTGTTCTTGAGGAGATGCATTGCACTCCATTTCCAGGGCATCTAGGCGTAAACAAGATGATGGTTGATTTGAGACCTTTGACTTTTGGTTGAGACTCAAACAAGATGTGACAGAGTATGTGGCCTAATGTTTGCAATGTTAGCATGTCAAGGCTAAGCATGTCCATCCGAAAAGACTTCTGTACCCACATGAGATTCCATAGTATAAATGATAGGTTATTAGCATGGATTTTGTATAGGGTTTACCCATGACTCAATGCAAGTATGATGTCATCATTAGGAAGTAAATAAGTTAGCATAATCACATTGATATTAAATTATGACATTTAATAAGATATTTTATGGCAACATCATCATAACATAACAAGTCATATATTTCATCTTAAAATAAATCATTTAATTTTTGGTGTAATCTAAGATGTTAAACTTCATTTATCTTAAAACAAGATTAAACCATCTTTGACCAAGTCAGCATTTTTTATTTACCACATAAGTAAGAAAAAGAAAATAGGGAAAGACGTGACATCTTTCCCCACTAGGAAAAGGTGTTGTCCCGATGTCATTCACAAAAAAATTAGCATACACATACCAAAACTAATATCTAACTAAAATAAAATAGGTATACAAAAAGATGGGGAAAAGATTTTTTCAAATCCTCTGCATTCTCCCAAGTGGCGCTATCCATGCCAAATTGGTCTCATTGGACTTTATACTAGAGAATGTCCCTATCTTGTACCCTGAGGGTATGCTACTCAATCAGTTAGGTGGGCTAAACTACCATTACCCCCAGATCCTATACCTACAATGCATGCCAGTCAAGAACATGAGATATCTTAGGATGATATGGCGTAAGAAAAGTAACATGGAAGACAGTATGAATACGAGCTAAAGCAGGCAACAGAGCAAGTTGATAAGCAACTAGGTTGATAAATTCTAAGACCTTGAATAGACTAACAAATCTTGGGGCAATCCTTGAGCTCTTGCTGAACAAGATTGAACTCTTATGTGGTCTAACCCTTGAAAACACTTTATCCTCATTTTGGAACTATCAGAAAGTATGTTTCTTGTCAGTGTAATTCTTCTGTCGATCTGCTACCTCTTTCAACCAATTGCAAATTAAGATCACTTGCTCTTCCATCTCTCTTAACATCTTAGGACCCACAATAACCCTATCCCAACTGATAGGAGTCTAACATTTTCATCCATAAAGAGCCTCAAATAGAGCCATACCCAAGGAAGAATGATAGGAATTGTTATAGACAAACTCCACCAATGGAAGATACTCCTCCCATTTATACTACAGATCCATGTAGTACATGCACAACAAATCTTTGAGCACTTGAATTTTAGCATAGCGTAGTTGCACATGTTCACACCTTGGTGAGGTGTGTACATGTACATGTCTGTGATTACACACATGCAATTGTGCATGTGCAAAAGGGAAATTTTGACTATTTGATGTTTATTGCACATGCACACCATGATGGGGTATGATGTGTGCACCCTTAAATGTGCCTTAAGGTTGCTAAATGAAAAGGTGTGCATGTGCACATCTTGGGGAGGTGCACACATGTGCATCTTTCCTTAGGCTTAGTTTTATTAGCTTTAAGAAGAAAAAAAGTGTGCATGTGCGCATCTTGGGGAGATGCACACATGTTCAACTTTTCTTAGATTTTAGTAGTGTTAGGTTGTTTTTTTTTAAGGTTTACATTAATGAAAAAAAGGTGTACCTTGAGGAGGTGTGCATGTGCACACTTTAGGATTCTAACGCTTATGATTTGTGTGCAGGGTTGAGTGCACCTTTAAGGGTGCAGAGATATGGTTTTCAATGGAGAGCAAAGAGTAGTGAGACAAAGGGGGAGGGGTCTCGAGTTTATAGACCTAGACTCAAGGTGTGCACCCTCTATAGGTGTACACATGTGCACATCTCTAAAGGGAAATGCATGCAAACTTGCACATTTAGCACACCTGCGCACATTGGATAGGTATGCATGTGTGCTAAGTGTACTAGTGCACATTCATGCACCAAAATACTTATAATTTTCTAGTTTTCTCCCACTTCGACACCCTGAACTTTCCTAGTCAAAGACTAAGGCTTGAACTAGACTCGTGAAGAGTTCAAAAATGACCCAAGCCCTGGACTAAGGGTCTAGGAGACAAAAACATTACTAGAGGGTCCCCATTTCTAGGAGAAAAGGGACATGCATTGTGATACCACAACACATACATCATGCATAGAGGCATGCATATGGAAATATGAAGTGTTAAATATGTGGCAATATGAAGGATCTTATTTTTGGGTTCCAAAGAGACCTTTGTGTGAAAGATGAAGCCTTTTGCAATCTATTTAAATGATTGCTTGGAATTTTGTAAATTTATCAACTAAAAAGTCGTGTACTATGAACATTTCTTGATCAATAAAAGAGACATTTTTCTAGTGTTGGTGGGTTTTTTCCTTCATGTGGAAGGGTTTTCCTAGGATAAATGTTTGTGTCTCTTGTGTATAGTTTATGCTCTTTTTTTGTTGTTTATCTATATTTATGGATCAAAACATTGACATGGTATTAGAGCTAGGTTCAAATAATAAATGAGGTATTTCCAAGCTCATTACTGATGTCACCACTTTCATAGGAATGATGTCGAGAGTTATTGGTAACCATTGATGTGTTACGATGGAAAGTATGAGAGATGTGACATAAAATGAAGAGACTAGAAATTTTATAGGTATGATTTCTGGATTAGATTGTGTTCAATTTTTTTACCATCAACATTTCAAATCACACTACATGATTCATCAGTAGGACTAGAAATTTGTTCTAATGATGATGCAACCTCCCTCCAGATTTTTCTTAGAATGAAGTTCAACATATACTCGAGCGCATTGTCTTCACTAAGAGAAAGATGAAGCATCATGCATGATAATGGAAGGAATCAAGGTTCAAGATTTTCTTTCTCATGTTACTCTATTTCTAGTATCCAAAAATATTTTCTACTTGTTCTTCAACAATTTTTTTGCTTATGTTGTTCCAAAATCAAATACTAGTGACTAAATGTGATTATTAGATAAGTTTAACCTATTCTTCCACTATTTATGCAAGGTTTGATATTTTCTTTTCTTTAATGCAACCTTTGAATTATGAATTTTGATTATCAGAGCAATGAAGCTCCTTAAATTTCCATGATTTGTCATATGAAAAATAATGTGTGCATTCATTCTCTCTCTCAGTGGACTTCTTATTGTTTAAATGACAAATATTATATTTACTAATGAAAATATATCACCCAATAGACATTGTTCCTCTTTTAGAATGAGTCATGATCTCATTAAAGATCGAGCATTATATCATCGAGTGTCACCTGATCATTTTCTCAAAGAGGCTTGTTTATCTTTCAAGAAATGAGATTATTAGCATGACTATTGTTGGGAACAATTTTCAGTTTTTGGTGTCTAATTTTCTTCCGCCCTTTTATATCTAGACTCTCTTTGATATTTTGTACCATTGAGAATCATTGTAAGCTTGTTTGATGAAAAGGATTGAGCTATGGGCAGCCACATAACTCCAGTTCTATGATACCCATGTATAGTGCAAAGATTTAACTCCATTGGCCACCACATATGCAACGGGCTTCACATTTGTGTATTGTTGGGGATTATATCTTATGTAATGGCTTAGTATAGGCATTTCACAATTTACATAATATCTGATAGCATCTTCCTCCTCGACTGACTTCTTCTCACCTTATTGTGTCACCTTCGATTATGGATGTGATTAAGCAATAGGACTGGTGATGTATCATCAAGTAATCATTGTCTATGGCATGCAACCCTCTTTGTTGGGCATGATTTCTCTAGGAACTATAACTATTTTTATTGAGAGTATAGGATTATTTATTTTTATTGAGAGTATAGGATTATTTATTTTCAAGTAGAAATTTATATTTTAACTTCAGTGTCAAATATATTTCTTCATCGCCCAAACAAATAAATAAGGGTATGTTTGGCTACGAGAATATACATATGGGAATACGAATACTTATTCTGGAATAGTTATTCTCGAATAGAAAATGGGGGTATGTATTCCTATTCTTGTTTGGTTCAACCAAAATTTGATGGGGAATTCACAGACCCAAAAATTTATGTTTTCTAATATAAATAAATTTGGAATAGGAATGTGTATTCCAATTCCACCTATTTAAGTGGAATTGAAAATGCTAATTTTTGGGTCAAAATTGGAATATGTATTCCTATTCCAATTCTTATTTGGTGCATCCAAACGAAGAATTCAAAATGTTAAGAACTTAAATATGCCTACTCCACTTGTATTCCTACTACCAAATGGGTCGTAAAGCTCCTTGTAGCGCATAAAAGATGTGCAGGCAAGATTTGTCTCTAAACTGCCAAGAATTTTGTACACCTATTTGATAGACAAAAATTAGAGATAGGTATTATTGTGATGTTAATATCATTTTTTTATATTGAGCATCATTTTGATTGTTGGTTTGATCACATTTATTTAGTTTGAATGTTTATTTTATTGTTGAGTTATAGTACAGACATATAGAGAAAGATTTAAACCTACAACCTGTCGATCCAATAAAAGATATGCCTTTTAGATGATGTTAAGGATATCAAGAAATTTTTTGTAGTATTCTTCGAGAAAAAATAGATGATTATTTCTATTGTTAGAATGTAGATCTCCACCAAGTGGCTTCACATTCATCAAAATCACAATCTATTATAAGATTGAAATATCACATTCTTGTCGACCAAATGGCTTAGTCTATGGGTTGCATGGACTGAAAATAGTAATTCTGATGCGATCATTGTAGTAACTCATGTCCACTCATTCATAACAATAGTTATTGGAGAAATAGAGCTATATTATTATTGTGGAAGAGGGAGCTACATTGTATCCACCTCTATATTGAGTGATACATTAAAGGATTTTTTACAATCTCTATGAAGCTATATATCAAAAAGAAGGGGTACATGTGCTCTTTCAAAGGGAGAAATACAAAATTAATGTGATGAATGTTTCTTTGATTATAATACATATATATGTGGAGAGTGTTCAACTTCAAAGGGAGTTTACTTGACAAAGGGAGATAACTCCCTATTTTTAGTCAATATGAAATATGCCATCTTATTGTGGTGAGTTGTCCCTACTAAGAGGGATTCTTTGTTGAGAGAAAATCTCAGTGGTTAATACAATAATAATCCATCTTATTTTGGTGATTAAAATTTTCCTTATTGAAAGAGAGTTTTTGTTATTAAAGTTGTCCCTACTTAGCAGGAATCTTTATCAAGAGAAAATGTCAATTATTAAAGTTGTCCTTGGTGAGAGGGGGTCTCTATTAAGAGATAATCTCAGTTATCAATGCATTCTTCTATGTGATAAGTTTGAAGTAAAATCCCTTGCTCTACCCTTTGTGAGTAGGTATAGTGGACCACCCTCTCTGAGTAGGCATGGTGGAAATGTATTCTTCTTTAGGATAAGTTTGAGGTGAAATCCCTTGCTCTACCCTTTGTGAGTAGGTACGGTGGACTACCCTCTAAGAGGCATGGTGTAAATGTATGCTTCTCTGGAAGAAGTTTGGGGTGAAATCCCTTGTTCCACCCTCTATAAGTAGGTATAGTGGACCACCCTCTACAAGTAGGCATGGTGGAAATGTATCCTCCTCTAGAAGAAGTTTTGAGATAAAAATATTTTCTCTACCCTCTACAAGTAGGCATGGTGAAAATTGTGTGTGTGACTTAATTTTATCTATTTATGAAGTAACTATGTTCAACTATGTTATGCTATGGTAACATATGTTATGTGATGAGAATATATCACTAACATCTTTAGTTGCAATTATGTGTTTTTTCCTTGTTAAAGCTCTCTCTCTTGCTAAGAGGGAGTGTTGAAGTTTGTAGTTGAGATAAAGATCTTTATCTTTACTCTTATAAATTAAGTTAATATTATGAAAAAAGACATGTTTCATACATCATGCGAAGAGGTATGCATATGGAAATATGAATTGTTAAATATGTGGAAATATGAAGGGTCTTATTTTTTGGACTCAAATAGACCTTTGTGTGAAAGAGGAAGAGCCTTTTGCAATCTATTTGTATGATTCCTAAGTATTTTTTAAATCTATCAAGTGAAAATCCTTGTACTATGAACATTTCTTGAGCAATAAAAGAGGTATTTTTCTGGTGTGGTTGGTTGTTTCCCTTCAAGTGGAAGGGTTTTCCCAAGATAAATGTTTGTGTCTCTTGTGTATTGTTTATGCTTGTTTATTGTTATTTATCTATATTTATGGGTCAAAACATTAATACATTTATCCTAAAGGACAGATAAAGAAATCATATTTATACCTAAGCTAGAATATGCAACACATAATAAAGTAGAATTATATTCCATTCTTCCTTTGAAACTAAACACTCTCTTTCCCAATGAGGTTGAGTTTGGACATGTTCCACATAGAAATCTAGATACTAGTGTCCTCATAACTTGATAAGTACTCTCTAGCCCCTATCATATGAAATTAAACTCCACTATCTATATATCAAATACACTATGAGGTTGAGCTAACCATACAAGATATGAGAACAAACTCATCTTCCATTCTACTAGAGATGTCTTTTGTACTTGTTGAAGCTTTCACCTACTTCTTTTCATTTTTCTTTTGTGGGAAATTAGAGAAATAGTGACTATACTTGTGATAACCAAAGCACTTGATTTTAGATAGATCCTTCGTCTTATTCTCACTTTGTTAATTTGATCCTTTACTAGACCCTTTCTTTGCTTTCCTGTTTTCCCAATAGGGAAACATTTTCCTATTCCACCTCACTTTTTTGAACCTTATTGGCCCCATTGATAAGACTTGGTCCAAACTACTCTAGAGTGAAATCATTCCATAGTTAATCCCAACTTGATAAGGTGACTCATTCACTAACAACTTGAACAAAGACACCCCACTACTTAGTAAAGCTATTTTGGGTTATTTGCACTAGCTCATCATCACTAGGACTATCTCTAATGATTGCTAACTCATCCTTGAAGAGTCTAATCCTGGTGAGGTAACTTGTGACATCTTCTCACTTGTTCATCTGAGTACTTTGAGATATGACAAAGAAGATGTGATATTCAGAATGGCATCCCACATCTTCTTTGTCATATCTAACTTTGAGATATGTGGAATGATATGGTCCTTGACACCATGAAGGATTATCCACCTCACCTTTGTATCCTCTTTCTTGTATGCTACAAGTTGTGTTGCATCTGTAGGTGCAACTACAACATCAGTAACATAGTTCTTGATATCATTCTCTTCCAACAATATAGAAAGTCTAGTCTTCCAGATGCCATCTAATTTTTCCTAATCTCTCAAACTAGCTAGATCCATCTTAGGGGATAAAAGAATTAATAATTCTAAAGAGGTCAACTAGGTTTTATAAACCCTCAAATTATTTCATAAGGAAAAACTTTTTTACCCTCAATAGTGCTCTGATGCCATGTGAAAAATACTATTGCAGTCACTGATTATTGATCTCCTATCTTATAAAAATTATTTAGCAGATGAAAAATTAATTCACAACTAATATTGAAAATTAAGATAACTAAAACTTCACCAATGAAAATATGGAAAGAGATTTGCAACACAATGACAGAATATTTTTAGACTAATCATCCCTAGAAAAAACCCTACGGGAAAACTAGTTCTAAAGATAAGGAATTATATTAAACTTCAACAAATCAAGAGATGCATAAACTTCTTGCCTCTTATTGGCAAAGATTCAATAATATCCTAACTTTTCCCATTGATATTCCCCTAGTTCTATCCCCAACACTATCACTATGCCCTTGCTAACATTGCAAGATTATTTTCTATTATTGCAAATACATTTGCTAACACTACAAATTCTTCTCAAACTTATGTTCTCCAAATCCCCCTGACCCCCTTTTATACTACTCATGTTGGAAAATAAATAATCGATATTGATTCACAATCATGGTTGAGATTTAAAATAACTCAACAACCAATAAAAAAATTGGTTGTTAGTTGCTTCTAAAAGAGATCAATTATTCAACAAATAATTGTCCCTAATCTACCTAATTTGTTGGTAAAAAAAATTATTTCTAAATGATTATGTATGGACGAACAGTGTTATTATTTTTTTTATGAATGTCATTTCCTCTTGGGTTTGGTCCACCTTTAGCCTCTTTAATGGGTTCTTAGATGACCCATTTGTGTAAACTTGAAATGCATGGGTTTTAATGTTGTGTTTTATTTAATATGTTGCATATCGTAAAACTCGTGTGTTTGTATTATGTTTAGCTTTGGTTCTCTGAGCTCAAGTGTGGTCTCATAGAGATCTAGGTTGGGAGATGAGTTTCCCATGGTTATTTTTGTGTTATTATAGATTTAGAGATTGAATTTTTTGTTGGATGAAATGTTATTTTGTTCTCAAGTTGATGTGTTGAGCAATATGATTTTTACATTTTTTTTGTCAAGTTATTTATATGTCTTCTTTAGCATTGTGAAGGAAAGGTCCATAATATGTAACATGCATTATTTTCATGATGTAGGAAAAGAAATTTAAAATGAAGACGTGTGGTAGTTATTGTTGAAAAAGGAGAGTAATAAAGTTGCCCATATTTTGTAATATGTTGTGTTCATTATTATTAAGGAAAGGATGAGAACTTATGATATGTATTTTATCACTCATCATTTTTTGTTTCAATAAACTAAATATCATGTTGAAAATAATTACATCCTATACTTTATAAAGATTGTAGATTTATGTGTAAAGAAAAGTGACAATAAATTTGTTAATAATTGTAATAACCTTGAGATATGTTGTTAAAGAGTCTCAAATAAAAAATGTGTCTTACTTCATTTAAGATGTAGTATTTAATATGTTTGTGAAGTAGATAGAATACACATTTGAACTCTAGATCTATGTAGTTGGTTATCATTTAAATCTAGAAGCATTAGTTGTATATATTAGAGCAATTATTGAATAATTGTTTTGCATAGAATTGATTCTTCCAAATTTAAATGATAACCAAATGCATAGAACTAAAGTTTAAATGTGTATTCTATCTATTTCAAAAACATATTAAATCCTACATCCACTCAACTACCATTGTCATAGTACCACCATGCATGTCACCCCTGCCATAGTGGGACTCACCCTCACCTCTACTTTGCAACTCTAGCACCACCTTTGTCATTGCCTGTTGTGGCCACCACTAGTGTATCCAACCACCCACACCTATTATGTCACCACTGTCAAGCCTCACTAGTAGATCCACCTCTACATCACCTTTGCTTCCAACTACCTTTAGTTGGACTACCTAGGCCTAAGTCTATGAGGAGCCCTAGTCATTCATCAACCTACAAAGAGCACACTTAGATTAGGGTTCCAGATGAATGAGAATGGGATTATTTTTACTACAAAAATAAATTAGTGCAATAAAATAGTATTAGCTCCCCACTAGGTGGTCGATGTCCATGTCTGAATTAGTGTAGGGCTTTAATATAAATGTTTTATTTTAAGAGTCTATAGGTCTTAGTGGGTAAGGTGAACAGCATGGTTCTAGTAAAGCTAGGCACTAGAATATTGAATTATTATGAGAGATTGATTTAGAGTGTAGCTACTAGTGTTACTATAATGATAAAGGAAAAATAGGATACTGTTAGAAATGGAAAAAGAAATATGTAAAAAAGCAATACCAAGAAAGAATCTAAGCAAGTTAATGCATGAAATGATATTACCATAAGATAGGAGAGAGAAAGCTTCAAGATCCAACACCATGAGACAAGATATTTGGAAAGGAGAAAGCAAAGAAAACCCCTTGTGATATTATGAATGAGGCATGAAAAGCCTAAGAAGAGAGAGAGAGAGAGAGAGAGAGAGAGAGAGAGAGCAATCGCTCATACAATAATTGGGAAGAAGAAGAAAACCTCGTTAGAAATGAGAGAGGAGGGTCATCTCTTAAATAGAGATGAGAGAGAGGAGTTAGAATGTAACTCCCATGTCTATGAATGCCACCATTCATAAGTGTGTGAGGCCAAGTGTGAGATTCCTCTTAAGGAGGAATAATCTAAATTACAAATTACAATAAATATTTGTCCTCACATATTCCACTAGAGGACAAAATAAGATGTAGAGGAAAAAAGACAAAAAAGGAATATATTAGGATACCTTGGCTTATATCCTAATATATTATAACAATAAAAAAAGGAGGTCTAACCTTAGTTTATAAACACATCAAGGAAAGATTACAACTTCTAACACCCCCCTTTAATCTTTACTTGGGGAAATTACATCAAAGGGTATTAAACCCAAATTTTTACAATGAAAATAGCAGCAAATTGATCTTTGACAATGTCTTCTTTTATGCAAAAGGTCTCTTGTGAGTGTAAGTAGATCTTCATGCAGCCAAGAAAGAATTGGATAGGTCATTAAAGTACACAAAATCTTGTATGTGTTGGATGGATTACCTGAAAAACATAGAGACAAGAAACAAGACAACTATCCACAAGAATTATTTCATCTTATATACAAATTAGAAATCCTTTTGAATAAGGATAATAAAACTATGATAGAGAAACAATGAGGAAAATAAAACATGTTACCATAAAGCAATGGAGATAACCTGATATCAAGATAAATTATATGCTCAAAAATTGTCAACAAGGAAAAATTGAGTAAAAAGCTTGATCAATGCTCTCATGAAAAGTATAATATACTAATGCACAAATGACCACAGACAAGGCCAAATAATGAAACTTGCATCAACATTGCATCAATCACGTAGATATAGATAGTCCACCTAATGAATCATCTCACTGCAAGTTAATGGGCTACAGCACCATAACTTACATGACTCGTGATCTAAGCAATAAAATATGCTGAACATTATCACATTGTATATTTATCAAAGAAATATAAGAGAGACAATAATCAATAAGTAGAACATGTGCCTCAAGCACCAAATAATTCAAGTTACAATTTTTCTAAGAATGATTGTCGATGAGGACCAAAGGAAGGGTTTATGAGGAGTAACAACATATTGCCTTCAAATAAGAAATCCATCATGGACAAGCAACATCATTGCCATGAGGAAATATATCAACAAGGGTCAAAACAACTTTCTGAAATAAAGTCTCCAATATTGGAGTGCTCCAAGATATGGTAGCCTCGTCACCTATACACTCAAAAATGAGCAAAGTGTAGGAAGTCATACCATGACTAAATCAAAACTAGGAGCATACACCAAGAAGACAAGGAGATTGGAATGGGAAATCCACATAAAATATCATCCTCACATTGAGGAACAAAATGGAACAACATGGAGGGAAACTCCATAAATATCAACCTTTCAAAGTAGAGCATATAGAATCAAATGGAGGGAAAATTCATATAAAATGAGTGCACACCAATATAGGATGGAGGGATACTCCATGGGCCAAATAAGGAAACTATATATCAGTTATACTGAGGAGACCTACATAGTTAACCTTGAAAAATTGGCTCCCTATGCAACTCAAAAAAAACATATAAATCATGTAGATCAATGGTATAAAACCATAAAATGCCAACATGGGCATAGAATGATGCTATAAAAGCACAAAAATGCACAACCTAGGTGAAAATCAATAGATCATAGTAAAAATTGAAGACAATAGTGTATGATAACTCATAATCCCAAAAAAAATAGGTAGAGATAACATTTGAAGAGCAATAAGCAAGATAAGTGTACGGATATCAGGTAGAAAACTCCATTAAAGGTGAACATGGGTATGAAAACTATTTGAAGGATTGAAAGAATTAAAGATATTTATTTTACACAAGAACATACGCATCACAATCAAAATAGCTTGTATATTTATCTTGGTAAATATGTGTGCACCCATATATACTTGAATAAATATACCTAAAAGAGCTTGGGAAAAGACAATAATCATCGTTTTATACTTAATATTTTGGAATATAATCTCTATAAGAAGATTGTCTACATACAAGACATAAGGGATAACAAACCCTTGGATATCAATAACAAGAAGACTCAACATAGTACAAGGACATAAAGAGGATTAGTTTTAATAACTAATAAGATGTTAAATCTAAAATTCCAATAGTTGAATGATCACAAGGTATAACATGGAACCAAGAACATTCTATGGATTAATCCTCTAAAAGCCTATATGAATCATTTCTAATATCAAGACAATGTGGTTAATATTAAAACATAAAATGCACATGTAATTGAAATCACTTTATTAAAATTATAGAAAATATGATCATATCTATACAAGACATGGTTAAAAAATTCTTTAAAAGTTCTAATATAAAGAGCATTGAAAATATTTTTAAATAAACATAAAATAAAAATTGATTGATGCCTTTTCTGAAAAGAAAAGAATTTGAGACTCTTTGGGAGACTCATTGTCCCTCCCTCGTACGTTAAAAAAAATGAAAATTGAGAAAATAGCGTATTAATCACCATATTTTACCTTTTCTTGCCGAAGGTCTACAATGATGACTCTAATATTATCCGAAATCTCCTGCGCACTTGCCAGTTTGGCAAGCATTGTAGCCGCCACACCGGTGGGAGTTGCCTCCGACGATCTTGGCAATAGCCCATTGATTATCTTGCTGCGACTGGCTAGGCACCGTCTGGCTACCTCGCATGTTGTTTCGTTGGATACCACGCTTTCGCTTAGGCATTCTAAAGGGAGGTTTCAATATGGTAGACAACATAGTGATGAATCCAAATAAAACTGGTTTCAGTGCACCCAACTGATAAATTATTGTTGGAAAGGGATAAATTGAATAGCATTCTCATGCCTCGGAGAGCTCCCAGCTTAATAGCAATACAAAATCAAACTGAAAAAGGTTTAAAAAAATTGCCAACTTTAGAAGCTCTTTTGCCTTTATTCCCCTTTCAGAAGTTATAAATAATTTTCAACACTTGATATCTTGGACATATGCCTAACTAAACAATTGTATGAGTGCACTGACAAATTATAAAATGGGTAATGCTCAGAACTCTATTAGCTATCTAAATTTGGGAAGGAAATTCCACTTGTCATCAGTACAAAACTTTATACTCTGCATGGTGCACTAAAAAGCACAAAGTGGAGCTTAAGCTAACAACTGAAAAATAAAAATCGCAGAATCTAGAATCTATGGTCCCAAAAAATGTAGAGAAAAAAATGACTCTTTTACATGTAATCTTATCTGTTGTCCAGAAAAACCATGTCCGATGAATTCATCAAAAAAAAACATAAAATTCGTAAAGTTACATCCAAAACTAGAATAGCCGACAGAAAGCTTATACAGAAGTGAACAAACTGACAAGATAAGGTGTCTACAAAAGAAAGTGCTTTCCAAACCAGAATATTATGAGTTCATTTTGCAAATAATCTGTGCAATAAGCTCAAAATGGGGTTGGTTACAAGAAATTGCTACCCCAAAGAAGAAAACAAAATAATCACGAGAACAAAACAGAAATAGAGCATCTATTGCTACGACAGCTCAGTTAACCTATGCTCGATAAGCCTATACAATCAATTGTAGCTCATCAAAGTGAAGTTAACTCTTTATCTTTCAACCCCTTTAATGAGTGGGTATTAGCCACTGGATCTTTTGATAAAACTATTAAGTTGTTTGATCTCTGAAAACTATCCAGCTCATTACATACCTGCTCCCACCACACAGAAGAGGTCATTCAAGTAAGGTGGAGTCCAAAAAATGAAACAATATTGGCTTCCTCTGGTGGTGATCAAAGACTTATGGTCTGGGACCTCAATAGAATTGGCAAGGAGCAAACACCAGAAGATGCAGAAGATGGGCCACCTGAGCTGCTTTTCATTCATGGAGGACACACTAGCAAAATATCTGATTTTTCATGGAATTTGAATGATGACTGGGTGATTGCCAGTGTAGCAAAAGATAATATTTTTCAAATTTGGCAGATGGCAGAAAATATTTATAATAATGATGACAACATGCCTTGAAAAACCTCCCTACTAGGACTACTAAGTTGCAGACGTATGGAAGGATTTTGTGGTATATATCGAGCTATATTAACTTCACCTTCATGATTAATCTGCTGAATTATTTTTACCTTCTGGGAGGGGCTATCGAAACCTCTGACAGAATCGGAGTCTGGAGATGGAAGCTGAACCTCCACTATCATCAAAAAATTAGGCTCCTAATCAGAGGTGTGAGTTCCGAGGATTAGTTTTTGTAGGGAGTAATCACTATTGGGGATCTCGTGGTGACCAAGAAGCCACTCTACTGTGAGTGACGGCCATTCAAGAGAATGGCTTATCACCAAGTCATACAAGAATGGAGTGTTTTTCTTCCAAATGATGTATTCATCCTCTTCCTCTGGGTTCGCAATCGACATTGCAGCTTCTCTGTCTTCTCCAAAACCCTGCGTAACCTCTTTGCCTTCCCAACAAAGGAACAATGGAGTTATACAACCCACATAGGAATCACAGCCTAGTCTAAAAAATTAAAAAAAGAATTATGAATATATGTATGTATAGAATGAATATATATATATATATAAATTCATGTGATTGCAGAGCAGAAAAGACAATACGAAGAAATATAAAATATTCAGAAAAGACAGTGCATGCAAATAAACTAACAGAATGCATCACTACATTTGGTATTATAGCCTTGCAACCAGATTGGATTCGAATTTTTTGCAAGAAAAATGAAAGATAAAAGTTGTACAAATTAGAGCAAACAGAAGTTAATCGGGTTTGGTGGTAAACCAGCCAAACCCCAAAAAAATTCAATTTCTTCCAACTTAAGAAGATTAAAAGGAAAGAAGTGAAATCTCTCTCAAGAGTCTCCTTCAAATCGTACCTTCATGCAAACACTCAAAAACAAAGATTAAACTGCTCTGATACCATGTTAGAAATGGAAAAAGAAATATGTAAAAAAGCAATACCAGAAAAGAATCTAAGCGAGTTAATGCATGAAAAGATATTACCATAAGATAGGAGAGAGAAAGCTTCAAGATCCAACACCATGAGACAAGATATTTGGAAAGGAGAAAGCAAAGAAAACCTCTTGTGACATTATGAATGAGACATGAAAAGCCTAAGAAGAGAGAGAGAGAGAGAGAGAGAGCAATCGCTCATACAATAATTGGGAAGAAGAAGAAAACCTCATTAGAAATGAGAGAGGAGGGTCATCTCTTAAATAGAGATGAGAGAGGAGTTAGAATGTAACTCCTATGTCTATGAATGCCACCATTCATAAGTGTGTGAGGCCAAGTGTGAGATTCCTCTTAAGGAGGAATAATCTAAATTACAAATTACAATAAATATTTGTCCTCACATATTCTACTAGAGGACAAAATAAGATGTAGTGGAAAAAAGACAAAAAAGGAATATATTAGGATATGTTGGCTTATATCCTAATATATTATAACAATAAAAGAGGAGGTCTAACCTTGGTTTATAAACACACCAAGGAAAGATTACAACTTCTAACAGATACTAGTGCATTGACTAATTGTATGGAGACATAATAGAAGCTTGGGAAGTAAAATTAAGATGGGAATTTAACTATTGTAAGTAATATAAGAAGTAGTATTTTCGGTAGGAATGGTCAAGTTATCAGGTGGCCAACCAAATTAATTAATGATTTAACTAAGGTAAATATTAAGTTACTAAAATATTATTATAAGATCAATATTTTAATGTGTGTATAAATTGAGGCTTATACTAAATTAATTAGTTTTAAATAAATAAATTTTTAAATAATTTAATGAAAACTAAAGATTTGGTCTTTAAATGATTATTAAGAGAGAATGTGTAGGAATATAAAATTATTATTATTAAAGGTATTAAAAGAGATTTTAATTTATACCAAAATCAGTAAAGAGGATTAATATTTCAAGGGTTGTGTATACATTTAATTACACTAATGGAAATCATATAAATAGACCTTAGTGCCTAGTGACAAATTATTCTTTCTAAAAGTAATGTTTAATTATAATGCAAATAAACAAATAAGTGTACTATTAAGTTGTTGAGTTTAGGAGGGCTAGTATATGATTAATTAACATTGTGTTTAAATTGAGCACTTGTAATAAAAGTAATTATGTAATTAAAATAATTATGTAGACCAAACAAATAATCAAGTAAGTATATAAACTTGTACATGAATTACCTTGTGAATTATATTGTCATAAAATTATTTAAAATGATACACTATGGAATTTCATGTAGGATCATCCTTGAATGTACTAACTTAGGTAAAATATTAAGGCAATATATTAGTCATACATAGTTATTAAATCAATTAAATTAGTGTCATTAGATAATTGATTTATCACTTAATCATTAGGCCAAACATAGTTAAATTTTGAACATTACCTGCTAGGTTTAAATTTTAGAATAACTTGGAGAAGGAAACCATAATCCTGTAATGGTTAAGTTATTTAACCTTGTTGAAAATTTCAACATAGCATGTGGTGGAGGGAGGTTGATTGTTATTGGTGATGATGGGACTATCACGCGACTGAAACTAGTCACGATGCCCATCATATTGCACTCATATTAGTACAATTTATCTATGCTTGCAATCATGTTCAATCATTTTTGAATTTCAATCCTCAACTTAGCAAACTTAGTGCTTCAAGGAAAAATTGTTGGTGTATTTTTTCCCTAATTTTGAGCATGATATGTCTTTTCCACAAGTCATTTTTTTCTCTAAAGATAATGTCATAAATATAAACAAGAAAAATCATAGTCTAATGTGAATAAGTAACTTTTAATATAAGTGATTATTTAAAGAACCTTTCTGAAAATCTTATCTAATCAATAATCTATCTAATTTTCCATAGTAAGCTCTAGGACTTTTCTATAGCCCATTTGATGCTTTCTTTTATATATATATATATATATATTAGATCCATATTCTCTTTTGAAATAAATCCCTCTAGTTGTTAAATATTAACTTCCTCCTTTAAATCTCTATTCATAAATGTTGACTTAACATCCATCTAATAAACCTTTACAAAAATTATTTGTAAATCCTCAGACTATCATAATTTCCTCCATTCAAGCAATTGGGGTAGAAGTTTCATCAAGTCAATTCTTCAACCCGAGTGTAATCTTCATAAAATAATATAATATTAGCTCTTATTGCATTTCCATTTTCATATAACTTATTTGATAAAACCTTTTTGTACTAATCACATTCTTATCAATTTGTCTTGGCATATGTTTCCAAGTTTGACCATTTTTAATATAATCAAGTTCTTTCTTCGTTTCTCTAATTCAATTTTGATCATTACATACTTCTTCTATAGTTTTAGGCTCTATTTATGAAAATAAACACATTAAAACTATCTCGTGTAATACTCTACTTCTAGTAAAAAAATTGTTTTTATCACTAATAATATGATTCTCATAATTACTTCTATACATAATTTCATGTAATAGTTGAAGATATTGAAACCTGCACTATTTTATCCTTCCTTTTTGTCTTATTTTTAATTATCCCTTATTTTTTATTCATACTCAATATATGTCTTAGGGTTCTTCTAAAAGCATCCATCAATCTTCACATTCACACTTACAACTATACGGTTCCTGTATGCACCCTAAAATGGCCACCTAGACTATGGGCCCCCATTATTCAATTTATCAATTTATCAATTTCCTGAATCAATGGTTTGCAATATTTTATTAAATCAAATCAAATCAATTTCCTTGATCAAATTTGATTATTTCAATATTTTTTAAGGTTGATCATTTTATCATAAGTCTTATTTAATTAAAAGAAAATCTCTCTTTTAATTAAATAAAATAAGTCCCCATTACTTAAAAGAAAACCTCTCTTTTAATTAAATAATTCATCCACATTTAATTAATTAAGAGAAAACCCCCTCTTTTAATTAAATTAAATATTTCCTATTTAATTAAAAGAACTTGCTCCCTTTTAATTAAATAAATCCCCACTTAAAGAGGAAATAAAATAAATAAAAATCAAAAATTCCTCTACACTTAAATGCACATATTTCTAAGTGGGATTCCATTTAATTCTTTTCCTATTTCCTCATTGGTGGATTTTTATTTCGTATGAATCATTCTTTCTCCACCCTTAATTAAATCTTTTTGCTTCTTAATCTTGATCATCCAATCTTCTTTATAAGGGAGAGCCCTCGCCTCATTTTATATACACACTCTATGCGATTGTTATGCTGCAAGTTTGAAGAGCGATTTTTGAAGAATTTTGCATACTAATGTTTCTTATGGAGAACTCTTATCTTCTAGTCTTCTTCTCTCATGCATCTATGTTTTCCATTATCATATCTCATTCATGCATTTTCATATTAGCTTAGATCTTGCATTGATAGATTAAATCTTGCATTATTTTGCATTGTTATCATATAGGTTAGCTTTCATCTACATTTGCATGCATATTAGATCTTTGAATCTCTCATTTTATGGTGTACTTGCATAGGCACAAACTAGGTCAAAATTGAGGGCCTTCATTACAAACCCTTGCACTCTATGAATAGAGAGTTATGAACCATCATTCGAGACCTTATTCTTGAGCAATCTTGGATATAATGACTCATAGAAGTGTGCTCACATATTAAGCACATATTTTTGGCACCCACCATGGGGCAACCCACATTTACTTGCTGGTTTTGGACATTTTTAGATCTAACCCCCTTGTACGGATTTGTTTGGAGATAAAAAAAAATCCTAGATCTTAAAGATTTAATCATATCTCCCAAACGGCTTAGTATTTTCGTTTGAATATTTTCTTTCAAGTTGGTGACACATCATAGAAGCTTCAATGAATTTTTAAATTTTTCTAAGATATTTTATATTTTTTATAATTTTTTCTTTGTTTTTCATGAAAAATCATTTTAGGGCACAAATAAACACATTTTTTGAAAAATTTTGCATTTTTTGAAAGGTCTCAATTCTAAATAGGGTTGGTTGTTTGTGTTTTGATTTTAGAAATCATATTAAGGCTCAATAATTTGATTTTCAAAAAATAGTCTATTTTGACAAAATGTCTCCCTAGGGCACAAATGAAAAGATATTTTAAAAATTTTGATATTTTTGGAAAACCTTCTAATTTTTGACATGGGTATCTTTTCTGCATTTGGGATTTTAGATCCTAATTCATATCATATAAGTCCAATCTTGATGACTAGATTAAAAATCAATATTAAAAAGGGGCATTTAATGAATAGCTTGCATTTAATTTTCACAATGGATCAATGCATGATGTGAGCTTTTATTTGGGTTCTTTCTTGATTATTATCACTCTTAAAGATCATATTTTTAGATCTAACTCTATTTTTTCATAAGTTGGATATATGTTGCATATCTTGTATTTGCTTGATTTGCTTGTTAATTTTTTCATTGTGAGTGAGCGTTCAAGTGTAAATGAAAGGTACAACAGAGAAAAGATGCATTGCAAGGATTATCAGGTATTTTGTTTGATCTTTATACCATTTGGATTTGGAACTAAACTAAACATCTCATGTGTTTGGCTTGAGTGCTTTTACATGCTTTCATAGATTCACACTTCATTTGGTGCTCTAAAATTGGATCTAGATTTACTTTCATGCATCTATATTTCACATATTAATTAGGCCCTTTAAACACTATTTGGGAGATCTTGAGAGTCTGAGCTTCATTTTCTTGATTTACATGTGAAGCTCCTCTTGACAACGGATCCCCTTGTAGGTAGGGAAGGATATTTATTATTATCTCACTATTCTGCTTGGATTTGTCCTCAACATCTATTAATACTTTCTCTTTTGAGATTGGTGGTGTTTGTTGTTGGATTTTCTAAAAATTTGGTGAGGTGATTTTGAATTAGCATGTCAAAAAAAATTTTTTGCTATGTTTGGGTAAAGTGAAGAGGCTAAAGGAGTAAGCTATATTCCCTTTTGGGCACATTAGAAACTTAGAACCTTTAAATCCAAATCAAGTCCCCATGTGGTACAACTTTGTGAGTCTTCCTTGATTAGAGAGGGTTAACTTTAGTGGACATTCTCTTTATTGGGCAACCATATGGATAGAACCTCAAGTAGTAATAGTCATTTTTGACATGGTAGTAGCATCCACTATATAAATGTCTTTGTCAAGAAAATTCTCATGGGTGTAGTCTTTTTTTGGGCTATCAAATCTCCTCAGTATCTCCGATTGATTAAGTTATCAGAATATGTCAAAACCCTAGTACACCAAGATTGGATTTCACCCATTCTAGATTGTAAAAGATGTAGAGTACACATTACTAAAAACCATAGTTTTGCCAAATTTTCTTTTCTAAGACTATGTGCATGATTGGAAAACATTTTGAGAACATACACACTAGTAGTTCTAGGGATTAGATTGATAATATGACACTATTCTTGTTCATGTACAAGGTTGTTTTATCCCTTGCTCATTGTTTGAAGATATTTTCTTGAAATTCTTGATTGTTGTCTTGTGTGCCTAGTTCACGATTAAAAATCTATTGATACACCTAGTTGGACATTAAAAACAAACAAAATCTAAGTTCTTGAGTCAAGACTTTACAATCAAACTGCTTTGTTGTCATATTATTTCCAATCTCCCTAGGTTGATCTGGTTCAGATTAGGTTACTTACCCCATTGTTAGAAGCTTGTTTGCACCTTGGATTATTATGCTTTGACATCTTGAATTAGTAATCATTGATTTCACAAATCACCTTGCTTGGAGTTAGTGAGTTAGAGATCATCCTTGTTGAGAAAGATATACCTTGGATTCTTTGATATTACGCTTGGAGAGTCGTAGTAATCTCTTGTCCATCCACTTTCATCAAAATTCAATTTCAATTAATTAAAATTTTGGTAAATCATCCTCCTGGTCCATATGTGCTAGGGTATTTACCCAAAGTTGTGGGAACCTCTATAGCAGTGTTGGTTTACACTTATTGCAATATTTTATCTTATCATTTCTCTTTTGAACAAGTGAGTGTTTTTACTATCCTAGTTTGGGACCAACGTTTCTTAGGTTTATCCTATCAACTAGTACCTTTTCTTTCATGTTGGTTACAAGTGCTATTACATGTTGCTCAACATTAAAATGAACTCAAATGGTATCAAATTTCACAAAATGACTCTTGGTCTTCTTTCTTCTTCATCTTCCATGTCTTTCTAGTCTCCCATTTCCATTCTTCCTCCTCTTCATGTCTTCTTGATTCTTTTCCTCCTATTATCATATAATTTTCCTTCTTCTATTCATCCTTTCTCTTCTTCCATGCTTGATTCTTCTTCTTCTAGAACAGTGGATCTTGAATATCTTGTTAGGGACCCTCGTTTAAGCATAGATGAACTCGACCTCCTTATTGAATTTGAAATTTTTTGTTACTCCAATAGATATATGGGTGCCAACCTTGTAACAAAAATGATGAAAAAAGGTAAGAAATCAGATGCTCTTGCTAGGATCATACACAAGATCATATCATGATATCCTTCATCCAAATATTCCTTATCTTCTAAGTCTCACCATGATTATTCTAGATATCATTCACATTTTTCATCTTCTAAGTCTTATCATGATTCTTCTAAATATCATTCACATTCTTCATCTTCCAAGTCTTATCATGATTCTTCTAAATATCATTCACATTCTTTATATTCCAAGTCTTACCATGAGTCTTCTAAATATCATTCGTGTAGGTCTTCACCTACCTCTTCTTCACAATATCATTCTTCTTCTATTTCTACCAAGAGTCTTATTCTTCTTATTGAGACATACCATAATGAACAACATGAAAAGTCTTGTGATATGCTTATTTATAATGCCTATGGTGATAATGATTATGATGACAATTACTATTATATTCCTACAAGTCCTAAAAGTCCTCTTATTCCTATGCGTGTGCTTAAAGGGGATGAGTCACAGATAGATATTGATGGTAATCCATATGACTCAAATTTTGAAAACAATATTGATAAATTTTGTGAACAATACCTAAATGATAAATCTGTATTTTTTGAGGAAGAGAAAGCATTTTTTTGCGCTGAAATAAAACATAAATGCCATAAGAGTTCCTCTTCTAAGAATCCTCATGCTACAAATAAAGATTACACTCTTGAGAAAAATCATGTTAATGTTGAATCTTTTTCTTCTGATGCTCCCCTTCCATCTTCTACTTCCTCCACTATCCATACATCCCCTAAATATTTTGAGTCTCTCAAATCTTCTACCAATCCTTCATCCAACAAAGATCCTAATATTTTAATGTGGTTCCCTATAGTTATCGCCAAAGGCTACCTCTTAAAGAAACTCAAGTTAACCTTCACTTGGCTACAAATACTTTTGATAATGCTAAACCTAAAGAGCCTAAGCCTTCATGCACTATAATACCTACTTCAACTAGTCCTTCATCATCTATTCCAAAGTCTTCCATACAATTCTAGCATGCTTCCTTCTCCTTGGGAGTGGCTTCATGTCAAGAGGACTCTAAAAATGATAAATAAAAGAATATAAAGAAAGATCAAGATCAAGAACCCTCCATGTCACCAATTATTTTCATGATATCTATAATCCATTTCATGGTCTTTTTGATCCTTTGTGCCCTTCCTCATTCATTCCACCATGTCTTAATTCTTCTCCTAAATAAGATCAAGCTACTACTTACACCACTAAGCTTATTGAAAATCGAAATGACCTTAATACAGTTGTGTCTTCCAAAGATGATACTTCCATTAATGTTATTAAAATTAGTGTTGTTATTTCAATGTTGAGCCTGTTGAAAATCAAGAGAAAAAGTCTACACTTATGCAATCCAAAGATCCTTGTCAAGATCAAAGTCTTCCATTTTCTTGTTCTACCACTCCATGTTCCCTTCCACTTTTTACTCTTCCTATGTCTTCTCAAGCTTCAAATACTCCTATCAAAGAAGTTTCTCCTATTGAAGATGTTCATGATCCTATTGAAAATCATAATGCTCACTCTAAAGATGTTGATGTCCTTGATTATCATATAGATGTTGATGAACTTATTGATTACTCTTTTGCATCTTCCACATCCATCCTTAGACCTCCCCCACCAATACTAAATGCTTCACGTCTTCTTTCCATCTTGGGTCCTTATGTCCCTTCACTTTCCTCTCCCAAATCTCCTAATTCATCATCCATCTTGGGTCCTTATATCCCTCCCTCTCCTATCTTTCCTCAAGATCAACATAGATGCATATCCTTGAATCCTTTTCATCCACCCACTCACCTAAACTAGTCATATCATCCTTCTTCTTCCACAAGTTCCAAGTCTTTTGGAAGCAACCTAAATGTTCAATACAAGAAAAAGAAACAATTGAAGAATCCATATAAAAAAGAAGACCACCATGTCTCCTCTAATTGACATGGGGGCATAAAGTCAAAAGAGATATCTAAGAAAAAATTTATAAGACAAGTATTGGTTCCAAAACCCATCATTGAAGATAGTATCTCTAAATCATCAAAAAGAAATGAAAAGAGGCCTATGGCTATATGGATTCAAAAGTCTCTCTTGAGAGAGTCTAATGTTGAACAACAATTGAAGTTGACATTCAAGCTTCTAAAGAATTCCACTTCATCTTCTTCCAAAAGAATTCTTCCATTCCATGCACCTAAACTGCAACCTCTTCTATCCACTCACCATATTCCTTCATGTATTCCTTCATTCACATTTTCTCCATCTTCTTGCCATCCTTCAAGGTGTGTGTTGACATTGATCTTGCCTTCATTTTCATCTTCCAATCTCACTCACTTTGCATAAAGCCATATCCTCCATTTTTATCTTCCATCTTCCTTTCCCTATCAGCATCTTTAAGCATATCATTTCAACTCCTTTACATGTCATGGTTTAAAATTTCAAGGAGTGTTATCTAAAAAGCTTGAATTCTTTCAAAAAAAATTGAAAATTTTGAAAAATTTTGAAAAAAAGAAAGAAAGAAAATTTTGAAAATGTGCCTTGGTGAAAACTTGTTAATTAGGCACCTTGGTAGCAAAAGTAAAGAGAAATAAATTCATTCTATGGTGAAATCCACTCCCTTGTGGTAGCCTAGATAAGTACCATGATGAAAACTTGACAATCAGGAATCATGTGTAGTTCTTCTACATCTTTCATCCATTTCGACTTCTCTCTTTGATCTTGACAATGTTGACCTATACACAAACATTTGGCTATCTTGTGAGCTATCGTATGATGATCTTGTTTTCATTCCTTTTATGTTTAGCCTTCATATCTATTTTCCTCCATTCATTCTATTCTTTCGCTATCCTTTTTCCATTTACCCCTTTGGTCTTGATCTAATAAAAAAGAGTAAAATATGATACTATGAAGCCTCTTGACATGTCTACTCCTTTGGATTGCATCTTTTCCACTTTTACATTATGCTTTCATGAATTATCCTATGTTGGCCTTTCATTTTTTGTCCAAATGTGCTTCACATAACAATTTTTCCTAGCTTGGGTACTATTGAGGAGTTTTCCCTTGAGGATTTCTTCCCTTTATTCTCCTTCATTTTCTTGTCTTTCATTTCTTCCACCAGCTTGCTAATCACTCTTGTCCTCCACCTTGCTAGACATTGGAACTAGATGATGTGATCTTGCTTGAGAGTTTGGTCCTTTTTTTTGTCTAAGGGCATTGTATATCTTGGTACATATATTGAACCTAAAAATTCAAAAAAATAATATATTTTAAAAATCCAAAAAAATGATATATTGTGAAAATTCTAAAAATTAGAAAATGACCTAAAAAAAATGATCTTAGTGAAAACCTAGAAATAGGTGCTTTTATGTATCTCCAAAAATATTATATATTCCCAAAATATTAAAAAATCAAAAAAAATCAAAAAATAAATCAAAAATAGAAAAAGTGCCTTGGTGAAAACCTAAAAATAGGCGCCTTGGTAGCAAAAATACAAAAAAAAATTATTAAAAGTCTTGAAAAAAATCCAAGTGGGGTGAAAACCTAGAAATGGGCACTACTTGAGACCTTTGCACCATTATTTCTTAACACGCATCCTTGACACTTAGCCTTTCTCCATCATGCCTTTTCCTTATTGCCTTGGTTTGGAATTGTTCTTTGTCTAAGGGTCATAATTGTGTTAGCTTCGGTCTCTTAGATGTGTTAGTCTTTAGGACACCTTGCAAATGGTGTTTTTCAACACCACCCCAATTGTATTTTTCAATACAACTCTTGACATCGAGTATTTTTCAACACTTATTGGTTTGGTCTTACCCAATTTTGTCATGTACTCTTACCTATTTGCAAGCATTCGATCCTTATCCTCAAATTCTGATATTAGTTAACACACTTAAATTTTTAAACATAAACACTTAATGTTTGAGCTATGTCATGATCTTTTCTTTGTGTGCTGACTGTTATTGATTTTTGTTGAGTGTCATTGTTCCCAAGTCTCTCCGGGATGCATAGCTAGAGGACTTGGGGCATAAGTCATATGTTTTTTATGCTACATTAAATTGGATAAGCTAACATCAAAGTCATCTTGATATTTATGTCTTCCATGCTTATGTTAGAATCTTTCCACATTCCAATCCAATATAAATCACATTCATATCTTCATAGTTGCACTTGTGACTAGTGATGATTGTGTGATTTTTATATGTCTATTAATAATGGTCCAATGATGAAAATAAGTTCATGTACATTCTCTAATGAATTATGAACACAAAATACTATGTTACAGTTGTTCTATTGAAAGTACACCTTTGCATTTTCATGTAGCTTGCATTGTTAGGCTTCATGTTAGTTTGCATTTCTAGGCTACATTATAAGTTTGAGAGGGTTTTCCCTTCATCTTTCTTGTGGGCTTTTAATCAATTGTGGTTGTGTTTTGATCTTCATTTCCTTATCTTCTTTTGTGATCTCAATTGAAATTTTCTATCTTAAATAGTTGATTGATTTTGGAGCATTCTCTTTCTTAGTCAAATTCTATTTCTTCTTTCCATTTCTTTCCATCTCTTCCAAATTTCTATCTTCCATTTACTTTCACCCCACATCTTTTCTTTTGATTCAACTTTAGGGCATAATATTTCATGCTTGATGATCTACCTTGGTTTTGTGATTCTTATATCTCTCATCTTACATCAAGAACCTTATCTTTAGTTCAATTTGATCAATTTTTTGTTTCTCCTCTATCTCATTTTGATTTCAATCATGAAGGGGAGTACTTATAAAACTTCAATCCTCGATTTAGTTTTATCAATTTTATCCTCGACTTTTTCAAGCCAAAATTTATTGGTATTCTTTGTCCTGATGTGTTCTTGAATCGACCACACATCTGGGTTGTTTTGTGATCCTAAATCGACCTCACACTTTAATTTATTTCTTTTACTACATGTGTTCCCAAGTTGACCACACATTAGTCAAAGAGGGGCAAATGTATGCACCCTAAAATGGTCACCTAGACTATGGGCCCCTATTATTCAATTTATCAATTTATCAATTTTCTGAATCAATGGTTTGCAATATTTTATTAAATCAAATTCAAATCAATTTTTTTTATTAAATTCAATTATTTCAATATTTTCTAAGGTTAATCATTTTATCCTAAGTCTTGTTTAATTAAAAGAAAATCTCCCTTTTGATTAAATAAAATAATTCCCCATTTAATTAAAAGAAAACTCTTTTAATTAAACAATTCATCCACATATAATTAATTAAGATAAAAAGCCAATAGTGGCATGTTGTGATGGTTAAGTTGTTAAGTCGTTATCCTTGCCATCAAGGTTCAAATCCAATAAGGATGAGGTCCCTCATTTGTGGCCTCACTGGTTCATAGCTCCAGGTCAAAGTGTTTACCCCTCTTTAAAATAAAAATAAAAATTAATTAAGAGAAAAAGCCCTCTTTAATTTAATTAAATATTTCCTATTTAATTAAAATACCTTACTCCCTTTTAATTAAATAAATCCCCACTTAAAGAGGAAATAAAATAAATAAAAATTAAAGATTTCTCTGTACTTAAATGCACATATTTCTAAGTGGGGTTCCATTTAATTCTTTTCCTATTTTCTCATTGGTGGATCTTTATTTCACATGGATCATTATTTCTCCACCCTTGATTAAATCTTCTCACCTCTTAATCTTGATTGTCCAATCTTCTTTATAAGGGAGAGCCCTCTCCTCATTTTATACACACAATCTATGCTATTGTTATGTTGCAAGTTTGGAGAGTGATTTTTGAATGAGTTTTAATACTAAAGTTTTTTGTGGAGAACTTTTATCTTCTAGTCTTCTTCTCTCATGCATCCATGGCTTCCATTATCATATCTCATCCATGCATTTTCATATTAGCTTATATCTTACATTGATAGATTAGATCTTGCATTGTTTTGCATTGTTATCATAAAGATTAGCTTTCATCTCTATTTGAATACATATTGGATCTTTAAATCTCTCATTTTATGGTGTACTTGAAGGGGCATAAACTAGGTCAAAACTGAGGGCCTTCATTACAAACCCTTGCACTCCATGAATATAGAGCTATGAGCTGTCATTTGAGACCTCATTCTTGAGAAATCTTGGATACAATTACTCATAGAAGTGTGCTCACATTTTAAGCACACAGTTCCAGTCTCTTGTTATAACACTAGTAAGCCATGATCCTTGTAGAGTATCCTACAAATATACCTTCATCAACTATTCTATCAAATTTACCAAGATTGTCTTCATCTTTCCAAATGTAACCTTTTATTTCAAATATTTTGAAATACTTAATTATGCATTTTCTTCCATGTCATAATTCATATAAAGTCTTGGAATGATTGTTTTGTGTAGGAGGCTTGAAAAAGACTATCATTCGCAAACTATTGATGGATTTTTCATTCAAGTTACCTTTGATCTACAAGAAAATATTATGCATTCTTGACTAGTTTTTTTTTCTAGGAGTCTTAACAGGTTTAGATGATTGGTGTTAGGGGAGTATGCTCATGTCCATTTGGATCCAATCAAAAACCTGGAAGCATCAAAATATCATGTATAATTGTTAGTCCTTACTTTTTTTTTAGAGTTACCATTTGGTCCACCTAGAATTTTGAGTTCAATACATCAATAATCAAACCTCCCTAGTCTCTAGGTTTTCTTTAAATGTCAAGTTCATGATTCAATTTCTCTTTGTGCTAAACTAGATGTTTTTGATGTATTTACACTTTTTTCATTGTTCAAATTTTTAGAGTTTATTTTCTCTGTACAATTGAACCTTGAACTCACTATATATTTTGTAAAGGATTTAAAGTTATGAACTTTTTTGTACTGGTTGAATCACATTGAACTTGGTTGAACCCAGTTTAACATGGTTCAATAATCTAATGTTCTTTTCTCATCTAGTGATTCTATGGTGGATCCCTCCTCACCAATGAACACTTGGAAAGATATGGAATCATCACCCAAGTGGATGATAGTATAATATGTTGATAACGTATGTTTGTTCATAGCATACTGAGAAGTGAAATATTGCTACATCATGCAATTAATCAAAGGACACTATATCATTTATATGAATGGGTGAACTCATGAGTAAGATGACATAAGGTGTCTAATTAATATCCCACTTGAGAAAGTTATGATGATTAAGAAAGGTAACGATGGGAAAAGGAACTCATTTATAAAAAAATGTAGCAAGATTTCCAATTAGATGGATTTCATAACAAGTAAATCCTTCCTTAATTTTTTGTTTTAAACATATTTTCTTTTAAAAGGACATCATTGCATGGAAAGGTAAATTTTTTTCAAATACGGAGTGGCAAGCGTGGAGTGTTGAGGTTCAAGGAGTTACTATTTTTTTTATTCTTGAATATCCAAGATAATTTTAAATCTTCTATTAAGTTCCTGTTCTATGCTGTGAAATTTAGTGTTGTGGAATTCCTTTAGGGAGCCATGGAAAACATGATTTTGTCTATTAACTTTTTTGGTAATTGTACTAGTTTGGAGTGTAAGTTCCCTGTGATAATAGATTCTAATTTGAGAAGTTTGAATTTTAAGTCTTTCCACTCCAAGTACATGGATAAGTTAGAAGAAAACTTTGGGTCTAAAATATTAAATAGTGGGTTGATAATGCTTTTTTTCATTCGTCCTACTATTGTTTGTCCTAAGTTGATTATGGAATTTGTCAACCATTATGAGTTGAAGAGTTAGTGCATAAGAGATAATGAAGGGAAAGTGTTTTTACTAATTAATAGAGAAAATATGGTTTCCATCTTTAGCATTCCAAAGACAACATTTGTCAAGTTCTCCCTCATCTATTCTTTAGCTAAGTTCAAAGAAGCTCCTAACAAACACTGCAATGTCATTGCATGTAGTTGGACTAAATTTTTTTACAAGGGAGGGTCTTGCCTTCTGGTCAATCTGAATACAAACCACATGAAATATTTCATTCATGACTTAATTGTAATGTAACATTGAATTAGGGGTGCTCTAGACACCTTCATGTTTGAATGTTGGATGTTCTACTATATTGAGGTGGTATTAGAAGGAGAGCGGTATTTTGATTCAATTGAATTGGTTGTGAGTTCCTTAAAGCATCAGTTAAAACTAACCCAAACTCTTGAGAAGGATTTCTACATGTCTCCCTATAGTATGTATTACATAGCTTGTACCTACATTCAATCTCTTAGTCCTCTGCCTCTTCAACCTTAAGATGATCATGTGGCCATTTATAACTATTACCCTCTTTTACTAAGAGTTCAAGTTCTTGAAGAGTATAGGAAGGTTCATGATTTTTTTTAAGAAAATTATGTTTTGAACTCACAAGCATGCCTAATTTTTGTATGTCCCCTGAAGCCCTTTAGTTAATTCAATCCTTCAGTAGTGCTTTTATTCGATTCCCTAAGTTTTCATATATTAGAGTACAAGGTTTTGAAGAAGAAATAGGAAAGCTTCCCATGTATGCCTTTGATTGTTTTGTGCTAGCTAAAATTTGTAGATAACTAGTTATGGTAGTTCAAAGGAATCTTCCAAAAGAAAAATGGGATAATGTATTTCCAATCAAGCTAGGAAATTTGTCTTGCCAAAATTTGACTCATGCAGTGAGTGTCGATTGTGATTTATGTAATTTTAATTTCCAATTTCATACATCAAGGAAGGACTTTGAAAATAAAGATTTTATGAGAAAGGTGTTAGAATTATAAGATGCAATTGACCCTTCTCCTCACCTTGAACATTTTTGGGAGGATTTCTCAAATGAAAAGGAAGTTCAAAAGAGAGAACACTCCCAAAAGTTAATATATCATATCACCTCTTTTTAGTTGAAGATCAACATAAAGGGAATCCAAGATGATGGTTCAAAGTTGATTGAACCATCGTTTCTAGCACAAGAGATACCGTAGGTGCATGTTCTTGACATGTTCTAGCACAAGATAACATGCTAATCTTCTTGAACTTTGCCTCAGCAACCCAAGTAGCCTCTAAAATTGGCTTTCCCTTCCATTGGATCAGGTTTTCCATATACACCTTGTGCCTTTTAGACTTCTTCACTCTAGATTCTAAGACCTTCGTTGTCTCCAACTTGTTGATACTAGGTGTTGTAGCAGATTCAAATTCATCTTTAACATTTGGACTAGTTTGAGGTAAGGTACCCTTGAATGCCACCAAGTCTTGATCATTGAAAATAGGGGATATGCCTATTTTTTTTGGTAAGTCTACCTTGTAGGCATCTATTCCATACTTTGCCAATATTTTTCAAGGCCTTACCCTCTTCATCTATAGCTTGGTAGGCACACCTTTTCAAAGCCTTGCTTTATTCAAGTGGACCATTACATAGTCACCAACAGTAGACTGAACATTTTTTCTCCTTTCATCCACTTTGGCTTTGATTTTTTGAGTGTTTTCTTGTATGGTTTTCTTGACTTTCTCTTGGACCTCCTTCATGGTTTGCACAAAGTCTTCAGCTTGACCACCTCTCTTATCTATGTCTCCAAGATACCTCAATTCATATTCACCCCTTGGATGCATGCCATAAACTATCTCAAAAGGACTCTTGCCAGTAGTCTTATTCAAGCTATCATTATAGCCATGCTTTGCTTGTGAAATGATAATATCTCAAGTCTGACCATATTTTTTAGTTAGGCACCTTAGAAGGTTCCCTAGGGTCCTATTAACCACTTTATTTTGACCATTAGTTTGGGGATGGTAAGCTGAGCCAAATTATATGTTTGTACATAGCTTTCTCCACAGAGTTTTCCAAAAATGACTCATAAATTTAACATCCCTATCTGACACAATGCTTAATGGGAGTCCATGAATCCTTACAACCTCCTTGAAAAATAGATGGGCAATATGACTTGATTCATTATTTGTCCTAAATGGAATGAAATGTCCCATTTTGCTAAATTTATTGACAACAACATAAATGTTATCATATCATTGCTTGGTTTTGGGAAAACCTACAACAAAATCCATACTTACACAATCCCATGGCCTATTTGAAATTGGTAAAGGCTAAAGTCCTACACTACACATTCCTCCTTTGGTTTTCATGGATACCATGTATTGCTCCACATACTTAGTCACATCCTTCACTAGCTTGGGCCAATAATAGAACCTTTGCACCAACTCTATGTTTTTGTTGCACCAAAATGTCCACTTAGGCTGCCATTATGCTTCTCCTATATTAATTTCTCTCTCATTGAACCCCTTGGTACACACAACTAGTTGCCCTTGAGTAGAAACCCATATTGAAAAGTATATTCTAAAATTTTTCTATGAAAATGATTCTCAAAATCATGGCATACCATGTAGGCTTTAGCAAAGTCCTCATCTTCTTTGTAAATATTCTAAAAACTCTCTATCCCAATGCTTTGGAGCTGAATCTCTTAGACTTTCATGACCCTTCTACTTAGTGCATATGCCACTTTATTTAATTTCCCCTTCTTATTCTTGATTGCAAAGGTAAAGGCCTGCAATTACTCCATCCACTTTAAGTGTATGTCGCTCAACTTCTCTTGAGTATTGATGTAGCTAAGAGCTTAATTACCTATAAACACAAAAAACTCTTTGGGCAACAAATAGTGTCTCCACTTCCTAAGACACTGAACTAAGGCATAGAACTCTAAGTCATAGGATGAATTCTTCTTCGTAGCCTCATTAAGTTTCACACTATAAAAGGCTACTACCCTACCTTCTTGACTCAAAACCCCACAATCTGGTAAGCCACTTGCATCACATTCTAGGGTGAAATTTTTCTCAAAAATAGGCAATTATAGGATAGATTGAGCAGCTATTTGTTTCTTCAACATTTAAAATGACTTCTCAGCTTCTAAAGACCACTTAAACTTAGACTTGATTACACCCTTTATAGTATCAAGAAAAGGTTAACAATAAGCACTAAAATTCCTATTGAATTTCTTATAAAATTGGGACAATCCATGGAAACTTCTTACCTTAGTATATGTGATAAGTGTTGACCAATCTAGTATAGTAGCAACCTTCTCCTTGTCCATCTTTAATGTTCCTTGAGACACCACAAAGCCTAGGTATACAAGTCTTTGTTTGAAGAAATCACACTACTCAAGGTTGATGGCTAGCTTCTCTTCATGAAGTCTTTTCAAAACTACCTCAACATGTTGGATATGATCTTCTCTAGTATTTTTGAAGGTAATTATATCATCTAGATATACAAATATAAATTTTCCTATGAAGTCCTTGAGCACTTCATTCATGAGCCTCATGAATGTGCTAAGAACATTGGAAAGACCAAATGGCATCACAAGCTATTCATAAAGACCATCCATAGTTTTAAATGTTGTTTTCTATTAATCTCCCTCTTTTATCCTTATTTGGTGATAATAACTCTTCAAATCCAACTTAGTGAAGTAGCTATCCCCTCCAAGACAATCCATAAGGTCTTCAATCCTAGTTATGGAAAACCTATACCTAGTTGTAATCCTATTTATGGCTCTTGAGTCTAGACATAATCTCCATTTTATCCCTTTCTTAGATGCCAACACAATAGGGACTACACATGGGCTTATGATCTTTTGTATCAAACCTTGATCCATCAATTCTTGTACTTGTCTTTCCACTTCTAAGTTTTGATTTGGAGTGAGCTTAAATGCTACTTTATTAGGAAAGGAAGCACCTAGAACAAAGTCAATTTGATGAATTATAACCCTCCTAAGAGATAGGGTAGTTGGAGTTCCATCACTCATTATGTCCTTGTATCTTTCAAGAAAAGTTTAGACTTCAACTGCTAAGGGTTCCTTGGTTGCACTTTCCTTTGCTTCAGACTTTAGCACTACTCCATAACTTTGACATTCCTCATATCTGAGATCTTTGACAAATTCCTTTCCACTACGAAGCAACACACTAGGTACTTTGGGTTGAGATTCCTCCCATTCCAATAGAGAGTGAATTTTAAAAGTCATACGTCCCTTTTTAAAGGTTATGGCATTAGATCTTCCATCATACACAACCTCTCTATCAAATTTCCAAAGCCTACCTAGAAAAAGGTGACAAGCATCCATGGGCAAAACATCACACAACAATCTATCCTTGTATATTGCTATGGAAATATCCACCCAAGCTTTCTCATTAACCAAGATGCTTTGCCCCTTGTGAAGCCAAGTAACCTTGTAAGGTTTTTCATGAGGTATCTTCTACAATTTTAGTTTAGTGAAATCCTCCTCTGATATTACATTATTACTAGATCCTAAATCCACCGCCACTTTATACACTTTTCCTAGGATTTTGTGTTTTATCCTAAACAAGGCTTTTCTATGTCTAGGTTCATCAAGAGTTGGTTGTTTGATTGGAACTCTCCTAAACATAATATTCTCACCTTTTTCAGATTCAATGTGGTCCACATTTGATTCTTTGTTGCAATTTTCCTCTTGCACATATGTCATCCTTTTGTCTTGGTTTGAGGAAGAATGCTTCTCTGGGCATCTGTAGGCTAGATGACCCAAGTGATCACAGTTATAAAATTTCATACTTGTAAAGTATGAATTGGATCTACCTGATCCCCTTCCTCTATTTGATCCCCATTGGTTACCTCTTTTGTAGTTATAACCACCTCTTGAAGAGTTGTCACTAGTTTGCTCTGTGAGCTTACTCTCACCTTGATTCTTCTGCTCACTTCCTCTACCTTGGTAGCCTCCCCTTTTTCCTATTTGGTTTTTTTACTTGCCTCTATCCTTGAAGTTAGAATCTCCTTTCCTTTTTTTATTTTCTTCCACCTTTAGAATTAGTTGATGTCATCTTTGCACTATGGTAGGTGCCCACAAACTAAGCTCCTCTTGTACATTCTACTTCAAACCACCCAAATATCTAGTCACTTTGATTGGCTCACCCTCTTTATTTTTGTATCTTAGACATAGCATCTAAAATTCCTCAATATAGGATGTTACATCTTGGTCTTTTTGCTTTATTCCTTGTCTTCTTTTGTGGAGTTGAATCTCAAAGTCTTTAGGTAGAAAGTTCTCCTTCACTTAGGTAACCATATCCTTCCAATTAACTATAGGAGTCTTACCCATGTTGATTCTTGCATCTTGTAGGTATTTCCACCAAGTTAAAGCTGAGCCTCTAAGCCTTGACTTAGCCACTTTAACCTTTTGTGCCTCAGATACCCTCTTACACTCAAAATGGTTCTCCATGTCATATATCCAATCCATGATTGCATCTGGTCCACCTCACAATAGGTGTATCATAGTCATGCTCTGCGTCATCCTTAGGAATAATATATTCAAACTAAGGACTATTTTTACCACTATGAGGTGCATTTAATCTTAATAGGTTAGTTATAATACAAAGACATGTTTGCAAATAAACATTTATCAAATTTAATTCAAATATAAGAACACACATTTTGATAATTATATGAAATACTGCATAATATATATAATACTAGCAAAAGATGGCATAGTATCTACCCATAGGTTTATCATAGGTTTGATAAACATAGGTCCACAAATATTTTGACAAAAATAAAACATATCAACAAAGTGTTTTAAAACTATTATGAGGTAAAGGCAGTATTTGGCCTTATCATCTACCCCCTGCTAAACTAATGCTTGTCCTCAAGCATTGCATTTTCTTGTTAATGACCTAAACTCTCCAATCTCATTCCTTCCTTTTCTTCTACTCTTGAAGGTATAGTAAAATCCTCTGGTTCTCTCCCACACTTCCCTTCTATGATCTTTCTGTAGCTTGTCGAGTCCATCAACATTATTTATATATAAAGGTCATAGGAGCATTGGAAGCTACATGGTTAGGGGACACCAAAACTTTGGTATGGCCTACTTCCCTAATTCTAAATATTTTGGAACCCTATGAAGTGTTGCCTCCAAGTTGATAGGACTATGTGGTTCTAACTTTTTAAGAGATTCAGGTAATCTGGCCCATCTACTCCTAGCACTGGTCATAGCTCTCTAGAAAGCAAAGTAGGGAAAATTCTCATGATAAACATAGACTTTAGCTCTGGGAAAAAAAATCCTATCCCTTAGTTTTGGATTCTTCTTTCCATAATTTAATATGAACCAATCCTTGAGAACTTCATTTGGCTTGCTACTCTCTGCTCTTAAAGGCAAGGGTTTTGTCCTTTCCTCATCCTTGTAATTATTTAGTTGTTTGTCATAGTTTGCTTCATTAGACATCTAGGACATGAGGGCTCTTAAATGTATATCCCCTATGTAGAGCAAGAGATTCCATTGAGTCTCTGAAGGGATAACAAAGTTATGAACATATAATTCACAAAGAAAATTTTGTTGCCAGGGTGGTAGAGTCTGATATAGTCCATAAAATTCTTTTGTTGATTTGAACTCTGCATTAATAGCCTTAAGAGTTAACATTAATTGAAACAAAATAAATTGTTCTTTCAAATAGAGAGCATAAACTCTTGGCAATGGTCTACAAGCAAGTGCCTAATCAGCCAACTTAAGGGCATGATCTATTTGTTGCTTTTGACTTGCTAATTGTTCCTTTAAATATGTAATTTCTTCACCTTGAGATGTTATGATTTTATTCATCTTTTTCCTCTCTTCTTCACACAAGGCTTCAACAAATAGGTATTGTCCAAACAACTAAAAAAGGATTTTCTACAGTGTGATAGAACTATGGTCTTCTTCATAATTTATTTTCCTCTTTCTTTGTTCCTTCCATAAATGTTCTACAAAACTAGTAATCCATGTTGATTTGTGGAGAACTAGGGTAGTGTTTGGATCAATTTTCTTGAGAACTATTTCATCCCTGCAACTCAAAGTACTCGGTTGATCTATTGGGGTATCATCTAGATTTTATTTGATTTCATCCTTATATTCCTCATTAGAATTTTTGGGAATGTTTGTAATATCAGGATGGGGAGGAGAATGATCAGAGATAATTTACATAGGGGATTCCTTAGTAGATGTTTTGGACAAAGTAGAATCTTTAGAAACTTGCCCTTTCATCCTAGGGCATCTCCTTACGGGGGTTTCTTCTTGTATCACAACCTTTTGCCTACCATTCCCTTTGGGTGTCTCTGCTATAGGAGTAGTTGCTGTGGGACTTTTCTTTGTTCTCTTTTGTCTCACAATTGTAGGGTTCGGCTCTTCCTTTTCTTGAATAGAAATTTCTTCTTGTAGTTTTTGTTTCCTCTTGGCTCTGCTAGAAGTAGGTTTCAGGGTCTCTTGCACAAGTGAAGGCATGGTCTCTTGAACAAAGATAGTTTCTTGCACATTTTCTTGGGCATTTTCAGCTTCAACCTCTTGGGTATTTTGTTTAGTAGGCTCATTGGTGGGGACATTTTCCTCACTAGGTTATTCACTGGGGGTAGTTTTGGGTTGTAGAGTTTTGGCTTATAAAAATTCATCCCATGTCATGGGAGACACATCCCTAAGTGACCTCTCTATTAGTAATTCAATTAAGGCATGATGGGTAACAAAATTATCTTTTCCTTTCTGATTTTCTAGCACTAATACAAAGCATATTATACAAGAAATTTGGAATGTTTATGAAAAGATTATGCCTTATGCAACTAAGTAATTTGAAATGATGTGCATGCAAGTATGAGAATCTGCCTTCGCATGTAAAATACCTAATAATATGCATGGTTAATTCATTGTATGGTGGTGGCAGTGACATTCTCTTACAACTTTGCTTTGTAATGCCCATTTGAGGATTAGTCGGTCTAGTAAATTAAGCTCTTGCTGACCTCGCATCATGTGTGTTGGGGTAATGTTCTCCAACTACATGCAACCCTGTTACTTCATCAATGCATTCCTCTGTTGCAATCACCATTAAACCCCAAACGGACACTTTTCCCTCATCAAATGTCCTTGTGAATTATGTGGCTACCTCTTCATCATATGCATTCAAACTCAAGAAATACCCCATCCATCTACATGCATTAAACTTTCTCACGGCTTCTACATCTGAGAGCAACATAGTATGTTCCACTGGTTCTCTCCTCTACAACTATCCACCCATTTTCTAAACACTTTCTCTGCTTGCTCTATTTTCCCCCTTTTGAATTCAAGTTGCTTTGTTATTTTATAGACTCAACTCACATTTCTTTGCTTTAACAAGCAATTAATGTCATAACAAATTGTTATGCACAATAATATGGCTTTTAATGAAGGAAAATCATGAATATGTGTGAGAATCATCTAAAAATGAGGTTTAGATCACATAAAATTTAAACACAAGTCACATCACAGCTTGACATAGAAAATTATTCAAAAATAAGGGGTATGACACCTCACTTGTGTACTTATGGCAATTAAATTCCATTATTGAAGGAAATACAAAGATTTGGAAAAATCTTTATAGATAAATATAAATACCATTAGATATTAGTGACCTTCCCTACCCCCTACTAGATATGGCCAAGTGTCCACACTTGTCAGACCTAGTACAAGTAAGGGACTGGCATAACGCTGCCATCATATAAACTATACAGTATTAAATATAATTAACTAAATTTGTAGAGTATAAGTGAATAATAATTTGAAAATTTTATAAATATCAACTAATGATCACACATACCAAAAAAAAAGGTGGCAAAAGTGATATCAGCATTGGTAGCATCCATCAGTATCTCGCAAGGTTTATTGAAAACATGAGAAATTGATGATGTGGAAAGTGGGTGGATGGAAGATAAAGAAATGAGATGAGGTGGATGGGTGGAAGGTAAAGAGATGAGATGGAAGGAGAAATTGAATGAAAAAGTGAACTTTATGTGGACATAAAGTCTTTATTATGAACATGCACAAAGGAATTAATGTTGAAGAGTGTTAGTTAGAAGGTTGACACCATCAACTACAGGAAGAGTTACCTTGTTTGTATTTGAATCCAACCACTGAAATTGTTGTAGGAAGTCCTCTTTGGTTTGGGGGCATTTTTATAATTTGAGTCTATGAGTATTGACTAATAATTTGAAAGGTACTAGATCAATGGTAGTTAATCGAACAACTCCATTGTCAAAGACATGAGTAATGTCATATGGTCTGAGCCATCTTGTCTGCAGCTTGCTTGGTATATCTTTAAATCTAGAATTATATAGTAGTGCCCAATCACCAACTTGAAATTATTTATTGATAATATGAGATTCATGCCATTATTTCCTTTGTTTCTATATCAGTTCTATGTGTTCCAAAGTAGCTTTGCACATTTCATCTAGAGAATTAAGATGTAGAAGATGTTTTCTTTGTGCTACAAGAAGTTCAATATCCAATGCCAATGTTGTCCTTAGAGTATTATGTTCAAATTCAATTGGAAGCATTGCTACCTGTTCATATAGGAGTTCAAAAGGTGTAAATCCTGTAGTAGTCTTCCAAGTTGTTCTGTAAGCCCAAATAGCTTCTTGTAATCTACTGGTCCAATCCTTATGATGTAGATGAACTATTTTTGTTAAGATGTTCTCCAGTTCATAGTTTGTGACCTTTGCTTGTCCATTAGCTTGAGGATGATAAGGACCAAATTTTTGGTTCCTAATGTTATACTATTTCATCAACTCTGAGATCATATTAGAGGTAAATTGTACACCTTGGTTAGTGACTAGCTCTTTGGGTACACTATAGCGATTAAAAATTTCTTCATATAGAAATTCAGTAACTTTTTCATCATGAGCATGTTTCATGGCATTGACTTCAACCCATTTTGTTAGGTAATCAATGCACACAAGAATATAGGATTTCCCATTAGATGGAGGATCAATTGGACCAATGAAGTCCATGCCCCATTTGTTAAATGGTGTTAATGTTATCTAAGTATTAAGAGGCATTTCATCTATTCTTGTTGGTCGGCCCATCCTTTGACACTTGTCACACTTCCTTTGTATAGTTGTTTACATCTTTGCAAAGTGTAAGCCAATAATAAGCAATTGTCAAGATTTTCAAGGCTGTTCTTTTTGTTGCAAAGTGTCCTCTGCATGGTTCATTATGACATGCATGTAGAATATCATATGTCTCATCTTCTCTCACACATCTTCTCATAACTTGATCAGGTCCAATGTAAAACAAGAGATTATCTATCCAGGAGAAACGAAAACTTTTCTCTACAAGCAGCTTCTTTTCCTTGTAAGAAAAATATTCTAGTATTTTATTAGATGTAATGTAATTAGCAATGTTTGCATAACATGGAGTTTGAATATCAATATGAAATAAATGCTCATCCGGAAATGAATCATCTACTAAAGTAGTGTTAGTATCATCATGATGGATTCTTGATAAATAATCAGCTACAACATTGGCTTTTCTAGGCTTATCAACAATAGTTATATCAAATTCTTGCAACAACAGTAACCATCTTGCTAATCTGCTTGTTATAGCAAGTTTATTCATGAGATATTTAATGTTTGCATGATTAGTATGAACAAATATGGAATAGCTAGTTATGTAATGCCAAAATTTGTTCAAGGCATAAACCACTGCTAGAAATTCTTTTTCTATCACTATGTAGTTTAATTGTGGTCCATGAAGGCTCTTGTTGATATAATAGATTGCATTTTCAAGATTTTGGGATTGTTGTGCTAGGACTGCACCTATGGCATAATCAGAGGCATCTATATATATATATATATATATATATATATATATATATATATATATATATATATATATATATATATATATATATATATATATGAAAAGGTAAATTCTAATCAAAGCCTTGTAAAATTGGGGCTGTAGTCAGAAGTTTATATATATATATATATATATATATATATATATATATATATATATGAAAAGGTAAATTCTAATCAAAGCCTTGTAAAATTGGGGCTGTAGTCAGAAGTTTCTTAAGCTACAAGAAGGTTTTATCACATTCAGATGTCCAACTAAAATTAGCTTCTTTTGTGAGTAACTTATACAAGGGACTAGCTATTTTGCTGAAATATTTTATAAAATGTCTATAATCTCCAGCATGACCTAGAAAAGATCTTACATCTTTTGATTTTATAGGTATGGGCAATGTTTGAATTACCTCTATCTTAGATGGATCCACTTATAGTCCTACAGCTAATATGAAATGACCAAGTACCATGCCTTCCTACATGAGCATGAAACACTTTTCACTATTAAGTGCCAAATTATGTTCTTGACACCTTACCAAAACCTTTTCAAGATTCACCATTTCTTCCTCAAAAGTGACTCCAAATGTTGTGAAGTCATCCATGTAAATCCATACAATCATGTGATATATCAGCAAAGATGTTAGTAATTGCTTGTTGGAATGTTATAGGAGCATTACATAGACCAAATGGTAAAATAGAGTATACAAAAGTATCCCATGGGCATGTAAATGTGGTTTTTTCTTGATCTTCAAGAGCAATACTGATTTGGTTATAACCACTATACCCATCTAGAAAAGAAAAATATTTCTTTCCAAATAGAGTGTCCAAAACTTGGTCTATAAACGGTAAAGGAAAGTGATCCTTTTTTGTGGGCTTGTTCAATTCTCTGTAATCTACAAAAATTCTCCATTTTCCTCCTTTTTTAGGCACTATGACTAGGGGTGACACCCATCTACTATCAGATATAGGATAAATAAAACCAGCGTCAAACAATTTTTGCAACTCAGTTTTAACTATTTCTCTAAGGCTTGGACTTATCCTTCTCTGGGGTTAACAGAGTGGTAGATAACCTCCATTGATGTATATCCTATGAGTGCACAATGTATGACTCAACCTTTTCATATCACTATAATACCATGCAAAGGCTTTTTCATGCCTTTGAAGCAATTCTTTTAACTATTCCATCTATGTGGGTGTTAATTTGGGATTAACATGAATATTATGACCTTTGGTAAGCTCAACAGTAAGGGTGGACTCTATCATAGCAGCTTTAGAGATTGGACTTGCTTCTAATTCACATGGTAAGAGTGGATGAACAATATCAAGTTCTTTGAGAAAAGTACAATTCTTATCACATTATTCATATGTGATTAATTCCAACACAGAACTTTCAGATACATCTTTTTCTACCACTCAATTGTTAGTGAGGATACTCTGAAGTATTGAATCTTCCTCTTGCAGTTTTAGAAAAGACTGTCTATGTAACATCATGAGCTATACTATAGAATTTACTTCTTCTTCTTCATCCCCTAAATTTGGCCAAATAGATGTGCTCAAATCTGGTAATGGTTGGGCTGGAGGATATAAATTAAATTTCTTTATTGCTTGGCCATTTGATATGGTCATATTTCCTGATCTACAACTTATATTTGCATCAGCTATGGCTAACCATGGTCGACCTAGGATGATAGGGTAACCAGGTAGATTAACTTTGGGGGATAAAATCATTAGGTCTATAGGATATTCTAGAGAATATAAGGTTACAACTATGTTTTCTATCATCCCATCAGGGGTGACAGTAGAACTATCTACAAGTTGCAGAATTGTTGGTGTAGCCCTTAGTCCTTCTATTTTCAACTTCTTCATAGTATCCTTGGTCATGACATTTATAGTAGCTCCAAGATCTATTAAAGCATTTTTAACAAATTGACCATTTATACTAACATTCACTACTAGACTTCCTAGATCAAAATATTTTGGCATGATCAATTTCCATAACATGATGTCAGCCAATTGTCCCACAACATGAACTATAGTGAGGTCCTTTTTCTTCCTTCCAAGTTTCTTCAGGCAAGCTTCTCTAATGGCTTTTCCATAAACTAGAACATCCTTAATGGCTTGAAACAAGGGTATTTGGACATGTATGTTTTTCAATTGATCAACAATATTAAAAGGTTGTTCCTCTATTTGTTTAGGTTTCTTTTGTATAAGCTTTTCTGGAAAAGGAGGTTTCACTACTGGTTGAGCATGGGTTGACATAGTAACATTGGTTGGGTCAACTATTTCAGCAATTGAGGGTTCTAATGCTTTAGTAGGGTCTAGTATTTTAGTTATAATAGGTAGTTTAGGCATTGGTAAAGTTGTACCAGATCTCAGATTATATCTGCAACACCCAAAGTGTAAGTAGGATACTGCTGAGCATCAACGCTATACATGGGCTACTATGGCTATTGGCTATTTGGGTTTGGCTGAGGTTGTGTAAGTAACTATGTCTACTTTTAAGGTCTAGGATTTGTAGGTGGTGGCATTAGAACAAGTTGCTAAATTGGAGGTTGTAATTATGGAGTACCAATATTTTGGTTGGGCCATTTTTGAGATCCCCTCCATTGGTTTGTAGACTTCCAATTCCCTTGGGGTGGTTGCCATTGGTTTTGTTGGTTTTGCCAGTAGTTTTTTAATTTTTCCATTGATTACTCTATTGGTTAGGCCAAGGTGATTGGGAATTCTTAGGCCATTGGGATTGTTGTGGGTTGTTTTTCCCAACATTGTTCCAATTAGGTTGATATTGTGGAGGACCTTGGGGATTATGGTTTTTCCATTGATTACCATATGAATTTGAATTTTGCAAAGGGCCCTGAGATATACCTTGACATAGGGCCCATGGTTGGCATTGAGAAAAAAAGAATACTTGCTCATCATCTCAATCTATTTTGACGTACTCGGTTGGAAGATGTTGGTTCTCTATGCTTATGACTAGTTTACATTGGCAATCCTTCTTTTGCTTCTAGCAATGAGGACAGTATTCAGCTAGTTGTAACTCAGCTTCTACAAAATTCTTCTTTACAAAAATTGTGTCAAGATGTGTAGCAACATCATTGATGATGTCTTATTTGAAATTTGATAATAGGTTAGATATCTCGAGCTTTGAAATGCCTTGACTGATTCCTTTAGTGACTATGGAATGAGATCTTCAGCCTTTCTTAATGGTTGACCTTGAATAGTTATGATAGATCTTCTTGAGGTCCTCCTAGGAAGCTTGATATACATCACCACCAGCCATTAGGTTTAGTGATTCTAGATAGTCATCATTCACACCTCTTAGAAAGACTAGCTTTTATGAATCCTCGAACAACATGTGTTGAGGGTTCTTCTGTAGTGTATATAAGAAACATGAAACATAGTCTTACAATGTTTCTTCCTCTTTCTGAGATATCCTAAAGACATCATCTCCTCTTGAACCAGATGCTTTACAATATTCTTTGTACTTATTCAAAAATAGAGTTTTTATTTCATCCCAACTTCCTTTTGCATTGGCTCCTAAGCCAATGAACCATTGTAGAGTTGATTCTTTTAATGTTGTTGGAAACAATTTAAGCTTGTGGGCATCAATGTTGTAGTCAAAACTACAACAAAGTATGTCAAATTCAAACAAGAAAATATCAAGGTCTTCGGTTACAAGGCCATAGAACTTTGGAAGGGTAGCTACAAGTATATTCTTGAGATTATCACTATTTACAAGGCTTGGGAGAGGAAATGAAAAAGTAAGTTGTGCCATGACTGGAGGTATTAGATTATGAGGTTGCTACTGAAAAGGGACATTGGGTACTTGATGATTAACAACTAGTGGATTTAGGGAATTGTTATAAAAAAAAATGGCCAAAACTTTAGTAAAAGGTTAAAGACCACTTGTATCTATTGGTTTAGCTCTTGATGATGATGTTGTGGGAAAAATAGGGCTTGCATCTTCAAAAGGTAACTCAACTTCTTCTTCTTCAATTTCTTCATTCAGATTAATAGACTCTCGTGGAAGAAATCTACCATATTCATCTTGTCGTCTTCCTCTTCGATGCATGCAATTAAACTTTTCACACGTGGTGAAAGAAACTTCAAAACTAGAAATTTATAAAAAAACTTTATCTAAGAACTATGACTCAAAAATGCTCCTAGCTTGACACCATCCCCAGCAATGGTGCCAAAAATGGTCCACCTCACAATAGGTGTATCATAGTCATGCTCTAGGCCATGCTTAGGAATAATATATTCAAACTAAGGACTATTTTTTCCACTATGAGGTGCATTTAATCTTGTCAATTATACTTGAAATGGTTGGCACAGTATGTGCACTAGGTCTCTTAATGAGTCACTAAGCTTATGCTACAAGAAAGTAAAATGCAAGAAAAAGAAATTACTCTATTGCTGTAGGAAACTAACACAATTAACTCTATGAATATTGGAAATACAATGAAAGGCTAACAAATATTCCAACTCAGTTCATCCACTACAACAATTCTCACATATGTTGCAGGAACATTCACGAAGTGCGATGCTACAAGAAGGAACTCACAACTTCTACTTACAATACCAAGAATGCTTGGAAATAAATTGATTCTATCCTAATATAATCCACCTTCCAAGTGGGCCCCCTTGGTCAGCTTCAACTAAACTACTAACACAAGATAGAAGCCAAAAAAAACTATTTCATTACATTTTAGAAATTCATTACATAACACATAGAACTGTAAAAACACAACTTCACTATAAAAGTTAACAATATGTTCTTCTAAACTCTTTCTTCTAACTGGCTAAACTAACACACTTGGGTCAATTCCTATATATAAGAGATTGAAACTTATTCCATAATAGAAAAGTAAATATTCTAGCTTTGAATCCATAGGAGAGAAAGAAGGGAAAATAACAACTCAAGGCAGGAAGAAGAAATAACGACATAAGGTGGGAATAATAAAGTCTAAACATCCACTCGCCATAGGAATAAATGCAGAGAAGGAAATAAGTCTTCATAGCTCCTCCTTACTCACTGTCGTGTCTTCTAGAATCATTACAACTTTTCTCCATCATGGCTGCTCCTTAGCATTCTCTTCTCCTTGAATGTTGTTGGTGCTCATCTTTGAATTCTTCCTGTCATCTTTCAGTCTTCATTGCTAACAGGTTAGTTATAATACAAAGACATGTTTGCAAATAAACATTTATCAAATTTAATTCAAATATAAGAACACACATTTTGATAACTATATGAAATACTACATATTATATATAATACTAGCAAAAGATAGCATAGTATCTATCCATAGGTTTATCATAGGTTCAATAAACATAGGTCCACAAATGTTTTGACAAAAATAAAATAGAGTATCAACAAAGTGTTTAAAAACTATTATGAGATAAAGGCAATATTTGGCCTCATCAGCATCTATGTCCATCTTTCCACTAAAAAGTGGCACACCTTCCAAAGATTTTCCTCTAGGGCTTTGATAGCCTTTAGGAAGGGATCTTCATTCAAGACAAGGTTAGGTTTAGGGACTACATCCTCCTATGCTACCTCTTTACCCTTCTCATTTTCCTTGTCTTCCTTCCTCCTGGCTACATTAGCAACTACATCCAATCTCACCTTTACCTCTGCTAGGGATTCTTCAAAAACTTGGTTCTTCTCCCTTTTTTCATCAACTTTGTGGCTAGTTCTACATTAGTCACCATGCTGGTTTCACCTACTAACTCTCCAGTAGATGCAAACATCTACCAATTTTTCCCAAATCTATAACCTACTCTAATACCACTTTGATGTGACAACCAATCTTTCTCTCAAACCCTAAGATCTTTTGGGTCTCCACTAGGTCATTCACTTGACCAAATAGGGCTTCTACTCACCCTATTACCTCTAAGGATCCTAACCAATAGATCATATTCCTTCAACTGGTGCACATCAATTGGATAACACAAGTTTTCTCATTGCTTCCATCAACTCACAAAATATCCCCAATGATGATTGGATCTCCCATATGATGAAATTGATACCTAGGCATGCCTTGGGTCATTCATCAAGATTCTAAACCTAAAACAATGACAAAACCCTAATCAAGTTACAAACCACAAGTCATATTGCACTCAAGTGCTTGGAAAAAGGCTACAATGATTAGCCCTCCAAATACACTAAAGCCAAGACAACTTGAAAAATTCCTTAGCACCGGACAAAACAAACAATCATTCCAAATACCCTTTTGAGAGTTCTTGAAGATTTTGAAGGTCTTGAGTTTCCAACTTGTCCATACAACCCAAGCACAATTTTAGCCTATTATTTAGGGTTTCAAGGGTTTTAGTGTTGTTTTCTTCAAAAACTTGTTGTTCAACCTTACCAAAACTTCTCCTCAAGATTTGGGTTAACCCACACCTTCTTCAAACTCACCTAGTGCTTGGATTGAAGAATTGGACCTTTTAATCCACTCTATAGCTCTTTTTTTGCTCTATGATCCCTAACCATGTTAGTTGTACTTGCCTAGGGCATCATTTGATAGACCACAATTATGATTCCCATGGGCTCTCCATTCCTTCACATAGAGTAAATGGATTCTAGTTCCAAGTCTTAAAAGGCCTAACAATTCATACGATGGGAAGTGGCCCTAAGACTTCATTTTCAACATACAACTCTATTTAGACCAGCAAACTAGTAAAATATAAAAGATTTATTTACAACACTACAAAATGATTGAAAGGACAAACAAATATTGTATAGAGATTCTAAAAAACCTAAAGAAACTTATCTAACACAAAAAGAGCAAGATCTAATCCATTTTCCAATGAATGCAAACAAAATTCATTAAACTAGCACGGTTATGTTGTTACACAGTCCGTACAAAATCTTCTCAAATTTCACCAATCAATTGGAAGGGTTTGATTTGGTCTTTTTTAGGTCTTCCCCTTATTTTCATAAATGTTCCAAGTAGTTAGAGTCTTGCCAAGAAAAAAATTCAAAAAGTTGCACATTGCAAGAAAAAGTTGTTAATGTTATCATTGACAACATTGACAACATTTGAGCAAGTTTTACTCCAAGTGGAGTTAGACTTCCAAAATTGTTCCAATGATAATGTAAACATGTAGTATGACTAAAAAGACCTTAAAAAACCTATATAAGGTCTTAAGAACCTTATTATACTAATTCACCCTCCCTAGGACCTAAGTCACCTAGTTTGACAACGATGAGCAACTTGGCCATTTTGGACTCTTCCAACCTTCCTAATCACACCTTGGGACCAATTTAGTCCTCTTATTGAACTAGTGATGTGGTTAGCATTACTACAAGAAAAAAAAACCAAAGAAGCCCTAGGTCTACCACTATCCTACCTAGGTGCTCCTGCACCAGTAGGAGTAAGGATTTTAGTTGAGCATCTCAACCAATGACACTGGTAAGTCCTTCTTTGCTAGGATGAATACACTATGCCAATACTTAGTGTATTTGTTTTGGTAGTATTGGTGTATCATATCTATGAATAACAATATGAATATATGAAGTTGCATGTGTCAGTTGCATAGAAACCTTATAATGTGACCCTCGACCTATCTTCATGGACATCAAACATAGTGACCGGTTCCCCCTCTGCATCATCCCATCCCCCTCATCCAAAGAATTGGATAATTTTCTAAACCCCTTAGGCCACATGTCCAAAGAGAATCAAATTTTTCATGCAACACTAGTCTCAAATATGATATAGCCCCACTATAGAAGTGAGTGAGGCATGTGGGGGGCAATGGCACCCTTAAGGCTCCCACCCAGTTGTTCCTCATAAGGCATGTGCAAGGAGATTGATTCATTGATATCATCCCCTACTTTTTCTCAATTCACAGATTGATTTTGTTTCTTGGTTAAGAATCATATATCAAAGCTCAAGACTGCCTGCAATTTTTACAAGTAAAACATTAAAAATCTTGATGTATTTCACATATATAATCTTTTGAAAAATCATATAGGATAATCTCTTTCTATAAATTATTATAAGGATTCATAGAAATAGGAGAGTCATTTTCTCCACCATTGAACTCTTTAGTTGCTACTCTATTTGTGTGTTTGCAGAGAAAAATGTAGCAGAATGTTTTATCTTTCCTCTTTGTTAAACATTGGAGTTGTAGAACCATTTTAGTATGTCTTATAGTCTAATTTGAATGTAAGAAGCACTCTACAATATTGTCTTTAATTGTATTTAAATCTTGGATACAAATAGACCCAAATATTAGAAATGAAATTTAGATTTGTATTATCTAGTTTTAGGATCACAAATCTTAAAGTTATTTGTTGTAGATATTTAGAAAGGGACATTACAATCAACAAGAATGCAGAGGACTAGTAGTGTAGGTATAGCTGAGACAAATTTTATTGAGCCAAATTTTATTTTGACAAGTTTGTGAAATTAATAACTCTGCATATTGTAGGAAAATTTGCTCTATCATCTTTTTTATTGGGATTTTTGATACAACATGGAATGGATGAGGCATGGTAACTATTTGACAAAATGTGGTAGCATGGATGAGGATTGGTAACTATTGGATTTTGCATCTCTCTCATGTATGGGTACTTTGTGATGCTAGAGTTATTGTAAAAAGATATAGTTTAGAGGGGAGAAAATAGTGTAATTTCTTAGTGGGCCCTCTAACTGTCAAAAATCAATAAAAATTTTTTAGAAGAATGGTAATGTTAAAATTTAATGACAGATTTAAATTTAGACCAAGATTTTAAATCATTCTCCTTTCAATATTTGAGTTGTAGCATCTGAGTTTCATAACATCATGATTCTACACTGATATGTTTGGGATCAATAAATGAAGTGATTATCAGTTTGATTGAAATCAAGAATCGTTCCTTTATACTATGTTTTGAATGAAAGTGAAGATATGGTTTAACAGTCTTGTTTCCAATTGATTGATAACAATTCATGGGCATAACAAATTGTGGGATTAAGATGCAATCTTCACTTCACACTGATCATGTTGTCTTCATAATCAATAGTTTGGTTATTGATTAATTTGAATGCTTATATTGATATTGAACTCTTTTATTGGGTATGTTAAAAGTGGGTTGCAAATTTATATTTTATTGATTATGGATATCAATCTCTTATTTTGAATATGGATGTTGACAGTAGGTTTAATGAAATATAGATGGGTTTGATTATTTTATATATAAAGAAACTTTGAATATTTTAAGTATATGTAGATTTAGTACACAGGTTTGGTTGGAGAAGCACAAAGTATTGGTCTTTATTTGTCACATGAGAAAGAATAAATTTTTTAATGGGACTTTTGATTATCCCATGGATTTCATTCTCATTTCCATCAAATTGAGTGAAAATTATAGTTAGCAGTCTAAAGATGTTTATTGTAAATACTAGGACATAGTAGAATAGGTCTTTCCATCTTTCCAAGAAGTGTGCATGCACATTTGCTCCCTTTTCTAAAGCTGTCCTGAGCTTTCTGGAGCTCCCTAAAGTCCTTTTCTTTTTTGTTGATTCATAATTTTATGAAGTTACAAGTGGGACAACACGTCATTTCTTCTGGTGACTTCATGCCCAATGAAATATTTGAGGCCCATGATCTATGCTTAGTAGTAAAGCATCCCCTCTGAGTCACCAAGAATATTGGCTATTTTTTCCCCCATTCATCCCATTACTATTAACTGATCTAAGAGACCTTCCATGGGTTATTTTCTTTATTGTGGGTTAATATGCTATTTTGCAAGGGTTAACATTTTGTGTTAACCATTTTTTTAATTTTAGAATGTGGCTTATATGCCCTTTCCAAAATATAAAATTTTGTTATTTTGGAAGGCTCCCTTTCTTTCCTTTTTGAAATAGAAAAATTTATTATTTCAAAAATCTTCTTTCCTTGCCTTTGTAAAATAGCGACATCGGGTTATGACAAATGGGTTTGTGCCACATGGCAATGGGATAAATGATTTTTTTAACCTATCTAAGAGACCTTCCATGGGTTATTTTCTTTTTTGTGGGTTAACATGTTATTTTGCAAGGGTTAGCATTTTATGTTAACCATTTTCACTATTTCAAAATGTGACTTATATGTCCTTTTTGAAATGGCAATATTTGCTATTTCAAAAAGCTTCTTTCCTTGCCTCTACAAAATAGAGACATCAAGTTGTGACAAATGGGTTTGTGCCACATGGTGGTGGGACAAATGACTTTTTTTTAAAAAAATTATGCCCTTTCTGAAATAGCAAAATAACAAAAAAAATTATTTTGGAAAGATTCTTTTCTTGCCTCTATGAAATAGCGACATCAGGTTGTGACAAATGGATTTGTGCCACATGGTGGTAGGACAAATGATTTAATTTTTTGAATTATTTTTGTCAAAATTTTGATGTTAACTACATATTGTTGTTACAATTTTGACACCAAGTACTCATTTTGACAAAAAAAATTGATGAGGAGCAATTGGATTTGGATACCATTTTTCGACACAATTGGGGTCAGAATTTTGACACTCTCATCAATCATCAAACTTTCGATGCAAAAATGGTGATGAAAGGGTTCATCAAAAAAACAATGAATAATGTCAAAAATTTGACCAAATTTGTGTCAAAAAATGTGTAGAATTTTATTAGTGCAAGGACCTAACATAAAAAGCATGAGGAAATGGCATCATAGGAAGTGATTGAGCGGGACTCAAAAGGATAAAGAGAAAGAAGTAGAATCTAGTGGTAAGCAACCTCATATTCAAGGGGTCTTAGATAATGTTTTCCAAGTGGTTCAGGCTTTTGATACTCCTATGGGAGAAGGGGAAATGGTGATCAGTTCTTTACTAGCTGTACCTAATTAGCTTATGAATTCAGTAAGAAAGGATCTTCATACCACTTGTTATGCCAACCAAGGATGTGATCACTAAATATATATTTAAAAATCCTAACAAAAAGAAGGCTAAGAATATTTATCACCTGACCACCAACACAAAAATAGAGGAAGTAACAACTAAAGTGGCTCTGTTCAAACAAAAGGAAGAATTAGGTGATTTGAGCATTGGTGATTTTAAGGTCACCAAAGCATATTTGGGTATATTGAATCGTGAGTCCAAGGAACACTTGTTGGAATATACCAACTAACATATGCTCATGCAATCTAGAAAGGATAGATAGGAAAGAGAGAATTGAAGTAGATTATTGTTGTGATGGTTGAATATATTGAATCCCTAGGTGGAAAACAAACCCTACAGCTAGTTCAGTCTTCATAAAGCTTTAATCCCACTTCTCTTGATAGCAAGAAATTGATGAACCAACTCCAAAAGGGAAAGTCAATGTTACTAGAAATGAATAAATGGTTTGATGTAATTATTAAGAAGGGTGGGAAGTTCATCTTTGTGTCAAGTGTAATATTCAACAAGGCTGAAACCATATTGAGAAAAGTTTAGATGCATTTTCTTGCTTGGAAAGTAGAAGATGGAAAGTGATCTATCGTTATAATGTAGATTAGCAAAGTTGAGAAGTATGGTACCACTAAGTTCTTATCTAAAAATTCATTGAAATTAGTGGAAGCTTGTGCAATCTATGTCCTTAAAAATAACCTAAACTAGAGAGTTTCTATCAGCAATTCTATTGTACTTAAAGCTAAGTCTATCAAAGGAGAAATAAAGGAAATGTATAGTGGGATTCTAAAAGATATGAAGATGATATGCCTGGATATGTGTAGAAAGGTGAAGAACCAAGCTTAGATTTTGAGTTTATTTTAAAGGAGTTTGAAGATAATCTTCAAGTAATTAAAGAACTAGAAACTCCTTTTGTAGAGGATTTCACCATAGTTTCCCAAATACAATCGATGCTTGCTTTTTGCATTGGTCACTTCCTAGGATATGCGACACAACTTCAAGGAATGAAGTGGGATAAAGAGGTTTGGCATGTAAGGTTTTTGAGCCTAAAGAACCCAATTTTTAATGTCATGGAGGAATTCATGAATGCCTTTAGACCATGGAAGATTGTGTGACTATCCACCAATAATGAAGTACCTACCAAGGAATCCAAGCATGGAGCTTTCACTTGAGCTCAGATTTCCTTATTTGATTTCTTCACATATTTTTTAAAACTTTGAGGACACATGTCTTGTTTTGACACATTTAGTTTTATTAATTATTTCATTGAAACTTCTTGAGGATTGAGTTTTCAAGGCGATCCTCAAGCCAAAAAAAAAAATATTTGGAACTTGATGATGATTTAGGGGTTAGAAAAAGTAGGGAGAACTAAAATAGTTGTGTTGATTACTCTGTTTGAAAGTAATATTTTGAACTTATCATATTTTAAACTAATAGTATATGATAGTTCTTTTACATCTAGAAACTATGAATTAAAGATGATAACATTTGTTTCATATAAGGTACTTTTGAACTTTGTGTCAACTTGCTGACAATTGTAGTACTGTGTTGATTTTGTTAATGTTTATGGTTGATCATTTTGTATTATTTCAAATTGTATGTTGAATTACTTGGAGTCACATTACTTAGTGAATATGCTCTCTGATGATGATTGATTTGTTCATTATATATCTCTTTAATAAGTTCATGTGTGATTTGAGATTCTTTTTCTGATGGATTCATGAAAGATGTGTATTTATTTTCAATACATTTCTCAATTCATAAAATTTAATCTAAAGTTGTCTCCCATCCCTTGCCTAAGTGTAGCGAGGATTTCCTTTGTGCTTTCTAGTAAAAAAAAATTGTATGGTAATTTAGGAGATTCATTATAAATATTTAAAAGGGAGTTGTACCTTAAAATTCAGAGGGGTTCATTTGCCAGATCTACCCAGCCATTGTGATTCTTTTTTTCTTTCAAAGAAGGAAATAGAGTGGTCCAAAGGAAAACAAGATTAAAGAAAAATTTGTTCACTAATAGATTTTTGGTGACTCTACTGGGGAGTATAAATAAAAGATAAACCAATACTTAAAATGTGATTTATGTCATGTTCAACTATGGTTTTACCTCATACCAGTATTTTCCCATTTTTAAAACCCAACCTCAATTTCTCTAACACTAACGAGGATATAATTTCTTACCTCAATGCTTTGGCCTTGCAGTGTCAAAGTAGTAATCAACAATATCATCAAGTTGTGAGGGTATTGGAAGAAGAGGAAGATATTGAGGAAAGAGTGAGGGGTATCCCAATGGTTCAAGAGGTCATTGTTGTTAACATAATTGCTAGAATTCAATAAACAAAACCAAAGACTATGTTCTCTTTCTAAAATTGGCAAATAGGAGATATACAAGAGCTGATAAAGAAAAATGAATTCTTGATCAAGAGTTTGAATTCTTGAAGAAGATAGATTTTAACCCCAATCATACCCTATGAAGAAAGAGGAAAATCCATTCAGTGAGTTGTCCTTCTTCACCAACTTCTACTATGTCACCATCCCTTTCTTTTTAATCCCTTACTTTACCCAAAACCCTAACTCCTCAATGTGTGAATATACAACCTTTAAATACCATCTTTCCAACTATGGCTATGAACCAACTATAGGGTCAAGTCATCAATCCCCTTGATCTAGGGGCTAACCTTGGAGCCCTCCCAAAGAAGCATGAGATATTTTACAAAAATTTAGTGGTGATGGAAAGATTAGTACAAATGATCACCTGAATTTTTTTATTCACCTTGTGGTATCCTTGTTATCTAAATAGAAGATGTGGTTGTTAGGATTTTTTGATTCTACTACTAATTAGTTTCACCACCTTCCTTGGGATTCTATTCACAATTGGGATAAAATGGTGGTCTCCTTTGAGTCGAGGTTCAAGACTCTAGGAGATGAACATAAGTAATGAACTCAAATGAAGAAATAAATAGACAAACCTATGAGAGATTTCATGGCTAAATATAACAAAATTGTGCAAAGAATACCCATAGCCTCCCAATTAAGTGATGAAAACAAGGGATTTTTCATTAGCATCATGCCTCTAGATATATGTGTTCATTTATAAAATATGGAGTTTAAAACTTAGTGGCTAATCAAAGAATAATAATTGAACTTGAAGATATCTTCATTCTAGCTAGTAAATGGAAAGCAGATGTTCAATCTTCATTTGAAACCTCTTCAAATCTAACCAATCCCATCATCCAAAGATTGGTGAATGATATAGCCACTCTCAAAAGACAAAAATAGCCTAATCCCATTTATTTGGCCTTGTGCCAAGATATAAGCCACAAGCAGTATGGTCGGCCCTATAATAGAGCACCACCCTTGCTAGGTGTATAGCCCCCACTACAAATTGAAGATGTACCAAGAAAGGAGGTAATGTGCTCCTTTTATTTGACAATTGATCAGACTAGAGGAGATTATTCTGATATGATCAAACATTTGCAAATAAACACAACCAAAGATGAACTTGGAGAAGAGGTTAAAGGGGAATCAAGTGAAAAGTTGACTAATGTTGACTACAGTGCTTATTTTGTGGAATATGAACTTGATACAAGTAGTAGGGGAGATTTTTTTGCCACCTTAAATGATCCTTCATGCATAGTGCTGACAAGAAGCCAAAGAACTCCCAAAGTGTCACCAGGTAGTAACCCAACTAGTAGTACACTCAAAGGGAAGTACGAAACCAACATCGAGACCACTGTGCACTCCAGAATGCCTGAATTCAAAATCATTCAAATAAATATTGTGATTAATTCTCTTTCTTTCTCTAATATTGACATAGTTGAGTTTTGTAAGAATTCCATCATAACTGTATCTAGTGTTGAATATTTCAACTCAAACCCTCATGAATTAGATTAATTGGTAAAATATGTTAAAGGAGATTTTAATGCTTTAGTCTAAGATGAACCCTTATTAGAAGAGAAGCTAGCTCCCCCTAATTCCCCTATTTGTTTCTCTGAAAATAACTCTTTTTCACATGAAACTAAAGAAGTGTCTTTTGGTTTCAAGACAGATGGTGTGACTGTCAAACCAAACCCTTTCTACATATTCTTATAGCTAAATGGTAAGAAATTGAGTAATAGTATTATTGATTTAGGAGCCTTAGATAACATAATTCCTACCTCTGTAGCCAAAGAAATAGGTCTAACCATAACTAAAATATTTGGTAGATGTTACTCAATGAATGGGAAACAAGTTCCATTAATAGGGAAAGTTAAACATGCATAAGAAGTACTTGCCACCTATCCTGACGAGAGAGTCAAATTAAATATCCTAGTTGTCAACATTCCAGCCAGCTATGAAATGCTCTTGATAAAAATATTATGTAAGGACATGGGGGGTGAAATAAAAATTAATTGTTCTGAAGCAGTCATCCCTATTGGGAAAGAGAAGTTCAGATTAGAACTAGAGTCCAAGAATAAATATATAGTGTTCCCTTTAGATGACCCTCAAGTTCAAAATTTGTTTGAAGAATGCCCATTCAGAAATTTCTTTATCTTGCCTAGAGAGGATCATGATTCTTAGGTTTAAATGAAGGAAGATATATTGGGATCATGGACTCTAGAATTTGACCATAGTTGCTCTAATTCAAAATTAGGAGCAAGGGTAGTGTTGATTTCACCTTCAAAGGAGTAATATCATTTTTCTTTAAAACTTCAATTCAAAAACAGTAACAATAATACAAAGTGTGAAGCTCTATTGTTGGGACTTCAAGAGGCTATATTGAGGTATAAAATCACTAGTTGCAAAGGGAGATACAGAAATCATAGTGAAGCAAGTGAGGAAGGTATTTATTGTGAAGAAACAAAGGCTCAAGCATTATAGCAATCAAGTGTGGGATGAACTTGAACCCTTCAAAGAATTCTCCATCGTGGAAATTCCAAGAAGTGAGAACACTTGGTTTGATTCATTAGTCATCTCAACTTTGTTGCTTTTACCCCATCCCAATTTCAAAACTAGTGAATACAAAATCAAGATGATCTACCATCCTAATATACCTTATAATATAGATTGGTGGCAAGTGTTTAATGATTATAATCATATTCAAAAGTTTTTGGCATGTGTTGGACAATTTTTTGGCATGTTTTTTGAAGGATCGGAGAATGGTTGTAAGGAGTTATGTGCATTTGAGCGAGATGGTGTAATTCAATTGGAAGGGAATAAGATTCTAAAAGGATTGGTGTCATTGGAATGATTATTTTTAAACAAATATGATATCTCTAATCCAATTAAACCCACCCATTCAAATTTTTCAAATAAATATGACAAAACAAATGCAGGTTCAAAAGCTGAACCTAGATGGATATCAGTAGGTAGAGCTTGTTTCACTCATGACAGAAGTACCCTCGAGGAATTCCTACTTGACTATAAAGATGTATTTTCCTAGGGATATAAAGACCTTTAAAATTTTGGGAATGGTCATTTTAGACATCATACACCTATAAAACCCAATGTAGTCCCATTTAGACAGAAACATAGGAACTATAATCCAAATATTTATGAAGCAATAATGAAGTAGAAAATATGTTGAAAGACAAGATAATCTATCCAATTCATCACTCTACTTGGATAGCCAATATAGATATTTTGAGGAAGAAAAATGGGGAAATATGGATTTGTGTTGATTTTAGGAACCTAAATCAAGCCAATCTAAAAGAAAATTATGTTATGTCATTGATGGAACACATACTATGGGCAGTGTTTGGCTTTGAAATGATGTATATGCTTGATGGTTTTTCTAGATACAATCAATTAGCATAGGTGAAGAAGATCAACATAAGATTGCCTTCATAACACCTTGTGGTGTGTATGCATACAAATGAATACCTTTTGGGCTCACAAACGTAGGAACTACCTTTTAGTGAGCCATGAATACTTCTTTCAGAGATCTGAGGAATAGGATAATTTTGGTCTGCCTAAACAACCTCACAATTTTTTAAAAACAAAGGAAACACCACCTCAAAGATCTAAGGAAAATTTTGCAAAGGTGTAGAGAATATAATGTTTCTTTGAACCCTAAGAAATCAATCTTCTTCATAGAAGAAATTAAACTTCAAGGACATATTGTTTCCAAGGAAGGCATATAAATTAATCTAGAAATAATTAAAGCAATTCAACAACTTCAATTGCCCATAAACCAAAGTGGAGTCAAATCTTTCTTTGGCTAGGTCAATTTTTTGAGGGCCTTCATTCCTAAATTCTTAGAGATCACCGAAAATATAAATGATGTGATGAAGGGAAGGGAGCACTTTGAATGTAGTGAGGAAGGTAAAAGAGCTTTCAATGACATTAAGAAAGCTATAGCCAATGCCCCCATGCTAGTTAGCCCTAACTCTAAAAAGGATTTTATCATTTATTGTTACTCATCATGACACACTTTGTTAGGAATACTTACTTAGAAAAACAAAAAAGAAATAGAAGCTCCAATTGTCTTCATGAGTACTCCTTTGAAGAAACATGAGTTGAATTACTTTACTCTCGAGAAAAAGGCCTATGTTGTAGTAAAAGCACTCAATCACTTCCAATATTACATACTTCATTCTCATTCCATTGTATATATTCTTTATGCTATAATAAAAAGTGTTTTGAGTCAAAAAAAAGTGGGAGTGAACAAAAGGGGGACTTGGGTTGCCAAAATATAGGAGTACAACATAACAATCAAATCCACCAATTTGTTACGAGGGTGTGGACATTGTAAACTGATTGCCAATAGTGGCTCATTGCAAAGAGACATTGAGGAATTTCCTAAGGCACTCCTAGTGAGTTTTAGTAATTCATAGTTTTTTTATATAGATTTTTAGCAAACTTATGGGAATGTTGCAAAGAGACATTGAGGAATTTCCTAAGGCACTCCTAGTAAGTCTTACTAATTCATGGTTTTTTATATAGATTTTTATCTAACTTATGGGGAATTCCCAAAGACTTGTCTCACAAAGAGAGATGAGAAATAAGGATGAAGGCTAGCAAATAATTGATTTTTCATGGAATATTGTACAAGAAATGAATTGATGGGACTTTCCTAAGGTATGTTGATAAGAATCAGTAAAAAGAGATTTTGAAGGCCTATCATGATCAAGCATGTGGAGAAAATTATTCATCAACTGTGAAAACTTTCAAAATCTTAAGGAATTTCTTTTATTAGCCTAGTATGTTCAGATATGCCTATGCATATGTAAGAAATTGTGGGAAGTGCAAGATGTTTTCAGGGAAACCTCAATTGGTTGCATTGCCTCTAAAAATCATTGTGATAGAGGAGCCTTTTAAGAAATGGGGTTTAGACTTCATAATCCCTATCAATCCCTTATCTAGTGCAGAATATGTCTATATACTAACTACCACAGACTATTTCATGAAGTGGGTTGAAGTTATCCTTACAAAAAGAAGAAATTCATAGGTTGTACATGATTTCCTCAATGAGTACATTTTAGTTCAATTTGGGGTGCCACATAAGATTGTTGTTGAAAATGCTACCTATTTTTTGTTGGAGGAACTACCAATGAAATTTTTTCTCTAGCTTCTTATACTTGGCAAGATAAAAATTTTGACTCATCTCATGCAAGGATTGAGTCTAGATTCTAAGTTTATTTAACACTTCATCTTGCAATTTTCTAAATCCAAGAAATCTCTTTAATTGCATGTTCAAATTTTTCACAAGTGTTTAAAATGACTTCTTCTATTGCCTCTTGATAAAAGGGTATGATTCCTTGTTATTTTTTCTTAAGGCATTTTGGTCTATTTATTTTTCTTATTTCAAGTCTTTCAATTTAAATTTTTAGATTTGCATGGTTTTGTATATATGTTATCTCTTCTTTTTCTTTTGCCTTCTTCAAGTTGCATATTCAAGGTCCCATTTACTTGCATATGTAGTCAAGGATAAAATCTTGTTCCAATATGGAAGAAAGTCCATTTTTTCTCCTCATGAATGCAAATGCAAGTGCAAGTCCTAGCAATACACATTTTGTAAACCTCTATATGGTTATCCTATGGATGAAGAAGCAATTCCCACATGCTTTTTGGATACATAGTATGACTTACACCTATTAAAGTATGCTATGTTTCCATTTCATTACACTTTACTCCTAATTTTCACATTTTAAAGCTCTTTGTCTGCATATGCAATACACTCCAAAAAAAACCCATTTTTGGCTATTCTAGCCATTTTTGAACCATTTTGAGCTTGACCCATCTATTCATTCATTTTCCTTAACCATTTCCTGAACTTTCCCTATAAATACATTGCTTGAATCTATGTTATTACACACCCAAGTTTTTTATGGACCCTTCATATGATGATTTGCATACACTATGGAACTTTTATATGATAGTTGTGCAAGCACACCATTTAGAAATGTCAAGAGAAGTTACACCAACAAAAGAGAAGGAGGCTACTATTAGATTGAATGATATTATCAAGTCACTTAATCATCAACTCAAGTTGTTGGATGGAATCTTAGTGCCTAGAATAACACAATGGATATTGATTTGGATTTCTTGTGTGAGTATGAAATCATCACGACTGTTGAAATGTGTCATGGTTACGCACATGTGATGACCAACAAAGAAAAATTTCTACAAGGACCTATAAAAGATGTAAAGGTAGCGTTAGCCATGATAACTAACCAAGAAAACATGATTAGAGAGGCATTCAGAGGGATTTCATTTGAAATCATCGCTAAAGATAACAGACTCAAGAATCAAGAAGATATTCTCACAAAGTTTACATAGGCCATCTACTTATAGCTTGAAGTGGATGAGTTTAACATCAGTGTGTTGGATGAATTTGCAAGATCAAAGTATTCATTGAATAATATATAGAATAAAATGGATATTTGTAACAAATGAATATATGGAGCAGCAAGCATACTCAAGAAGGATACAATGATCTTGCAACACGCTAGTGAACTAGATGTTACAGTTGTACGCAAGTCCCTGCAAAATTTTGGAGATTTGGTTGATACCATGTGAATACTTCAAATCATATTTTTATATGCTTTAAGTAGAATAGAAATAGGAGGATTACATGTCAAATAGTAATTATGTTGTAAGTATAGGTAACGTGTCCCTATACAATCAACTCATGTAGTCAAGTTGCAACTACATTAGGTATGCAACTCTAAATAAGTCAAATTATTTAGTTAGAAGTTTGTTAGAGAATAAGTCAAGGTGGTTGAGGATTTCCCCTTTTCCCTCCACATTTATCTCTCCTATTTTCATATATAAAGGATAGAGATCATTTTAAATAATCATCTTTTGGCCAGGCAAGAAAAATCTGTCAATTTATATATATGCACTCTAAGATGTTGTGCTTGAATGTAAATCTAAATTGCTATAAATAAAAGAGGAAACTTGCTTTCAAACTTTGTGTTGATTCAAGTTGTCATGTGATGACATTTTATGGCTATTGATTGTGAGTTTTGGATCTTTGATCAAGAGGAATTTGAATTTAATCATGTAGACTTTGTATTATGGGAGGGAAAATGGTAATAGATAGTAGTGGCTGCAATTACTTATAGCTAACTATATTGGGCTTTAGTTGTAAATGTTTTTATTAAATTTGAGAGTATCCAATAACAGACTATGTGTCTTACAATTTATTCTACTTGAATCTTCATTCTAGGGAAGTGTAGGAGACTTTGGGTTCCTAAATTTGTTTCACAAAATATAAAAATTAAATTGTTGCCCATGGTGTTGTTCTGACATCAATTCTTGGGTCACTGGTATTATCATAGCAAAAAGGAACTTTTTGTTAAATTGGAAAGTTATAGTTGTATGCAAATCATTCATAAAAAAAGAGGAATTGATCAAGAGAACCATCCTTTTTGTAATTTCAATTGAGTTCCTATTGAATCCACGTATAGTAAGAAGGGAGGCTCCCCTATTGTTGAGAGGAGAGAGAAATGTCATGAAATATTTCCTAAAGTCACAATTTTGTAAGTCATAGTCAGTGATGTACAAAAAATTTAGCCAACAAGCTTTCACCTTTGACTCTCAATACATTTTGATCCCCACCATATACAAGTGCAAGATTATCCCACATATCTTTAGTAGTGACACAATTTTTGATATCAACATTGGTAAGTGCAGAGGCAATCTCAATCATCTGGTTTTTGTGTTTTGTCTTCTAGTTCATCTCATGAACTATCATAGGTTTGTTTGGAGATGTGTACTAGTTATCTAGATAATACAATTCATTATCTCCAATTCCCAATAGGTACAGTCTCGTTTTCTTTTTCCATAGTGTGGAGTCCTCCTTGTTCAACTTTGGTACCTCTCTATTATACATCTTTGATTCTTTAGCTTAAGTCCCTTTAAATTTTTCCTTGAAGCACTCAACTCTTATACCAATTATTAGATAACTAAGAGGGGAGGGATAAATCAATTATCCATGGGTCCTTTAAATCATTTTTCACAAATATAAACTCTTTTACTTTTAGATTATTGACTAGGTAAACATATCAAACATTACAATTCAAAGTGATAAATAATTTTCATTAAATTGTCAACTTTATTTCTGATGAGACCAAAATTTGCCTTTATTTTATGATGTTTAAGATACTTTGTTGATACTCTGTTTATCTTTGTTAAAACATTTGTGGACCTATGTTTACTAAACCTATGATAAACCTATGGGGTAGAAACTATGCCATCTTTTGCTAATATTATATATAGTATGCAGTATTTCATATAGTTATCAAAATGTGCATTCTTATATTTGAATTTAATTTGATAAATGTTTATTTGCAAACATATTTTGTGTTATAACTAACCTATTAATGAAGACTAAAATATGATTGGAGTAATTCAAAAGCTAAGTGTCAACATCAGTTAAGGAGAAGAGAACGCTAAAGAGCAACCATGGTGGAGGAAGTTGTAATGGTTCCAGAAGACACGGCAGCGAGTAAGGAGGAACTATGAAGACTAGGTCATTTACTTTTCTGTTATGGAATAAATGGTGATTTCCTATATATATAGGAATCGACCCAAGTGTGTTAAGTTTTCGAACTAGTTAGAAGTAATAGTTTCTAAGAACAGACTGTTAACTTTTACAGTTGTGTTTTTATAGTTCTGTGTTATGTAATGAATTTCTAAATTGAATGAAATAGTTTTTGGCTTTTATCTTGTGTTAGTTGTTTAGAGAAGCCAACCAATTGGGCCCACTTGGAAGGTGGATTATATTAGGATAGAATATATTTATTTCCAAGAACTCATAGTATCTTAGTTAGAAGTTGTGAGTTCTTCCTGTAGCATCACACTTTGTGAATGTTCCTGGAGCATATGTGATAACAGTTTTAGTGGATGAGCCAAGTTAGAATATTTTTTATCTTTTCATTGTATTTCCAGTATTCATAGAGTTAAGTGTGTTAGTTTCCTACAGCAATAGTGTAAGTTCTTTTCCTTGCATTTTTGCTTTCCTGCAGCATAAGCTTAGTGACTCATTAAGAGACCTAGTGCACATACTATGCCAACCATTTCAAGTATGTGTCCCTAGGTTGATAAGATTAAATGCAACTCATAGTGGGAGAAATAGTCCTTAGTTTGAATATATTATTCTTGAGCAAGGCCTAGTGCATGACTATGATACACCTATTGTGAGGCGAGTCATTTTTGGCATCGTTGCTAAGGATGGTGTCAAGCTAGGAGCATTTCTGAGTCATAGTTCCTAGATAAAGTTTTTTTTTTTTTTTTTTTTTTTATAGAAATCTCTAGTTTGAAGTTTCTTCCACCAATGTGAAAAGTTTAATTGCATGCATCGAAGAGGAAGATAACAAGATGAATATGGTAGATTTCTTCTACAAGGATCTATTAATTTGAACAAAGGAGTTGAAGAAGAAGTAGTTGAGTTAGCTTTTGAAGACACAAGCCTTATTTTTTCTATAGTATCATTATCAAGAATTGAACCAATAGAAATATCTGGTTTTTAACCCTTCACTAAAGTACTGGCCAGTTTTCTTGACAACACTGCTCTGAATCCACCAGTTGTTAATCATCTAGTACCCAATGTCCCTTTTTAGCAGCAACCTCATAATCTGATACCTCCATTCATGGCACAATCTACTTTTCCATTTCCTCTTCCAAGTCTTTAACCAATGCTAATCTTAAGAACATACCTCCCACTACTCTTCCAAAGTTCTATGGCCTTGCAACTGAAGACCCTGTTACTTTCTTATTTAAATTTGATATCCTTTATCATAGTTTTGACTACAACATTGATTTCCATAAGCTTAAGTTGTTTCCAACAACATTGAAAGAATCAGCTTTACGATGGTTCATGGGCTTAGGAGCCAATGCAGCAAGAAGTTAGGATGAATGCAAGCTCTATTTCTGGATAAATATAAAGAATATTGGAAAGCATCTGGTTCAAGACGGGATGATATCTTTCAGATATCACAAAAGGAGGAAGAAACATTGGAAGACTATGTTTCACATTTCTTATACACACTACAAAAGAACCCTCAGTATACATTGTTTGAAGATTCAAAAAAACTAGTCTTTTTGAGAGGTGTGAATGATGACTGTCTAGAAGCATTGGACCTAATGGCTGGTGGTGATATATATCAATCATCTTGGGATGATCTCAAGGATATCTATTAGAACTATTCAAGGTCAACCATGAAGAAAGGTCGAGGACCTCGTTCCACAGTCACTAAAGGAATCACTCAAGGCATTTCAAAGCTTGAGATATCTAACCTATTGTTAGATTTCAAACAAGATGTCATCAACGATGTTGCTACACATTTGGATACAATGACTACAAAGAAGAAACAAGCAGAAGCTTAATTACAACTAGCAAAGTATTGTCCTCATTGCTGGAAGAAAAAGAAGGATTGCCAATGTAAACTGGTTGCAAGCATGGAGAACCAGCATCTTCCAATTGAGTACATCAAGACAGATGGAGATGATGAGCAAGTATTCTTTGTTTTTCAATGTTGACCATGGACCCAATGTCAAGGTATGCCTTAGGACCCCTTGCAAAGTTCAAATTCATATGGTAATCAATGGAAAAACTACAATTTCCAAGGTCCTCCACAAAATCAATCCAATTGGAACAATGCTGGGCAAAATAACCCACAATAATTCCAATGGGATTAGAATTCCCAACCACCCTGGCCTAATCAACAGAGTAACCAATGACCACAAAACCAATAGAACTACTAAAAAAACTAGAAAAACCAATGGCAACCACCCCAAGGGAATTGGCAGTCTATGAACCAATGGAAGGGATCTCAATAATGGCCTAAACAAAATATTGATGCTCCATAATTACCCCCTCCAATTCAACAACCTTATTTAATGCCACCACCTACAAATTTTGAACCTCAAAAGAAAACACAATTACCAGCACAACCTCAGCCAAATCCAAATGGCCAACAACCACAGCAGCCCATGTATAGTGTTGATGATTAGCAGTATCCTGCTTACACCTTGAATGTTGTTGATATACATCTGAGATCTGGTACAACTTTACCCGCACCTAAGCCACCTCTTATAACTGAAATACTAGATTCTCCTACAGCATCAGAACCTTTAGTTAATAAACTTGTTGACTCACCTAATGTCACCATGTCAACCCAAGCTCAACCAGCAGTAGAACCTCCTTTTCCAAAAAAATTGATGCAAAAGAAACCTTAACAAACTAAGGAACAACCTTTTGACATTATTGATCAGTTGAAAAATATACATGTCCAAATACCACTATTTCAAGCTATTAAGGACATTCTAGTCTATGGAAAAGCTATTAGGGAAGCCCACTTGAAGAAACCTAGAAGGAAGAAGAAGGACCCCACCACAGTCCATGTTGTGGGACAATTGGCTGACATCATGCTAGGGAAAGTGATTACACCAAAATATTTTGATCTAGGAAGTCTAGTAGTGAATGTCAGTATAAATGGTCAGTTTGTTAAAAATGCTTTAATAGACCTCAGAGCTGCTATAGATGTTATGACCAAAGATACCATGAAGAAGTAGAAAATAGAAGGACTAAGGGCTACACTAACAATTCAACAACTTGCAGATAGTTCTACTATCACCCCTGATGGGATGATAGAAATCATACTTGTAACCTTAGACTTTCTAGAGTATCCTACAAACTTCATGATTTTGTCCCCTAAAGTTAATCTATCTGGTTATCTTTTCATCTTAGGTAGACCATGGTTAGCCACAATAGATGCAAATATAAGTTGAAAATCAAGGAATATGACTATATCAAATGGCCAAGCAACAAAGCAATTTGATTTATATCCTCCAGCCCAATCATTACCAGATTTGTGTACATCTATTTGACCAGATTTAGGAGATGAAGAAGAAGAGTTAAATTCTATAGTACAACTCATGATGTTGCATAGACACTTTTTTCTAAAATTTCAAGAGGAAGATTTAGTACTTCAGAGTATCCTCACTTTAGACTTGTGTGGTAGAAAAAGATGTATTTGAAACTTTTGTGTTAGAATTGATCACATATGAGGAATGTAATAAGAATTGTACTTTTCTCAAAGAACTAAAATTCATTATCCACTTTTACCTTATGAATTAGAAGCAAGTCCAATTTATGAAGCTACTATGATAGACTCCACTACTACTGTTGAATTGACTAAAGGTCATAAACTTCATGTTAACCCCAAATTAACACCCACACAGATGGAACAATTAAAAGGATTGCTTCAAAGGCATGAAAAGGCCTTTGCATGGGATTATAGTGATATGAAAGGGTTGAGTCCTAAATTATGCACTCATAGGATATACATCAATGAAGGTTGTCAGAGAAGGATAAATCCAAGCCTTAGAGAAATAATTAAAACTGAATTGCAGAAATTGCTTGATGCTGGTTTTATTTATCCTATATCTGATAGTAGTTGGGTGTCACCCCTAGTTATAGTGCCTAAAAAGGGAGGAAAATGGAGAATCTATTTATATTATAGAGAATTGAACAAGGCTACTAAAAAGGATCACTTTCCTTTACCATTCATAGACCAAGTTTTGGACACACTAGCTGGAAAGAAGTATTTCTCTTTTCTAAATGGGTATAGTGGTTATAACCAAATCAGTATTGCTCCTGAAGATCAAGATAAAACCACATTTACAATTCTATGGGGTACTTTTGCATACTCTATATTACCATTTGGTCTATGCAATGCTCCTGCAACATTTCAAAGAGTAGTTATTAGTATTTTTGCTAATATATCACATGATTGAATGGAAATCTACATGGATGACTTCACAACATTTAGAGTCACTTTTGAAGAATAAATGGTGAATCTTGAAAAGGTTTTGGTAAGATGTCAAGAACATAATTTGGCACTTAACAGTGAAAATTATTTTATGCTCATGCAGGAGGTCGTGGTACTTGGTCATTTCATATCTGCTGCAGGAATACAAGTGGATCTAGCTAAGATAGAGGTAATTCAAACATTGCCCATACCTACAAAATCAAAAGATGTAAGATCCTTTCTAGGTCATGCTAGATATTATAGATGTTTCATAAAATATTTTAGCAAAATAGCTATTCCTTTGTATAAGTTACTCACAAAAGAAGCTAAATTTAGTTGGACATCTAAATGTGATGAAGCCTTCCTACAGCTTAAGAAACTTCTAGCCACATCCCCAATTTTACAAGGCCCTGATTGGAATTTACCTTTTCACATATATACAGATGCCTCTAATTATGCCATAGGTGCAGTCTTAGCACAGCAATCCCAAAATCTTGAAAATGCCATCTATTATATTAGTAAGAGCCTTCATGGTCTAGAGCTACAGTACACTATGGCTAAAAAAGAATTGGTAGCAGTAGTTTATGCCCTCAATAAATTTTGGCACTACATAACTAGCTATTCCATATTTGTTCATACTGATCATGTAGCAATTAATTATCTCATGAACAAACCTACTATAATAGGTAGGTTAGCAAGATGGTTACTATTGTTGCAAGAATTTGATATAACTATTGTTGATAAGCCTGGAAAAGCCAATGTTGTAGCTGATTATTTATCAAGAATCCATCATGATGATGCTAACACTACTTTGGTTGATGATGCATTTTTGGATGAGCATTTGTTTCATATTGTTGTTCAAACTCCATGATATGCAAACATTGCTAACTACATTGCAGCTAATAAAATACCAACACATTTTTCTTACAAGGAAAAGAAGTTGCTTGTAGAGAAAAGTTTTTGTTTCTCCTAGATAGATAATCTCTTGTTTTACACTGGACCTAATCAAGTTATGAGAATATGTGTGAGAGAAGATGAGACATATGAAATTCTACATGCATGTCATAATGAACCATGCAGAGGACACTTTGTAGCAAAAAGAACAACTTTCAAAATCCTAACAACTAGTTATTATTGGTCTACACTTCATAAGGATGCAGTCAACTATACAAGAAAGTGTGACTAGTGTCAAAGGATGGGCCAACCAACCAGAACAAATGAAATACTTCTTAATACTCAGATGGCATGAGCACCATTTGAGAAATGGGGAATGGACTTCATTGGTCCAATTGATCCTCCATCTAACAGGAAGTCCTATATTCTAGTGTGCACTGACTACCTAACAAAATGGGTTGAAGATAAGGCTATGAAGCATGCCTATAATGAAAAAGTTGCTAAATTCCTATATGAAGATATTTTTACTCACTATGGTGTACCCAAAGAGCTGGTCACTAATCAAGGTGCACAATTCACCTCTAATCTGATCTCAGAATTGATGAAACTATATAGCATCAAGCACCAAAAATCTAGTCCGTATCATCCACAAGCCAATGGACAAGTAGAGGTTACACACTGGGAGCTGGAAAATATTCTAACAAAAATAGTCCATTTGCACTGTCAAGATTGGACCAGCAGATTATAAAAAGTTGTTTGGGCTTACACAACAACCTGGAAGACTACTACAGGATTCATACCACTTGAGCTCCTGTATGGAAAGGTAGCCATGCTTCCAATTGAATTTGAACATAAAACTCTAAGGAAAGCCTTAGCATTGGATATTGAACTTCCTATAGCACAAAGAGAACATCTTCTACATCTTAACTCTTTGGATGAGATGTGCAAAGTTGTTTTGGAACATATTGAACTGATACAAAAACAAAGGAAACATTGGCATGATTCTCATAGTATCAATAAACAATTTCAAGTTGGTAATTGGGCATTATTATATGATTCCTAATTCAAGGATATGTTAGGGAAGCTGCATAGGACCATATGAAATTAGTCATGTCTTTGATAATGGAATTGTTCAACTAACTACCATTGATCTAGTACCTTTCAAATTCTTAGTCAATGGTCACAAACTCAAGTTATACAAATGGCCACAAATAAAAGTAGATTTCCTGAAGCAGTTCCAATAGTTGGATTCAAATATAACTTAGGTAACTCTTCCTAGAGCCGAAGGTGTGAACCTTCCAACTGGTGCTCTTCAACATTAGTTTTTTTATTTTGTGTGCATGCTCATAATAATGACTTTATGTTCACATAAAGTTCTTTTTTTTCTATTCACTTTTTCTTTCCATCTCATCTCTTTACCTTCCACCCATCCACCTCATCTCATTTTTTTATCTTCCATCCACACACTTTACATGTCATCAAATTTTTCATGTTTTCAATAAAATTCTACGAGATGCTAATGGATGCTACCACTAATATTATTTCCACCACCTTTTGGTATGTGTGACAATCAAATTGATAGGTATAAAATTTTCAAATTATATTTCATTTATAGTCCACAAATTTCATTAATTATATTTAATACTGCATAATCTATATAATGGCAGTGTTATGCTAGTCCCTTACCCATACTGGGTTTGACAAGTGAGGGCACTTGTCTAAATTTAGCAGGGGGCAGGGAAGGTTATAATATCCAAAGGCATGTCTATTTATCCGTGATGATTTTCTAAATTGTCGCATTACCCTTCATTAATAAAAAATTATTGCCATAAGTACACAAAGTGAGGTGTTGTACTCCCTATTTTTGAATGATTTTATGTGTCAAGCTATGATGTGACCTATGTTTAAATTTTTTTGTCATTCGAACCCTATTTTTGGATGATTCTCACACAAATTTATGATTTACCTTCTTTCAAAACTTAATTATTGTGCATAAAAATTTGCTATGACAATTAATTGCTTCCTAAAACAAAGAAGTGTGATGAGTTTGAAGAATAATGCAAAAATTTGAAGTTTGAATCCAAAAAGGGAGAAAATAGAGTAAACAGAGGAAGTGTTAAGGAAATGGGTGGACAATTACAAAGGAAAGAGTCGGTAGAGCACACTGTGTTGCTCTCAGATGTAGAAGCTGTAAGAAGGTTTAATGCATGTGGATGGCTAGGGTATCTCTTGAGTTTAACCACATATGATGAAGAGGCAGCTACAAAATTTACAAGGACATTCGACAAGTGAGAAGCTTGCAACAGAGGAGCACATCACTGAGGTAACTGGGTTACCTATGGTTGGAGAACATACCCCAGCACACATGATGCTAGGTCAATTAGAGCCCAATTTACCAAGCTGCCTGATTCTCAATTGGATGTCACAAAACAAAGTTGCGAGAGAATGTCACTACTACCACCATACAATGAATTAGCCATGCACATATTCAGGTATTTTACATGCAAAGGTAGATTTCATACCTGCGTGCACATCATTTCAAGCTACTTGGTTGTGTAAGGCATAATCTTGCTGTGAATATTCCAAATTTCTTGTATAATATGCTTTGCATTAGTACAGAGGAGACTTAGAAAGTAAAAGAGAATTATATTACTCATTGTGCTTTAATTAAGTTGTTAATAGAGTGGTCTCTTAGGGATGTATCCCCCTTAATGGGGGATGAATTTGTGTAACTTAAAACCCTGCAACCCCAAGTTGGCCCTAGTGAACAACATAGTGAAGGAAACATAGCTCCCACTAGTGAGCCTGCCAAACAAAACATTCAAGAAGCTAAAACTGAAAGGACTCAAGGAAATGAGCAAGAAACTACCCCTTGTTCAAGAAAATGTGCCTCCACCTATACAAGAAATTCCTAAACCTACCACCAGAAAAGTTAAGAGGAAACAAAAAGTGCCAGAAGAAATTTCTGTTCATCAAAAACTAAGCCCTATAATTGTAAAACAAAAGAGAACAAAGAAGGGTCCTACACCAACTGCTCCTACATCAGAAACACCCAAGGGGAAAATTAGGCTAAAGGTTGTAACATAGGAAGAACCCCTATAAGGAGAAGCCCTAGAATGATAGGGCAAGTTTATAAGGATCATATTCTGTCTAAAACATCCACCAAGGAATCCCCTGTGCAAATTGTTTCTGATCATTCTCCCTCTCATCTTGAGATTACAAGCATGCCTAATAATATTACTAAAGAGTGTAGGGAAGAAATTAAAGAAAATCTAGATGATACCCCAGCAGACTTATCAGGCACCCCCAACTATAGGGATGAGACAATTCTTGAATATGTTGATCCAAACACTACCCTAGTTACACATAGATCAACATGGATCACTAGTTTAGCATAACATCTATGGTAGGAACAAAGAAACAGGAAAAGGGATCATGAAGAAGACTACAACACAATCACACTGCAAAAACTCCTCTTTCAATTTTAGGGACAGTATTTGTTTGCTGAGGCATTATGGAAAGAAGAAAAGAAAAAGATGAATAAGATTATAGTATCTCAAAATGGGAAAATTGCAGAATTAAAGGAATAGCTAGAAAGCCAAAAACAACACATGGACCATGCTCTTAAGCTAGCTGACCAGTCCCTTGCTTGTAGGCCACCACCTAGAGTTTAAGCTCTCTACTTGAAAGAGAAATTTCTTTAGTTTCAATTAATGTTAACCCTCAAGAATGTGAATGCAGAGTTTAAATTAACACAGGAATTTTATGGACTGTATTAGACTCTACCACCATGGTAGCAGGACTTATTGTGTGAATTATATGTTCATAATTTTGTTATTCCTTTGGAGACTAGATGGAATCCCTTGCTTTACATAGGAGATGTACACCTAAAAGCCTTTATGTCATGGATGTCCAATGAAGCAAATTATGATAGGCAATTGAATAACTACAGGGATGAGGAAAGAATAGAACCTTTACCTTTAAGAGTAGAAAGTAGTAATCCAGATGAAATGCTTAGGGATTGGTTCACATTGACCTATGGAAAGAGGAATCCAAAAGTGAGGGAGAAGATCTTTGCTACCAGAACTAAGGTCTATACTGAATATGAAAATTTGCCCTACTTTGCATTTCAGAGAGCCATGACTACTGCTAGGAGTAGGTGGGCCAGATTGCCTGAATCTCTTAAGAAGTCAGAACCACACAGCCTTATTAACCTAGAAGTAGCACTTCATAGAGTTCCAAAATATTTAGAATTAGGGAAGTAGCCTAGACCAAATTTGTGGTGTCCCTTAACAATGCAGCCTCCAATGTTCCTGTGGCCCTTGTATGACATTAATGTTGATAGACTTGACAAGTTGTAGGAAGATCACAGGAGAGAAGTGTGGGAGAGAACCAGAGGATTTTACTACACTTTTAAGAGTAACAGAAAGGGAAGAATAGAAATTGGAGAGTTTAGGTCACTAACAAGGAAATGCAATGCTTGAAGACAAGCATTAGTTTGGCAAGGCGCAGATGATGAGACCAAAATTTGCCTTTATTTTATGATGTTTAAGATACTTTGTTGATACTCTGTTTATCTTTATTAAAACATTTGTATACCTATGTTTATCGAACCTATGATAAACCTATGAGATAGAAATTATGCCATCTTTTGCTAATATTATATATAGTATGATGTATTTCATATAGTTATCAAAATGTATGTTCTTATATTTGAATTTAATTTGATAAATGTTTATTTGCAAACATGTTTTGTGTTATAGCTAACCTATTAATGAAGGCTAAAAGATGATTGGAGGAATTCAAAAGCTAAGCATCAATAGCATTTAAGGAGAAGAGAATGCCAAGGAGCAACCACGGTGGAGTAAGTTGTAACGGTTCCAAAAGACACTGCAGTGAGTAAGGAGGAACTATGAAGACTTATTACCTTCTCTACATTTACTCTATGGTGAGCGAATGTTCAGACTTTATTATCCCTGCCTTAAGTCGTTATTCCTTCTTCTTGCCTTCAATTGTTATCTTCTTATTTTCTCTCTTGCAAATTTTAAGCTAGGTCATTTACTTTTCTGTTATGGAATAAATGGTGATTTCCTATATATATAGGAATTGACCCAAGTGTGTTAAATTTTAGAACTAGTTAGAAGAAATAGTTTCTGAGAACAAACTGTTAACTTTTACAGTTGTGTTTTTATAGTTTTGTGTTATGTAATGAATTTCTAAATTGAATGAAATAGTTTTCGACTTTTATCTTGTGTTAGTAGTTTAGAGAAGCTAACCAAGGGGGCCCACTTGGAAGGTAGATTATATTAGGATAGAATAGATTTATTTCCAAGAATTCATAGTATCTTAGTTAGAAGTTGTGAGTTCCTTCCTGTAGCATCACACTTTGTGAATGTTCCTGGAGCATATGTGACAACAATTTTAGTGAATGAGACAAGTTGGAATATTTGTTATCTTTTCATTGTATTTCTATTATTCATAGAGTTAAGTGTGTTAGTTTCCTGTAGCAATAGTGTAAGTTCTTTTCCTTGCATTTTTATTTTCCTACAACATAAGCTTAGTGACTCATTAAAAGACCTAGTGCACATACTATGCCGACCATTTCAAGTATATGTCACTGGGTTTATAAGATTAAATGCACCTCATAGTGGGAGAAATAGTCCTTAGTTTGAATATATTATATTCCTAAGCAAGGCCTAGTGCATGACTATGATACACCTATTGTGAGATGGATCAATTTCCTTCATTTATCGAACAATAGAGTAAAACTTTTAGTTCCTATTGAGTTGCACTAGTAGACAGTAAACATGAAAATAACATGCAACAAAATAAACATTCACACAAGTTGAAACAAGTATTTAATGTGGAAACTCTATAAAGGGAAAAAAAACACGTAGGAACCAACAACCCAAAAATTGGACTCTTAAAAAGTGAGCTCAATTAGGAGCCTACCTTATTAAAGGTTACATACACATCATTACATGTGACCTTGTTAGAATATTTTCACCAAAGATCATCTATACAAGGAATTTCAATAAGAATGTTAGGTCCACTTAGTTTAAATATTTTCTACTACAAAGGTTAGAATATAACAAGGGAATGATATGTTATGTTTAGCACTAACTTGATTGTTCAAATATTTGTTTCACTTTATCACTTTCCTCTATCAATCTTCTAGTCCTTTCTGGATGATCCACTTAGCCACTCATCCACTCATCCACTTAGCACTTTCTTTTCTTGATCTTCACAATGCAACTCGCTCAATTATCCCTTGTCTATCAACTTATTTTTCAACTTCATCAACTTGACCATCAACAATGAACATCATGCTCATTTCTTAAATAGTAATCTCTTTGCTTCATCTCTCCATATGATTCATCCATTTTTCTTCTTAAACACATATGTTAGATCTTCATTTAGCTCAGGGTCATTAAATCTAGACACTCAGTTAGTACTCTTCCACCTTGAAGTTTTTGCTCACTCTGAAAATAGTAAAACTATTTTATTAGATCTCTCTTGGATTTCTCTATTCATTGATCTCATAACTAACTTCATCCTTATCATTTAGACTTCTTGAACATTCTTTATTTTCATCAAATGTTGGCCTTGGATTCCATCTTTTGTATTATTTTATTTCTTTCCATGCTTGGTTAACACTATGTCCTACTCAATCAATACTAGGCTTAGTTAATACTAACTGTTCTCAGTTAACACTAAATTTCCTTTACATTTCATCAAGTTCTCTATGAAAAATGTAGTAGCTTGGTTAATACTATAATTCTTCTTTCGTCGTGTTTGATTGGTGTAACTTGACTAGCTTGATGCAACTTGCAACTTCCTTATATTTTCACTTTACAATAAACATAACTTGAATATACATGATCCCATGACTTAATCTAATCATGTAAAACAATAAAATCAAAACTATATTTTCATATTCTAACTCATTCAAGTTCCTATTGAATACCATACACTTATCATTACTTAAATCATTATACTTTCTCCAAATCCTCTTCATCAATCGAATCTTGTTCATCAATCAAACGATATGGCACTCTACTAAATTAGCACAGTGTCTCACCAAATAAGGTTTGACATCAATGAAAATATAACAAATGATATGACTCTTTCACATACATTTACAATATTATTAGTTGGGGCTAACATGTAGCTCCTTAAAGTTGGTATATGTTCCTTACAAGCCACTTTTCAACTGCAATTACTACTCCAAATCTTGCATTTTTCATTCTTGAACTCAACATCATATACATTCTCACACATATGTCAAACACTCAAAAGATTATCATAAACCCTCACATAATAAACATTGTTAGGATTATTCTTCACATGAAAGGTAATAGAATCACTACCAAGAATATATGTTTCCTTGTCATTACCAAATCTAACAAAACCACCATCATATTTTTCAAGTGCTACAAACTTACTTTTATCACTAGTCATATGATTAGAAGATCCATTATTGATAAACCAATCATTTTCATTTTGTCTAATATACAAAGCAATTTTAACATTATAATCACCTTCAATAGAAATGTTAGAGATATAAATTTATGGTTTTTAATTTCTTTAGAATAAAATGAATAATCTTCCACTTCTATTTAATCATCTAAAATACTAACATCTTCACTAACAGAATGAGTCTTCTTTTTTAATTTATTAAAAAAAATTCTAGGTCTCTTATCTATACTCCTAGTAGGAAAATTACTATCTTTTAACACCTAAAACATTTAAGATGTAACATACATTTATACTTTTTGACACCTTTCTTCAATCTCCTGGCAAGCTTGCTTCAAATTCATCTAATTCACTATAACAATCAGGATCTTGTTTTTATTTTCCTTCCTTGAATGTTATTTCATATATGCTCTTTTCATTTACAAATTTCCTCAACTCAAATATGGGTAAGGTGCCAAACAATTGTTGGTAAAAGTTTCTGGATCATATACTTCCACTAAACTTGAGATCTTGTCATTATAGCTATTTGATAATTTCATCAAGACATTTTTCATGAAATATTCATTAATGAATCACCTTCTTCATTCCTAACTTTATCAACTATATTTTCAACTCTCTAAAAATAGATCCTAATGTTTTCACCTTCTTCTTTTATGAGATTCTCATAGTGATGTCTAATTTTTAAGTTCTTAGATAACTTAACCATATCAATTCTTTCATAAATCTCTTTTACCTTTTCCCAAACTTCAAAAGATTTTTTTAAAGAAATAAATTTGGCTAACTATTTTTATGATAAAACACTAGTGATTTCATACCATGCTTTTTCATTCTCCTCATAAGTTGTGATTTCATCTTGAGTGCCGAGGCCTTATGAGGAAATGCATACTTCATCTCCACATGGTTTTAGGTATTGTAACTAATTGAAATCATATATCCTCTCATGCGACCTTTCCATGAAAATATATTTATATCCATGAAACATAAGAACCGAGCTCTGATACTAATTATTTAATGGGTCAAAAGATTGGGGTATGAATTAATTACTCAAACATACTCTCTAAAAAAATTATTGTCTTGGTAAACCCATAAACCATGTTGGTAAACACATAAACCATGCAATAAACATATTTATAGTATTTTCTAATCTATTCGTACTGAAATCAAACAATCATCAAAGATGTAAATGTGAAATCACAAAGACACCAATACAAAGAGCCTAAAATTTACATGGAAACCCAAACTATGAAAAACTATGGAGAAGAAAATTATCATTAAATGAACACTGACTAATGTGAATTTTAGATGTGTTTTATTATCATTTTTCTCACTATTGGTTAACTTAATACTAGTGTGGTTAACTAACCTGAAATATGAATATGTCTAACTACCAATGCGAATAGATCGACTACCAAAACAAATAGGCTCATTCTTAAAATATAATCAATGATATTGAATCCATTACTAAAAGTAAAATCATTATCACTAATATGTTTTAATGCAAAAATGAAATATTAATTTTCTATTACTTACATCCACACACATGAGATCACCAACACATAAATCTCATTTTGTTAATCTCATGATCACTTTATATACAAGCATCACATAAGCCACACAAATAATTAACATTATTGTTCTTCTTATACTACTTGATGTCATCAACCAAGTCAGCCTAATCCAATTTGAAATATGTCACACTAAGGCATTCTTGTGGTGGTAAGGAATTAAATGTGAACCACCTTATTTATTATAACATGCCCCATATAAATTAACATGATATACCATCTTCAAAACTTTTAGCACCATTCGATATAATTGACACATTAAATGATAAAATTGTGAATAAAAAATATATGAACATGCTCCAAATAGGACTGAACCCAACCAACCGATCTACCATATGTTGCACATTAAATAGAACCACCATTAGAATAGATAAGGACAATTGTTTAAAAATCCTTGAGTGAATACCTTTTTCAATACATCAAGATTATTGATACTCATCAACAATACACCAAATCACAACTATGCATAAAAAAATGTTGACATCAATAACAAGCATTAATGACATGAACATGAATAGAATTGACTTTACATTATAAAACTTATATAATTTTGATATTTTTTTGAGAAACCTAGCATGTTGCAACTATAGACACCTAAATCTAATTACACCATTAGGTAATCTTATTTAGTCATCTTATAGGACATTATTGATTAAATATTTTATATCTAATTAATTAATCGTCATCCCTAGTTAAGTAATTTATTTAATTAACTATAGTCTAATTGATAAAATTAAACAATAACCCAAAATCAATTTATCAATTAAATCCCTATTCCTCTATTAAATTAAATAAATTCCAAAATCTATTTTATTTAATTTCTCAACCTCCTCTTATTAAATAAATCATCCTAAACCCCTAAACCATCCCTAAAACCTATTATTACCCCTAATCCAACCCATTCACCCATACTAACCTCACTTAGCCAACTAACTAACCCATCCCATCAAAACTAAGCCACTTACCTCCTAACCTCCTTTCTAAGCTAAGCCTAAACCCCCCTCCTAAACATGTGCACAATCATAAGCAAGGCTTAATGACTTGCTAATCCAAGCCAAAGTAAATGGTCTCCCTTGTCCTCTTTCATTCCTATCCAAGAGCATTAATGGCTCTTACATGCCATAAATTCCTCTTGCATCCCTCTTACGCACTCCTCCTCCCTCATAACTCCCTTTGACCATCCATTTTTCCTATCCCTTCACACTCATCCTCCTTGTGACAAGTGTCACTCCCTAATTGGCTCCAAACAAGCACAATCCATGTGCTTCCCTTTCAGAGCATCCTATCCCTCCCTCACCTCTTCCTCCATCTCTATATCCTAAACCTCTATCTCACTACCCCTTGGCCTATAAATTGGAAACTCCCCCTTCATAATAATCATCCATTTTCATGCAAACTTATAATGCCCCTTTGAAGACCATAATCATCCATTTTATGCCCTTGTTATGCTATATTCCTCACTTACAACCATGGCTATACATTTATCCATCCACCCTTTGAAATACTTCATTTAAGCTTGAAAGACTCTTGAGTGTACATCTAGACACATCAAAAATACCAAGGCTACACTAGAGGAGCTTACCATGTTTGCTATGTTTTCCTCCATGATGCTTACCTTCATCTTATTGTAAGTGCTCATTTATTTTGTATTGTGAATGCTTTTTTAATCTTAGTATTCCATTTGCACTACTAAAAATAGGTGATACATTTTGGCATGCCCAATGGGACCCCGCATTTGGGTCATTCTAAACATATTTTGCACTTACTTTGTTAACTAACCAAATTGACATATTAAGCTTGCTTTTGTATGTATTAGGTTTTTTAACGTTGTTTACAGGTGCTAAAATCTCTAACCAAGAAGCACACTCTCAACCACCTAATCATTTTCCTATTAAACCATCTTTGAAACATGCAATATTCATAAACTTGCAACTGCAAATTTGCAAGAACAAACTAGCGGAATTGTGAACCCCTACAAATGGGAACATGTTTACCATCTTCACCATGTGACATCAAAACCACTCTCTAAAATTCCTGCAAACCAATCCTCCCATGGGAACATGTTTTTTTACTAGCAAGATCATTATAAAATCCTGCGAGAATGCTCGACCAAAATAACAAGACCTAAAAATCCAATTTTACCTATCATCCTCAAACTCGCGAATACACCTATCAGCAAGAACACCATCCTAAAAACCTATGGAATCATGCTTTCATGAGATCACTATGTGATTTTTTTTCCCACGGCCTACTTTCTTTATTTTTCACCAATTTTTTGCACCATGATCTCACCTTTTGTGACCACTTTTCTAAACTACAAAATTGTAGGTTAACACCCATAGGTTTTTTCTTTTAACCAACAAGCTCTATTTTTCTAACTTTTATTTTTACAGAAGTAACTCGCTGGCATCCTAACAATTCTTTTTTGTAGGGTTAATTAGTATTATTGTTAAAAGTTCAATCTTGAATATTTAAGGAAAAAAAACTTTTAATATTTCAATGGAATGAATATTAACATATTTAGAACATGTTTTTTTTCATTGGGATGATTTCTTAGATAATTAGAAAAAAAATCTTGAATTTTGAACACTAAGAATGAACCAATGCAGTAAACATTTAGTTTTAAAGTGAAAATGGACATTATGTAAAAATACTTCAACTTTGGGGCTCAAAAAGAATTCACTCAATCTCAAATGTCTTAAGAAAACTCATCCTTATTCCCGTCTCTTTCAAAGTTTTCACACACTTGATTTCTTTTATTGACACAATTTATTATGTTGACCATCGTTGTAATTTGGAAATGAACATTGTATGCTAAAAATCATGTGTTTTTTCAAAATAACTATTAAGATACACTAAGCATTCAAATTAGAAATGAATCAAGTGTCTTTTGTGTCTTGAGATTGTGCCCTTTAGCACATCTTCATCTTCTCTACTTTTGCAAACTAAGACCCTTAAATATATGATGCATGTACCAAAGTTGTTATCAAGATCATTTGCAACAACCTAGAATTGCTTCTAGCGAGTACATCTACCTCTAGGAAGTGCATCCCCTTTGGTGAGAAGCTCAAACCTATAAAAATCTAGTTGATATATAAATGAGGAGAAGGGTAAACTTTCTTGCTCCATTAGGCACATTAGGGTGGTGTGTTTCTAGGGGTAGCCTAAGGTGGGAAAACTTTCCCATGATTTTTAGCATGTCCTAAATAGATTCTTAAGTGGATCACATACATAACAACTGAGTGGCTGACTCCACAAACCTATTTACAACCCAATTTAGTTATCATGATTTTCTCCTTGCTATGTTGATTTTTGGTGCAAGGGAAACAACATCCCTCAAGATTACTCAACATTGTGCTCCCTTGGTAGAGGCATAAGGCTACTTGGGTTTCATCTCCAAGAGTCATTGTCCTCGCAAAATGAGGACTTCTATATGTCATGCCTTGGAGATTCTTTAATGTGTATCATTTTTTTTATCAACTCTTGTATCAACTCACCTCTTTGATTAGAAGGACATATTGCACTAGAATCAAGAGACATCAAGTTGTGGGGCATTGAATGACATATTGAAACCAAATTTGACCTCAAGGATAAAAAGTGTGTTTGAATTGTCTTATTTGTGAAAAATACCTATGAAAGATATTTTTTGAACATACATGTTCTTATGGTTACTATCAAATCATTTTTCTAAAGAGAAAGAAATTTTGTCTCTCTCAAAGTTGCTTTATCCTTTGAGATATTTCTTTCTCATAATACATTGTATCTAAAAGAGTCTTATCCTAAAAAAAAATTAAAAAATAGTTGTTAGCAAGTCCATTCGCAACAACTTTAGACTAGTTAGTTTTTACTTAACCCATTTCAAAACAAACATCATTACTCTATGTTTTGGTCAAAAATTATCTTTTTTTATATACACTCAAAAAATTCCATCTTCAAATTTACCCTTACTATCCCAAAAATCAATTTTTATCAAGTCTATTCACAACAATCTTAGGCCTAATCTATTCCACTTTATGCTTTATTGCTAAACTCAAACCACTTTGTCCTTATGATAAAACACCATTTCTAAAACATATTTACACTAGCAAATCTATATTGTCCAAACTAAAGTAAAAGGTATACTTAGTGTAGTCACTACCTTAATGCATAGTTTTGAAAAACCTAGTTGAGATGTCAGAACTACCAAAGCCTAAGTTCAAAAAGGTTAAACTTCCACAAATAGCAGTTTATAGGGAAAGTGAAGCAAAATGCAAAAAGTATACACCTGATTTGAGGCTCTCCAAATTAGATAAAATTGAGAAGGAAGGTGTAGAATTTGCTTTCCAAATAGAGTGGGATTAGGAAATTCAGAACTTGATCCTAAGACATGGAATTAACACAAGCCTTATCAAGTACACCAGCTATACCCACTTCGATTAAGTTACTCTTCTTCCACACACACTTTTCACTTACCATCTCATAGAGTTTGGTCTTCATCTAGATTCTCATCCTACCTTAGGCATTTTTAGACTCGTCATCTCTTAGGTCATATACTTTAGGTATCCAAATTCTCTCAAAACAAATATAGGTCAAAATCCTCCACACAACCCCCCCCCCCCCCCCCCCCCCCCCCCCCCCCCCAATTCTACTTAAAGAATTTGGTGCCATTTTGTTGAGAATTATATATCCTTCATTTACATCCATCACACTATCTTGGTTATCCCTCAAACTAAGTATTGCTTAGGGTACTCACCTTTTAGTCATTCATGTCCCTCATCACCTTAAACAAAAGGTTGGGCTCCACACTTGATCATCTTTGTCTTCCACAAAATCATAAGTTTACCTTAGGGTTGATTGATTCACCACCATATCTTAGTCACACACATAGGAAAAACATCATGTTTTTTACTTTAACACCACATCACTAAGCTTTAGGTTGTCTAGATTTCATATTACTAAATCACTTCACCTCATATATCATAGATTTCATATATTAGAGCACCCTTCCATCACAGTTATTTTTTCCTTAAGCACTTTTCTCAACAACATCCCTACACATATGCTTGCACTCATTATCCCACAAACATCTTGCACTTCATCCTTAGAAGCATCATCCTTTCATGCCACCTACCATGTGTCTCACTAAGAAGCAAAGGAAGAAGAAAAACATGAATCCTAATCTTAGTGAGAGTTCAGCTAGTACACAACCTTACCCTCTAGTATCTTCAGTCACACATAATCTACCATCCCAAAATCTAGAAGATTCAAGCCCCTCATTAGATATAGAAGTGTTTATGAACCAACTAGAACATGCAACTATCATTAATGCCATCATAGACCGAAATAGAGAAACCATTACAAAAAACTTCCTAAGGGATAATGTTAGTGTTTTTGGTTTTGGAAGACCGCCACCTCTAGATATATATGATCCCACTCACCCCTTATTTGGTTGATTTTTGCCATTCATTGGTCCATTTGACCTAAATGACCCTTTTTTTCATCCTACAAGGGGGATATCAAACAACCCAACCAAAACCTATGGACCCTAATATCTTGTCAACCCAACTTGGTGCTCCTATCCCACCAAACAATCAACCCACCATTGCTCAATCATTGGTCCATACAACACCTCAACAATTTGCCATTTCTAGCACGGTTTTTGTCACCACTTCACCATTTACATTTGTTTCATTCAATATCACAAGATCTTCCACTTTCCCAAGTGTCTCTCTTGTACCCACTAGTAGTACATCTAGCACATCTCTGTCAAACATCCAACCCACATCCCAACCCATTTTACGGATGTCATTAGTTGGGCCTACCAATCCACCTTTCACTTCTTCAAATCCATTCACATCTATGCCAAATATCACCGCTCCTTTTCAACTTTCTCCTTGGGGTTTTGGACAAGCACAAGGAATTACCACAAGCTTCCCATTTAGTACTCCTTTCATGACAACTTTCCAAACACATCAACTCGTGCCACCACCAATAAATCCATTACCCTCTATCACTAACTACATCATTATGCCACCATTAGGAAGTAGCCAAACAATCCCACAACAATAGCTAAAGCCAATAGGGATGATTCCCTCCACAAATTATTTGGCACCTATTACCAGCCAGTTGCCTTCTCATATCATAGCACAACCATCATATATTAGGCCAAGTTTACCCTCTCATAGTATAGCCTCACTATTTCCACCACCACTTCTCTAGCAACAACCACCCCAACATCTGTATCTCCAATCACCAACACAAAATTATCTATCTAGGCAATAATCCTATATCTACCCACCTCGCAACAATCCTATCAAAAAATGTAGCAATATGTCCAACCACTACCCCAATAGACCATAAATCCTATCCAAAACACCATTCAACCCACACTTAACCCATCACAATACATCTAGCAAATCCATCTGTATTCACCTGCATAGTCTAAGACAAACCCTGCACTGGGAGCACTGTGGCTGGGGGCACCAATATCAACACCAATCAAGTCTAAATGTGAAGAGATGAAAAATGCTCTTAAGGCACTCAAATATGGGATAGATTCCAAAACTTTCAAATTTGAAATAGTTTTCCCATATCCATTTGACAAAGCAATCATGATGACACCATTTCCCAATCATTTCAAGGTTCCTAAATTTAATAAATTTAGGGGGAGAGGAGATCCATTTATGCATGTCAAATAATTTTATATGCATTTCCAAGAAGTGGCCTACAATGACATATTCCTCATGCATCTATTTCCCAAAAGCTTAGGAGGGCCTACTCTTGAGAGGTTTTGTTAGATACCTCATGGTACCATCAAAACTTTAGCTAAAATATTAGAGGCCTTTGTAGCCTAATAGGTTCACCTAGTTAAAATTGAGTTATCCACAATTAACCTAGTTCATGCCAAACAAAAGGGGGGAGAAATCCTTGCACACTCTTTGCAATGATGGAAAACTCTCACAACATGGATTTTTTGTAGTATCCTAGAATGCCACCTTGTTAAGATGTTCATCAACAATGCCCATCATTGTCTTGCCCATCACATGGTCATGAATTGCATCCACACCTACAAAGACATCAAGGAAAAGGGTATGGGCCTTAAACAAGGACTTATTAATGATGATGTCATTAACCTCTACAATGAAAATACCCAAGATCAAGGTCAATACAATGACAAACCACGATACTAGAACAAAAATAAAAACATAGTTACCGATGGAGCCATAGACACTCGACATGTTTGTGCAGTTGGGACAAATCTGACACACCAATGCATTGTATCAATAAGAATATTATCAACAACAACAACTGATTTATTAATGACCACCTATACAAACTAATCAAAATCCTCAAAATCATACCAATGTTATCACACTTTTAGTTGGACCAAAACCACGCGTTCAAAGAAAACCTCGAGTATATGCCTTGTTTAGTGAAGCCATTGATGTTATTTTCAATAAATTGACCAAGGATAACCTTATTTAGCACCCCTAGACACAACCATTAGAACACAATCAGTCTAGATTATCCTAATATAAAGAGAATGATTTCTACAAATTTCATCATGTTAAGGGTCATACCACCCTTAAATGCATGCAGCTCAAAGACTATGTCCAGGATCTTATTTACCAAAAAGAGATCACGGTGAGGGCCCATGCCTTGAAAAACATAGGATTATTAATATATCAAAACATTTTTCCCCCATACAACATAAGTAAAGCTACTACAAATAATTCAATCACCAAACCAAAAAATGCTCAAAACAAACAAGGTGATAACCGAGACAAGTCTCAGAAATACATGTCAGCCTACTTGGACTATGGAGACCTAATCATATGCATATCACAAGTTGAGCCTTCTATAAATGTTATAAATATCAAAGGCCCAAAAGCCCAATGTGTTGTCACCACTAGAAGAGCTTGACTCAACATAGCTGGAATATAGTCTTTTAGATGCTTTTGATGTTAGTGCTTTATCACTTGATCCACATAGTAGAGAGCACCCAATCTACCAAGGGCTAAAGCTAGACATAGCCCCTCAACTCACAAAACTTGGGAACACCACATTTTTTGCTAATAGGATCCTTGATGGAGAGGAAACAACTCCTGACATTAGCATGTGGTTATATAAAAATCCTCCACCCAAAAGTGAAGAACTCCTTGACTATTTTAAATAGAAATACCCACACACACATCGCCTAGCTACTGAATAGTGGGATTATCAAGGAGGTAGTCTAGGCTGTAAAGAGTCAGGCATTAGATAGCCTATAGAAGCCTACAAGGAAGAAAAGAAGAAAGGCCTAGGTTATGGACTCCCCACAATTGGGGGCATCACAAAATATGGCAATGCCTTCATAAACATCCACAACACTCTCATGGAGGTTGAAGACAACCTTGAGGAAGTCAAAAAGAAAGCCTACGATGATATTTTCCTTGACGAACTCATCTTAAGATCCTCTATGCTCTTTGAACTCTCCATTAACCTCATAGACTTACCACTCACACATCCCAAACTCATTGATTGGGACCAACCAAGTGTTATTTGTGTTGACAAATTCTCCACAAAGCATGCACTCCTTAGATTCATGAGGACTAAAATACTACACAATAAATAGCCTCCACAGTTAGCTAATGTCTACAAGTTGGATCCAAAATTTTACTTTGGGGAGGAAGAAATTTCTAGTCACAAAAATGAACAAAGAAAATAAAACAAAAACAAAATCAAAATTATTTTTTGGTGAAAACTCTTCTAGAGCACCATTAAATGACTCAAAAAAAGAAAAGAAAATAAAGGACACATCTAACGGTGAAAACCTTTTTGAGGTACCTAAAGATGGATATTTCATCCTTCCCATATAGGATCACAAGCCCACAATATCATCAATCCTGATAGAGGAAACCAAGTCAGTTAATATCAATCTAATAGAGATACCAAAAATCACATACATTGTGACATCTCTACCACTTGAATAAGAAAAACTTTTCATGAAAGTCCTTCATGAAAATATTGGTCACTTTGCATGATCCTATCAAGACATGTCAAGATTGGATCCCAAGTTAGTGGTACACCACTTGGCTATCGATCCAAAGGCTAAACTAGTCAAGAAAAAGCTTTGTAAGATGCATCCCAAAGTTGCTTTATTGGTTAAAGTGGAGTTAGAAAAATTTTTGGATGCAAAGATCATTTGGCTAATTGACTATTCAGAATGGATCTCCAATGTGGTACCTATAACAAAACCTTTTGCTGATATTAGGATTTTCACAGACTTTAGAGATCTCAACAAAGCTTTCCCAAAGGATGATTTCTTGTTGCCAAACATAGACATGATTGTTGATCTTATTACAAGCCATGAGCTCTTATCACTCATAGATGGTTTCTTAGAATACAATCAAATTCAAATAGTAGAAGTAGATCAACATAAGATAGCATTTACCACCCCTTGGGGAACATTTTGTTATAACATGATGCCATTCGGATTTAAAAATGTCAAGGCAACTTATTAGTGAGCCATGATAGTCATCTTCTATGACCTCATCTGCAAAACTCTTGAGGATTATGTGGATGATATTCTAGTCAAGTCCCTTAATGCCCTTGATCACTTATCTCATCTTGAGGAAGTGTTTGATTGGTTGGCTAAGTACTGCCTCATGCTCAATGACAAGAAATGTGTCATCAGCATCACATCTGGAAAGCTCCTAGGGTTCATTGTATCATGGTGTGGTATTGAGATTGACCCTAAAAAGGTTAAGTCCATCAGGGATATGGCTCCTTCTAAGACACTTAGACAACTTTGCTCTCTTTGAGGAAAACTACAATCGGTCAGAAGATTCATCTCCCAGCTAACTAATAAGTGTCAACCATTTACACACTTTCTCAAAAAGGATCATAATTTTAGTTGGGATCATATTTTCCAATGTAACTTTGAACTAATCAAGTAATACTTAGCTAATCCTCCTATCCTGGTTCCACCAATTTCAGGATGACCACTCATATCATACATCACAGCCACCCTAACAGCACTAGGTGCTCTTCTAGCATAACTTGATGATGAAGGAAAAGAGAGGGCTATTTACTACATTATTCATACTCTAGTTGGGTATGAGATTAATTATACACCAATGGAAAAGGCTACTTAACTATGGCTTTTTCCACTCAGAAGCTTCATCATTATATGTTGAGTCACACTGTGTAACTAATATCCAAGATTGATCCCTAAAATATATGTTTTCACACACAATATTCACAGGGTGTCTAGCCAAGTGGGTCATTCTTCTCATTGAATTCAACATCCAATATATCGACAAAAAAGCTATCAAAGGTCAAGCTATAGGAGATCACTTGGTTGTTGAACCCTTAGTTGTTGATCACCCTCTTATAATGGAGCTCCTAGATGAATACCTCTACCTAATAGAGGAACAACCATCATAGAAATTATACTTTGATGGATCTTACACATCCCATGGTTTCAGAGTTGACATACTCTTGGTCACCCCCCAAGGTGATTACGTTCCTAAGTCTTTCAAACTCAAGTTCCAATGCAACAACAAGATCTTAGAGTATGAGGCTCTTATTACAAGGCTCAAAATAGTAGTTGAGTGGAACATCATAGAGCTACAGGTCTTCAAAGATTCATAGCTTATTATCAAGAAAGTCCTGGATGAATATCAAACTAAGGATGATAAGCTTTAGCATTACAAAGAATTCGTAGATCAATTGAAGCAACACTTTACTCAGATGCAATTCACATAAATACCAAGATTATAAAACAAGGCTACAAATGCCACGGCTACAATTGGTTTACTTCTGGAGATCCCTCAATAGGCTACACAGTATGAATTCTTAGTTGAACAACTACATGAGCCTGTATATGAGAATGATGAATCAACATGGGTATGTGTCTTGTTTGGTCCCCAATCTCCATGATACCACAAAATTCATGCTTACCTACTAAATGGTATCATATCTCCCCACCTCACACAAACCCAATGCCATAACCTTATTCATAGAGCATCTTGTTACACCATTATAGCTAACACCCTGTATCATCATGGTTATCATGAAACTATCTCCCAATGTTTGGACCAAAATGAGGTTACAATGGCTCTCAAAGAGGTACACACTAGACTTTGTGGTGCTCACACAAGTAGTATAGTCCTAGCTAAGAAGATACTTCAAGTTGGATATTATTTGCCTACCCTATAGCATGATGCATGCAACTTTGTCAAAATATGTCTACCCTATCAGCAATATGCCAATTTTATTTAAGCCCTAGCTCAAAATCTTCAACCTATTGCACCACCATGGCCATTTGCATGTTGGGGGTTTGACCTTGTTGGTGTTATAACACCGCTCTCTTCAGAAGGACACAAGTAGATAATCACTACAACTAATTATTTCACTACTTGGGTAGAAACAGTCCCACTTATCACTGCCACTAGAGTTCAAGTTTCCAAATCTATCCTCTATCATATCATATGTCACTTTGGCATCCTAGCTACTATTTTCACCGACCATGGAGGTAACTTTGAAAACCTTAATATAGAAGAATTGTGCACCTCTCTTCATATCCATCACCATTTTCCTAGCCCCTACTTCCCACAAGGTAATAGTCAAGCTAAGGAAACTAACAAAACTTACTCAAAATCCTATATAAAGTTGTCAATGATTATGAGCATGATTGGCATTTACAAATCAACCCTACCCTATGGGCTTATTTCACTTCATTCTATATATCTATAGGGACAACTCCATACTCCTTGGTCTATGGTGTCAAAATAGTACTACCTAGAGGTTGAACTCCCATCCTTGTGCCTTTCTTGGCAAGGGAAAATATCAAATGAGGATTATAGAGTAGCTAAACTCACTTAGCTAGATCTACTTGATGAAAAAAGGCAATAGGCCTATGACATCTCATGGTCTATCAAAATTTCTTAAAGCATAATTTCAATAGGAAGGTTCATCCAATTTAAAGTAGGCAACATGGTCCTTAAGGAAAACATGAAGGTCCAAGCAAACCAAGAGAAGAAGGGAAAATTTGAGCCCACATGGCTCGGTCTGTATATTGTCATAACCTCTTTTGGCTCAAGAGCATATCAGTTGTCAACTCTTGAGGGAAAAACACTGAATGATCCCACCAACATCATTCACCTCAAGAAATTCTATGCCTAAAAAGAGCCTCAGTGTATCTTGCTGATCCTATGGGAAAATTAAGAAAAAATTTTAAAAATCAAAAAAAGGGCTCCAAAAAGAAAAAGAAAAAAAAGAGCAAGGAATAAAAAGAAAGTAATCATCCAATGGTGAAAACTTGGAAATTCAAGCACCTTGGATAGGTACCTTGGTGAGAACCTAGCAAATAGGCACCATGTGTACTTGGCATGTTCATTATCTATCAACACCCTACACCTCCCATGCTATCCTCCACATCTCATCACTCATTTTTCCATTTTCCCAAGGTGTTCCTAGGATTCCATCTCTGCACTATTATAAATCATGACATAATATCACTATCCCTTAGCTTGGAAAACCCATCAAAATAGTGTATTCTACCATGGTTTGCACATCTATCTTACCCCTATACATTACCACATGTATCATATCAAGTGTATTTTTTCTCTTGTACCATATGCACGTATCATACCTTTGTAAAAATATTGTACTATATGCATCATGTTAATGTTGAATGATAAAGAAAAGCTACCCACTTCCTAAGATACCTCCCTCTCTCCACCGGTATATCCTGTAACTCAATTGAGTAACTACTTGAAGATAGATCTCTAGAATACAATCAAGATCAGGAGCTCATCAAGTGGGAGGATCTAGAGTCTAGTTGCTACAAATCAAAGCTATCAAAAGAGAAAATCCTCGTCCTGAGCTTTTCCCATCATATACAAACCCACTATCACATTTTACCAAAATATCTGAACTGTCAGAAAGTTTTTATAGTCACACATGTACATTCTCAATGTTCCCCTTTTTATGTCATACATCACATTTCTCCTCAAAAACATGTCACTTTTTCAAACCCTATAGAGAAATCCTAAAATTGTCTATAGCAAAGTTCTAGTTGCCACCTTTGTCATAGTCTCAAGCATACTACCAATAGGTTTTTTGTAGGATGCACTGTCTACGCCTTGGCCCATCAGTATCCAGTCCTATCAATCTCTTTAGAAAAAGGTTACTTCTTTGTATGTAGCTTTATTCTTTCTCTTTTTGAATTTCACCTTTTGGTTCTTAAAATTGTATCTTTTCCAAGAAATTTGGTTGTTTCCTCCTCATGCTCACTATGATCTTTTATATCATGGTGCACTATGAATGGGGCGATTAGAAAGCAAAGAATTGATAAAGTCTTTTTCTACTTGTGAGTTAGTTGGATATGACCCTTACATATTCCAAACATGTTTTCATTTGTGATCACATGATGTAATGGGAAATTTTGTTTGCTTGTAGATCACCCAGTATCACTTCCATATTGATTTCTATGGGACTCACATGTAATGTTAGGGTGATCCTTGTGTGCTTGTTCAAGTCAGTCCTATGTAATATTGGGGTAAAGGCCTTGATGTTCCTAGTAACCTTGGAATATACCTAATTTTTCTATATCAAATTAAGTGCTCAAAACTACATGGTGGTACTTATTTATGAAGTACCCCACCTTCAAGCTTCAAGCATAATTCCATCCTCCCATCACTTTGTACCCATGCAAAGGAAAATCAAAACTCCCTAAAAAGTATCCCTAATCTCCTATCGTTCCATCCACATTTCATCTCATTACCTCAACAACTCTATAACAACCATCACCTCCCCCTAAACCCCTATCCCACAACCCGTATGCCTCAAGTTGTGCACATTGTTTCCCCCCCCCCCCCCAACTAAAGATTATGGTCGATCAATGATATTTTGTAGGTCTTATCCCCACATACATTTTCCTATCATGTCACCCACATTTTGCATCATATACACACATCTCTCACCACATTATCATGATCTCTTTTATTTTTATCATCTATTACTTATCATTTGCATCATCACAAATCCTTCAATTTCATGCTACATCTCATTTTTATCATTATTTTATTGTTCCTTTTTACTCATCATTATCAAAGTCTACACCCACCATCATCATCACAAAATTACAACTTATCTTCATCATCATAATTATAAATTCATTTTCATTATCATATATTTAGGTTCATTTTTTCATTATCATAAATTATGCTTCATTTCCATCATCATAGTTTTAAACGTTCATTTTTTATTATCAAAAATTATGGTTCATTTCCATCATCATATTCATAGAGGTCATTTTCATTATCATCATGTTAGATTCATTTCCATCATCATAGCCTTAATGTTCTCTTTCATTATCACAAATTTAGGTTCATTTACATTTATCATAGTTTTAACCATCATCATAATATTAGATTCATTCCCATCAGCATAGTCTTAATGTTCCTTTTTTATAATTTTAGGTTCCTTTCCATCATCATAGTTTTAAATATCATTTTCATTAGCATAGCCCTAATGTTCTTTTTCATTATCATAACCTTAGGTTCATTTCCATCATCATAGTTTTAAAAAAACTCATTTACATTATCATCACATTTTAGTTAACTACTTTTCATTACCATAAAACTGTTAGCTATCCATTTGTTCTCATCATAATTGTTTGGATCACTTTGTATTTATCCATTTTATTTCATCCTAAAAAACTTAGTTCTCATCTTTAAAGATCACAAAATCAACAAAAACATATCCTACATCACAGAGTGTTACTATCATATTCCATAAACACATCACATCTTGCATCACAACCACGTCGGTACCATCATACATATCCTACATCTCATCATCATAATATCACATTCTACATCAAAAAACATCACTAACATCATGCATTTCATAAACATCAAAACATCACATCCTACATAAAAACATGTCAGTCTATCTCCTACATCTATCCACATGCATCCCATACCAAACATCCACATCAAGACATATCACGGCATAGTACTTAGTACATCCATATCCCACCCCAAAGAATGATCATATATATATATATATATATATATATATATATATATATATATCACCTACAAAGAATAAAGAATACATCACCCATTCTTGAAACAATACAAAAGTTCATCACAGTCCAAAAAACTATCCAATGTCCATATAGTAAAAATGACCATCCCAATAAATCGGGTTTGTGCCTACAAAAATACATCTAAAGATACTATACAAAATGTAGCATATTACTGCTCCTCCTTATCCTCATCCATCACCTCCTCACCATGAGATTCATAAGTGTCTCTCTCTACAACTAGTACTAGTGGTGGTGGTGGTGGCAGCCTCATTTATCCTCCTCCAATACCTAAGCTCTCTACCTCATCCCTCCTCCCACCTATCCCCTTGTCTAGTCTCTGGCTCTACCCTATCTTGTAGCTTTTTTCTATGTGGTGAGACCAACCAACCCTCTAAGAGCCCTAGTGCTCCATCCACTCTCTACCCCTCCATGCATGCCTATATGTGTGCTAGTTGTACTTGACCATGTCGGCCATCTATAGTGCTCTATCTTACCTACTGGCACTGTTGCATGATATCTCCTATGGTAAAAACTTTCTCTCTCCTAAAAAATCCTCCACCTCCCCCCTTAGTCACCTCATCTCCTCCAATCCTTCTCCTACCACCATATGTGCCCTTAGCTTAGCCACCTCCACCACTAGCTTAACCCTCTTCTCCTAGACCATGTCCATCCTCCCCTGTAATCTCTACCTCTCCAAGGCCATCACCTCCAACCTCCCCTCTAACCACCCTAACTCCATCTGTAGTGTCCCCAACTCTACCTCTGCTTTGGTCACCTAGCCCTGTGCTACATTGTGCTCATGCCAAAACTGGTCTTGCTCTATCCTAAGTTGATCCCTCTCCTGCTACATGTCTTGCAATATCTGGCTAGTTGCCTCATGTGCCTACTGTAGGGACGTATACTTGTTGGCCAATCTATCATCCCCTCCCTCTAAGGATGACCCACCTCCACCTCCTCCTCCACCTACTTGCCCTTGTGGCCCCTCTCCACCCTCCTCCTATGGTCTCCTCTCCTCCTACCTATCATCTCCCCTCTCTGGCTATAGCCTAGCATCCTCCTATCTTTGTTATGCCACAACCCTCTACTTTTGCCTTGGTGGTGCCTCTGCCTCTGCCTATACCATCACCTCTTCCTATTGTCACAACCCCTTGGCTACATATCTCTCATGCCTTGTCGCTTGGGTGATCTCTCCTACAACTACTACCACTCTAGTAACTTGGTCTTGGCCTACTAGCCTAGGGTGCTCAAACTAATCCCTATACTCTTGATTAGAGCCTACATCTTCTACACCCCCAAAACAATCCTAGTCTTGTGGCGCTAAGTCTTGCCATGCTTGTAGCAACCCCTCCCTTTGTATTATTTGCCCAAAAATGGTCACTGGCTCCCATGTCATGCATTGGTACTAGTTGAGCTCCTCTAAGGCATCCTATGGCCATCCAAATTGTCATAAGGCCATGTCTAGTTGGTACTACTCTGCAATATACTCCCACCACCCAAAAATGAAACATGGAAAAATTGTGTACAAAAAATGTTGCCTCTCCTCTGCCCACAACCCAAGACCCATATATGGCCTCCATGTAACGACTTGAATCTTGTCTAATTAGACTCGCTAGTAGTCAACCTCATCTATATGGTGATAGGTGAGAGGATCGCCTCAGCTATACATGACTAGCTCCTCTGCCTACCTCTCCCTCTGACCAATCAGCCTAAACACTATGATATCCTCCCAAATCCACACTTGTAGTAATGTAGGGAACCCCACACTCCTCCCCTGATGCCCTACACCCTGGTATACAATCTAATGAAGATCATAGTATAGCTTAGATAACATCAATAAGCCCCATGCTTTAGGGACTCTATCATCCATGATCTAAATGATCATTGGTATCAATGCCAATGTCACTCCTGTACCGCCAATATCTGGGGCAATGTACCCTAAGAACAACCAACACACATAAAGTAGATCCTCCTATCCACTGCCACCCAATCCAAGTCCTCATCTAGTGGAAATTGGCCACTCTAAACATGATACTAGATTTTGGGCCCCACTAATCATTGCACCACTACCTCTCCAAATATCTCCATGTCATCCATCACTAGTGTCCCCCATATGGGTAGCCGAAAAATCCTATACACGTCCTCTAGGGTAACTATCATCTCCCCTATCCGCAAGTGGAATGGGTTGGTCTCACTATGCTATCGCTCACATAATGTTGTAACCATCATTATGTATGTCTGCATATGAGGTAATTTGGCAAGGTACCCCAGTCCAATATCATCGATCCTTTCCTAGTCTATTGGAGTAAACTACTCCCCAGTGTAGAGCATAGCTGCACATCACTCTCACGACACCAAAGCATCCAATGACCACTACTTTCAAGCTAAGAAGACACTCACATTAGTTTTTGTTTCCTCTTCCAAAAAAAATATACCCATGTTACCCCCCCTTCCCTAACCAAAATAGTACTTTACCCTTTCGCAGCGTTCCTGTAGGAGCGTTCCTATGAGAGATCATCTCTCGCATTCTTGTCATTACATTTTATAGTAGGATCACTCCTTGACCATTTCCTATTACCCCAAACCCTAACTAGCATTCCCACTATCCCAAGTATAGCTCTGCATTTCCACAACCATAGAGTATCATGGGAACATGTCTGATCCTTTACTCCTACTAGTCAACCTTTCCCCATTCCTACATTGACCTACTCTTAAAATACCCTTCCCCATGGGACTGCATTCTTGCTCAATGGAACGTGTTATCGCTCACAAAAAATTTATCCCACATAAAATTCCAGGCAAATTCGCATTCTCACAAGAACTACTTGCCAAATTTGTGATCTCGCAAAAATGGCTTCCAACCCCTTCTTTCACCCCACCCTATAGATAATTTTGTGGGATCATGGTCCCACCAATCCCTAGAGCAATCTCATTGTACTTGTGCCTATAGGAACACATTTTCCAATTGTGAGAACACTATAACTTTAAATGCATAAATTGCAAAGCAAATCTTTTTGACCCTATTGCTTTGTCTAGTGTTCATTGCACCTATACTTGTCATACCATGTATGCCTGATGCTCTAGTGATCACTGTACAATCATTGCATCATCTAAATTAAAGCTCCAAACAACAATATCATGATGTTAGTATGAGAGAAAATGACTCTTTCTACCCCTCATAGCCCCCCTTATAGACCCCCTGTGGTACCATATTTTCCTCAGTGACCCCTCTCACACCCATATTTTTCTCTTGGCCTATTATTTTTGTAATTTAATTATCTTTTTAACCCTCATTTTCCCTTCTACACCCTTACCCCTACTCCAATACGCTTTTTATAACTTTTCAATAAGTTTTTGAGCTTCATTTTCTTTCCTTGATGCCTTTTTGAGGGGGCATCATGCAGTCCATTTTATCCTATTCTACTCAAAATCGTAGCAACTATATTGCTCTAAAAACCTTCTTCACGTCATTCATATTCAAAATGCTTTGAAATAGTGTTGTCCCAACACTATGTCAAAGAGGGGCAAAATTTAGACACCTAAATCTAATTACACCATTAGGTAATCTTATTTAGTCATCCTCTAGGACATTATTGATTAAATATTTTATATATAATTAATTAATTGTCATCCCCTCTAGTTAATTTATTTATTTAATTAACTGTAGTTTGATTGATAAAATTAAACGATAACCCAAAATCAATTTATCAATTAAATCCCTATTCCTTTTTTAAATTAAATAAATGTCAAAATATATTTAATATAATTTCTCAACCCCCTTTTATTAAATAAATCATCCTAAACCCCTGAACCATCTCTAAACCCTATCATTACCCTTAATCCAACCCATTCACCCATACTAACCTCACTTAGCCAACTAATTAAATCATCCCATCAAAACTAAGCCACTTACCTCCTAACCCTCTTTTTAAGCTAAGCCTAATCCCCCTCCTAAATATGTGCACAACCTTAAGCAAGGTTTAAGACTTGCTAACTCAAGCCAAAGTTGATGGTCTCCCTTGTCCTCTTCCATTCCTATCCAAGAGCATTAAAGGCTCTTATATGCCATCAATGCCTCTCACATCCCTCTTACACACTCCTCCTCCCTCATAACTCCCTTTGACCATCCATTTTCTCCATCCCCTCACACTCATCCTCCTTGCGACAAGTGCCACTCCCTAATTGGCTCCAAAGAAGTATAATCCATGTGCTTCCCTTTCAAAGCATCCTAGTCCTCTCTCACCTTTTCTTCCATCCCTGCATCTTGACCCTCCATCTCACTACCCCTTGGCCTATAAATTAGACTTCCCCCCCTTCATAATAATCATCCATTCTCATGCAAATTTATTATGCCCCTTTGAAGACCACAATCATCTATTTTACACCCTTGTTATGCTATATTCTGCACTCACAACCATGAATATGCATTCACCCATCCACCCCTTTGAAATACTCTATTGAAGCTTAAAGGATTCTTGAGCATACATCCATCTACATCCAAACACATTGAAAATGCAATGGCTACACTAGAGGAGCTTACCATTTTTGGTTTTCTTTCCTCCATGGTGCTTTCCTTCACCTGATCATAAGTTTTGCTTGCCTTCGTCTAATTGTAAGGGTTGCTTGCCTTTGTCTGATTGTAAGTGCTCATTTATTTTGTATTTTGAATGCTTTGTTAATCTTAGTATTATATTTTCACTACTAAATCATATGATATCAATCAAAAGAAAAATGAGATATCTAAAAGGCAATCAAGACTATGATCTATGGTACAAGAAAGGAGGAAACTTTGAGTTGAAATCCTTTACTGGTGTAGATTGGACTAGAAGCATTGATGATAGGAAAAACACTAGTGGAGGAGCATTCTTTCTTAGAAATAGGTGATACAACAACCATTATCAAAACTTAGTTTTCAATTAGTTTCATCCATATGCATTGCTTGTTTGAGTCTTCTTTCTCTAGACTTATGAATCTTCCCCAAGTTTCTTTTATAAAAAATGGCAATTTCTCCATGTCCTTTTCCACTCTTCATTCTCTCATGTTCCAAAATAAAGCTTAAATCTATTCCTAGTTAACATTATAATTTACACCCATTGTGCTCATGTGTCTTTGTAATAAATATAATATCCTAACCTCTAGTTATGGTCCCTGACTTAGGTCCTCTTCTTCATGGATAATCTCTACAATTCTAACTCATTGTATTTATGTGCTCTTAGTGGGTCCCAAGTTCCTATTTTTACCTATCATTTTTTTGTTTATTTGGGCCTTACCATTTTGTAACTAAGCCAAACTTTCATTATCTATTATTGCCTTTAATTTTTTCCCTTATTTCCTTGTTTCTTCTTGTTGAATCATGATAATATTGTAATTAATATATACAAGTGTGTGTTTGTGTGTGTGCTTTTAGGAATTTATTATTTCTTATAATCATGTTGTTGTCCTTTATGTTATTCAAAGTAACTCTTACATGTCTATTTCTATTATATTTTGTCCATTTTACAATCCCATGTGCTTGTTGGATTACTCTGTACTATTCCAACTGATCTTTAATGAAGTCTCTTATTTGATCTTTTGTGGTTTCCTTTTCTCTGTGGTTATTTGTCCCTCTAATGATGGTATTCATTGCCCTATCATTTTTGTCACTCTCTTCTCATATCTATTGCCTTACTTTATTTTTGGTGAATTTTCTTAGTGTTTTTTATGGCCCTCTTATTGTAATCACCTAAAAATGGTCATCTAGACTAGTAGCCCCCTTCTCAACATTTTGGCTAAATTAATTAATCATTTACCTAGACCAAATTGCTAAAAATCATTTAATTTGATTATAACCAATAGTTTGACCACTTTATTGTAATTTCATATTTAATTAATAGAACATGTCCCCCTTTTAATTAAATAAAAATTCCCACTCATCTCTTATCCTAAGTTGCACACACATAAAACATTATTCATATTTTAAAAATTAAAATGAAAAGGCATTTTTGTCTACACATGAATGCACAATTTTCTATGTGAGAGGAATCTTCGATTGTTAAAATAACTTTAATTCTCCTCCACACATTTCTTTCCCTCTCAAAAGGCAATTATTGATTATAATTGGTGGAGATTCTTGTGCACATGGATCACTGAAGATGCATTTTCCTCCCTTGAATATGCCTCTTTTGCCTCTTAATCTCTACCTTCCATTTTTCTTTAAATGGGAGGGCTCTCTCCTCATTCAAAAATCTTGGTCTCTCATTCTATTGTTATGTTGCATGTTCTCTTAGTGATTTTGGAGACTTGGAGCATTCTTGCATTTTTGCATTTTAGCTAAGCTCTCATTCTACTTATATTATGGCATATTTTTTGGCTTAGTTTCCTTTATGCTTTAGCTTTTTTCTCTTTGTTAGCTTTCATTTGCATTGCATTTTATTATATATTCTTGGATATTGGCACTCTTGCCTATACTCTTTGAATCTCTTGCTCTATGGTGAACTTTGCAAGGGTTGCATAGCTTTGGTTCATTTGAGAGCCACCAAACTATACTTTCACATTTGTACATCATAGATAGAGAGCTATAAGTAGCCTCTTAATATTCCTTCTTTCATGGTTATTCTCAAGAGTAATTATTTATAGAAGTGTGACACATTTTTTGGCACCCATAGTGACACATTTCCTATACTCGCATAGCCCTATGGTATCTATTTTCTCTCTTGAGCTATCTGCTTTATTTTCTCAGCATATCAATGCTTGTCTTGGGTACTGATATTGTCTCTTCTCTCTCTAAATGTTCAGCATTATTACTAATACACTGTGCATTCAAGATTTTCTATCTCTATGTGCTTTGCTCTTCAAAGGCATATCTCTCTATTATCTTGGCTTCTTCATTCTTTGACATAATGTGTTCTCAGATTAATCACACATTAGTCAAAGAGTGGCAAATGTAATCACCTAAATATGTTCATCAAGACTATGAACCCCTTTCTAGCAATTTAAGCATAATTTATCTAATGCTTATCCTTGATCAAATCTCCAAAAATCCATTTATTTGATTATAATCTATGGTTCGATCACTTTATCCCAAGTCTCTTATTTAATTAAAATAACATGCTCCACTTTAATTAAATAAAAATCTCCACTTCCCACTTATCCTAAGTGTGCACACATAAAGTATTATTCATATTTTAGAAATAAAAGAAAATTCATTTTTGTCTACACATGAATGCACAATTTTCTATGTGAGAGGAATCTTCTCTTTTTCAAAATAACTTTAATCCTCCTCCAAATATTTGAAACCTTCTCAAAAGTCAACCATTAATTGTGATTGGGTGAGATGCTTGTGCACATGGATCACTCAAGACACATTCTCCTCCCTTGATTATTCTTATTTTTCCTCTTAATCTCTATAGTTCATTTCTCTTTAAAAGGGAGGGCTTTCTCCACATTAAAGATATTAGTCTCTCATGCTATTGTTATGCTATAGATTTTCTTAGTGATTTTGGAGACTTGGAGAATTTTTTTATTTTTGCATTTTAGCTTAGCTCTAATTATACTTATATTATGGCATACTTTTTAGCTTAGTTTCCTTTATGCTTTAGCTTAGTTCTCTTTGTTAGCTTGCATTTCATTTAGAATAGCTTGCATTTGCATTGAATTTTATTGTAGATTCTTGGATATTGGCAATCTTGCCTCTAATCTTTGAATCTATTATTCTATGATGCACCTTGCAAGGGTTGCATAGTTTGTTCATTTGAAAGTCATCATCTCATGGCCTCTACAATTCATAGATAGAGAGCTATAAGAGACCTCTTGAGATGCCCTCTTTCCTAGGTATTCTCAAGAAAAATGGTTTATGGAAGTGTGACACTTTTTGTACACATTTTTGGCACCTACCGTAGTGCTAGAACCAAGTTTTTAGCTCCATTTTTTTTTTGGTATTTTAGTTGTATTCTCTTTATAGCAACTTATTGCATCTAATCAAGTTTTTTACAGGTTTCTTACTTTGGTTTTAAGGCTAACTCTTGTGCAGATTTGTTTGAAGGCCAAAACCCTAGATTTGAAAGATTTAAAATATGAAATCTTTCTATGTGAGAGAAATCTTCTATTTTTAAAATAACATTATTCATATTCAAATCTGAATATTTTTTTTATATATTGAGGATGCAATCAAAATGTCTCAATCCAATATTCACATTGTTTGAGTTTATTTGTGTCTGTTATGAATTTTTCTTCTTTTTTTTATAAAAAAATCATTTTTCATCACAATCAACAATTTTTTTGGAAAACCTTACATTTTCAGAAAGGTTTTTGAATTATATAGGGGGTTAGTTCTTTGTGTTTTGAATTTGGAACTCATATTAGGGATCAATAGCTTGATTTGAAAATTTTGGTCTATTTTGACAAAATGGGTCCCTAAGGTACAAATGAAGATATATTTCTAAATTTCTTGCATTTTTGGAAATCTCTCTAGTTTTTAATAGGGGTCTCTTCTTTTCATTTATATTTTTGGAGCCGAAATCATAGCAAACAAGTCCAATCTTGTTGACTACATCAAAATCAAATAGTAAAAAAGAGATCATTTTGTGATTAGATTGCACTTTCTTTGCATACACTTCGTTGGAAGATAACTTTGATTTTTGAGGAAACTAATCACTTTTTTTTTAGATCTTACTTGGTTATTATGTCTTAACCTTGGTTATTTTGTAGGGATTTTCTCATTTCATTGCTAAAAAGAATGCATGTTAAAGCATCAAATGCACAAGGGCTACTAACACTTGTTTGCAGAGCTGCCCAAAGCATAAAAATCAAACACTTTCTTGTATTTCTTTCATTTCATGTGTGGAACTCTACTAGTTGTTTTCATTTCATTGGCACACTAAACTTGTGATTTAAATCCCTTGTTGATAGGAGAGTATGCTCTTCGCCCTTGTAGTGAATCAAAAATCTTGACCCACCTTTGGCTACAAAAGCAAGGGGATTAATTGAAACTTTTTGGAATGTTTTGGGGAAACAATCAAGATAGGAGAGTATGCTCTTCACTAGTGCGGTGAATCATAAATCTTGACTCTTAAAGTGGATCCAATTTGTCTTAGTTAGCATGCTTTAGAGGGCCTGGTCTTGGGAAACCAAGAGGAATGATCCAAGTGGGGACAAGCAAACCTAGCTATTCCAACCCACTATAATCTTAAGGCTATCAAGGACACAAAACCTTGATGGATGTAGTATTTGTCTTCGCTTAGTGTGAGTACTTTTGGGATTGGGACCATGAGGAAAATGCTAAACAAGAATGCTTAAGGTGCTCATGTGGTTGTGAGGCATGTTACCCACCACAAGCAAGATGAGGTGTCTTGTAATTGGGTGGAAGAGGAACATTATGAATGCAAGCCCTTTTTAAACACTCTAAGTTACTAGCTACCTTTTCTTTTTCACTCAACTTCTTGATGCAAGGATCAATCCTAGTGGACTACCCAGATCACCCCAATATTTTACACTCACCATCTATGTTCCCTTGGTTATGCTTATGGAATTTCCATGATAAAGCCAATATCTCTTGTGGGCAACCACTTGGTGTGAGGAAAAGGAGCACTTAGCGTGTGCCTGCAAGTTGTTGAGTAATGAATTGTGGCTTTTAGATAGATATGTTTGGAAAGTATTTTTGAATGTGCTAACCTATGAAAATGTTCTCTCAAATAAAACTCTCATTAGCATGGGTAGAAAGTTTTTGTGATATCACAAATGTGTATTGGAAGGTTTCTTTGTCCCTTGTTCAATTGTTTTAGACATGCTAAAAATATTTATTTTTTGCAAACTATGTTACCTTTTAACATAAATTGAAGTCCCACACTCTCTGATCTAAAAACAAATTGACTGTCAAACCAAAATGTAAAATTTTTGGGTCAAAATTTCCTTTCTCATAATTCACTAGTTCTTGAACTTGCATAAAATGGATCTTTCGTCTAGCTTCTCTTGGTCATTTCCACCTTCTTGGTATATGTCAGCATACTAAGACCTTCTTTTAGGCTAAAATGGTTGCCTTGATCTCTTGGATACATTCTTTGATTAGGATAGTTGTTCACTTGTCCTTACTTATCTATCTATTTGGCAACTTGGCTATTTAGCTTCTTGCCTAGCTCTTCACTTGAGTCACTAGTGTCGTAAGTTGCTTGGACACTTTTCTTGACAAGTCGCCACTCATTGCTACCTTTATTTGACAAGAGAACACTCTACCTTTCTAATTTTGGACATCAAGATATCTTGTGTCACCCTATTAGCTCCTTTTAGCCCTTGTGACAATTGATATTTTACCTACCATTATGGGCTTCCAATCTTTTGATACCAGACTACAACTACCTCTCAATAATCCTGAGTTGCTTTTTTTTGCTAAGAAGTTGCAATATTTATACACTCAACGCAACAAGTTAGAAGGGACCAATAACCTTGCTTACTCTAGTCTCTCTGGGGACCTAATGAACACATACTCTCAGTATGAGAAAATTCTAGAGGAGAGAAGGGAATTCTCTCATGAATCCTTCTTAAGGCCTTTGCATGTGCATACACCCTCTTCTCCCACATCATCTTCTTATAGATCTACATGATCTACTCCATGACATCAATTGTCTTCACCTACTAGATATAAAGACCTCTTTAGAGAGAAGTCAAATGATATCTCCTTGGAGCAAATTCCAAACTTTCATGACAAGCATATCTTTGACCAAGACAATGATAAAGACATGTATGCATGCTATTCACTTTAGAAGCAACAAAATGACTCTAGGCATACTTTTGAGAGAACATTTATTCCTTTTCAAGATTCTTATGCTTCTACCTTACAAATGCTTCTTATTAATGAGCTCCTCACATTGCCTAAGTCTAGCTCATATGGAAACCTATTCTTGGATATCTATTGTGCTTATCATCAATATAATGAGCATAGTTCTTCTAATTGTATCGAGCTAAAACATAAAGTCCAAGATCTTATTGATGATGGGATTGTTAATACCTCTAATGACTCATGTGGTGAGGATACTTCTCTTAAGAAAGATGATATTAATGAACCTATGTCTAGTGGTGGTTTCCTTGATACTTCTTCTTCTTCTAACACTCATGCATCTCCCAACACTTCAAAGCTTTCCAACATGACTCCATCAAACAAAGAACCTAATGCTTTCTTGATGGAATATGTGTACCCTCAATGGATATTTCTAAGAGAAACTCAAGCTAATCTTCACTTGGTTGCAAACCTTTTCCATGCTACTAAGCCTAAATATCCTCAACCTTTATGCACTACTATGCCTACTCCAAGTACTACTCCATTCACTCTTCATTCTCCCTTGTCCTTAGAAGTGGCTCCATGTCAAGAGGACTCTCAAAAAGAAAAAGCTATAAATTTCAAGAAAGCTCAAGATCAAGTACCCTTTCATCTCTTTCAATATTTTTCCCCTCCATGTCTATATCTTATCCACCTCCTAAATATGATGAAGACACCACTTCCACTATTTCCCTAAAGCTTACTACAAATCATGAGAAAATTTATATACCTTTACTATCCAAAGAAACTTGTCAAGATCAAAGTATTCCTTCTTGTTCTACTTCTCCACATCCACTTCAAAGCTATGCTCAAGCTTCAAATGTGATGCAGGAGCATCCTGGGTTGACATGTTATCCTACTCATTTGTGTTCATTCTGCCAATTATTTCTAAGTTATAGTCATTATCAAGTTGTAGCAATTACCGAGTGCCAGTAATTTTGTAGCATAATCCGAGTTGAAGTTATCTAGTGTGTGTCAAGCATTCCTTCATGTGCTGAGTGTTACTATTGATGTCGAGTGTCAACATTTTGGATGCATTTTTTGTGTTTTCATTTTTAATAGGAACTAACTTGTAGGATTAATTTTGATCATGACTTTTATGATAAGATCTTGTCTTGGGTGTGTATAGACTAATGTTAGGTTAGCCTTTCTATTTTGTAATATTCTAGAATGTTATATAAGCCATTTTGGAAAATATAAATAGGTTGTTTAGGCTTAGAGTTAGGGCATAACTAGAAGGGAAAAATGAGAAGGTTTTTTGAAAGTATGTTTCATATGTGTCTAGAAGTGTGAATTTGAAGCTGAATATTGGATCTTGATTGTATTTGTATCTGGTCGTAACCCAAAAGGCCTTACAATTGGTCATGCATGCTGATTATTTGATGAATCAATAAAGTGTGTTGTTCTCTCTTTGTGGTGATGTTCTCTTTGTGTTTTTGCTTCCGTTGTGTTAACTTTTGCAAGGTTAGTTTGGATTGTTAGGTGTGCCTTTGGCCCCAATTATTATTTCTCTCCTTGTATCAAAATGCTCCCACTAAAATGATGCTCCTATCAAAGCTACTCATGAGTCTATTTATGGTCTTGGCCATGTTTCTTACTCTAAATATGTTGATGTCCCTTCTTACTACCCATTTGCATCTCCTACTTCTATTCTTGGTCCTTATCCATCAAAGCTAAAACCTTCAAAACTCCCTTCCATATTGGGACCTTATGAACCTACTTCAACTCCTATATTTTTGTTTCCTACCTCTGTTATTATACCTCAAGATCAAAAAAATTACTCATCCTTGAACTCTTCACATTCACCTTTCCATATAAACCATTCATATCGGCCTTATTTAGCCATAAGTCCCAAGTCTTTTGGAAGCAATTTTGATGATCAACTCAAACACAAATGCATGAATTCGTCTACAAAATTTCATTGTGTCTCATCTAAATTGACAAGTGAATACAAATAAGGAATAATTATATAAGAGACCACAAAGGTCCACTTACCAAATAGCTAAATTAAAGAAAATTGGGTTCCTAAACCCATTGTTGAAGAATTGTGTTAAAAAGCATTAAAAGGAAAATAAAAAGTTATATGGATTCCCAAGTCTCTTTTGAAAGACTTGAATATTGAAAATACTTCAAGGTTGAAATTCAAGCTTCCAAAGGGTTCCACTTCATCTTCTTCTAAAATTATTCCTAAAAATATTTTGAATCCTTTTGCTCCATCTTGCTCCAAGATCACTCTACCACTTTATACATCTAAACCTCAAGTTATTTCATCCATGATTCCTCCATTATTCTTACACCCTTCAAGGAGTATGTCAATGTTGATCTTGCCTAATATTTTAGCTACCCTCATGAAATCCTCTAAAGCCTACACTTACATGCTATCCATATTCCTATAATCCTCTTAAGACATGAATTTTTATCATCCATATACTTATCCTATTACCATCTCCCTTCCATTACCATATTAGCATGTTTGAGCATACTTATCTATGGTCTTGGCTTATCATGACTAATCTTTCCTATAATAGCACTATCTAACTTGAAAAAGCTTGACCTATTTCTAAAAATTTGAAGAAAAAAAATTGAAAAAATGAAAAAATGAAAATGTGCCTTGGTGAAAACCACTTCTTGTGGCACCTTGGTAGCAAAAGTAAAGAGAAATAAAATTCATCCTATGGTGAAAACTACATCTTTTGGAACCTTGGATAAGTACCATGATGAAAACCTAGCAAATAGGAATCATGTGTAATTCTTTCATAATCCATCCATTCCCTTTTCCTCTTTGATCTTGACATTGTTGAGCTATCCAAGCGCATTGGCTATCTTATCTATCGCTCACCCCATCCTTCTCATTCACTCATATCATTCATATCTAAATTTATCCCTATTGTTATCTTATCATTATCATATCCACTTGACCCCCTTGATCTTGATCACTGCACTCTCTTAGCATGTTCATTCTTTGGATTTCTTGCTTTCATGATGTCTTGTCATTATGCTCTTGCTATTGGCTTCTATGCCTCTACATTATCTTGCTTATCAGCTTATGCTTCTACAATCATTTGCTCCTTGCTTTCACTAATTATCTAAATTCTTATTCATATGGCTATCTTTCCCTAGCTTGGGTACTCTAGAGGAGTGTGTCCTTGAGGATCACTTTCACTTTCTTCATATTCCTTGCCTATTCATCTTTTCTTATCCACCAACTTTTTTCTTCATCATGTCCTAAACCTTGTTAGAAATTGGGACAAATAATGTGATCTTTCTTGAGAATTAGTGATTTCTAAAAGTCCTAAAAAAATCCTTAAAACCATATATGATGCCAAAAAAATCCCAAAAAATATAAACATCCTTAAAAAAAATGTGCATCTTAGTCAAAGCCTATTCCTGAATACATTGGTGTCTTGCCAAAAATAATAAAATTAACTCAATGTCTATTAAGCTTGTTGCACGTTCATTGCCCATCTTCTTTACTATTCTATCTTGCCTTACCTAACTTAAGGTTAACTCTTTTCATAGTCTAGGGGGCATAGTTTGTCTAGCTTATCAAGGATCTTCTTGCGCAAGGAGATTTTTCTTTGGCAATATCTTCCAAAGCAATATTTCTCAACACTACCCCCCCTTGACATCAAGTGTTTCTCAACACTTTTTAGATATTCTACCTATAGCCTCCGATGTTATGATATTTCTCACTATTAGAATCAAGTCTTGAAGAAATGGCCAAGTGACTTACACGCATGCACTTAAACATTTAACCTAATGAGCTATGATGAACTTTTTCTACATTGTGTGTTGTCTATGATGATTTCTTTGCTATGTGTTCTCTCCCTAATAGTCTTTCAAGGATGTCATATTTTAGAATACTAGGGGCATGGAGCATGTTTTACTTTCTTTTAGCTTGTGGGTATACTTTGTTCATCTATAGTGTTTAGAGAATTCATGCTTGTCCTACTTGACACTTTGACTTACAACGTATCATCCTTGACTATATTTGCAAGACTGCACTCAGGGGTTATCCAAGCGCTTATGCCTAGATACAAGTGTAATCTTGCTATGTTAAACTTAGGGAATCTCATTGCATATCCATCTTGACTTACATGTCTTTGATGCTTAGATTTGATTTCCACATTCCTATCTAATATTGATCATATTCATATCCTCATAGTTATACTAGCGATGGTTGTATGATCTCATGATGTCCCTAACAAATGCTCGATGATGAAATTAGAGTCTAGATTTTATGTGTTTCTTTCTAGTAAACCACTTTGCATATTAGTTTGCATTATAGATTCATTCTTGCATATGCGAAGAGCTCTCTCTTCATCTTTTCTTGAACATTGTTGGCTAACTACTTTCATATCTTTTTTGTTTTCTTCTTCATCATGTCTTTTTTCCTTCTTGATCTTTCACTTCATCTCTTTTCTATCCTATCATCACATCTATATAAAATTTTGACCTCTTATGTAATTTCAACATCCTAGATCCATTTTTGGGATCAAAATCAAAATCTGAGTCCATCCTGACAATCAAAATTGCATTTTAAAATTTTACCTTCTTCTATGCAGTTAGTTGACTTCTTAAGGTCTAATCTTCGAATCATCACTGGGGCATCTTCATTGCTTCATGTCTTCATTATTTCTACATTCCATATCTACTCCAATTCATATTTTCATGTCTAAATCACCTTTGTACTTGATTTGGCCTAATTTTCATGATTTATCCTTTATGGTCAACTCTAGTCAATCTAGGGCATTCTATCATTTCTTTATGATCACTCTTTGGTTCTAATAATTTATTTGTCATCATGGACTTCAAAATATCTCTATTTTTTCATATCTAGATCATTTTTGCAACCCCCTTACCTCATTTCAATTTTGATCCTGGGGGGGCAGAAATACTCTATCATTGCTTGCTATAACTATCTATTTCTCAGGAGCATATGTTTGATCTTTCACTTTCTCTTAGTTTATCTTCTTTTCTTGGTGTTAGCATTCTTATTGAATTCTAAAATTTTATTTCTTAGTGTTTAGTACTACCACTATTAGGCTGTACATTTAGGAATTGTTATCTCTTTCTACATTTCGATCTTCAGAATCAGATATCTCTATCAATTGCTACCTACTTGGCTTCTACTTTCTTTGATGTAATGTGTTCCCAGATCAATCACACATTAGTCCAAAGGGGAAAATGTAATCATCTAAAAATGTTCATCTAGACTATTAGCCCCCTTCTTAGCATTTTGGCTAAATTAATTAATCATTTACCTAGGCCAAATTGCTAAAAATCAATTAATTTGATAATAACCTATAGTTTTAACTATACTATCCTAAGTTCATTATTTGATTAAAAGAACATATCCCCTTTTAATTAAATAAAAGCCTCCTTTATTCTAACCCACTCAATGTGCACACATAAAGCATCATTTCTATCTTGTAAGTTAAAGGAAAAGACTCTTTTTGTCTCATATGCGAAGTCAACTCTTTGTTTATTGGTTTTGTGTGTGCACATGGATCAATCTTATTTTCAAACTCCACCCTTGATCTTCCATCATCTTGATCTTGATCTCCACCATCTGTATGACTTTAAAAGAGAGAGATTCCCCCCCCCACCCCCCCCCCCCCCCCCCCAAAGGATCCAAACCCTTGAGTACTATTATGATGGAGGTCTACCATTAAAATTCTTAAGAGCTTTTGTGGAGAACTTCCTTTTTCTTGTCTACATTCTCTCATATCATGGTATTTTAGTGTACTTTCATATAGCTTAGTTTCTCTTTTTCTATCATCTAATTCACATAGATTAAAATAGTTGGATTTGTAACACTATCATTCTTGTTAACATAGTTGCATTTTATCTTACTTCATGTTTGCATTACATTTTGAGACTTCTCATTGTAGACACTTTCATTCTTGCTCTTGTCTCAAAGAACCTCTTGATTCATGGTTTACTAGCAAGAAAAATATCTCTAAGGCTTAGCTAAGATCCTTCATATGCTTAAAACATATTTTCTTGCATCCATGAATAGGAAGCTCTAAGCTAGCATCCAAACATTCTGAACTCAAGGAATCACTTGGATAGAAGGGTTTAGAGTGTAACACATTTATAGTGTACATTTTTATTTTTTGAATATTCTATCATTCTTGCAAATTGTTTTCTTCTACAACTATTTATTTTCTCTTGTTCTATCTTTTTTATTTTCTCAACATACTAGTGCTCGTCTTGGGTATTGATATTGTCTTTTCTCTCTCCAAATATTTTGTATTGTTGCTAATAGACTATACATTCAGTGTCTACTATCTCTCTAGAGTCATTTTGACTTTCTTAGATTCTTCATTCTTTGACATAATGAATTCCTAGATCAATCACACATTAGTCAAAGAGGGGCAAATGTAATCACCCCAAAAAGGTCATCTAGACTATGAGCCCCCTTTCTATTCTTTTTGCATTATTTGTCTAATGCTTATCCTTGATCAAATCTCCAAAAATCAATTTATTTGATTTTATCCTATAGTTTGACCACTTTACCCTAAGTTCATATTTAATTAAAAGAACATGTCCCCCTTTTAATTAGATAAAATTCCCACTCATCTCTTATCTTAAGTTGCACACACATAAAGCATTATTCCTATTTCAAATATAAAAGAAAAGGTGTTTTTGACTACACATGAATGCATGATTTTCTAGGTGGGAGGAATCTTCTATTTTAAAAATAACTTTAATTCTTCTCCACACATTTCAAACCCTCTCAAAATTCAACCATTAATTGTGATTGGTTGACATGCTTGTGCACATGGATCACTAAAGATGCATTCTCCTCCCTTGATTATGTCTCTTTTGTCTCTTAAGCTCTACTATCCATTTTTCTTTAAAAGAGAGGGCTCTCTCCTCATTCAAAACTCTTAGTCTCTCATTCTATTGTTATGTTGCAGGTTTTCTTAGTGATTTTGGAGACTTGGAGCATTCTTGCATTTTTGTATTTTAGCTTAGCTCTCATTCTACTTACATTATGGCATACTTTTTAGATTAGTTTCCTTTATTCTTTAGCTTAGTTCTCTTTGTTAGCTTGAATTTCATTTATAATAGCTTGCATTTGCATTGCATTTTATCCTAAACTCTTGAATGCTAGCATTCTTGCTCGCATCTTTGAATCTCTCGTTCTATGGTGCACCTTGCAAGGGTTGCATAGTTTGGTTCATTTGAGAGCCATCATCTCATAGCCTTTGCATGTCATAGATAGAGATATATAAGCCATCTCTTGAGATTCCCTCTTTCATGGGTATTCTCAAGAACAATGGTTTATAGAAGTGTGACACATTTTGTACACACATTTTTGGCACCCACCATGGGGCTAGAACCAAGTTTTTAGGTCCATTTTCTTGCTGGTATTTTAGTTGCATTCTCATGTCTAATTTTTTAATAGAAACTTATTGCATCTAATCAAGTGGTTTTCCAGGTTTCTTACCTTGGTTTTAAGGCTAACCCTTGTGCAGATTTGTTTGAAGGCCAAAATCCTAGTTCTGAAAGATTTGAGCATATCTTCCAAACTACTTTGAGTTTGGATCTAAAACTTTTTTTATAGGTTGGGGATGAAACCAAAAGGTCTCAGTCCAATTTTAATATTTGTTTGACTTGATTTGCATCCATTATAATTTTTTCTTTATTTTCCATAAAAAAAACATTTCTAGTCACAAATTGATGATTTGTTTGGAAATACTTACATTTTTTGAAAAGGTCTCTGAATTATACAAGGGGTTAGTTCTTTGTGTTTTAAATTTTGAACTCATACTAGGGCTCAATAACTCAATTTGAAACATCTGGTTTATTTTGATAAAATGGGTCCCTAGGGCACAAATGAAGAGATATTTCTAACTTTATTGCATTTTAGGAAAGTTGTCTAGTTTTTAGTTGGGGTCTCTTCTTTTCATTTCTATTTTTGGAGGAGAAATTGTAGCAAAAAATTCCAATCTTTTTTACTGGGTCAAAATCAAAGAGTAAAAAAGAGATCGTTTTGTGCTTAGATTGCACTTTCTTTGCATGCACTTGGTTAGAAGATAACTTGTCTTTTTCTTTGCCAGCTCACCACTTTATGTTGCAGGTCTTACTTATTTTTTATTCCCTAACCTTGTTTTTTTGTAGGGGTTGCACACTTAATTGCCTAAACAAAACAAAAAAATTCATGTCAAAGCTTCGAATATGCAAGGGCTACTAACACTTGTTTGCAAGGCTACCCAAAATAAAAAACCCAAACTTGCTTGTATTTACTTTATTCCATGTGCATCACTCTACTAATTATTATTTCATAGGCACATTAAACTTGTGATTAGGGTTCTTTGGTGATAGGATAGTATTCTCTTCACCCTTGTGGTGAATCAAAAATCTTGACTCGCCTTTCGATTTTGAAAGCAAGGGGATTAATTAAGACTTCTTGGCATGTTTGGGGGAAACAATCAAGATAGGAGAGTACTCTCTTCACCTGTATGGTGAATTCAAAATCTTGACTCTTGAAAGTGGATCCAATATGGTTAGTTAGCATCCTTTAGAGGGCCTACTTTTGGACAACCAAGAGGAACAATCCAAGTGGAAACAAGTGAACTTGGCTATTCTAACCCACTATAATCTCAAGGCTATCAAGGACACAAAACTTTGGTAGATGTATTATTTTTCCTTGCTTAGTGTGAGTACCTGTGGGATTGGGACCATGAGGAAAATGCTAAGAAAGAATGTTTTAAGGTGCTCTTTTGGCCATGTGGTTTGTTACCCACCGCAAGGTGGGGTGTCCCGTAATTGGGTGCAAGAAGAACATTACAAATAGAAGCCCTTTCTAAACACTCTAAGTTAGTAGCTACTCTTTTTTACAACTCAACTTCTTGGTACAAGGATCGATCCTAGTGGATTACCTAGATCATCCCATGATTTTACACTCACCATCTATGTTCCCTTGGTTATGCTTATGCCATTTCCATGAAAAATCCAATATCTCTTGTGGGAAACCACTTGGTGTGAGGTGAAGGAGCACTTAGTGTGGGCCAAGTTGTTGAGTAATGAACTACATCCTTTTGATAGAATGTGCTTGATGTGTCTTTGAATGTGCTAGACCTATGAAAATCTTTTGAACATACACATGATGATAGTTCTAGAGACTTCTTTTGAAACCTCACATATGCTTGTATCATGAAAGGTTACTTTGTCCCTTGCTTTATATCTTGAAGACTACTCCATGTGTCATTATCTTACTTGGCAAAAAAATTGCTTTTGAACATCAAACTTGCTATGCTATCAACTATTGTGAAACTTTGTCAACCAAGTCAAAACATCAAGTGCAAACATTTTCTTGTGTTTCTCTCTAGGGGGAGTCTCATTATTTGGCTTTGATTTGTTATGTTTGTAGTGCTTAAACATGCTTAAAATGGCTCTTTGGTCTTAATGCTTTTGGTATTTCCCATCTTCATGGTCTATGCTAACATACTAAGGATTTATTTTGCTGAAATGGTTACCTTGATCTCTTGACTACACTCTTTGATTGGGAAAATTGTTCACTTGTCACTCTTCTTGCTCTATCTATTTGGCTATTTGGCTTCTTGCCTAGATCTTGACTTGAGTCACTAGTTTCATAAGTTTCTTGGACACCTTGCTTGACAAGTCACTTTAATGTCTCTTTAATACTTTGACAAGTGAACATGATACCTCCCAAGTTTGGACATCAAGTTATCTTGTGTCACTTTCTTAGCTTCATCTAGTCTCCTTCATGCTTGATTATCTATCTACCATTATAGTATTCAAGCCTTGTGCTACCAAACTTCAACTAAATCTAAATGATCATGATATCCTCCATTCCATTAAAGAGTCTCAAGACCTATATGCTCAATACAAAGAACTAGAAGAGACAAATGATCATTCTTACCTTTGTCTCTTTAAGCGCATGGTAGAAATGAAGTCTAAAATTGAGAAAAGGTTAGAGGAGAAGATTGCATTCTTAAATGAATCTCTCTTAAGACCTTTACATACACATGGGTCATCTTCTTCAAGGTCTACATATTCTACTCCAAGACATCAAATGCCTTCATCTTCTAGATCTAAATACTTCTTTAGAGAACAAGCAAGTGATACCTCCTTTGAGCCTATGTCAAGCTTTCATGATAAACCTATCTTTGACCAAGACAATAATGAAGACATGTATGCATGCTATTCACTTGAGAAGGAAAAAAAATGACTCTAGACATACTTTTGATAGAAACTTTACTCCCTTGGAAGATTATTATGATGACACTTTGCAAACACCTCTTGGCACTAAGCTCGTCACATTGTTTAAGTCTAACTCATATGGAAAACTATTCTTGGATATATATTGTGCTTATCATTGACATAATGAGCATAGTACTTCTGATTGTATTAAGCTAAAACATAGAGTCCAAGATCTTATTGATGATGGGATTATTAATACCTCTAATAATTCATGTGGTGAGGATACTTCTCTTAAGATGATCATATTAATGAACCTATGTCTAGTGGTGGTTTCCTTGATACCTTTTCTTCTTCCAACACTCATGCATCTCCAAACACTTCAAATTTTTCCAACATGACTCCATAAAACAAAGAACCCAATGTTTTCCATATGGATTATGTGTACCCTCAAGGCTACCTCTAAAATAAATTCAAGCTAACCTTCACTTGGCTACAAAAATTTTCAATGCTACTAAGCCTAAGATCCTCAACTTTCATGTGATGTTATGCTTACTATGCCTACTTTAGCTAATCCTCCATTACCTCTTCAAGAGCCTATTATACAAACCTCATATTTTCCATGTCCTTAGAAGTGGCTCCATGTTAAGAGGACTCTTAAAAAGCTAAAGCTATAAATGTCAAGAAAGATCAAGATCAAGAACCCTTTCATCTCCTTCAAGAGGTCATTCTTCCATAACCTATGTCTTATCCACCTCCTAAGTACAATGAATACATAATTTCCACTATTTCCATTAAGCTTACTAAAAATTATGAGAAAATTTCTCTTCATATGCTATCCAGAGCTACTTTTCAAGATCAAAGTGTCCCCTCATGTTCTACTTCTCTATATCCACCTCGAAACTATGTTCAAGCTTCAAATTCTCCTATCAAAGGTGTTTCTCCTATCAAAGCTACTCATGAGTCTATTGATGCCCATGGTCACATTTCTCACTCCAAGGATGTTGACATCCATACTCACTATCCATTGGCATCTCCAAAATCTATCCTTGGTCCTTATCCATCTAAGCTAGAACCTTTAAACCTTTCTTCCATATTGGGGCCTTATATTCCTTCATCTCCTACATTTTCCACTCCTAGCACTCCCATCATACCTCAAGATCAACTAAGACACTCATCCTTGACAAATTTCCATTCATCTATCTATCTAAACCAGTCATATTAGCCTTATTCATCCACAAATACCAAGTCTTTTGGAAACAAGAATAAACATAAGAATCCATTAAAAAATGAAGATCACTATGTCTCATCTAATCGACATGTGAATGCTAAGAAAGAAAAATATTCAAGATATCACAAAGGTCTACTACCCAAAGAACTAAATCAAAGAAAATATGGGTTCCTAAATCTATAATTGAAGAAATATTCTCTAAAGCATCCAAAGAAAAAGAAAAATCTAAAGATATATGGATTCCCAAGTCTCTCTTGAATGACTTGAATATTGAAAATAAATCAAATTTTACATTCAATCTTCCAAAGGCTTCCACTCCAACTTCTTCTAAACAACTTCCTCAAAAAATTTCAAAGGCTTCCACTCTATATTCTTCAAAAATTCTCCTACCACCTCATGCATCTATACCTCAATCTATTTCATCCATAATTCCTTCATCATTACATAACCCTTCAAGGTGTGTGTCAATGTTGATCTTGCCCAATATTTCAGCTACACTCATGAAATCATCTAAAGCTTACACTTGTTATCCATGCTCTGTTGGTTCTTTCAAGAAATGAACTCTTATCCTCCATATACTCTTCCTACTATTATCTCCCTTCCATCACCCTATCAACATCTTTGAGCATACCTTTCTATGGTTTTGGCTTATCATGACTTATCCTTCCTATAGGAGCACTATCTAAATTGACAATTCTTGACCTATTTCTAAAAATACAAAAAAAAAGTGCCTTGGTTAAACCCACTTCTTGTGGCACCTTGGTAGCAAAAGTAAAGAGAACTGAATTCTTCCATGTGAAAACCATTTCTTATGGCACCTTGGATAAGGACCATGATGAAAACCTGGTAAATAGGTGTTATGTGTAATTCTTCCATCACCCATCTATTCCCTCTTCCTCTTTGATCTTGGCAATGTTGAGCTATCCTCATGTATTGGCTATCCTATCCATCAGCTTTCCTATTGTTCTTTCTCATTCACTCATAGCCTTCACATCAAACTTTATTCTTATTTCTTTATCCCATTGCTATCCTATCTAGTTGACCCCTTGGTCTTGATCACAATAAAGAAAAACATGGTTCTCATAAACCTCCTAACATGTCTACTCTCTTGGATTACACACTTTCATGTTATCTTGCTTATTGCCTTCCAGTACTTATGCCATATGATATCTCACTTGTTGGCTTCACTACTTATCCTACATGCTATCTTGCTTATTACTTCCATTTTTTATCCAAAACATGCTTCATTTGACTATTTTACCCTTTTTCCAAGCTTATGTACTCTTGAGGAGTTAGTCCTTGAGGATCATTTTCACTTGCTTCATTCTTTCTTGCTTACCCATCTTATCCACTTGGTTTCTACTCCATATTCTACACCTTTCTAGACATTGGGAGAAAATGATGTGATCTTGCTTGAGAACTAGTGATCTCTAAATTATTCTAAAAAAATCATATATGATGCTGAAAAATAAATCCTAAAAATAGAAAATGTCTTGAGAAAATGATCATCTTAGTGAAAACCTAGCAATAGGTTCTTTTAATGTATCACCAAAGAAATCAAAAAATATATTAAAAAAATCCTAAGAAAATCTACCAAGTAGTGAAACCTCGAAATGGATGCTACTTGAGACCTTATCACCTATGTCTATTAGTCTCACTCATTCACCTCACAACACATTTTCTAGCTTGGAATTGTCTCTTGTCCTCATCTCAGGGGCATGACTACTTAGCTTGTCAAAGTCTCCTTGTGCACTAGGGTTTCTTTAGCAACTCAATAAATAGTGTTTCTCAACACTACCCACCCTTGACATTGAGTGTTTCTCAACACTTTTCAGACACTCTACCTACAGTATAGGGTGCTACGATATTTCCCACTACCAGAATCAAGTCTTGAGGAAATGGCCAAGTGACTTGTACAAACACACTTAAACATTAAACTTGCTAAGATATGATGAACTTTATCTTCTTTGTGTGTTTCATATGACAATTTCTTTGTTGAGTGTTCCCTCCCTAATAGTATTTTGAGGATGTCATGAACTAGAAGACTGGGGGCATAGGGCATGTTTTACTTGTTTCCTACTTGTGGGTATACTTTGTTAGTCTAAGGTGTTAGAGCATTCATTCTTGTCCTACTTGACACTTTGGACCTACAATGTATCATCCTTTTCTATTTTTGCAAGACCATACTTGAGGGTTATCTAGAGTTTATGCCTTGATATAGGTGTAATCTTGCTATACTAAACTTAGGAAATCTAATTGTATTAGTCATCTTGACTTACATGTCTTTGATGCTTAGGTTGGGTTCCCACATTTTCATCCGATATAGATCATATTTGTATCCTCATAGCTTATGCTAGTGATGATTGTATGATCTTCTGATGTCCCTAATAAGGCTCGATGATAAAAACTAGGACCTACTTATATAACCCTTGCAATTGTATCTTTTCATACTCGCTTTCATTCTAGGGTTCATTCTAGCTTAGCTTTGCATGTTGCATGTTGAAAGAGCCCTCTTATTTATCTTTCATGGACTTGTTAGCTAATTGTGTTCATCCATCTCTTGCCTCTTCTTGATCTTATCTTATCTCTTCTTTCCTATTTCTCTCTTCTTTTCTATCCTACCATCTTATTTATGCTTTTAACCTATCTTTTCTAATCTTGACATCTTGGATCAATTTTCAAGATTGAAATCAAATTGGGGTTCATCTTGCTAGTCAAAATTTATTCCTTCTTCTATTAGTTGGCTGAACTATTGAGGCTTAATCTTTGAATCTTGTTGGGGAAATCATCATTTCTTCAACATTTCTACTCTCTTCCACTCTTCACTTTCATTTCTATTTCATCGTATTTCATCTTTCTTCTTTCTGTGACCTACTTTTGATGCTTTATCTTATTGGTCAAACTTAGTCAAATTGTGACATATCTTCATTTCTTGGTGGTCACTCTTTGATCTTAATCTTGTATCTATCGTTATGAACTTTTCTTGGTTTTGATTTCATCAAATCTAGCTTGTTTCTGCATCTCCTCTATCGCATTTTGATTTCAATCCTGAAAGGGTGGGAATATTCTATCATTGTTGCAAATTATTTTCTTCTACAACTATCTATTTTCTCTTGATCTATCTTTTTTCTTTTCTGTACATATCAGTGCTCATCTTGGGTACTGATATTATCTTTTCTCTCTCCAAATATTTAGTGTTTATGCTAATAGATTGTGCATTCAGGGTCCGCTATCTCTCTGTGCTTTATTCTTCGGAGTCAGATCTTTCTATTTTTTGCTTTCTTGGCTTCTTCATTCTTTGATGTAATGTGTTCCTAGATTGATCACACATTAGTCAAAGAGGGGCAAATGTAATCACCCAAAAAAGTCATCTATACTATAAGCCCCCTTTCTATCCTTTTTGCATAATTTATCTAATGCTTATATCCTTGATCAAATCTCCAAAAATCAATTTATTTAATTTTATCCTATAGCTTGACCACTTTATCCTAAGTTCATATTTAATTAAAAGAACATGTCCCCCTTTTAATTAAATAAAATTTCCCTCTCATCTCTTATCTAAAGTTGCACACACATAAAGCATTATTCTTGTTTTACATATAAAAGAAAAGGCATTTTTGTCTACACATGAATGCACAATTTTCTAGGTGGGAGGAATCTTCTATTTTTAAAATAACTTTAATTCTCCTCCACACATTTCAAACCCACTCAAAGTCAATTATTAATTGTGATTGGTTGATATACTTGTGCACATGGATCACTCGAGATGCATTATCCTCCCTTGATTGTGCCTCTTTTGCCTCTTAATCTCTACCATCCATTTTTCTTTAAAAGGGGGGGCTCTCTCCTCATTCAAAAATCTTGGTCTCTAATTCTATTATTATGTTGTAGGTTTTCTTAGTGATTTTGGAGACTTGGAGCATTCTTGCAGTTTTGCATCTTATCTTAGCTCTCATTCTACTTACATTATGGCATACTTTTTATCTTAGTTTGCGTTATGCTTTAGCTTAGTTCTCTTTGTTAGCTTTCATTTCATTTAGAATAGCTTGCATTTTCATTGCATTTTATTCTAGACTCTTGGATGCTAGCATTCTTGCTCCCATCTTTGAATCTCTCGTTCTATGGTACACGTTGCAATGGTTGCATAGTTTTAGTTCATTTGAGAGCCACTATCTCATAGCTTATAAATGTGTCACATTCTAAACCCTTCTATCCACTCTAAATGTGTCACACTCTTAACCCTTCTATCCAAGTGATTCCATGAGTTTGGAATGCTTGGATGTCAGCTTAGAGCTCCCTATCCATGGAGTGTAAGAAAGTATATTTTAAGTATATGAAGTATCTCAATTGACCCTTAGAGATACTTTTCTTGCTAGTAAACCATGCAGCAGGAGGTTCTTTGAGACAAGAGAAAGAATGCAAGTGTCTACAATGAGAACTCTCAAAATGCAATGCAAATGTGAAGTAAGCTAATATGAAGTGTAAAATGCAACTATGTTAACAAGAATAAGAGTGTTACAAATCCAACTATTTTAAGATATGTGAATTAGATGATAGAAAAAGAGAAACTAATCTATATACAAGTACACTAAAATGCCATGATTTGAGACAATGTATACAAGAAAATGGAAGTTCTCCACAAAAGCTCTTAAGAATTTGAATGGTAAACTTGCAGGCTAACAGTACTCAAGAGCGTTGTCAAGAAATCAAGGTAACCATTTTAGTAAAAAAGATAACTAGCTAGTGGACATAAACTGTGAAGATAGAAAGACCAAGAGCACTAAGACCAAAGAGACACTTTAAGAATATTCAAGCACTATAGACATAGCAAAGAAAATTCAAATGATGAGACTTCCCTTAGCAAGAAACACAAGAAAAATTTTAAGACTTGATGTTTTGACTTGGCTAACAAAGTTTTGACAATAGTTGATAGTATAGCAAGTTTGATGTTCAAAAGAAATTTTTTTCCAAGGATAGTGGCACATGAAGTAGTCTTCAAGAAATCAAGCAAGGGACAAAGCAACCTTGCATGATACAAGCATATGTGACATCTAAAAATAAATCCCTACATCTATCGTCATGTGTATGTTCAAAATATTTTCATAGGTCTAGCACATTTGAAGATACATAAAGCACATTCTACCTAAGGACATAGTTCATTACTCAACAACTTGGCCCACACTTGATGCCCCTTCACTTGAAACCAATTGGTTACCCATAAGAGATATTGTCTTTGTCATGGAGATGTCATTGGAATTACCAAGGGAATACATATGGTGGGTGTAAAATCTTGGGGTGATCTGGGTAGTCCACTAGGATTGATCCTTGCACCAAGAAGTTAAGCGAAAAAAAAAATGGTAGCTACTAACTTAGAGTGTTTAGAAAGAGGTTACATTTGTAATTTTCCTCTTGCACCCAATTATGGGATACCCAACCTTGTAGTGGGTAACAAACCTTGTGGCCACAAGAGCACCTTAAGCATTCTTGCTTAGAATTTTCCTCATGGTCCCAATCCCACAAGTATTCACACTAAGCGAGAACAAACACTACATCTATCAAGGTTTTTTTGTCCTTGATAGCCTTGAGATTATATTGGGTTGGAATAGCTAGGTTCACTTGTCCCCACTTGGGTAATTCCTCTTGGTTGCCCAAGAGCAGGCCCTGTAAAGGATGCTAACTAAGACAAATTGGATCCGCTTTCAAGAATCAAGATTTTTGATTCACCTCATGGGTGAAGAGCATACTCTCCTATCTTTATTTTCACCTAAAAATGGTCATCTTGGAAAAAACAAATTACTTTTTAACATCAAACTTGTTATGCTATCAACTATTGTCAAACTTTGTTAACCAAGTCAAAATATCAAGTGCAAATATTTGCTTGTGTCGCTTGCTAAGGGGAGTCTCATCATTTGACTTTTATTTTATATGCCTCTAGTGCTTGAACATGCTTAAAGTGAATCTTTGGTCTTAGTGCTCTTGGTCTTTCTATCTTCATGGTCTATGTTTGCTTGCTAGTTATCTTTTTGCTGAAATGGTTACCTTGATTTCTTGACTACACTCTTGGGTTGGGAAATTTGTTCACTTGTTACCCCAATTTCTCTATCTATTTGGATATTTGGCTTCTTGCCTAGCTCTTGACTTGAGTCACTAGTGTCATAGTTTTCTTGGACACATTTCATGACAATTCACTTTAATATCTCTCTACTATATTGACAAGTGAATACTCTACCTCTCTAGTTTCGACATCAAGTTATCTTGTGTCACCTTCTTAGCTTCCTCTAGTCTCCTTAATTCTTGATTATCTATGTACCACTATGGAATTCAAGCCTTGTGCTACCAAAACTCAACCAAATCTAGATGATCATGATATCCTCCATGCCAATAAAGAGTTTCAAGATCGATATGCTCAATACAAAGAACTAGAAGAGACAAATTATCTTTCTTATCTTCATCTCTCTAAGCACATGATAGAAATGAAGTCTAAACTTGAGAAAAGGTTAGATGTGAAGATTTCATTCTTAAATGAACCTCCCTTAAGACCTTTACATATACATGGGTCATCTTCTTCAAGTTATACATATTCTAATCCAAGACATCAATTGTCTTCATCTTCTAGATCTAAAGACTTCTTTAGAGAACAAGTCAGTGATACCTCCTTTGAGCCTATGGAAAGCTTTCATGATGGACCTACCTTTGACCAAGACAATAATTAAGACATGTATGAATGTTATTCACTTTGGAAGAAAAAAAATAACTCTAGACATACTTTTGATAGAACTTTTACTCCCTTACAAGATTCTTATGATGACACTTTGCAAACACTTCTTGGCACCAAGCTCATCACGTTACCTAAGTCTAGCTCATATGAAAACCCATTCTTGGATATATATATTGTGCTTATCATCAACATAATGAGCACAGTTCTTCTGATTGTATCGAGCTGAAACATAAAGTCCAAGATCTTATTGATGGTGGTATTATCAATACCTCTAATGACTCATGTGGTGAGGATAATTCTCTTAAGTAAGATCATATTAATGAACCTATGTCTAGTGGTGGTTTCCTTGATACTTCTTCTTCTTCCAACACTCATGCATCTCCCAAAACTTCAAAGCTTTCCAACATGACTCCATCGAATAAAGAACCTAGTACTTTCCATATGGAATATGCGTACCCTCAAGGGCTACCTCTAAAAGAAACTCAAGCTAACCTTCGCTTGGCTGCAAACCTTTTCCATGCTACTAAACCTAAATATCCTCAACCTTCATGCAGTATTATGCCTACTCCAAGCACTACTCCATTCACTCTTCATTCTCGCTTGTCCTTAGAAGTGGCTCCATGTCATGAGGACTCTCAAAAATAAAAAGCTATAAATGTCAAGAAAGATCAAGATCAAGTACCCTTTCATCTCTTTCAAGATTTTTCCCCTCCATGTCCTATATCTTATCCACCTCCTAAATATGATGAAAACACCACTTCCACTATTTCCCTTTAGCTTACTAAAAATCATGAGAAAATTTATATGCCTATGCTATCCAAAGAAACTTGTCAAGATCAAAGCATCCCCTCATTTTCTACTTCTTCATATCCACTTCAAAATTATGCTCAAGATTCAAATGCTCCTATGAAAGGCATTGCTCCTTTTAAATCTACTAATGAGTTTATTGATGGCCTTAGTCATATTTATCACTCTAAATATGTTGATATCCCTACTCAATATCATTTTGCATCTCCTGGATCTATTCTTGGTCCTTATCCATCTGAGCTAAAATCTTCAAACCTTACATCCATATTGGGACTTTATGTTCCTTCATCTCCTACATTTTCCACTCCTAGCTCTCCCATCATATGTCAAGATCAACAATGACACTCATCCTTGATGAATTTCCACCCATCGATCCATCTAAACTACTCATATAAACCTTATTCATCCACAAACCTCAAGTCTTTTGGAAGCAAGAACAAACATAAGAATCCATTAAAAAATGAAAATTATTGTGTCCCATCTAATCGACATGTGAATTAAAAGAAGAAAAACAAACTCAAGAGACCACAAAGGTCCACTATTAAATAAGTGAAATCAAAGCAAATATGGGTTCCTAAATCTATTATTGAAGATATGAATTATAAATTATCCAAAGCAAATGAAAAATCTAATGTTCTATGGATTCCCAAGTCTCTTTTGAAAGACTCGAATATTGAATATACTTCAAAATTGACATTCAAGCTTCCAAAGGCTTCCACTCCATATTCTTCCAAACACATTCATAAAAAGATTCCAAAGCCTTCCACTCCATCTTCTTGCAAAAGTGCTCTGCTACCTCATACATCTAAATCTTAAGATATTTCATCCATGATTCCTCCATCATTACATCACCCTTAAATGTGTGTGTCAATGTTGATCTTGCCTACTTTTTGACCTACCCTAATGAAATCCTCTAAAACTTACACTTACTTAATATCCATGCTCATTTAGTTCTTTCAAGACATGAACCCATATCCTTCATATACTCCTCCTACTATCATCTCTCTTCCATTACCCTATCAGCATCTTTGAGTATATGTATCTATGGTCTTGGCTTATCATGACTTATCTTTCCTAGGAGCACTATCTAACTTGAAAAAGTTTGACCTATTTCTATAAAAAGTAGAAAAAGAAATGAAAAAATGTACCTCTGTGAAAACCACTTCTTGTGGTACCCTGGTAGCAAAAGTAAAGAGAAATGAAGATTTTCTATGGTGAAACTACTTCTTGTGGTGCCTTGGACAAGTACCTTGATGAAAACCTGATAAACAGGTGTCATGCATAATTCTTCCATAATCCATCTATTCCCTAGTCTTTCTTTGATCTTGACAATGTTGAGCTATCCTTGTGTATTGGCTATCTTGTCCACAAGATTTTCTATTGTGCTTGCTCATTCATTCATAGCCTTCATCTATAGCTTCATTATTATCTTTCTATCCCATCACTATCCTATCGATTTGACCCCTTGGTCTTGATCACAATAAATAAAAAACATGGTTCTTAGGTCTCTCGACATGTCTACTCTTTTGGATTACATGCTTTCATGTTATCTTTCTTATTGACCTCCACCATTTATCCTATATGTTATCTTGCTTGTTGACTTCATTACTTATCCTACATGCTATCTTGATCATTGTTTCCATTGTTTTTGTAAAACATACTTCATGTGGCTATTTTATTCTTTCCCTAGCTTGGGTTCTCTTGAGGAGTTAGTCCTTGAGGATTGATTTTACTTGCATCATACTCCTTTCTTATCCATCTTTTCTTATCCACCATCTTTTTTTTCCAAAATGTCCTACACCTTGCTATACATTGGGACAAATGATGTGATCTTGCTTGAGAGTAATTAATCTCTAAATCATTCTAAAAAATCCAAAAAAAAATCATATATGATGCTGAAAAAAATCCTAAAAATTAGAAAATGTCCTAAAAAAATGATCATCTTAGTGAAAACCTAGCAATGAGAACTTTGATGTATCACCAAAAATATCAAAAATAAAAAAAAAAATTGAAAAAGGTCCTAAAAAAAAATATGCCAAGTGGTGAAATCCTAGAACTAGGCACTACTTGAGACCCTCGCACCTATGTCTATCAATATCAATCATTCACTCTACAACACATTTCCTAGCTTGTAATTGTCTCTTTTCCTTGTTTCAAGGGCATGGTTGCTTACCTTATAAGGGTCTCCTTTTGCATTAGGGTTTCTTTGGCAACTCATGCAAAATAATGTTCCTCAACGCTACCCCATCTTGACATCAAGTATTTCTCAACACTTTTTTGGATAGTCTACCTACAGTCTAGGGTGTTATGAATTTTCTCACTATCAGAATCAACTCTTAAGTAAATGGTAATGTGACTTACACACACACTTAAACATCAAACTTGTTGAGCTCTAATGAACTTTATCTTTCTTTGTATGTTGTTTATGATGCTTTCTTTATTGAGTGTTCCCTCCCTAATAGTCTTTCAAGGATGTCATGGACCAGAAGATGGGGGGGATGGGGCATGTTTTATTTTTTTTCTTCTTGTGGGTGTACTTTTTTGGTCTAAGGTTTTGAGAGCCTTGTGCTCATCCTACTTGACACTTTGACTTACAATGTATCATCTTTGTCTATTTTTGCAAGACCACACTCAGAGGTTATCCTAGCACTTATGCCTTGATGCATGTGTAATCTTGCTATACTAAACTTAGGGAATCTAATTGCATTAGTCATCTTGACTTACATTTCTTTGATACTCAGGTTGGATTCCCACATTTTTATCTAATATAGATCATATTCATATCCTCATAGTTTATGCTAGTGATGAGTGTATGATCTTTTGATGTCCCTAATAAGGCTCAATGATAAAAACTAAGACCTAAAAGTATGTAACCCTTGCAATTGCACATTTTCATACTAGCTTGTATTCTATAGTTCATTCTAGCTTAGCTTTTCATTTTTCACATTGAGAGAGTTCTCTTCTTTATCTTTGGATGTGTCAACTAACTATATTCATCCTTCTCTTACCTCTTCTCAATCTTATTTCTTCTTTCATATTTCTCACTTCTTTTCTATCTTACCATCTCATCTATACTTTTGACCTATCTTTTCTAATCTCGACATCCTAGATCCATTTTCGAGATCAAAATCCAAATTTGAGTTCATCTTGCTAGTCAAAATTTCTTCCTTCTTCTATGTATTTGGATGACCTTTTGAGGCTTAATATTTTAATTTTATTAGGGCAATCATCATTTCTACTCTCTTTCACTCTTCACTTTCATTTCTATTTCATCTTTCTTCTTTCTTTGACCTAATCCTTATGCTTTATCTTTCTTGGCTAAACTTAGTCAAACTGGGGCATATCTTCATGGCTTGGTGGTCACTCTTTGGTCTTAATCACTCATCAATCATCATGGACTTTTTGTTATCTTGATTTTCTCATATACTCATTTTTGCATTCCCTTAACCTCATTTCAATTTCAATCTCGAGGGGGTAGAAATACTCTATCATTGCTTGATATAGTTGTCTATTTCTCACAAGCACATGTTTGATCTTTTCATTTTCTCTTGATATATCTACTTTACTTGGTGTTAGTACTCTTCTTGAGTTCTGATATCATCTCTTTCCTAGTGTTTAGTACTATTGCTAATAAGTTGTGTGTTAAGGATTTGCTATCTCTTTGCACTTTATTTTTTGAAGTCAATTTTTCTTGCTTGCTTGGCTTTTTATTATTTGACCTAATGTGTTCCCAAATCAATCACACATTAGTCAAAAAGGGGAAAATGTAATCACCTAAAAATGGTCATCTAGACTAGTAGCCTCCTTCTTAGAATTTTGGCTAAATTAATTAATCATTTACCTAGACCAAATTGCTAAAAATCATTTGATTTGATTATAACCTATAGTTTGACCACTTTATCCTAAGTTTATATTTAATTAATATAAAATGTCCCCCTTTTAATTATATAAAATTCCCCACTCATCTCTTATCCTAAGTTGCACACACATAAAACATTATTCATATTTTAAAAATTAAAAAGAAAAGGCATTTTTGTCTACACATGAATGCACAATTTTCTATGTAAGAGGAATCTTCTATGTTAAAATAACTTTAATTATCCTCCACACATTTCTTTCCCTCTCAAAAGTCAATTATTGATTGTAATTGGTGGAGATGCTTGTGCACATGGATCACTCAAGATGCATTTTTTTCCCTTGATTATGCCTTTTTCGCCTCTTAATCTCTATTGTCCATTTTTCTTTAAAAGAGAGGGCTCTCTCCTCATTCAAAAATTTTGGTCGCTCATTCTATTGTTATGCTACAGGGTTTGTTAGTGATTTTGGAGACTTGAAGCATTCTTGCATTTTTACATTTTAGCTTAGCTCTCATTCTGCTTACATTATGGCATACTTTTTAGCTTAGTTTCCTTTATGCTTTAGCTTAGTTCTCTTTGTTAGCTTGCATTTCATTTAGAATAGCTTGCATTTGCATTGCATTTTATTCTAGATTCTTAAATATTGGCACTCTTATCTCTCCTCTTTGAATCTCTTGTTCTATGGTGTACCTTGCAAGGGTTGCATAGCTTTGGTTCATTTGAGAGCTACCATACTATACTTACACCTTTGCATGTCATAGACAGAGAGCTATAAGTTGCCTCTTGATATGTCCTCTTTCATGGGTATTCTCAATAATAATGGTTTGTAGAAGTGTGACATATTTTGTACACACACTTACTACTTTAGTTCATGACTTGGTCTCTTCTATTTATTCTCTTATCTAATTATCTTTTAACTTCATGTTTGTCATTACGAGCTAGCTTTCTTTAATTTGCAAGTCACTACCTATTTCATTTTCATTTATTTTCTTTCCCTTTTTTTCATTTCCTCTAGCTCTCTCCTTATTACCAACAACTTCTATTCAAAATTTTCCATGTTAATCTATAATTTGTGAACATTAAAACGAGTTCTATGTTCTCCCTTATTAGTTTCTAATTATTTTCTATGATCTCCTTTATCTTAATGTTCTTCACATTATTCCTTACTTCAAGAGACTAGATTCTCTCCTTTATGACTCTTAACTCATTTTCATATAAATCTAGACACCGCATTAAAGGTAGTGAGTTGGAGATATAAGTATTTAAGATCCCATTCTTTATGATTTCCACCTTGTCTGTTGTTTGATTTTTAACCTCAAAGTTTCTAAAATTAGCATTGAAAGAGATGTTGTATTCATCCTCTGCTAATCTTTCTTTTCCTTTTTCTCATTTTGTTCATATTAAATTTTAAATTCAATAACATTTGACGCTTTAAACACAATTTTGGTAATATCACAATGATTTTTCCCTTGCATACTTTACTTCTTTTATTTTTCATATCCCGTAAGTTTCCTTTATATTATTTTGTATTTACATATATGTACTTCTCCCTTGAGTTTGGCATGTTAACTTGAGGGTATCATAGCATGTGTGGACCTTGTGTTTCCCTTGCTTCCTAGGCTTGAGTCTTGAAACTAGAGTTTAGCATAGTCAATTTGATTGTTGGGAGGTTTGTGCAATTGCATTTTTGGGTAATTATTGTGTGCATATTTTTAACATCTACATTTCACCATGTTAGATTTTTAGGTGACTCTACAACGCCCCCAAGATCAAATGAAAGAGCTAGAAAACTTACACAAGAGATTGACAAGAAAATTGCATTAATATGAAAGAATGATATTTGATAGGTAATATAATTGTATTCATATATTAAAGTCAAAATAAATTAACAGCTAGCTACTAAATTGTAGCTTTATTTACATGGAAACCAGCTCAGATAATATGAAAGAATGATATTATTGATAGTGAACATTAATGGATTACATAGACATAATTTATTAATTCCAATAGATTGATCAAAATGTGCACAATGATCCTCCTTAGGAAAGGCAATAAGAGACAATGGTAAGGAGGGGATAACCTATAACCTACATAAGGTAGAATCACATATCCACCAAAGTTGGATCATCCTCCATTATGTAATGAAATATGTGCAATGATGAGGATGATAATGTGAAATGTGCACTAAAGGTGGATTGAGATAGCAACTATCACCACCTAGAGTGGATCTCTCCTACATTATGTGCTTAATTGAGGTGTGAAATCCTAGGTGTCTCAATGACTAACTACTATATAATTCAATATCCTAATTAAGATTAAGTAAAGTGTAATTAGTGAATATTTAATTACACAAATACCCACCCCTCCCTCCATCTGAAATAGAGGGGAATGTACTTAAACTTGCAATGCATGATGGGTCCTAGATACTAGGCCATGTCTAGCACCCATGTACAATATGAAATGCAATACATGAAATGAAATCTCTCATAAGAAGAGAAAGTGATAAAACCTCATGGAAAAAAACCTCCCTCAAAAGAGAGATACAAAAAGACAAGATGAATGGATGGACAGAGTACTCAAGACCCTCCAAGAACTACATACATCACGTATATACAAAAAATTAATCCTCCTTTAATAAGGATGTTATGAGACATGGCATCCCCCCATAATGAAGAAGCTCTAATGTTGAATAAGTGTACATGTACACAAAAGAGGATCCAATGCCTACAAGCAACATGTCTCCTCTTAAGAAGAAATAAATACATCAAATAGGAATATCATGTTTCTTAGAATCATGTTTTTATCCTTTATGTTCTTAAAAGTAACCCTTACATGTCTATTCTTGTTATCTTCTATCTATTTTACAATCCCATGTGCTTTTTGGATTACTCCATACTATTCCAATTGATCTTTAAAGAAGTCTTTTATTTGATCTTTTGTGGTTTCCTTTTCTCTAAGGTAATTTATCCGTTTAATGATGATATTCATTTCCTTGTCATTTTTTTTTCGCTTTCTTCTCATATTTTTTGCCTCACTTATTTTTTGGTGAATTCGCTTAGTGTGTTTGATGGCCCTCTCACTACTTTAGTCCTTGACTTGATCTCTTCTATTTGTTCTCTTATCTAATTTGATTTTAACTTCATATTTTTCATTGAAATATGGACTTCTTTGGTTTGCAAGTCACTATCTATTTCATTTCTAATTATTTTGTTTTCCTTATTTTCATTTCCTCTAGCTCTTGCCTTATTACCAAAAAAACCATATTCAAATTTTTCCATGTTAATCTATAATTTTTTAACATGTAAACAAGTTCTTCAATTCTTCCTTATTAGTTTCTAATTATTTTCTATGATCTCCTTTATCTTAATGGCCTTCACATTATTACTTGTTTTGAGACGCTAGAGTCTCTCCTTTATGACTCTTAACTCATTTGCATATGAATCTTGCCACCGTGTTAAAGGTAGTGAGTTGGGGATATAAGTATTTGAGAGCTCATATTTGTAATTTCCACCATGTCTATTTTTTAATTTTTAACCTCAAAGTTTTTTAAATTAACATTGAAAGAGATGGTGTACTCATCTTATCCTTTTATTTCTTTTCCTTTTTCTCATTTTGTTCATATTCAATTGTAAACTCAACAATATCTAATGCATCTGGGAGCTTTAAACACAATTTTGGTAATATCAAAATGAGTTTTCCCTTGCATAATTTACTTTTAAATTTTTATTATGCCTTAAGCTTCCTTTATATTATTTTACATTTACATATATGTATTTCTCCCTTGAGTTTGCTATGTTAACTTGAGGGTATCATACCATGTGTGGTCCCTATGTCTCCCTTTCTTCTGAGACTTGAGCATTGAAACTAGAGTTTAGCATAGTCAATTTGACTTTTGGAGATTTTGTGCAATTTTATTTTTTGGTAATTATTGTGTGCATATTTTTAGCATCTATGTTTCACAATGTCAAAGTTTTAGGTGACTTTACAACACCCTCGCAATCAAATGAAAGATCAAGATAACTTCCACAAGAGATTGACAAGAAAATAGCATTAATATAAAAGTATGATATTATTGATAGTGAACTTCAATGATTGCATGGACATGATTGGTTAATTCTAATATCTTGATCAAAATATACACAATTATCCCCCTTATATAGGAAAGGCGATAAGAGACAATGATAAGGAGAAGATAGCCTATCGCTTACACAAGGTTGAATCACTGGTCTACCAAAGGTGGATCATCCTCCATCATGCAATGAAATATGTGCAATGATGAGGATGATAATGTAACAAGTGCACCTAAAGTGGATTTCTCCTACACTATGTGCTTAATTGAGGTGCAAACTCCTAGGTGTCTCAATGACTAACTACTATATAATACAATATCCTAATTAAGCTTAAGTAAAGTATAATTAGTAAATATTCAATTACACTACCCCCCCCCCCCCCCCCCCCACACCATGTACAACTGAGGGGAATGCACTTAAAATCATAACGCATGGGTCCCAGCTACTAGGCCATGTCAGGTACCCATGTACACTATGCAATGCAATACATGGAATGCAATCTCTCATAAAGTAGAGAAATAGTGAAAACCTCATGGAAAAAACCCTCCCTCAAAAAGACAGATACAAAAATATGAGATGGATGGATGGATGGAGTACTCAAGACCCCCCAAGAACTACATACATCACATATATACAAAAAACTTAATCCTCCTATAATAAGGATGATATCAGACATGATATCCCCCCATAATGAAGAAGCTCTAATGTTGAAGAAGTGTACATGTACACAAAAGAGGATCTAATGCCTACAAGAAACATGTCTCCTCTTAGGAAGAAATAAATACATCAAATAATGAAGAAGCTAATCCATGTGAAAATGGGAGGAAATAACTCTCCATGTATGCATCTCTGAAGGTTGAATAGATCTGTCCAAACATAAAGATCCATCACACCATCAAGGTGACCTATAAGATGTGACAAGCCAAGTGAAATTGAAGAATTAGGAAAACCAATCTCCAAATATGGTGAAGTATCTCCAATCATAATGAAACTATCATCAAAGAGTAGAGAAACTCCCCTCAAGTATTTTACCCAAATCTAAAATGTGAGACTCTTCAAATAATGAACCAATATATGGAAAACATGAATCCCAATTAGTAATACAAATATATATATCTCTTGTAATTACTTTTTGGAATCACCAATAAAAGATAAATGTGTGCTTTGAAATGGAAAAGAAGAAGTTGTAGGAGGAGTCACTAGATCATCCTTGGTCTTAATATATGCATATTCTTCAATTCCCTCCAACATATAGTCATCATAGGGAGTACTATCTGCATCATCAAGCTAAATGAGGATATCTAAAGTAGGATCATATGGGAAATGGAGAACATGTGGATCTCCAAAAATCTCCCAAATTATGTGTGGGCACTTAATATCTCTCAATTTGTGGTAGATTTCATTGAAGAGACACAAAATGATGCTACTACTAATCAAATTTATAATATGATCATTCTTTTCTCCCAAACATATTACTTCTCCTATGACTTTAATGTCTGATTATTTCTTTTACCCATGAATCATAATTATACTTAGCCAAAAGTACCACAATAGCATATATTTCATAAAATATGATTATATCAATGATACACTTCTCAAATAACCAAATTAAATCAAAAAATGCTTGTTCCCCACGATCAAGCTATAGTAGACTTAGATCACTATGAAAATGACCAAACTAAGGCATGTGCATTACAATTGAAAAACTAAGTCAAATGTTGAGAATACAAAATCTAATCATAGTCACTAAAAATGGATATCAAATCTAGAAAATACAAAAAAAAAAAATTTAAATCTTGCACTTTCAATAATAATTATACCTAAAAAGGAGTTCATATGAGCCTAAATGGTGCCTTAGAAGCTGCAAAAAAATGGGATTTGCACATTTAGAAAAACTTAGGACCATAAGCCCATAATAATCTACACCACTATGTGATCATACAATTCTAGCCCAAAGCAACAAAAAATGCTCGAAAAGAGGAGTCTAGATGAATGAGATATTGTTGTTTGAAAATTGTCTCTAAAATTATTTTTTCTACCGCACTTCCAAAATTTAAATGGCTCTAGATTTGGTATCGAATATCCAATTTGGATGAAAAAAAATTAAATTTAAGGGTTTTTGGACCCCCTTAATATGATGTGAACATTGGATCTACACCAGCAAGATCCAAATTTGACCTACAATAGAAAGTCACAATATACTAAACCCAAATTATCTCCAAATATACTATGCAATGATGATGCACAAATTATCAAATTCTACATCCACAACTAAATCATAGCAAGATTGATATTCTTGGGATGAATTCTTTACATGTTGAGAGCTTTGATACCATGTTAGAGTTTTAGGTGACTCTACAACACCCCTAGAATCAAATGAAAGACTAAGATAATTTCTACAAGATATTGACACTTGGTAATTGCATTTTAAGATGTAAGAATTATATAATTGATAATGAACATCAATGGATTACATGGACATGATTGTTTGATTCTAGTAGATTAATCAAAATGTGCATAATGAGCCTTCTTATATAAGTAAGGCATTAAGAGAAATTGAAAAGGAGAAGACAACCTATCACCTACACAAGGTGGAACCACATGTTCACCAAAGTTGGATAGTTGTCCATTATAAAATGTAGTATGTGTGATGATGAAGATGATAATGTGATATATTCACTAAAGTTTGTTTGAGATAACATCTATCACCACATAGAGTGGAATTCACCTACACCATGTGCTTAATTGAGGTGCAAACTCCTAGGTGTCTCAATGGCTAACTACTATACAATGCATTGTCCTAAGTAAGCTTGAGTAAAGTATAGCTAGTGAATATTTAATTACACCAACATAGATCATACTTCATGATCCATCATCAGGATAAGAGGGTATAGGAATGAAAAATAGAAAATATTGTAGACCATTCAACTATAAAAAGAAGAGAGAAGGTGGAAAAAATGGGGGGCCACACATACCAAGAGGAAGTTAAAAAAGGAGGAGGAAGAGCAAGAACAAGAATAACTAGAATAAAAGAAACAATCTAAAAGAAGAAGAAAAGGAAAAGAGATTGAAAAATAAATAAAACAAAAAATTAAAATAAAATAAAGTAAAAGAGGGTGTTGGAGTTTCAAAACTACCGAGCAGCATAGTACTTGATACCAGGACTCTGAGGATAAGTCTTGGTCTAAGGGTTAGCTGCCTCCTATATTTAGCTAAGAAATCTTCAGATCTAGATCCAACTTCAATAGAATCTTGGGATTCTCTAGTCTTTAGGTTCTGCAAAACCAAGGAGGGTGCACTTGAGGGATATATGGATATTTGACTAGTTTATGGTTCTTGACTTCAACATATGCTTATCAGCATCATCCTTCTATTTCACTTCTATCCCTTACAGCAGAAAATGGTCACAATTCTTCTAAGTTTTACAAATAATCCTTGACAGCAATAGCTAATAATGGCATACAGGGGATAAGGGATAAGGGTAATCAACCTTTCTAGTCACATGCTTGGATTAAGGGTCTCATACCCAAAATAAACATATTCTTTTGTATTCTTCTCCAAAACAAAATTCTGACCCTTGACAACTTGCAAAAAAGAGTTATAAATGTGGTTAATAGGTGTACTTTATGCAAAAATGGACTTGAAGATAGAGATCATATGTTTTTGAGTTGTTCCTATACCCAGGAAGTCTGGATTGAAATTTTGAATTTTTGGGGTATGACATGGGTCCATCAAAACAATTTGGATCTTTCTTTCAAAAGTTGGAGCTGCCCCTTAAAGGATCCTGATGCTCAATTTCTTTGGAAATTAACCCTCCCTCACCTTTGGTGGGGCATCTGGAAAGAAAGAAATAATAGCATATTCAGAAATAAAGATCTTCCAGGATGGGTGCTAGGTCAGAATATCATCAAAACCTTCAAGGAGAATTTTAAATCCCAGAGGAAGTCTGGTCAAACCTTCCAACTTCATAACCCTTTATGATCTCAAGGATCTAAGTTGAAAATTGATAATCCTAGATCAATCATAAAATGGTTTGTTCCTCCTAATGGATGGATCAAAGGGAACTTTGATGGAGCTGCAAAGGGAACTTTGATGGAGCTGCTAAGGGAAACTTGGGAAGAGCAGGTTGTGGAGGTGTTCTTAGAGATCATGTGGGAAATGTTATTGATGCTATAGCAATCCCTATTGGTCACTCAAATAGCCATATTGTTGAAGCTACTGCAGTCCTCTATACCATAAAATTAGCTATTGATTTGGGGTATTCCAAATTATGGTTGGAAGGTGATTCTTTGAATATTATTAATACCCTAAATAATAAAAATTCTATCTCATGGTCTATAGAGGCTACGGTTATGGAAATCAAAACCTTATTTCAAAAATTTGAAAAAGTGTTCATTTCCCATACATATAGAGAAGCTAACGGGGTCGCTGACTGGATAGCCAATCATGCAGTTCAAACGGGGCATAAGGTGAGATGGCTTGATGAATTAAACAAGCATGTGGATCTTAAAGCAATTATTAATAATGATGCTATTCATTCCAAAGTGGGAAAGATTTGCTTGGATTAGAAATTTAATGATTTGCGAGAGTGGCCTTAGGACTGTCAAATTACCTTCCCCAAGGAGGTACATTCATGTGAAGGTTATGTGCTCTCTGCACATATCATCAAAAAGGTGACCTCAATCTCGAGTCACAAAAAACTAGTCTCATTTCAACCTCTCTACTATCGGTATCTGGGTGTCTCTGGTTTTTTGCTTGCTCTATAAAATGGGGGGTGAACCGAGGAAGCAGGAGCCCAAAAAATGTGATGACTAGAAGGCTAGGCAGGACGTTTGGAAGATTCTCCAGAAAGGGAAGGTGGACAGTTTTTTGGAGCAGTTGCATGGATTCAAACCCCATGTCACCATCGCCTTCTTCAAAAATTGGGTCGATGACAAAGTTACTCTCCACAGAGTCACTGTGAAGCTTACTGAGGAATTCAGAGCTGAGGTTACTGGGCTCCCCATGAAAGGTATTAAATTCTCAAAATAGACTAGTATTTCCAATGCGGCCTACAAAAAATTCCCAAAGATGGATGAAGAGGAGATGCAATTGGAGAAGAATGGAGACTTCTTTGATGTGCAATAGATTAAAGGTATTTGGCATGATGTGCTTGGCTATATTCATGAGTACTTTATCCTTGATGGGAGGAATAAAAGGGTGCACAAATTCCACTTTGTCTTTCTTAACCATTTTAGGTATAAGGACAGAATCTCCTTCCCTTTCTATTTGCATTTCTCTTTGCTTCAAAGCTTGCATGCCCATAGAAAGAAAGAGTCATGCCCCATTTTACATGAAGGTCTGCTATTGCTCATAGAGGGGTTTTGTAAAAATAAATCCATTGCTTCGTCTCCCTCCACTGGCAAACATAAGGATTCTCAGTCCATAAAATGTAAAATTGATGAGAATGTTAAAGGGAAAGATAAGGAAAAACTGAAACCCTCTAGCTCTCAAAGACAAATTGTTGAAGAGGATACTGAGGTGAAGAGTACTAAAGGCTCAAATAAGGATGTCCCAGAGGAAGAGGAAGGGACGGATGTTGGGGAGTTTAGCTCTAACCTAGAAGGTTATCCGAAAATGAAAGGCAAAAATGAGAAAGGGAGAGAGGAAGAAACAACTGAGGATAACTTGGAATAGAGCAAGTTTGATAATGAGGGTACTCAAACTATGTCTAGGGGAGATGATAAAGATAAAGATAATTTAATTGATGGTCTAGCCATTATGAGTGAGGAGGAAAACATGGGGAAGTCTTCCATTCCTATAAAGGAGACTGAGGGACAAGATAAGGAGGTCCCTAGTCAACATGACCCTATGGAGACTGGAGAGAAGGAGTCGTTGGATGGGGAGGAACAAATTGATAAAGTTGGGTCCCAGCCACATACCACTGCTGAAGATGTGGGTGACTCCCCAGAGAGGGAAACCAAGCTCTCCTTCCTGCATTCTACCAAACTTAAAGCTGATTCTTTCTCCACGTCGATTCTTGGATTTATAATGAAATAATGGGGTTGAAGAAGAAAGTGGAAACCTTGCAACATAACCAGGAAGCTAACTGGGCTATTATTAAACACTTGGAGGTGCAAATGGGAGACATCCCAAAGAAACTTAAGGATTATGAGTAGAATCTTAGAATGCTTATCAAGGAAAGTGGAACAAAAATGGAGCAGGTAACTTCAAGCATCTGTGCTGCTGCAGTGAGCTTGGGAAAAAGAGAAAATGAAGGAACCATATCTTCAAAGGGCCCTAGCAAGAGGACAAGACAGAGTTTGAGGAAGAAAGCCTTGATTGTTGTTGCTTCTTCGACTACTAACTCCATCCAGGATACGACTAAGATTGGTAAGGAGGCAGTTAAGATGATCACAAAATTGCAATAGTTTCTTTGGGTCTTCTTTTCTAGTTGGGTTCCTATTCAAGTCCTTTTTGTTGGTTGTTACTTCTGGTTCTTGTGTTTGGTCTTATTTTCTAGTTTTTAGTTTTAAATTGTATTGGAGGTTCTAGGTCCTTGTAAAACCTAAATACTTTATTTGGACTATGTATGTGGTTTCAGGTCCCTGTAAAACCTAATTTTGGTGCTGCTTCTAGTAGGTTTAAAGAATCTTTTCCTTATGGTTGTCTTGCTTTTTCCTTTTTAAGGATGTGAAAGGGTTTCGAGGTCCCTTCAAAACCTATTTTTACCGTAATCTAAAACAATGATATAAAAGGGATTATTGCAAATAAGTGTTGACCAACAATTAAATTCTTCATACAACAAACTAAAAATTGATTTGATTTTAAAGTTTTGCTTCATGCAACTCCATGCTTTCTTCAACATGTAATTGAATAAATGATCAATGCCCTATCCATTAGCATTCAGAGTCTACCCAACAATTTTGACCTAATTAATTGCCTTACAATCAATTATATTAGCAATTAACCCTAAACCCCATTCTTGTGAATATCCTTCTTATGCGATAGAAAATCCTATCACTTTATTGAAGCATTTACTTAATTATTTGAATTAAAAGCAACAACAAATTGATATACAACCTATCCTAGTTGCATTAAATTTCATAAATCTTGCTCATACAATCTCAAGACAACCAACACATAACAATGGAGACAAAATTTAGAGAAAAAGATATGCAAAATATTATTCTTGTACTAATTTTCCTTTGAAATCATACAGTAATGATGTAAACTCATAATAACTTAAGACAAGAAAACATGATCCTTCAATGTTCAATGTATTCTCAAATTTGCAGAGATAGATACATCACAAAGTTAACATTAAGGCTTACTGGACCGAATGCAAGACTAGCATAACACTAAAAATTACATAAAATTTGGACCTTAGCTCCACATCTTGGAAATCTTTTTATAGAAAGGATTGCAACAAGCTTCATATGGGAGGACACTTGTCAAAAAACTATTCAAAAACAAATACAAAGATAATTCTATTTTGTTACAATACAAAACATTCTTTGTATATGGCCAAAATTCTAAGATGCAGTTATAGGACCGATAGGTGGCATTTTTTAGTAGGTAACCCTTTAGCAAATTCAGTTTGTTTTAGCTCATGTCACCATCCATGCCCTTTTCCTTTGTTCTTTAAACCTTTAATTACATATTAACTACATCTTTTAACTACACTAATTATTGTCATCGGATGGCAAGGCTTTGATGTTTGCAATTAGTTCCCATATGATAATATTTGTATCCACATCTAGGCATCCCCAACTACCTCCAGTTCATCTAAGCACTTGGTCCACTTGACATCCATTATGGCTTTAACTGCAATAGTTACTTTAGACATTTCTACCTCTATTTTATAAAGCATATCAACCATATCATAAACTGCAGTAGGACTTGCTTCATTATTGCAAAAGGACTAAAACCTATGATGATCAAGAATGTTTTCAAAAGAGGACGACCACTCTACCTCATCTTTTATTTTACCTTCGCTATCCAAGATTGTAGGTACAAAATTTTGTGTACTTGAAGCAATTATCTTCATCTTGTTTTGGATTAGTTGCATCTTGCCACCAAAGAAACCATTCAAGTCATTCACCTTATGGATCACTTTCCTAGTGTTTACAATGGTTATTTTTATCAAGTCTTTCTTCTGAGGAAGCAGAGGAACTAAACTATCAAAAAATTGTATGTAAGCAACCCATGTTCCAAAAAGTGGAGATAACAAAGTAATAGCCTCTGAGCATCTATATTCTGCTCCTAATGCAAGGTAGATGTTATGCACATTCTAAGAAATTACTTCCAGTGCATTGATCTTATAAATTAGCAAGTTCTTCATTGCTTTGATCTTTGCATCCTTGCTTACTTCTAAATTTCCTTCATCAATATCCATTACATGGCTTAATGTCTCTCTTGTTTCAGGTGCTTGGCTTTTTGTCTGCACACTTTTGTCTTGGAGTTCTATAGTAGTTCTGACATTCTTCTTCAATGATACTACTTCCATCTCCAATTTGATAGTCTTCTATTGCAAGACAAAAAAATTCTTCATTTCCTCTTCATATTTTCTTCTTGTCTTGATAAACTTTTCATATTTCTTTTCTAGCTAGGCTTGAAGAGTATCCATCTTATTTTTTCCCATTAATGCTATTGTAGTATGTATCCCATATGTTTGGTCACTAGAGGTAGATTTTGCATGCCATAAAATAACATTCCCCTTAGGGGATTCTTTAATTTCCATAAGGGTAGGTTTATCATGCTCTAAAGATAAACTCCATATTGTCATTATTTGAGCATCTTTGTTATACCCTGACCCTCTTAGCTCTCCATATTGATTCTCATCTTCAAATGATATTGATATCTCAAATCTCCCCATTTGATCTAGCAAAAAGGATGAGCTAATATCCCATCCTAGTAATACAATCATGCCACTTCTTGTTATCAAGTCTCTGGCCTCTTCAATAGTGAAGGTTTCACTTGCAGGATCATATTCTTGTAGTTTTTTCACAAGTCCAACAACTACTTCATCTGAATCACCTGGCTTCATTTGTAAGGGCAATTAATTTTGCTTTATTTTGAACAAAAAGCTCTTAAATTCCTCATATTTTATAAAAATATCATCACTCATGAACTCACGAGCTTCAATTATCTTGTCATCTATCATATGAGCCTCTAGTTGCAATTTCTTTTCTCTTTGTTCATCTTCTAATGCTTGAGATATCAAGTACCTTCTCCTTATATCATAAAAATACTTATTGTCCCTTGGTAGAATTTGGAGGGCTTTTTGTTGGGCTTTCTCTGGAAATTCAACCATCTTCTGCCTTTTATTTCTCTATTCTGCCCACTCAAAACTTTTAGGAACATCTTCCTCCAGCTGGTCTTCTTCAAGTTATTCCACATCATCAAAAACCTCCACCATGATAGCATCATTTGAATAATTAGGGTGAATCCTTTTTCTAATTGCCTCAGGGACCTAAGATACCAAATCATCAAAATTTTCCGTACATTCATCCAATCTGGACCAATAGTCTTCATCAGGATAAAACCCTTTGAATGATGGATTTGCCTTTTTCATTTCATACTCAAAACTGACAATATCGCTATATTTGACCATCATATCCCTACATATGTCATCATTTATCCTATTATCAATAATATCTTCTTCCCACATCGGCTTTGTAGGAGGCAAACTATATCCCCTCATATTCTTTAGGGCATGTCTAACTACACCGAATGGGTCATAAGTTATGGTTGGCCCAAGTGGCAGTTTATAATTTTTTAGAAATGCATTGGTTTCTTCAATAGAATTTTTGCCAATTTCAAAGTCTCTTACCTTAGTGCATCTACAAAGGAAGGTTCCCTTCTTGACACCTTTGTCTAAATATTCTCTATTCAAGGAAATAAATTACCAAAAAAATTCTACAAACCCTAACCTCTCAGGGACATACTTGGGCAAGATATTCTCCCTTGTTACTACCTTGGTAAACATATCTACTAGATTATTATCTGTATGTATCTTCTCTAGCTTTAACTGCTCATTATCCAAAACTAACCGAATAAAATGGTATCACAACTGTAAGTGTTTTGTCTTTGAATGTAGAGCAAAATTCTTTGCAAGATGAATGACACTCTGGCTATCTATAAATGAATTATTATCCCTGTATGGGTGTCCCAATTCTTCCATGAAGAACTAAAGCCATATCATCTCCTTGGTTGCCTTTGTAGCAACAACATACTATGCCTCTATAGCTGTAGTACTCCACCTAGTATTAATATCCCCTGCCAAATCAAAGTCAACATAGCCCTGTAAATTAGTAGTAGAGCCCCCAAAATGTAAACACTTATTGGATGTTCCTCTCAAATATTTGAGAATCCATTTAACTATATTCCAATGCTCAATTGTTCAATGAATCATATACCTGCTAACAACTCCCACTACATGTGTAATATTTGGTTTTGTACATAACGTACATCAAGCTTCCTACAACTAAAGCATAAAGTAACTTGGACATCTTAGCCTCCTCTTCTTGTCTCTTTGGACACATCTCCTTAGTCAATTTCAAATGTTTGGGTAAAGGTGTGCTGATAGCTTTAGCAATCTCCATAGAGAAATGTTGCAACACCTTCACAATATAATCAGCCTAAGATAATGTCAACTTTCTATTTTTCCTATCTCTCCAAATCTTCATACCAAGGATTTGCTTTGTTGCCCCTAAATCCTTCATAGAAAATGAATGTGTTAATTGTTCCTTTAACCCCTTAATGTGATCCATGTTAGACCCAACTACAAGAATATCATCAACATATAAACATAAAATAATGTAGTTGTTGTCATCCAACCTCTTAAAATAAACACAATGAGCTGAATGAAACCTACTATATCCATGGTTATGCATAAAGCTATCAAATTTTAGATACCATTGCCGAGGTGCTTGCTTTAAGCCATATAAACTTTTTTGCAATCTACTTGCTAGGTTCTCCTCACCTTTGACCTCAAATCCTTGTGATTGTGCCATGTATATATCTCTTCATCCAAATCACCATGAAGAAAAATTGTTTTAACATTAAGTTACTCCAAATGAAAATCTTCAATATCCATAATACTTAAAACAATACAAATAGAAGTCATTTTAACAACAGGAGAAAATATCTCATCAAAATCAATTTCCTTTTTTTGTGCAAATACTTTTACAACTTACCTAACTTTAAATTGTTTCTTACCTACATCCTCTTCTTTCAACCTATAAACCCATTTATTCTATAAAGCCCTTTTGCCTGCAGGCAACTTGCATAAATCTTATGTCTTATTTTTTAGCAAAGAGTCCATTTCTTCTTTCATTGCAAACTCTCACTAAATCTTTGTATCCACCTCGACAACTTCAGCATAATATTCAAGTTCACCAGCATTAGTAAGTAAAATAGAGTACAAAGAAGGAGAAAATATTTCTGGAGGTCTACTTAGCCTTGTTGACCATCTAACATTCACTGGGGTGTGTGGTATTTGTTGTTGTATTTGTTACAGATCATGAGGAACTATTGGAAAATCATATTTTGGAGTATCATCCAATGCTACATAATTATTTTCTTTATTCTCATGTTGCTGCAACAAATCTTTGTACAACACTTTCTCATTAAATATGACATCCCTGCTTCTTACAATTTTATGATTTTCAAAATCCTAAAGCCTATAACCAAATTCATCAATGCAATATCCAAAAAATACACATTTATTTGACTTAGCTTCCAGCTTGGTTCTATTTTTAGAATGTATATGTGAAAATGATTCATAACCAAAGGTTTTCAGAAAAGAATAACTCACCTTCTTACCAATCCATGCTTCCTCTGGAACACCACAACCCAAAGGAGTATAGGGACCTCTATTAATAAAATATATAGTAGTATTGACAACCTTTTCCCATGTGTTTAATGGAAACCCAATGTGCAACCTCATGCTCCTTGCACGCTCCATTATTATCTTGTTCATGCATTCAACCACTCCATTTTCTTGTGGAGCTCTTGGAATAGTTTTCTATCTACAAATACCATCAATGGAGAAATAATCTTCAAATTCATGACTGCAATACTCACCACCATTATCAAATCTAAGACATTTTAGCTTTTTACTGGTCTCATTCTCAACAAAGCATTTCCATTTCTTAAAAGTTTGAAATACATTAGACTTTTGTCTAAGGAAATAAACTTGTACTTTTTTAGTTACATCATCAATAAATGAAACATAATAATGAAAGCCACCAAGGGAAGGTACCTAAGCTAGTCCCCATACATCTGTATCCACAAGCTCTAATTTCTCATTTTTCTTTTCTGTCCCACTCTTCACAAAACTCACTCTCTTTTGTTTTTCATACACACAACTTTTATAGAAATCCATATTAACACATTTCAAACATGGTAAAAATTTATTTGAATTAAGAAATTTTAAACCTTTCTCACTCATGTGCCCAAGTTTTTGGTGCCATAGTGATGTATTAGAATCTACAACATTTGTTTCTTCTCCCTACTCAACTACGACAACTATTCTTGAACATTCATTTTTCTCTGAAACAATCAAAGTAAAAGGAATAGTATGACCTATACAAATATATAAGTTTTCTACTTTAACATCTTTTACTACTACAAGGGAGCCTTTTGAAACCTTCCCATTTTTATCATTAAAAGTAACTACACAACCCTCATCACTGAGTTGCCCTGCTGAAATTAAATTCCTACTCATCCTTGGAACATGTCTTGCCTCATGTAATAGCCAATGATTCTCATTTTGCAACTTAATTTTAACTTTTCCCTTTCCAATAATCTGAAAGGGTTCATTATCCCCCAAATGAATAAGCCCAAAATTCCCTTGGACATAATCAATAAAATAACCTCTATGAGGTGTAGCATGAAATGAAGCCCCAGAATCATCAACACTTTCCAAAGAAAGAAGAAAAGCATCCTCTTCAGATTTGTTACTTACCACATTTCCTCCTTGTTCCCTTTTATTTTATCTCCTTCATTGTTCTTTCAATTCCAACAATCTTTCTTCTTATGCTCTAGTTCCCCACAATACTAGAAATCTCTTGTCCTCTAGATTGAGACTTCTTCCCCTTTGGCTTTCCTCTTGATTTTCCACAATTTCCAAAATTACTTCCTCTCTTAGTTATTCTACCTCTTCTTTGTGCATTTAAACCACTTCCCGATGTAGATCCACCTAAGGTTTTCCTATGAGTTTCATCACTCAAAGTAACACCAATCACATCATCAAATTACAGAGTGTTAGATCCAAAAATAGAATTACTCACAGCCATTACCAAGCCATTCTAGCTTTCTAGCAAAGAACACAAAATTAAGAGAGCCTTAATTTCTTCATCAAAATTGACATTCATAGAAGATTACTAACTAGTAACAATATTAAACTCATTTAAATGATCTGCAACATATCCACCTTCTATCATCTTCATATTAAATAAATGCTTCATGAGAAATACCTTGTTTGAAGCGAAGGGCTTTTTATACAATTTCTCTAGGGTTTTCATCAACTCTTTTATCGTCTTTGCTTTTGTAATGTTAAATGTCACCGATGGTGCTAAGCATAATCAAATGCTTCCAATTGTCTTTCTGTCTAAAATCTCCCAGTCCTCATTTGTCATAGTTCCTTATTCCTTTGTTTATCCTTCCAATTGCTCCCATAAATCCTTCTGATAAAGATAGTCCCCCATTTGCATCTTCCATAACTGAAAGTTATACCCATTAAACTTCTCCACCTTTAGCTTACCTTGTCTACCATAGCTCCCACTCAACCATGAGACTCCCACTCAATTGTGAGACCTTCTTACAAAGGATCACTAAAAAAATGATGACATTCTAGCTAAAAAAAAAGATGACAATCTGGCTCTAATTCCACTTGTTAGCATTAATCTCAGATAGAAATAATAGCTACATGCAAATATAACCAATTTCAAAAAATAATAAATCGCATAGAAGATAACACAAGACACCAAGATTTAATGTGGTTCACACAATCCCTAGGCTATGTCCACCAACAACAAGTCCAATATTATTATTATCCAATGATTACAATTCGCAATCCCTTACAACTCAATATCGCCATAAGAAGCTACAATATCACCATACATTATGAAATCCCTAACTTTAAGCCATTTGATACAAGCTTTCTCTGGTTACAAAATTAGGGCTAGAATAAGTCATCCAATAGGAAAATAACAATCAGTGCTACCCCAAGACCCCAAAGGGGCACTACCTCTAAACCCCTATAAAAATAATCTAGAGGGAAAGCACACTAAAAATAAACCTTCATGTCTGATTAGGCTACAAATCAAAACACCAATGCCACATAGAGTAAGTACATAACACAAATTGAAATCTCAATGCATTAGTTTAGTCCTTTCAATCCATTCAATGATTGGATGAAGGCTCTATTACAAAAACATAGTTAGTTCTTGTTCTTTCAAACCTTGGTCCATACTTTACCACTTGCAACTATTAGATTAGAGTTTTTCTGACCTTATATATCTTATTCCCACATGTTTGGGCCCTTAGGTTGAGCTTAGAACACCATTAAGGTGATTTCCTAGTTTTTTGGAAATGTTTTAGATTAAGGTAAAAACAAGTTTTGAAGGGACCCAAAACCCTTTACAAAAAACTATAGATGATCATTAAGCACCACCAGGTTTTACAAGGATCTGAAACTTAAAGTTTTAAACAAAGAAGCTAGGTTTTATAGGAACCTAAAACCAAAATTTTAAACTATAAAAAAGCAACCAGGTTTTATAAGGACCTGGAACCTAGAGTTTTAAAGAAGCTAAAAAATAAAAAAGCAAAACCAGAAAGCCACATAGACTTGTAACTAGTACACTAAAACCCCCAACCAGCACCTATAGCATTTCTTTGATGACATTTTCCACCTCTTTACTACTTCTACAGTACTCTAGATAATTTTAGTCAAAGCTAAAACAAGAGCCTCAATGATCTTTTTCCTCATGCTCTACCTAGTTCTCTTATTAGGTCCTCCTGGACTCCCCATCACAACATTACCTAGAGACATTATCTCCTTAATTACTCTTCTTGCCCAAACTGGCCACCATTACACAAAAATTAGAAGTGACCTGTTCCATTCCTTAGCCACTTTCCTTAATTAAGTAATAGAGCTCCTGCTCATATTCCTTGAGCTTTTCTAAGATGTTACCAATTTTTATTTCTATTGGAGCTCTCATGGTACATTCATAGTCTAGCTATTTTTGCATAACCCCCATTTTCTTCTTAAGTACCATGATTTCATTGTAAAGCCAAGAATCACCCTAAAGGGAAGTCTCTACTTTAAGCTTAGTAGTGTGAAGAAAGGATAATTTCACTTCATGAGATTCTTACCTACCATCTACAATAGCCCTAATCTTAGAATCAATAGTGGTAGTAACTGTATTGATCTGAATATCAGTGTTGATATCCTGCTTCTCCACCTCTCCTCTTTTTCTTCTTTACTCAGGCTGTTGTCCTTAGTAGCAAGGTCTTTACCCTTAATTTACTTATCAGTATCCTCCTCCATTTTCTCCTCACTGACATTCCTCTTTGGATGGGAAGGGTGAACACTTTGTTTCTCTTCATCCTCCCTGACGGCTTCTAACCTAACATTCGAGTTAGTAATTTTGTCCTTGCTACCCTCCACATTATCTTTACTAGTTGACACCCCTTTTCTCTTAGAATATGCATCCAGGTTGGAACTAAGTTTCTCCATTTATGTCATGTCATCATTGTTAGAATTCTCAGATTCTATGATTTCCTTCACATTTTTCTTATTCCTTTCCTATTTGAAAACCTTTTTTATACTCTTATTATCACTAGTTCCCTCCTCACTTTTAACCTTAATTCTCTTAGAATGAGGATCATTGCTAGACACTTTCCTCTTCTCCAAATTAGAGAGGGCTTAATGGCCTTGCTTTCATATAAATTTTCTATAAGTAATAGTAAACCTTCATCAAGCACATGATGGGAATATTTATTCCTATGAGCACAGAGGCTTTGAAGTAGAGAATACTTTAGATAAAATGGAAAGGAGATCATATCTTTATGCCTAAAATGATTTAGGAAAACAAATTGAAATTTATGGACTCTCTTTGCCCTACCATCAAGAATAAAATACTCACGAATACATGACAAGATGTAACTCCAGATGACCTTAATTTGTTTTAGGTCATAGAAGTCACCATTTTTCTCCAAATTTTCTCTTTAGATTCCATCTTTGAGAATTTCTTTAAAGTCGCATTTGAGATACTAGTCTCCTTACTAAATTGTATCCCTTCCATGGGAAGCCCTGTAAGCTCAAAAATGAATTCTTCAGTCAAGTTCACCGTGACCCCATGCAAAGTGATCCTTTCTTCAAACCAATTTTTGAAGAATATCTCTATAATGTGAGGTTTATACCCATGGAGTCTCTTAATGTAAGTCATTACTTTCCCATTCTGTAGAATCTCCCACACTTAAGCATTTTCCTTCCATTCCCTAAAATTGCTCAGTTCTTTCTTTTTAGGTTCCCCTCCCATCTTGACATCTTGTTTTCCCCTGCAATTCACCTAAGAAATGGAAACCATAAAAAAGAGTAAAGTTTTTATGATTACCGAGAAGCTAACAACCTTACATACGTATTGAATGCAAGTCATAATAGCACTAAAGTACTTCCTAGGGAAACTCATATTGTCCTATGTAAGCCCATCACTCCTCTTAATAAATTTTCCAATCTTAAGAAATATTTCCTTCTCTAGCATGTGTCTTGTCATGATTGGCTATCGTCGTTAGCTCCACTTCCTTGCATAGGTTAGCTTGTCACCTCAATTTACTTTCCCTATAGACAACTTGGTTGGCAATCCAATCAACAATTAAATTACCCTCCCAAAAAATATGAGAAAATAAAACATTATCAAAATTATTAATAAGGTTTTTTATTTCCAATATGCTTCCCTCAATAGTCCAAGTAACCAAGCTCTTGTTATTAAGCATATTAATAATGTTGAGTGAATCTCCTTCCAACCAAAGATTATGATAACCAGAATCCACTGCCAACCTCATAATATACAAAGCAAGCGTAGCCTCTACTTTATGGCTAGTAGATATCCCTATAGGAATATCAATAGCATCAACAATTCTACTAGTATGGTCCCCCAAAACACCTCCACAACCAGCTTTACTAGGATTACCTTTAGTAGCACCATCAAAATTACCTTTAATCCAACCCATAGGTGGAGAATCCCATTTAACATTCTATCTTTGATCATCAATTTTGGTTTTATAGCCTTTATTCTTCATAGGATAATTAATTTGTTTTCATCACTCAATTTTGGTTTTATAGCCTTTAGCCTTTAGCCTTTTTGGAAATGTTGTCATGACAATTTTACAAGATTGCCAAGTTGTCATGAGCAACCTTTACAACTTTTGCTCACCTGACATTCCTTATCCTAACTTGCATATTTCAATCTAGAATCAACTCCTTAGATTCCAAAACACTTAAAAACACCAAAAACATAAGTGTCACTCCACTTTGGAGTCTTGGTCAACCTTTTACTCTTTTTTTGACTTTCCTTTTGACACTAGAGCCTAATTGAACACACAAAACATAAGACTCTAAACACCCCAAACACCAAATCAACCTTGGGACTTTATAACCGGTCCTTATTATCTTAGGAGTTGGCTAGAACCCCCTACAAGCCAAAAATTTCAAAGATCTTCAAAAGACCTTAAGGTGCCCCTGCACCAAATTCCCACTCATATTCTTGAGAATCAGTGCTTTTCTCTTAGGCCACAAGTTGGATAGTATTTCTCCTGATTCTTTTTGTATTAGGATTCTCAATATTAGATTCATTCAATTTGGGTTGTTTGGAAGTAGACACTTCAGCTGTGTAATCATTGAATAGTATATCTTCCCTCCAAAGAAGGGAAGCGGAGGGGACAAAATCAACTTCTGGAGTAGCAGTAGCTAGAGGTTGAACCTCATCCTTTGAATCACTTGTAGCAAGTGAAGGTTCTCTATTATAAATGAGAGGATTTCCCTCAATCCCAAAGCTCAAACCAATTTTATATTCATTCTTATGACCTTTAGTATGACTAATAGGTTCAATAAGAGCATATTTTTTATTGGTCAAGGGTCTTTGACCCAAGTAACCCATCTTCTTGAGAAATTGATAACCTTTGTCGTATTTCTAAGGAGGTATAGACGTGGTGAGTACAACTTCAGCAAGTTATTCTTCCTCTCTATACATCCAATCCCCAACTACTTGTTCTTCCTTTTCATCTTCTAGAGGGGCTAAGGATTGGACAAAGGTACCATAGATATCCATAGTAGAATCTGAAGGCTTTGTCTTCTCATATGGTTTTCCAAAGAACATGGAGAAGTGGGTAATGTCACAATGGAGTCCAAGGTATACTCCCCCATGCCAACACTCATAATTTATAGCTTCTTTTCACTTTCTATAAAAGATGGTCTAATATCACTAGAAGGTCAATTATGTGGCATTATCAACTCTACAACAGTAAGTATATTGGCAAACATGGAATTGTCAAATGGGATCACAATCTATGCACTGTTGAATGGAAACTTGATACGTTGATGGTACATTGATAGTACATCTTGCATGTCATGAATCCATGGCCTACCCAAGAAAATACTATAAGTAGGTGGGATGCCTAATACTTGGAAGACCACATCTTTCTCTATAGGACCTACACAAACATGGAGCACAATTAGACCCTTGGAGGATCATTCAACTTTGTCATATGCTTTTATGGTTATCTTTCATCTTGGATCGATTGTAAATTTGGACATTCCCAATTTTTGAACTACACTGAGCAAAATAATATTTAGTCTTGCACCATTCTCAATCAACACTCATTAGACTCGGGTGTAGTAGATTTGAACTTTGATATGGAGGGCAAGGTTGTGGATGACTCAAGGCTTTGTCATCCTCTTCAGAAAATGTGAGATAGTGATGCAAGAAAATGTGATTTACCATAGCTTGGAATCTCTCACCATCAATATCTATAGAGACAGTAGCAGTGTGTAGAGCTTTTTCTAGGATCTCTTTGTGCAAAGGAGACAACTCTAGCAACTCAAAGATGGAAATTTGTGCGGGAGTTTGTGGTAATTGACTCACAAGGTAATAGTTTGATATAGCAAGTGAAGAATTTTTTTTGGAAGATAAGGCATGTTTGGATCATTAGCCACTTTAAGAACAAACTTAGATTGCCCCTAGTAACAACATTTAGGGTCTCACCATGAGAGGAATCTGCCACTCTAAGTGAAATCGATGGTTTAGCATTTTTAGAGTGTTGAAAGGATTGGTGCATTCCCAAGAAAACTATTGGTCACTCGTCATCAGTTTCATATTTGGGTTCTTCATCAAATTTAGGTCTCATCATGTAAATAATTTCATGGGCTTGATCATGTTAATGGCATTGTCTGTGTTGGCATAAGCATAGTTGATCTTGGTGTCATCACTTGTCCTGTTGTTGTTTGCTGTCTCTCCTTTCTCATACTTAGGGATAGGGTCCTTAAAGGCCTTGTGATCTAAGTTCTTGGCTAAGATATCTATGAAAACCTTTCCTTCATTAATGAGGCCTTGTATAATGTCATTTGGTTTGAAATAATTCTTTGTATTGTGACCCTTGTTCCAATGGTAATTGCAAAATTGATCATCTCTCCACCAATCAGGTTTTACAGGAGGGTCGTAAGGTTGGCAGTTGTCAAGTAGTGTGATAATCATATTTACAAGAAAAAAATTTATGGTCACTTCATATGATTCAAACATTTGGGTGTAAGTGTGTCTTGGTTTAGCGAGTTTCTTAACCTTTTCAAAAGATTGTGTCTTTAAGGTCTCTTGTTGCTTAGCAACATATATAGAATTTGATAAGTGAAAGGTTTGCTCTTTAGTCTTAGGGACATCTACAACTCCATCATTGACCACATACTTAATTTTGTTACATGGATCACTCTTATCCTTCCTATTTACGTTGTCATTTTTATCCTTGTTTAATACAATGTTTCCCCTTTTTACAAAAACATTTTTAATACGATAAGAACATTCAACTATGTCATTGAAGGTTGTAAACAATTTCTTCCTAAGATCATAATACAATTTGGGAACAGGTGTGCTAATGAAGATGTCAATCTTCTCAATCTCAATAATTTTTTGGGTATACCTAGAATGTAGTGATCTTCATCATTCTAGATATGTGGTAAATGGTTCTCCTTGCCTTTGTTTTATGTTTCAAAGATCCAACATAGTAATACAGTGTTGTATGTTGTATGGATATTGTTGGATGAATCGTTATGCAAGTTTGTCAAATATTTTAAGGAGGTGACAACTTGTTAACCATTCCATGACTTGTCCCTTTAAGCTTCTAGGAAATAGTCTTGTGAAGTATGTGTCCTCATGCATGAAATCCGTGCTAAAAGCATAGAATTATCACACATGGTTATGCGGTCACCATTTCCATCGTATTTTTCATACTTGGGAACCTCTATATCCTAAGGAAATTGCACTATATAGAGACTTATATTAAATGGGAGAGCATATATGGCTTCCAAAAAGTAGGTTTTGGGTTGCTCTTTTTCTATTTGTAGTTGGGCAAGTTGACTTTTTAGATCTTTCTTTTCTTAGGATCTCAGCTTCAGTTGGCTCTCTTTTATACATGATGCTTTGAACATCATAATCATGAGGCAGTTTCTATCCCTGAGAAGTCATGTATTAAAAATATTGATCTCCATTTTTTCTTAGGCTTTAAGCATAAGTTTTTGGAGAAGTTCATCTTGTTGGAATCTCATGAGGTCCTCACTAGTGACCTTATTGTTTAACTTATTCTCATGGTGTGATTGCGAGGGTCTAGGTGGTGAGAAATATCCCACTGCATGTGTTCTTGGAGATCTTAGTAGAGTGTTGTTCCCATTATTTTCACAAGATGAGTTGTTCATAAATGTAATACTATAGTTGGCGTGAGCATGTCTATTTTTAAATTTATGTGTGTGCATACTAGTTTCAGCACGTGGGTGAGACATTTCCCTAATTGTTATATGCCTAGCTTGTTCTAATATTTCTCTATATAGCCTAGCTTGTTCTTCTCTAAGTACAAAGAGGTCTTCTAAGTGGCAGTTCCTTTCCCTAGGCTTTATGGTGAGGGAAACACTATTTGTATCCCTAGGAGTACCAAAGGGAGTATCAAAGAAATTGTCAAAGTGGTAAGGCAAGTTTTTCCAAATAGTGGTGTTAGCCTCTTACTTCTTATCAAGGGTAAGTTCTTCCTCACAAAATCACTTGCAAGGACATCTAGTAATAGTGGACAATTGTACAAAAGTAAAAGAGGGATGACTTTATTGACTGACTTAGAGTCTAGTCGCAACTAGCATGTTAGGATAAGCCTTTACCATAATAAGACAATGCAAAGCCTTTTGGGATCTAAACTTATATAGCCAAAATGTTCACTTGTCAAAATATCAAGTGTAGTGAAATAGCTTGTCAAAAGTGCTTAATAAATTATAACACTAGTGACTCCAGCCAAGAAATGGGCAAGAAGTCCAATAGCAAATAGCCAAGAGAATAGAGTGTTAGGATAAACCACGAACAAAAATAAAAACTACATGCAAATATAACCAATAATAGAAAATAATAGATCACACAGAAATGAACACAAGGCACTAAGATTTAACATGGTTCACGCAATCCTTGGGCTACGTCCACCAAACAGCAAGTCCGATCTTATTACAATCTAGTGATTACAACCTGATTACAATCCGTAATCCCTTATAGCTCAATACCGCCGCAAGAACCAATTTTGCATCACAACATAATGAAAAAATACCCAACCCTAAACCCTTTTATACAAGTATTAAACCTCTTTAGGTTATAACATGTCGGCCATAATTAGCCATAACTTTAGTGGTGAATCTATGAATGGCAAATAGTACCAAAAAAATCTACGAATGGCGAATAGTACCAAAAAAAAAATTTCGAGGCAATGCCCTGAACCCCACTAATTATGAAGTATGTATAGTACTTTCCTGATCAGTCACCACAATCTAACATAGAGTACCTGAGTTTTTGACAAGTGAGCAATAGAGACATTAAGTTCATATCCGAGAGACCAAACTCATCTTTTCAGCCGAAAATAGTACCATACATGAAGGTTTTAGACCAAATCATGGTAAGACCAAGTTCAAATGCCCTTACTTTAGCTAAAACACAAATTGGACTCAGTTATGCAAGAAGCAAAAACTAGGTGATAGTTTACAACAAACCAGATGATAATGTATCAACGTATTCTATCGTGTGACATTTTGTATAGTAAGTGTGCAATACTTTTTAGACATGTGATACTCTACAGTAGGTCATATGAAAGACTATATAGGAGTGTGATAGACTTTGTTAAGCGATGTGATACTTCTGGCAATCTAGAAGTATCGTGTGATATTTCTCTAAATAGCCACACGATAAAGTACAACAAATTTTGTAACATGTGATTTGATGCTTAAAACATCTATGTTTTGATCCAACTTTCAGGTATTTTAGGCCAAAATACAGTTGTGACAAAGGAATATTTTAGTTTGAAAAAGTAGATACAAAGTTTTTAAAATAATTGGGGATACAAGAATATCTCTTCAAATAGTTGAACAATGGACAAAGAAACCCTTTCAACACAAGCAATTGTGAAATCTCAAAAATTAAACCTTATGCATGCTAAGAATATATGTAAAATGTTTTCACAAGTCTATCACATTTGAAAACACACCAAACAAAACTACTTAGAGGTCACAACTCATTACTCAACAACTTGGCCCACGCTTGATGCCCCCTCGCCTCACAAAAAGTGGTTTCCCACAATAGATGTCGGTTTTGTCATGGAGGTACTATTGGCACATCCAAAAGGACACAAATGGTGAGTTTCAAAACCTTGGGGTAATTTGGGTAGTCCACTAGGATCAATCCTTGCACCAAGATGTTGAGCAGATAATGAAGATAGCTTCTAATCTTAAGGTGTTTAGAAAGGGTCCTATTGACAACACCCCTCTTAACCTAATAATAGGACACCTTGTCAAAGACAAGTAATGAACCTCATGGGTGCAAGAGCACCTTAAGCATTCCCGCTTAGTGTTTTCCCCATGGTCACAATCCCATAGTACTTCCACTAAATGAAGACAAGTGTTACACCCCTAAGGCTTTGGCCTTTGTCAAGGGGTTCGTGATTATAGTAGGTCGAGTTAGCTACCCCGTCACCACCCCCCCCCCCCCCCCCCCCCAAAAGGTTTTGGCTTTTGTTATGCTTGAAACAACTTTCTATTTTGAACTGGGCCATACTTTCTACTACAAAAATATTGTACAACACCATTATAGTATACCTGGGTGATATAATTGACATGGGTGATAATTTGTGCCACTGGGTGCAATATTTTATAGAAATGAATTGTGACAAAATATTAAACAATGTGTGATACTTTTAACTACTAAATTATCACATGACTATAGAGAAAAATATCGTACGATATTGGTAAAGTATCGCACGATAATTCTATCAACAAAAAAAGAAAACAAATGAAAACAATAAGTAAGAAAGTGATGAAAATGCAAAAAGAAGGGCAAAGAAGAGTTTTTTTGCCCCATGGTGGGCACCAAAAATGTACACTCAGATAGTGCACTTCTCCAAGTCCTTCTATTCAAGCGATCTCATGGATTGAGAGCCTCAAATGCCGACCTAGAGCTCCCTAGTCATGACATGCAAAGGAATACAAATAGAAATAAAATGGCTCTCAACTAAGCATAAGAATGAAGCCCCTTGCAAGTACACCATGAAATGGGAGATTCTAAGACAAGAGAAATGATTCTAGTGTCCAAAAATTGCTATGAGATGCTATGCAAAATGTAATTAAGCTACATGAAATGCAAGAAATCTAAGCTAACTAACAAGAAAATGTGAGTGTTACAAGCCTTCTAATTACACTAGATGTGTTATCCCAATGCATAAAAGGAAACTATGCTAATGCAACATGATACTAAACTACTAGGATATGCAAATGAGAGTATGAGGCCACAAGATCTTTCAATGCTCCAAGAGTGCCTAGAAAAACTTGCAGCATAATAATAGGCAAAAGAGTGGATCCATAGATGAGGAGAGAGCACTCCCTTTTCAAGAAGGATGAATGGTAGAGATCATAAGACCAGGGGATCTAATCAAGGGTGGGGAGTTGATTTTTGCATGATCCATGTGCACATTCACTTCCACCAATCATAAAGAGTTGACTTTTGTATCTCCATGTGAGACAAAAAGATGTTTTTATTTTTAAAATGGGAAAATGCTTTTATGTGTGCAAATTAGGATAAGAGATGAAAGGGATTTTTTATTTAACTAAAGGGAGGACATGTTCCTTTTAATTAAATAAGGACTTAGGATATAATGGTCAAACTATAAGATAAAATGAAATAAATTGATTTTTGAGGATTTGATCAAAATAAATGATTTAATAATTTTAGCAAAAATATTGAGACGAGGGCTAATAGTCTAGATGACCATTTTTGGGTGATTACATATACATGAATAGATACATACATACATACATATGTATATTTATATGTATATATATGTATAACTATACATATGCATATCAAAACGAGATGGGGAGTTAAGCAAGATCTTACAACACAATGAAAACTTGTGAGCCTCTCATGTGGGAGGTCTTGGGTTCAACTCTATTCAAAATTAACAAATAATATTGATTAAATTCAATAAATAATAATTAATCTAGGCTTTAGCCTATTACTTATAAAAAAGAGAGATGGGGAGTTAGTAACAAAAATTAAAAATTACAAAAGGAAGGAAAACACATAACAAAAATAATTTAAATTAAAAATATTAGGAAATAAGTAAAGAAACAAAAACTAAATAAATAAAAAGCAAAATGAGCCAACAAATAATTTTAAAAATAACTAAAATATAAACACAAACAAAAAGAGGTGAAGATAAATAAACAAGGGACTAAAAAAAACATGTGTTTGTACACATTAATATATTTGTATATGTACACATATGTGTATATGTAATTGTTTATGTGTGTATAAATACAAAATAAATAGAAACAAAAGATTAGAAGTTTGACTAAACCTAAAAAATTAAAACAAATATAAAAATCCACTAGACTAAGGAGGTTGGGGGAGGAACAAAGGGCAAAAGCAAAGTCAAAGAGACAAAAACCACCCAACCAAGAGGGAGAAGGATACATAAAAGGGACAAGGTGATATGGAACAAGGACCTAGGGCATAGAAAGCAAACAACCATAAGAAGCTCAAGGAAGAAGAAGGACGAAAAACACCAAAGCAAGGAGAGGGAGGGAGTGACAGGGGTGAAGGCGACAAGAAGATGAAGGAGAATGGAGGTAATGAAAGAAAGGGAAACAAGAGGGTGGTAGGGTGGTGGATCGGTGGGAAGGATGATGGTGATCCTTAAGATTGAATAAAAGTGGGTGCCAAGAAAGTATAAGAATCCACCCCTCATTGTGATTGAGATTAGAGGGGTGATTGAAGATCACAACCTCTTTCATCTTCCTCTTAAATAAATTATGCTCTTTCGAAAGGATTTGAGTGAATTCCTAAAAAATGTGATGGTTGGTGGAAGATGAATGCTCAACCAAGGTGGATTTGAGAACCCATTCATGCTCAATATTGACAGTATGCCCCTTGATTCTCATAGTAAAAGATCTTCTTGTTTAACCAATGTAGGATGAACCACAAGGACAAGGAACTTTGTAGATGTCATTATTAGAAAAAGCATATTTCGAGTCTTTATGAGGGGGTAAATAGGTTCAAAGCATGGATAAGGGCTTGAAGGCACATCAAATGCCATTTTTAAAGAGAATTTTTTAGATTTTGTAGGAGATGCTTTTAATGAAAGGGAGGAAGGCCTTTAGGTGAGTTGACAACTAAGAAGGAATGCACCTAGGGGTAGAAAGGAAATAACTATCTTCCTGAAAGGATCTAGAGATTTTCTTATTGGAATACCCATTGAGCCTAAAGACATGACAGAGATTAGTTAACTTTTGGTTGACATTGTCATCATCATAAATATGAAGGGCTCTCAAAGTAAGGGTCTTAAGAATCCAAAAAAAATTGACCAAGTGATGATACAAAGAAGTGTGAAGATATTCTTGTGAAATTTAAAAGGGGCTAGGAGACCTTCATGTGTAACATTCCAATCATGGGCCTTTGGTCTAACCTGTTTCTTTGACCTATTCCATATACTTTCATGTTGTCATCTATAATAGTTTATAATTCTACCTTATTATTGTGTTGGAAATTACAATTGGAACAATTGTTATGTTGTCATTTATATCAAACCTATTGGAGAGACATTTACTAATAGTGTATAGTGCCATATCAATTGATTGATGAAGAGGCTTTGAAAAGAGAGATAACTATATGAACCAGTTAAGTTGTTAAGGAAAAAGGAGCAAGAATGTTGGAATTACCTTGGGCACTTTATTAGTTAGTCTTTGACAAGATGGTGTATTGTTTAATTATTATATGAAGTGAAGAAGACAACTTTACAAGGCTATTGAAGCAGAAGATTAAGGAACTTAAGAGATAGCCAAATAAACAACATTAGTTGAGTGATAGTAATGGGTGAGAAAGTTGAAGAAGGAAAATATAGTAAAGATTGAGCATAGTGATGAATGAATGAGCCACTAAAAGCTAAGCGAGACATAATAATAGAGACAAAGCTACATAGTGGTGACCAAGCAGAAGAACACAAAGATGATCGAGTGTCAAAAAAATAACTATTTGTGAAAGAATCGAGTTTGAGGCCAACGTAGTTGAATTTTCATATTAGTCAAAATGCAAGGATGATAAGGATTGATGAGTTGACATGTTTAATGTACAAATAGAGTTTTTTATGTGACCAAAGGCAAGGATTTAAAATAAAGTTTCTAGAAGTATCAAGAAAGGAGTAGAAGGACAAAATGATGGATAGATTCAATGGATCTAACCAAACCCTAAGATCTACGATGATGTTTAAGTAGAAAAAGCTCAAAGTTGCCTATTTAAGGAGGTGTAAGAGATGTTTTCTAAGGTTAGTTCATTGTTTATTAACAATTTTATGGCGAACCTATGAAGAACAGAGTAGCAGAAGGAAAGTGGGAAGATTGGTGAAGTGAGATTGCTTGCAGGGTTGCCAAGCAGATTAGAGGAGATGACAATGAAATTCATTCAATGAAATAGAAAACGAGCCTAATGGATATCTAAATTTACAAAGTGAGTCATATAGTGATAACTTTAAGAAACCCCCTCCTTGAAAAATATATAAATAAATGGTGAACCAAACATTAGTTTTGGGGGGGGAAATTAATTTCTATTGGAGAATTATTTTTTCGATGTGAGGAAAAGTTTAATTCTAGATACGAGTTTTCTCTGGCCATTACAAAATTCCGTATAATCAAGGCAATTTTGTCCCTATTGATAGAAAAAAATGTATAAGGCAATTTTTCCTATTTATTGGAAAAAATAAATAAATATTGTATTAGGAAAAAAATTTCATTTATTGGGAAAATATATATTTGATTAGGTGATTTTTCTTGTCTAGTGAAAAAAAAATATAATGCATTGGCAAATGTGCTAAAAAATGATTTGATCACTCAATGAATCAATGATTAGAAATTAATTGTATGTTTTTCATATTAGTTGTCAGATTATCAAAAGATTACGCTCGGTATTAAATCAAAGAGTGATGAGAAAGTGAGGTATATAGAGGATGACATGTATGTGGAATGTCTTATTGCATTTATGGCAAAGTGGAATCTAGTTGAAAAAACATTCTTTAAATTATAAACTTCTTGGTCAGTGGTTGCCATTATCAGAAATGTAGTTGATTACAAAAAATGGAACTGATTATGGAAGAGGGATTGTCGAATGAAAATCCAAGCCCTATTGTCAACCCAAATTTGACTGTGGAGGAGGATGAGGAACAAAGTAATTCTACTACTCGGCTTGTTGCAGCTTAATAGGATCTCTTTGCTTATTCCAGGGACATTGTTAAAGAGCTCAAAAAGGAGTAGGAAAAGGAAGACCTCCAAGTAATGTTCGTTGAAATGGGTCTCAACCTTGCTAATTTTGAAGAACAAATTACAAATGCAATGGAATGGCAAAACTATAACGTCAACGCTATTTTGATATTTTGAAGGATGAAAGAAGTGTTATTTGAAGAATCATCGATTTAGTTAGGGTTTATTTTGTAAAACATATTATCAAAAAGTGTATGAATTTGAAATGTAATAGTTCGAATCTTGCCACTTCCCTTTTTGAGGGAAACCACAACCATTTTTGGTATACTATAGTATAGCATAGTATAGTGTGTGTGTGTATATATATATATATCTCTCATTTATCGGTATTGTATTAGGCAAATTTTCTCGTTTATTGGGAAAAGTATATATTTGATTAGGCAATTTTTCCTGTCTAGTGAAAAAACATATATAATGCATTGGCGAATGTGCTAGAAAATGATGTGATCACTCAATGAATCAATGACTAGAAATTAATCATATGTTTTTCAAATCAGTTGTCAGATTATCAAAAGATTATGGTAGGTATTAAATCAAAGATTGATAAGAAATTGAGGTATTTATAGGATGACATGTATGTGGAATGTCCTATTACATTTATGACAGAGTGGAATCCAGTCGAAAAAACATTCTTTAAATTACAAACATCTTGATCAGTGATTGTCATTATTAGAAATGTAGTTGATTGCAAAAAGTGAGACTGCTTATGGAAGAGGGATTGTCGAATGAAAATCCAAGCCTTGTTGTCAACCCATAGTTGACCATGGAGGAGGATGAGGAATAAAGTTATCTTACTACTGGGCTTGTTGCAGCTTCATAGGTTCTCTTTGTTTATCCTAAGAACACCATCAAAGAGCTCGAAAAGGAGTAGGAAAAGGCAGACTTCCAAGCAATATTCGTTGAAATGGGTCTCAACCTTGCTAATTTTGAAGAACAAATTGCAAATGCGGTGGAATAGAAAAACTAGAACTTCAACACTATTTGGATGTTTTGAAGGATAAAAGAAGTATTACATGAAGAATCATTGGTTTAGTTAGGGTTTATTTTGTAAAACATATTATCAAACAGTGTATGAATTTGAAATGTAACGGTTCAAATCTTGTCGCTTCTTTTTTTGAGGGAAACCAAAACCATTTTTGGTATGGTATAGTATTGTGTGTGTGTGTGTGTGTGTGTGTGTGTGTGTGTGTGTGTGTGTGTGTGTGTGTGTGTGTGTGTGTGTGTGTGTGTGTGTGTGTGTGTGTGTGTGTGTGTGTGTGTGTGTGTGTGTGTGTGTGTGAAGATGAAATGTAAAACAAATGCAAAGAATATAATGCAAAGTAAACCCATTTTTGTGGATATTTGATATTTCAATGGCATGGTGTTTTCTTTCGGGCTCTAATTTTTTTACAGTAATCAGATGATGTATTTAATTATTACTTTCCAAATTTATGTGAATCATAATTTTATTTTCTAGTAAGTACTTACTGGTTAGTAGTAGTACATAGTACACATGTCGCATGCAGGCAGGAATTGATGTCTGAAGTGATGGCCTTTTGGGAAATGTTTCAAATAACATGTCATATCTCCAATATACATGTGCAACTGGTAACATCCATCTATAGACTATCATTTGATGATAATATATCAATGGTTGAAGCTTCATTTCGGGTCAAAAGTCTTAAATGAAGTGTTGATCTTGTTCAAGTCTCTAGAATGGTGATACTTTTCCTTTCACCTTGTACCACTTGTAGTAGACATTAAATAGATGTCTTGTCAATGTTAGCAACATTCCCTCTTCCATCGACTCCACACACATTACAACTTTTTTGGCACAAACTTGCATTTATGTTGGAGATTTGCAAAGATCCAATAATTTAAAACAAATGAACTAGAAGCCAGATGAACAAATGTGTAGGGACCATTACTTAGCCACTCAGCTTATTTATAGGCAATTGAGCTTTTTCTTTCATCATTGCTCATCTCATTTTTGGTAGTCAATAGTCTGGTATACTTGTAGTGCTTATTAAATTCTCGTTTGGTTTACTTGGTATAGTAGTGTTAGGAATTTGTCCAGTGCTCCCCTCAGGATTCATGACAAGGGCTTAACCACCTCTTGTGTACTATAAGTTGAATGGTTGTATCAAGCATTGATAGATTAGCCTTTTGGTGCAATGATAACCCCACTCTAACAAGTGGCATTAGAACTTGGTCACAGGTTCAAATCCTTAGACCCTTGGGTGACACTAAGGGGGAGATTGTTGAGAAATTTTTTAGCGCTCCACTTGGGATTCGTGACAAGGGCTTAACCACCTCTTATGTACTATAAGTTGAGTGGTTGTATCAAGCATTGACAAACTAGTCTTTTGGTGCAACAACAACCCCACTCTAATAGGTACACTAATAATCATTGTTTTATAGTCCTTAGTCTATAATCATTGTTCTATAGTTAATAATTTCATAAAATGTGAATCAAGATGGACATTCCAATTCTCCTAACATGCAAATTGGAAGAGGAATCGAAGGCCTTTTTTAGCGACGCCCCTAATGAGAACCTCTTGTAAATTTGCAATGAGGTTGTTCCTATTGTGCATTTCATTATTCATGTTGTAGAAATGGTTCTGGGACACTTTCTTTGGAGAATTAGAATAGGTACTATGTCAATATGGATATTATATCTCATTTTCTAGCATCTCTTCTTGACTTTAGAGAAAAAAGGGTCAATATTTTTCTGCTCTTGAGAAGGACTTTTAAAGCCGCAAACCTAGGAAATGAAATTGACATTACTTCTCATGTAGAATTAGGGATGGAGATCCCTTGTGGCACTTGGTCAGAATGTGGCCCTACAACCATTTCTATCAGGCCTGACTATAGATCAATTGAAGCACCATAAGAAATGGGCACACATTGGCTTGGATTTTCTCTGAAAATGGTATAATATGGATGAACTAGCATAGGAAAACCCATGGCTTCAAGAATTCACAGTCCTAGTTGGGTCTCGTGCTTTCTACAAAGACTTGTACAGTAGTAATAGGGTTTTCCCCTATAGTCTGGTTTCACTTTCTATTTTGTGTTATCAAATTACAATTATTGTACACGTATCTTCCTCTTATTGTAATTTTCAAGGAATATCGATGAAATATTTGGAGTTTCATATAAAATTGTATTTTATTGTTATGCTTACTTATGCAATGCTTTGGAATTTTTGAGTTTTCCATTAAACTGTTAAGAAATAGAATATAACATATAACATTGAATGAAAATTAACGTATTGAGGTTTAAGATTTATCAATTAATTTAATTAATAATTCACTTACTTCTATGTTTAATTTTAGTAGTACAGAATAATAGAATACATGGAACAAAATTGATAGTTTTTAGAATAAGGTAAAAATAGGTTTTGAAGGGATTTGAAACCCTTAATAGAAAAGCGAAAGATAAACTAGTAAGTACAACCAGGTTTTACAAGGACCTAGAACCTAGTTTTTAAGCAAAAAGAACAAAAACCAGATAGAAAACCTAGATCGTGTAATCACCTAAAAATGGTCATCTAGACTATTAGCCCCTTTCTCAACATTTTGGCTAAATTAATTTAATCATTTACCTAGACCAAATTGCTAATAATCAATTTATTTGATTATAACCTATGGTTTGACTATGCTATCCTAAGTTCATTATTTGATTAAAAGAACATGTCCCCTTTTAATTAAATAAAAGACCCCATTCTTCTAACCCACTTAAAGTGCACACATAAAGTCCTTTTTCTACTTTGCAATTAAAAGAAAAGGCTTTGTGACTTTTGTCTTATATGACAAATCAACTTATATTCTATTGGTTGACTTGTGTGTACACATGGATCACTCCTCTTTTCAAATTTCATCATTGATCATCCACCATCTTCATCTTCATCTCTACCATTCATACAACTTTAAAAGGGAGAGATCTTTCCCCCCTCAAAGGATCCATCTTCATTCGAATATTGTTATGCTGCAGGTTTTCTGACAGAACTTTGTGAAGAACTTCTCACTTCTTGTCTACATTCTCTCATTCCATCATACTAGCATAAGATCATATGGCATTATTAGCATAGTTGCATGTTAGTTTAGCTTTCATTTTTGCAATAATCTCACATAGCTTAATAGTTGGTTTTGTAACTTTCTCATTCATGCTTAGAATAGTTGTACTTTGCATATTCATTTTAGTGTAGTCTTCATATTTGCATTTGTATACTCTATCACTGATTGCTATAGCTATCCATTTCTTAGGAGCATTTGTTTGATCTTCTCACTTGGTCTCAATCTACCTACTTTGATAAGTGTTAGCATTCTTCTTGAATTCTAACATCATCTTTTCCTAGTGTTTAGTACTACCGCTATCAGGCTTTACATTCAGGACTCACTATCACTTTCTGCATTTCATTCTTTGGAATCATATATCTATATCTATTTTTTGCCTGCTTGACTTCTGTTTTCTTTGACATAATGTGTTCCTAGATCGATCACACATTAGTCAAAGAGGGGCAAATGTAATCACCTAAAAATGGTCATCTAGACTATTAGCCCCCTTCTCAACATTTTGGCTAAATTAATTTAATCATTTGCCTAGACCAAATTGCTAATAATCAATTTATTTGATTATAACCTATAGTTTGACTATGCTATCCTAAGTTCATTATTTGATTAAAAGAACATGTCCCCTTTTAATTAAATAAAAGACCCCATTCTTCTAACCCACTTAAAGTGCACACATAAAGTCCTTTTTCTATTTTGCAATTAAAAGAAAAGGCTTTGTGACTTTTGTCTTATATGAAAAGTCAACTTATATTCTATTGGTTGACTTGTGTGCACACATGGATCACTCCTCTTTTCAAATTCTACCATTGATCATCCACCATCTTCAGCTTGATCTCTACCATCCATACGACTTTAAACGGGAGAGAGCTTTCCCCCTCAAAGCATCCATCTTTTGAGTATTGTTATGTTGCAAGTTTTCTAACAGGTTTCTTTGGAGCTTTGTGGAGAACATCTATTTCTTGTCTACATTCTCTCATACCATAGCATTTTAGCTTAGATTCATGTTGCATGTTAGTTTAACTTTTATTTTGCAATAATCTATCTCACATAGCTTAATATTTGGATCGTAACACTCTTATACATGTTTTAGCATAGCTCCACTTTACATCTCATTCTAGTTTAATCTTCATTTGCATTGCATCCTTGAGGAATCCTTGGACATTTGCATTCTTGCATCTTGTCTTTGGAACCTCCCATTGCATGGTTTACTAGCAAGAAGAGTATTTTGAAGGCTCAGCTGAGAGCCCTTGAACTTGAAATACACTCTCTTGCACTCCGTGGATAGGGAGCTCTAAGCCAGCATCCAAGCATTCCAAGCTCATGGAATCGTTTGGATAGAAGGGTTTAGAGTAGGACACTTTTGAGCGTACAGACCGGAGACTAGTTACTGGGACCACCACCAGAACAAAGACTAGTTACCAGAGACACCACTAGCTACTATTGCAGCTCTTTGATCATTTTCACCACCTCTTTGCCTACCTACATAGTGCTTTGGATGGTATCAATAGTAGATCCCCTAGTTACCTTATCCACCTTCTTTCTTGAGCTCTGTCTTGTTCTTTTATTTGGACCACCAGGAGACATGATTTCTTCATTATTTCTCTTCCCTAAGCTTGTAGCTACTGCACAAATGCTGGAAGTAACCTACTCCATCTTATTAACACTCTCTTTGATCAAAAGATGAAGTTTGTTTTCATATTCCTTTAATTTATCTAGTATATTGCGAACCTGAACTTCCATCTAAATGATCTTTGCTCAATCAGCTTCTTGGTCCTACTGCATCTTTCCCACTTTTCTTTTCAAATTCATTAACTCATTATACATCCAGGAGTCATCTTAAAGAGAGGAATCAACCTTAAGCTTAGCAATATATAGAAAAGAAAGCATAGAGTCCTTACCAGTAGATTCATCCTTCTCTTTCCCCTTTTCTTCCTTACCAGTAGATTCATCCTTCTCTTTCCCCTTTTTTTCCTTACCAGTAGACTCATCCTTATCTTTCCCTGTATCTTCTTCTACATTCACAACATCCTTGCTAGTTAGGTCCTCTTTTTCCTTCACCATTTCTTCTTTTTCATCCCTCACTCTCTAGGTATGCTCACTGTGATTTATTTCCTCTTCTCCAACATTATCTGACCCTATGTTTTTATCATTGCTTTCACCAGCCTCATCCTTACTAGTCTCACCCTTACTACCATGGTAACCCTCCAAGTTTGAACTAAAATCTCCCACATTCATATTCTCCTCCTCCTCCATATTCTTTTCATCATTATTATCCAAATTCTTAGACTCAGTTATCTCCTCCACATTTTTTTGAGGAGTTTCTTGCATCAGACTCCTCCTTCTCCCACTAACCCCTTCCTCACCCTTACTCTTCCTAGAGTAGGTTTCACTAACAAAGCCCTTCTTTTTCTTAGAGGGAGGGAAAGAAATAATAGCCTTG